>OZ010674.1:62815387-63457887 GCA_963932185.1 Troglohyphantes excavatus | reverse complement strand
AAATATTATATGTTTTCCAAAAATATTATATATTTTCTGAAAATATTATTTTTTTCTGAAATTGTTATATATTTTCTGAAAATATTATATATATTCTGAAAATATTATATATTTTCTAAAAATAATATAAATTTTCTAAAATATTATATGTTTCTAAACATATTACATATTTTCTAAACATATTACATATTTTCTAAACATATTATATATTTTATAAAAATATTATATATTTAATACAAATATTATGTATTTTCTAAAAATAATATATATTTACAAAAATATTATATGTTTTCTAAAAATATTATATATTTTCTGAAAATATTATTTTTTTCTGAAATTGTTATATATTTTCTGAAAATATTATATATTTTCTGAAAATATTATATATTTTCTAAAATAATATAAATTTTCTAAAATATTATATGTTTTCTAAACATATTACATATTTTCTAAACATATTACATATTTTCTAAACATATTATATATTTTATAAAAATATTATATATTTAATACAAATATTATGTATTTTCTAAAAATAATATATATTTACAAAAATATTATATGTTTTCTAAAAATATTATATATTTTATAAAATTATTATATAGTTTTTAAAAATATTGTATATTTTCATATTTTATAAAATTATTATATAGTTCTTAAAAATATTGTATATTTTCATATTTTCTAAATGTAGGTGTTTTAGCAAAGAAATAAACACACGAGGGTAGACAGGACATTATTGAAATATATTTAAACTTTAGGTTCAAGCTAAACTAATATTTAAAACGGAACATTTAAGTGGATGCCTACGTTATTGACCCACTGAGACGAAACACGACCGACCACATGAAGATTGTAAACATGAATGATAGGGTGTTGCCACCACTAGGTTACAAGTTATATGCATGGGTTGTTCTATTACAAACAAGCAGGGGTGATGGGAAAATGGGCATTGATATCCAACACTAAAAATATTATTTAAATTTTTAAAATATACATATATATATTTTCTAAAAAACTATATATATTTTCTAAAAATATTATATATTTTCTAAAAATGTTGTATATTTTCTAAAAATATATATTTTCTGAAATCATGTATTGTCTAAAAATATATATTTTCTGAAATCATGTATTTTCTGAAAATATATATTTTTTAAAAATATTATATCTTATCTAAAAATATTAAATGTTAATTCTTGTTATTTGATGTTGGATTAAGCAAAAAAAATATTTCTTTCGAAATACATGACATTAAATATAAATTAGGGACTGAAGGAAATTTATTACACATTAAAAAAAAGACTTCTTTAAAAAGCTTCTTGGGTTTCAACGTCATTCTTCTACAAACTTTTTAATGCATTCAATCTGATTAACTCTAAGATTCAGTTTGAGTACAAAAGACTGGAGACAATTAGAGTGCAAATGCCAAGAACAGACTCATTTCACTTGTCATAAAGTCCCCTTTGTTTCTTAAAATAATTCCTTTCACTTCGTAGCCGAAGTACATTTTTGAAGACTTTGAATACACTTTTAAGATTTTCTTTATGTGAATCATCATTAAAGAGAGAACAGTTCTTGGAATTGTTCCTTTAATAAAGTCAAATTAGAGTAACGTCTTTTAATATCATTTCAAGATGATTGATAAAATTATAATGGAAATCTCTAATTAAAATTGTCCTAATTTTTCATAGAATAAATTAAAGCCACTGAGCTTAATTAATGACAAAGACTGGAGCGAGGACTAAGCATGCTTGACCTCTATACATCTATATACGACTGCAAAGGTCAATGCCGTCATTATGGTGAGCTCTTTCGGAAAGACGTTAGCACTTTGCATCATTGAAAATTTTATGAAAATAGTATTCCTTGATTTTCTAACATGTATAAAATTACATTACGACGGGTATTAAGATAACAGACTTACATAATAATATTTTAATAAACGTATACAGGAGTCACAAATAGTTTGACGATAGTCATTGTTTGTCTGTGTAACTACATATGCACCATAATCACTACCGTCATTATGATGCGTGTTTTCGGAAGGACGTTAGCACTTGGCATCATTGAAAACTTTATGCAAATAGCATTCCTTCATTTTCTAACACGTATCATTATGACGGGTATTAAGATAACAGGCTTAAATAATAATATTTTTAAAAAACGTATACAGGGGTCACAAATAGTTTGACGATAGTCATTGCTTGTCTGTGTAACTACATATAATAAACTATTATTTCGCTATGATTTAACTGCTTTGTTGCTGCTAAATTTTAAGCGACTTGATTAGAATATACACGAAGTAGTTGGCCAACAGTAATGTTTTATTATATCAATAAAGCATTATTCTAGGATAAGGAAGACATAAAGATAAATAAGACTTTGATTTCCGTAAAAAATGCTTAGTTCAAAAAAATAACAGATAACAGAAATGTTGGTGTTGTTCGTATCGAAAAAGGGTATAATATATGTAAAAGAAAAGGATTAAACTCAAAGAGAATTAGCTTTTGTTTATCAAAATTAGGGTCTGTAGAAACATATAGACTATTTTCAATTTGCTAACTTTTTTTATGTGTGACAAATTGTAACAGATGCGCGTCTTGATTCCGAAGAAAAGGCATATTAGGTTTTAGATTAAGCACTAAATGAAATTGTGTGTCTGTCGCAACTATTATTTTTCATATATTATACCCGTTATCAGCTCTGACAGTGCAAAAATTTACAATATCGGTCATTTTTGGAATAAAATATTTTTTGTTCAGAAATCTTCTGCTCATGATTATATACTTAATATTATCATATATATTTATATATATCAAATTTGTCAAATTTGGTGTAATCCGTTTATTAGTTTTAACTACAGATGCTTTTAAACAAGGACACTTATTTTGCGTCTTCTCCCCCGATCTTGAACAGAAAACAACTTCACGATTTTAAAGAGAAAACAACTTCACGATTTTAAAGAGAAAACAAATTCACGATTTTAAAGAGAAAACAACTTCACGGTTTTAAAGAGAAAACAACTTCACGATTTTAAAGAGAAAACAATTTCACGATTTTAAAGAGAAAACAACTTCACGATTTTAAAGAGAAAACAACTTCACGATTTTAAAGATAAAACAACTTTACAATTTCGCCCGTTTCCTTTCAGAGGGTTAGTTGCAAACGCAAATTCTTTATTCAGAATGCAAGAAATGTATAATAAAATTACATGAATCGCATTGCTTAATATCTTAACTATTTTTTGTAATTCCATGGTATTTCAGATTTTTTTTTTTACATGTCGAATTAAAAACAAGATCCTTTACAGAAAATGCTACATGACAGAAGTTCAAATTTGTAGTCCTTCAATCAAAAATCAAGAGAAACGATTCTTTGCAAAATCTGATCAAAATGAACTCGGAAAGAAAAATTGTCTAACATTGCTAGACAAGAGCATACAGAGCCTATACAATGATTCGCTTGCTACAAAATGCAATGAATTTTCTCTACACACACGCAAATGAATTTCACAGTTGATTACTTTAAAAAAAATATCGATGCAACTTCACAACTTGAGGGTGAGGAATGCATCTCGGCAGGAAAGTCATTTCCACGAAAATTGCCCCAAGAATTAGTATCAAAAACATTCTTTAGATGTTAAAGGAGAAACAACGATTCATCACTCTCTTTTGCTGATGCGAAGAGAAAGAAAAATACCCGAAAGCGGAAATAAATTGGATGGAGCTAAATATAATTCGCCTTAAATGGTTTTCGTCCTTTATTTAAAATGGATAAATAGCTTTTCGCGAAAATTTAATAGCTAAATGGGTTTAATTTAATGGAATAATTCGATTTATCTTAAGTTATAGTGCAATGCAAATTCTGGAATTGTTGTTAAGTGGATTTTGAAGTTGTGTTTATTGTTATTAAGGATTTATTAATTTAAATGATTGTGTATAATTAATTTATTGAAATATTTTCGAGTGATGTTTGTCGTTTAGAATTTTAAGAAAACACTTTGACGGAGCTTTAAATCAATTAATGTGTTTCGTTTTATTAAGTTAAATATATGTTTATATTTTAAGAGGAGTAACTGTTTATTTAAAATGACAGACAGACAAATATAATTATCGCAAGTTTATTTTAAAATCTTCGATATTTTTACAAGTTTATACACATGTTTTTATTGGAATGTCTGTAAAGAAATTAAGATTATTATTTTAAAAAAAAATACTTATGTCTAATCAAAAGTAAAAAGTGCATTACCAAATTAAACGTTAATTTATTTAGAATGGAAAGGGAACATTTAAATAATTTTGCATTGCAATAGATGGAAACTTTAAAAAAAATATGACGATTTGATAATTGCTTTAAGTTTTCATATATAATACAATCTAAAGTAACATAGAAGGAAGTAACATTAGGAAGTAACATAAAACTGTCTGCCTAAAATTCATAAAATCGATAAATAATTTTAAATCTTCATATTGGTCATAGTAGTAAATATTAAGAAATAATTTTCTTAATATTATTATTAATGATTACACTTAATATAATTATATATATATATATATATATATATATATATATATATATATATATATATATATATATATATATATATATATATATATATATATATATATATATATATATATATATATATATATATATATATATATATGTGTGTGTGTGTGTATATATATATATATATATATATATATATATATATATATATATATATATATATATATATATATATATATATATATATATATATATATATATATATATATATATATGTGTGTGTGTGTATATATATATATATATATATATATATATATGTGTGTGTGTATATATATATATATATATATTCACAGTAAAAAATCAATGACAATATTTCAAATAATTTTCTAGTTGAGAGACATACTAACTATTCTAAAGAAATCCCCTAAAAACCCATAGCAACCTTTATCCCTTAAAAAGGGAAAATAACGACTTTTCTGATGCACAGTGGGACTATTTTGTACCTAAAAGTTCCCAGGAGAAAATAGTTCACAAGAAACGTCCTAGGTCTCCTTTAATAGCATTTCCTAGTACCTTTTCAGGCAAATGCCGATATAGAGATTCTTTTTTGCCTAAACGTCTAGTTTGAGGGGTTGACGTATACAGCCTAGGGACCGTTTCTTTTGGATTCCCTCCGGAGGAATTGTCATCCTTTTATATTTTTGGATTAAAAAAATTCCTGCAGAGGAGTCTATTAAAGTATCACGGAAAGCTTTATAATCACAGATGTTCTTTCTGCAGCTTTGATTTTTAACCTTTTCACATGGAATCCGTAAAAGAAAAGTTCCAATGCCTGTGCGGCTAATTGAAGGGTTTGCTGTAAAAAGGATGTAGCTCCAACCTAGGTGAATTTGGAGTTAGAAGTACTAAATTGTGGTAAAAAAATCTTGTTCGTTTGGTGCCAGAAAGATGTAGCTCCAATCGTTAGTTCTCTCTTTACTCAATAGATGACAACGCAGCACATGAGCCGGGCGTTACAGAGGGGGAGTGCGATGATTAAAAATTTAATTTTCTGTTTTTAAAGCCACGTTTTATGCTATATTTCAATTGATATTTCTTTAAATAAAATAATATTATAGTAAATTTTATTTTTTTTGTAAAATATTTGTCATAGAGATAGACAGAGCATCTATTTGGTTGCAAGAAAGAGGTAGCTCCAACAATCGCGTCACGTCATCTGGAATATATATTTTTGAGTGAAAATACTGTCTTGATATGTAGGAACAATTAAAAAGATTGATCAAAAAGAATATCTTCACACAACTTGGAATTTTGAATTTTCAAAGTTTTTTACGGCTTTCCGCAAACTTGAATAATTGGATCTACCTCCTTTTACAGCAAACCCCGCAATTCCAAAAAATGTTCAGGTGGGGGGGAGGAGACTTTCGTTTTGGGTGGAAGATTTTTTTTTTGTCAAAGCTTTATGGAAGGATGACCTGTCTTACAATAAGAAGCGTGTAACTGTCTAACGGAGTGGACGTTAACAGTTCAACAAAGCCTCAGATTCGGGGTAAGACCATTTATATGTCAAAATGCTAAAAAAAACAGATATGTAGAAACCATTAGAGAAACGTCACCTGTCCGAACAGGTGCAATTACCTGTTATGCCGCAAACAGCATACTTTAGACCACACGCGTTTCAAAAATTCTTCCCCCACACCATGGATCAAAAGTATCTCAAGTACACTACTAGGTATCTATAC
Source organism: Troglohyphantes excavatus (assembly GCA_963932185.1). Taxonomy (NCBI): domain Eukaryota; kingdom Metazoa; phylum Arthropoda; class Arachnida; order Araneae; family Linyphiidae; genus Troglohyphantes; species Troglohyphantes excavatus. The sequence continues at coordinate 63,451,633 of OZ010674.1, read as the reverse complement.
TCTATGGGACACTTGTTGTCGCAGCCCACACAGAATGGATAAGGGAGACCCATCCCCAAATCCTAATTTGTTCATTAATGAATTCAGAAATACCATTTTTTTTATAGTATTAGAATATCTTTTTCTGAACAATAATCAAAAACAAAAATATATTTAATTTTTTTTTATTATTATTGTTTTGCGTGTTTTAAGCTTAAATATACTATTTTTAAAAAACACTACTCCTCTTTCAATATTTAATGTTAATGTGTCTGTTTAACTACATATAATAAACTATTCTTTCGCTATGATTTAACTGCTTAGTTGCTGCTAAATTTTAAGCGACTTGATTAGAATATACACGAAGTAGTTGGCCAACAGTAATGTTTTATTATATCAATAAAGCATTATTCTAGGATATGGAAGACATAAAGATAAATAAGACTTTGATTTCCGTAAAAAATGCTTTGTTAAAAAAAATCACAGATAACAGAAATGTTGGTGTTGTTCGTGTCGAAAAAGGGTATAATATATGTAAAAGAAAAGGATTAAACTCAAAGGGAATTATCTTTTGTTTATCAAAATTAGGGTCTGTAGAAACATATAGACTACTTTCATTTTGCGGAGACTTTTGGGGCACTTGTTGTCGCAGCCCACACAGAATGGATAAGGGAGACCCATCCCCAAATCCCCAAATCCTAATTTGTTCATTAATGAATTCAGAAATACCATTTTTTTTTATAGTATTAGAACATCTTTTTCTGAACAATAATCAAAAACAAAAATATATATATATTTTTTTATTATTATTGTTTTGCGTGTTTTAAGCTTAAATATACTATTTTTAAAAAGCACTACTCCTCTTTCAATATTTAATGTTTTCAAATTTTTTTAATTTATTTAATAACGTCAAAGAATGATTACAGACGTATGAATAGAGTGTTGCAGATTTGGGTTTTAATAGTTTTCAAAAACTTATTTTAAGTTCAAAACCTAAAAAAAATATTCAAATTTTGAAGTTTAATAATACGTAAAAAATAAATGTATAACTTAATTTGAAAAAGCTATTCATACGTTTATAAAACAAATATTAGAGCTTCAAAAACTATTAACAGTTTAGTTTTAATTTAAATAGTTACAAAGCCTGAGCATTTTAAACGTGATCAAAATGTGGAAAAAAAATATCTTGAGTAAATGACGATTGCTGCAGGCGAAAAGTGCGTAGATAGATGATAAATGGTATATAAATATCTAAAAAATCATAGGTTGTGTTTCTTTTATTCTTTTGAAATTTTGTATACACCTTCTAAGTATGTATAACATCGTTTTATGAAGAAAAAAATTGCAATTTTCGGGGGAATTTGGGGTTTGGGTCCCCCTTATTTGTGAATTTCATAAAAAAAATTGAAAGAGAAAAGAGATAACAAGCTATTACTTGTTTAGCAAGGATTGTTGCAGAACCCGTTACATTACAAAAATTAGATTGCCTATCTTTGAGACTCGAACCCGCGCGCTATTGCTCCGAAGTTCAGCATGCTGAACGCTACATAAGCATGTAATACGCTACATAAGCATGTCCTAGCTAGAGCTCGGAAATATTTTTTTTAAATACTCGTATATGCAATAAATATTATAAATGCATTTGCTTAAATAAACCACTAATAATTATAAGATGAATGTAAAATTCGTCATTGGTCTGGGAAAATCTCTTTCTTTAGAGACTCTACTTGTTAAGATTAGTTGAATGTGTAAGATGCGCAATAGGGATCTATGCTACACAAATAATATACTTGATGTTGGGGACAAGTTGGATATTTGTAAACGTTTTTTACTATTATTAAAAATTAGTAAATAATGTTATTGTAACTTTTATGTTATTGTACGTTGAAAACTCAAAGAAATTAAATTAATATTTGGTTTCTTTGTATGTATACATGGACAAAATGCAAATATTGTTTTTATTGCAAAACAATGCGATGAACAATTAAAATAAAATATCTTCACTAACCTAGCAATAAATAAATAAAATGCTTGGTATTTTACATTGATGTCGAATAACTCAATCATAATTAAAAGTTAATATCATAAAAACGATTATATAAACGTTTTTAAAGAAATTCTACTTTAAAATCAAAGCTAAACTGGGTGCATAAGGTATATTACTAACTTTCTATTAAAGATTCATGTTTCTAAAAATTTAGAAAAATCGATTAGTAACCAGTTTGTAAATGTAAAATACGTAAAATTATTAATTAATAAATAAGAAATTTATTCGATTGTTTTTTAAGAATCTGATTCTGGAAATGTAATAGATTACTTAAATTCATTTTAAGAACACACATTCAAAGTAAAGTAGTATTTAAACCTAGTTTAAAGCTAAAGTTGACATTACTAAATTAGGTTACAAAACATACAGTTTTTTACCAAGAAACACATTTTAATAGATTAACTTTGGCTTTTTAGGCTTTTTAGACGCTATTTCCGACAAACACCTAATAAACTACTATGGAAATAAATAATAAGGATCCTTATTTCACATCCAAATATGGTCAATAGAATCCATGAGAAACGAAATTTTCTCCCACGATGGCAGTTCTGCGAATTCATAGCATTCATAATCTAAACCTAACAAGCGTTTATATAGGATATGTCTTGCTTTTGTTGGTAACAGCGGCTAAAAACCCGACAACTTTACGTTTTCGGCTTTTTAGCAGCTATCACCAACAAAAGCAGAATAAACTATTTTGAAAACTTATTATAAGATACCTGAACTTTATCACAGAAGCCTTTAGCAAAATAATTTAATATAAAATGCGTTTTATTGCATATATATGGTATGTAATAATGAATATGTAATAATATGTATTAATATATATGTAATAATATGTATTAATATATATGTAATAATATGTATTAATATATATGCAATAATATGCATTAATATATATGTAATAATTTGTATTAATAATATAAAATAATATGTAATAATATGTATTAATATATATGTAATAATATGTAATAATATATATGCAATAATATGTATTAATATATATGTAATAATATGTAATAATATATATGCAATAATATGTATTAATATATATGTAATAATATGTAATAATATATATGCAATAATATGTATTAACATATATGTAATAATATGTATTATTATATAATTAAATTATATATTATATAATATATATGCAATAATATGTATTAATATATATGTAATAATATGTAATAATATATATGCAATAATATGTATTAATATATATGTAATAATATGTAATAATATATATGCAATAATATGTATTAACATATATGTAATAATATGTATTATTATATAATTAAATTATATATTATATAATATATATGCAATAATATATATTAATATATATGTAATAATATGTATTAATATATATGTAATAATATGTATTAATATATATGTAATAATATGTATTATTATATATGCAATAATATGTATTAGTATATATGTAATAATATGTAATAATATATATGTAATAATATGTATTAATATATATGTAATAATATGTATTAATATATATGTAATAATATGTATTAATATATATGTAATAATATGTAATAATATATATGTAATAATATGTATTAATATATATGTAATAATATGTAATAATATATATGTAATAATATGTATTAATATATATGTAATAATATGTAATAATATGTATTAATATATATTAATATATATGTAATAATATGTATTAATATATATGTAATAATATGTATTAATATATATGTAATAATATGTAATAATATATATGTAATAATGTGTAATACTATATATGTAATAATATGTATTAATATATATGTAAAAATAATATTTCCCTTCAATGGGAGGGGTTCTAACCACCCTAAACCCCCTTGCGTACGCCACTGCATATAAAAGGTAAAGGGTTATGAACTCTCATAACGTTAAGAAATAAAAAATACGAAAAATCATAAAGTTTTTAATTTTTGTGCTGGCAAGAAAACTAACTGATGTAATAAGGTAAACAGTACAGTTAAACATCCACCTATACTGAAAAACGTGAAAGAAACAAAACTGAAACAAAGAAAACTTCAATAAAAAATGACACTTTTCTATTGAACTATATTCAGTGTTCAGTTATGGATTATTTTTTATCATTTTCCTTAAATACCAATCTTGATCCTGGATCTTTTCTCCTCATGTCAGCAAAGTTCACTTCTTTTCGCACTCTTCTTCAAGCACCAATTTAACATCACAGTCCTTGGAAAATACTTTCACGTACAAAAACATGCGCTTCGTCGTAGAAAACAGCTTTAAAAAATCCTAAAAATGTTTTTAAAAAACACAGCAGCCATGGCGAAACGAGAATTCCATAAAATATATATGTTTCCCAATGGAACTTCGACTATAGCAGTGCTGTGACACCTAAAACCACTGTCACGTACTTGCAGGCGATATTAGAATTGAAAAAAGGGGTCGGGTACAGAATTGTACGGTTGTCTCTGGATTATTGGGGAATTCCTGGTGGGCAATATATGACTTTCTATTGATTCCGTCAAACGTGAGAATAAGAATCTTTTGATCGATTTCAGTTCTATAGACAACCTTACACGTCAGCTGCTATTTTATCTGTCGCTATCTGAAGACTACTCTGTTAAAAATAGGCACTCAAATATAAGTAAAATGTACTCATTTTTTAATAAATTCGATGCTTATCAGGCCTCCGAACACATAAGTTTCAATTTTCAACATGTACTCAAAAATTAGTTCAATGAACAAAAATAGCAGATGCTAGTCTACTTAAGCATCCTTCGGAAATCATTTTCAATAAATATCGACAATTTACAACCAAGACTTTTACAACCAACCGAACCCACATCTGCAGGCACTGTTGTCCAGGCCATTATCTGTTAAGCTAGCAGGCCGACGTGAAGCAGTTATAAACAGAAGTAATGTTAAAATTGTGTGTCCAAGAAATGGGTAGTAAGATAATTGATTTGAATAACTCAGTTTCCATTTAAGCAATCGACATCATCAAAATATGTGGAAAGCCTTCTTCTGAGCAAATAAATTAAGTTTTTCAGGTCGCTTTGTTAAGATACGAGTAACTTGAACAGAAGCTGAGATTAGCAATATGAAATCACACTGCTCATTTTTGGGAAAGTACGGTTACTTGAATTTGAGTACGTCATCGCTTATATACGAAGCAATTGTTCAAAGAAAGTACATACATGTACTCTTTTTTAAGTCCCTTATTTTGACAGTGCACGTCATCTGCTATTTCATCTTGTCATTATCTTAAGATCAGTTGGGATCGCAGGAACTTTGGAGGTCTAAACCCACATGAAACCAGCTGCGGTTAAGAACAAAATGCCAATATTTAATTCTCCCAGTTGCAAAACTCGTTAAGTGTCATCCATATTTTTTTACAGGAAATAAAAACAACAACTTTTGTATAGTTTATATTTTGGGGGTGGCTGTTTGAAATTTTGAGTTGTAACGCATAAGTTCATTTTGAATACGATTTCATAAAGTACTTTTCCTAAATCTGGCATATATTTTGAGTTATTTAAGTTTTTTTTTTTATTTCCGGAGTTCTGCAGCAGTGTGAAGGGTTAATATTACATTTTGCAGCAATATTAAGAAATATTTCCATCCCGTAAAAGAGCATTGCACAAAAATATGTGAAAAATATGGATAGGAGGGTGGTAATGAAACAAAACAAGATATAAAAGAGCGAGTATTTCACGAGTTTTGAAGTCAAACCAAATACACAAAGTGAGGATATAACGAGTTTTGTCGCAGTTTGAATCAAACGGATTGAACTGGTATCCGCGGCAGTCGTATTTAAAAAGTTTTGCAGCAGTATCGGATTTTCGAAGCTTTTTTGTTCGAGAGTGTAGGAAAGTTCTGCAACTGTTGGAGATACGGAACCGGTTGGATCAATGAATAAATTGGGGCGAACATTTTTCATTTTTGATATTTTGGATGTAACAAGTTTCGCAATTGGACTACTCATTTGCAGTTTCAAAGGTATTTGAAACAAAAATAAATAACAAAAATAATGATATTGTAAAAAAATGTTTTTAAATAAAAAAAAAATAACTTAATATGTTAGTGATAAGTGCCATATGGATCTTACATATTTTAAAATCCCTTCATAATTATTTATGGAAAATATGTATTTTATATATCAACAACAATTAACTAAATTACAATTGAAGGGGTAAGGTTCTGAAATAAATATGTATATTTATTTTTTAAAAAAAAACATTAGTTATTGTCAGATATGATACGGATATATGTATACGTATTGGCCTGCTTTTTGACACAGACATTCATCACTCTAGAAGTCTTATTAACAGAGATATTAAGTGCCATGAATGAGGTATATGACTACAGATAAATGCAAATTGTAAATTTTAAGGTCATATATATCAAAACTTACTTTTTGTTACAAAACTCTTTCATCCACTTATCCCTTCAGTTTCTAGCAATTCATATCACGTGCCTGTTATTTTCTAATACAAGGTGCACATAGAATAAGTTCCTTGTTTAGAGGCATCTGTAGGTAAACGAATGTACGAAATTACATCAAATTTTGTCTATAGTGCGCTTTGTACTTCTGTCACAGTCAAATAATCGTTTAGTCTTATGTATGAGTTTTACTATATAAATAAATTCATATATCGTCGACTCGGAACAACAGTAGGATATGAGCAAAAACAGAGTTGCCTATAAAACTGATTTTAAAATTTGCTGTTTTTTCAATGCTGAATATCTAAGGCTGTAGTTCAGGGATTTCAAAAAAGACATAAAAATGTCCGAGTGTTCCACTATATAAAGGCACATTTGGTAATGTTAGCAAGAAGAAAAACTCATTTTCGTTTCTTTTTAGATGTATTACTGTTGCTCTGAGGCGCCGATATTATCATTTACGTTTAAAATCGGAAAAATTGAGCAGTTTGTGCTGCCATCTGTATTGTTATTGGTGTACTAAACTTATTAAGAGTAAAATTTATAAAGAATAAAACGCACGTAAAAAACTTTAATTTTGCCATGCATTCTTTTCCATCACTGTTTTATTACTATAAAGGCATCATGGGAAATAACATTGTTACTTTGAGAATTAAAATGCGTTGTTTAAATGTCAATTTAATTTATGTAGAATTTTTAATTTTACTTAAATGTCAAAATTTATCTTTTAACTGTTATTTAGAGATCAAAGATACTACATAAAACTTAAATTATGATAATGAATTAACAGCTTACATCATAATTTTTTCGCTTAATTCTTGCGGTTGTTTCACTTCGCTCCAAGCCCCTTGCTAAGTAGCATGTACAATTTTATAATAAACTAAGACCGTCCTTAGGGATGGGCGAAGTATTTTATAAAAATTAATTCCTTAATTGTTCAAACGCAATGGCATTTTGTTTTAATTGTGTTTAATCATTTATCCAGAACATATATATTTACTAATAAATTGTGATGAGGAGAAACTTTTCTCCCAAGTTTCTTCATAAAAAATGCACAGTACAACATAACCATAAACACTATATATATATATATATATATATATATATATATATATATATATATATATATATATATATTTTACGGGGGGGGGGGGATTTTAGAAATTGACTTGTTTCAATAGACCAGATATAAAAAAAATTCACAAAGTCCTGCAATAAACTACATACAAATATTCACAAAATCGTCCACGGTAAAACTGTGGGAATAATTCTTAAACATCGTAGGTTTAAGAATTTTAATATTCAGAAAATTTTATTGACCGATTTCCCATGATTTTCAAGGCAACACAAAACTTGCGTACATGAAAACTTGAATAGATGAAAATAATTTAAGCTCATAAAACAAATATTTTTAAGTAAATTTTGTATTAAGATTATTAAAATTAATTTTATCTAGAGATACAAGATAGCAAAATTAATACTGCACCTTAATTTTATATAAAAATACTAAATAGCAAAATGAATACTGCCCCTTTATCTGAAGTTACTACACAGCAAAAGAATAGTGCCCTTTAATTGTATCTAAAGATACTACATATCAAAATTAATATTATCCCTTAATTTTATATAAATGTACACTAAATTGCAAAATTAATACTACCCCTTTAAAAAAAATACTAGTAGTTATGGGAACAGGTAGATCTCGCGATAAAGGGATAATATAACAGCAAAACAAACCATACGTCGATTTTAATGACATAAAAGAACATTCCTGCCAAATTTAATAAAAAAATTAAATAACGCGTTTGGTCGTGATTGCGTAACAAATACATTTATGGACACACAGACGACGTGCCGAATGTCGAATTTGAACAGGACCTCGATGTTGCTCTGTTAATAAGATTCGATTTTTTATCCGAAGCAACTCCACTCAAATTAAATAAAAGAGTTGTTTTTAATCAAAGTTAATTTAACAATTAATTATTTTTATCAGTAATCTGTATACTTATAACATAATACATACAACTATATACTTATAACTTAACACATACAACTCTATACTTATAACGTAATAAATACAACTGTGTATACTTATAACGTAATGCATACAAATTTATACTTATAACTTAATACACAAAACTGTATACTTATAATTTAATACTTTCAACTGTATACTTATAGCTTTATACACAAAACTGTATACTAATAACTTAATACATACAATTGAATACTTATAACTTAATACATATAATTGTATACCTATAACTTAATACATTCAACTGTATACTTATAACGTAATACAAACAACTGTATACTTATTACTTAATACATAAAACTGTATACTTATAATTTAATACATACAACTGTATACTTATAGCTTAATACACACAACTGTATACTAATAACTTAAAACATACAATTGAATACTCATAACTTAATACATACAATTATATACTTATAACTTAATACATACAATTGTATACTAATAACTTAATACATACAATTGAATACTTATAATTTAATATATACAATTGTATACTTATAACATTATACATACAACTGTATACTTATAACGTAATTCAAACAACTGTATACTTATAACTTAATACATACAACTGTATACTTATAACGTAATACATACAATTGTATACTTATAACTTAATACATACAATCGTATACTTATAACTTAATACATACAAATGTATACTTATAATTCAATACATAGAACTATATTCTTATAACTTAATATATGCAACTGTATAACTTAATACAGTTATCATGTAATTTCCTTAATTTGTTTATGACAAACTAAGTAATAACTTTAAAAAAATAATCCGTATTTTTACTACAAAAATATTTTATTAATAATCCTTATATACCACGGAATCGAGTTACCTTATAAACTTAAACTTACTTAATAACTTTCCTCGAACCCATATACCTGACTTACACGTACATCCACTCCAAATATCCCGCCTAAAAGTGGTTTTCCCATCGAAAATATTATCCAATAAATGGGTATATGATCCCCTTTTCAACATTATGAGTGTCAAAGGAGCAGTTGTGTACGTCCGCACTGGAAATCCCAACACAAAGGACACGTTCGAGGGGAGATTTAAGGACGTTGCTGTTTTCGTCGTTTCATATTTTTGGACAAGATCGGTCTTGTGTGTCGAGTGCGTGCTCAAAAACAACAAGCGCCCTCACGTTCCTCATAAAAGGAATCAGGGGATAGGGGTGTGAAGGAGATATTTCACACGTTGAAGTGAATTATGAGGGGGGATACTGTGGTGTGTACGTGGTGTTATTTCGAGAATGTAAAGATATGATGTTTTTACACGAATCTAATATTTAACCTAGACCTCGGGTAAACACTTTTTAGATATGAGTTAACTGCGCGAATTAAAACTCGTCATTAGTGACCGCAAGAAAAGAATTTTTTGTGTTTATGTTATGTGTTGTAATTGCTGCGTTGCAATTTTTACATTGCACATAATTTTCCGAATCATTCCAAATTTTAAAAATACTAGCATTCCAGTGCGATTGGTATCACATGACCCCCCCTTCCCCCCGACACACACCAGACCCAGTCATTAATTCCAAAAAAAAAAAAAATTTAACACTCATTGATGGCAGTATTAACAACCGCTTGTTTTAAAAAAACGTTAAAATTAATTATTCAAAATGCATTTTTTAAAATTTTTTATTGATATTTATGAGATGAAAGTACGATTTGTCACTGGTTCATGAAATTCTTTTGCATCCTCATGTGTTTATTGAGATTTATTGAGTCAAAGGGGTCTTTACAACATAACTAATATATATGATTATAGGAATGTGATTTTATTCAACAATTTTAATAATTTTCATTTCGGTTAATGACCCTTAATGAAGCGACTGGTGCACGTTAAATCTGATTCACTTAAATATCAGTTTCTAATAAAAACAAATTTTTCATTCACAACAACTTTGAAACAGGAGCCTTTGAACGCCTACATCTGTTACCAAGCCAAAAAAAGCACACTATTTCCACTATTTATCCTGCAAATATTCACGGTATGTAAAATGTAAGGGTAATAAGTTGGCGCGTTTTCGCACGTTTGGCAATTAGTCACCCTTAAGGGAGACCCGAGCCCCAAATCCTAATTTGTTTATTAATGAATTCAGAAATACCAATTTTTTTATATTATTAGAACGTCTTTTTCTGAACAATAATCAAAAACAAAAATATGTTTAAAAAAATTATTTTTGATATTTTTGGAATTTTTTAAGCTTAAAAAGACGTTTTTTAAAAACACTACTCCTTTTTCAATTTTTAATGTTTTTAAATTTTTTTAATTGATTAAATAACATCAAAGTACACACTACAATCGTATGTATAGACTTTTGCAGATTTGTGTTTTAATTGTTTTTAAAAACTTATTTTAAGTTCAAAACCCAAAATATATTCAAACTTTTAAGTTTAATAATTTGTAAAAAAATAATTTATAACTTAATTTAAAAAAGCTATACATACGTTTATAAAACAAATATTAGAGCTTCAAAAACTATTAACAGTTTAGTTTTAAGTTAATTATTTACAAAGCCTTAGCATTTTAAACGTGACCAGAATTAAAAAAAAATATTTTGAGTAAATGACGATTGTTGCAGACGAACAGTATGTAGAAAGATTATAAATGGCATATAAACATCTAAAAAAACATATGTTTTGTTTCTTTTACTGTTTTGAAATTTTGTATACACCTTCTCAAGTTTGTTTAGCATCGTTTTATGAAGAAAAAAAAATTAGCAATTTTTCCGGATTTTGGGGCTCGGGTTCCCCTTAATGAAAGTAAACTATTATAAAATAAGCATATACATTTTTACTGTTCTATAACAGATTGCAATCATAGCCATGCAATTTCAAATATATGCTGCAAAAGAAGATGAAACGTAGAAGAGCCAGATCCGTTTCATTCAAATTCATTTACGAATAGAGAAACGTTACCGATTGTTACTAATAGCATATAAAATAATTTTAACCAGAAATAATAGCTCTGAATTTAAAGTTATTCTGTGTAATTATCATTACTGTTCATGGAAACAGTATGGATAAGCAACTTACAAGTGCCCTTTGAAGTATTCATTTTTTATCAAAGTGAAGATAAGAGACAATGTCTGAAAGATGAAAAAATGGAATTGATTTTGACTCACAGATAAATTTCAGATCATTATAACCGAAAAGGAAGGATTTGTCCAGTTATATTATATCTGAAATAGAAGTACTGTTTAAGGTAAGTTTTGTATTGAAGTCTATTATTAAAATAATGAATTAATAAAATTATATGATTTAATCGAATACAATAATTATTTTATGGTGTATGATATATATGATATATTGGGATTATTTTCGTGAATGAGTTTCAAATAAGAATATTGTTATTCTTCAAGTTTAACAAACTTTTATAAATTTCATATTAATAATCAGTACATTTGTTCAACAAATTATATTGACGTTTTTACCTTATATAGGTGTGCTTCCCTAGTACCAAAATCACATTGGCCAATGACTGGTTTTTTATCGATTACAGCGGAAACGAAACCGTTCATTGTTTTTCCAACCAAAACTCATCAAAATTCATCGGCGATTGATGAGAAATGTTCGTTTGGCCGATGGTCGAGCCGATCATCGGCATTCGATGAGTTACGTTGAAATTCGATGGGAATGCGATGAATAAGGATTTATTTCTTTTGCCGATAAGTATTGAATCAGATTTTTTTTTTATGTATGTTAATAATTGTCCCAAATCAGACTACGCAGCAGTCTTGGGCCAATACCTGTTAACCTTCGGTATAGATCGGGGGCCTAGGACTGCAGTCATAAGTCATAAGATAAGTATTGAATGAAAATAGATGAATATTAATCGGCAACTGATCTAAATATATATTCTCGATCAATTTACGATAGCGGTATGATAAAAAATCGATGCCTTTAAAATTATTAAAAATTCCAATTATATTTTTTTTCACGTAGTTTAATTTTTTTTAAAAAAACCTCATTCATTTTGAAAATATCATAATTCTTTGTATTGGGCGTCCGCCAATTAAAAATGTTATCTAGTTTTCCCATATCAAAAATATGGAAAAATTATATTAACATGAAAGTATCAAGAAAATATTATGAGGCTACATTCTCTCTTATTACTACTTATTAAATAAATTGCATAAATGCTAAAATATTGCTAACTAAGGGTTGCGAGAATGCAACTGTAAATTCGTAATAAATATGGTATTATTATCCCATTTCTGCTTATTCTGGATAATTTTGATTTGTACTAGTGTTCAGAAATGCGTCTCTTTTTAAACTTCCGTCATGCGCAATTTATATGAGATGCACAGCGATGTCTGCGCGCTCAATTTGTTTCAGTATAAGCCATGGCAAATACATATTTTTGTTCGTTCTGTTTTTTTGTAAAAACATTGGTATTCTTCTTCTATTTACATAACTAATAATAATTTCCATACTCGGCAGTTTTAATGTATAATTATGTGTTTATACGTTTTTTAATGTATGGCCACTGCAAAATAAGTCAGCATGAAACCTTCATCAAAATTGTCAAATTGAAAGTTTTTTGCAGGTTTTATAAAGGATATTGAAACAAAAAACTTCAGTTTTTTTTAAGTTTTTTAATTTTTCTGCATAAAACCTTTAAAAAATCTGCATTTTCCTTTCATGATTTAAAATTGAAGGTTTTTTGCAGGTTTTTATGACGGTTTTTTTGCAGTTTTTATGAAGGACATTGAAACAAAAACCATTAATATTATAGATCTTCAAAAAAACTGCAGTTTTCCTGCATAAAACCTTCAATTTCAAAATTTTAATGAAGGTTTATGCTGACTTTTTTTTCTGGGACCTATCAATCACAATGATCTCCAACTCATTAGTCGGCATATTGCGTCCGATTGAAGGTCAAATTAAACGTTCTCATAATCGAATAACAATTTTATGAAAAGTTATTAATTTGTGCTTTTGATTTGCAGCTGCCAATCATGGCTGCAGAGAACGTGTTTGATCTGTGTGTTATCGGGGCCGGGATGTTCGGCAGTGCAGCTGCTAGACACGCTTCTGCCAATCCTTCGCTCAAAGTGTGCCTGTTGGGAACTTCTGAACCGACGGTATGGAATTATTTCATTCTAAATACCGCAATAAACCTAAAGTGTTTTCTTTTTATTAAAGTTTATCAGGTACTATAGGTTTATCAGGTTTAGGAAAATCATCTTTCTCTATGTGGCCTAAAGGTTTGGGAAGTTTCTGCTGTATTATAGACTATCTACCTTGGTGCCCTATATAATGGTAATATTAAATTGAAACATTTCATGTATATCTTTTTCTCAGAAAAAAATAAACATCGATATTTAGATTATTTTCATAGCATTTAACATATACTTGATGGTAGTGAAGTAAGATTTTTTATTTTAAATGCATTACTTATTTTTTTAAAGTTAATTTAAAGGTTACTTTCATGTTGCATAAATTCGGATCAAAGTAAGCGTTAAAAAAATTATGTTTATAAAAAAGACCAAAATATCACTAAATAGGAATACGTACTATAGTGTAATAATTTATATGGTAAAAATAATACGGTAAAAAATTCATAAGCCTAGTTAGGGTGGTTTTTGAGAAGAGCGGAGTTACAAAAACATAGTATTGAGAAAAACGCATTTTAAAGTAAAAACATAATTTATTTAAAACTTTTCTTTAGCAACATTCCAAGTATCTGTTTAAGGCTATGAAAAACATGTGGTTATCTGCATTTATTAATTTCTAAGAAAAAGGTACCTAAAGTGTGTCAATTTAACATACTAGTATATAGATTACAAACTTCTCTTACATGACTCTATCTATCGTAATGTCAAACCTATTATTTACTAAAATTAGAGTCCAATTCGAGAACGGGGCTGCCAATTTGCTATCTTTTTTTAAAAATATTTCTCAAATATAGCTACTTCAATTTCCTTTTTTAAGTGGAATGACAATGGAATTTAACTTAACATTAAATTTACATCTGCGGGAATTTGTCTAAAATAAGTAGTAAAAGTAAGAAATATTTTTTATGGCATATTCTATTGATTTCAGATTCACGGTTAATGTACCCCTTTTAACACATTAAATACCAACCAGAACCAACTAATTACTAAATTTAAGCCGAATTACTGCATTATTTTGGCGATGACTCTCGGTGGAAAGTTAGTTTCTTTTGTTTTAGTAAAAAAGTTCTTTACTTCCTGTTACCTTATTTGTATGTGATAGTAATGAACATCAAACTAAAGTTTAATATCAGAATCTAATCATTCCATACTCGACTCGATATTAACCCTTTGGGTACATTTGATGAGTAAGACTCGCCATCTGCTTACTTGGGCGAAGTTACGGGGGACGAGTATGACTCGTCATCTGAATTTAAGAAGCAGACGTTGATGTTTGCGGCACCCCCGCCAGTGGGCGTTGATCGCAAACAATTTGTTGTAGGTTCGGTCAAGAATGGGATCAATTGAACCTCACCAAATCCGTCCCATGGGCAAAAAAATCTTCAAATAATTCAGTACTCAAAGGGTTAACCAAACATTTTATTCTATGTTCAACACTGTGATAGGACGCAATCTCGTCATCCCACTTATCTTTTCATCTTTGTTCTGGCGACAAAATCTCAGATAGTATTAATACTCCCACCATCATAAAATCCATTTGATTGGTTATTTTGACAAAGGGTCAGACTTTGGGGTGACACCATATGCTATAAAAGTAAGTTATGTGGTTCTCCCATCTTCCGAATTTCAATGAATGAACTGAGGACTGGGGTCAAAGGGGGTCATATGGGTTGTCCAAAGTAACCAATAGACGACAAGTTCTTGACCCAAGAGGCGGACTTTACACCCTATATCTTTCTGCAGGATAGTATACTCAAATTTCTATTGAATTTCTGACTGATAGGATCTCAAAAATAACATTCTGCCTTAAAATACTTACTCCAGATCTTCTAATGAAATTATCGGAGAGCTAATAATGTATCAGAAATATATTCTAATTAGCTAAATGTTATCTTATTAATTGTTAATTTAATTAATCATAATTTCTATCGACGGCGTCATATCCCCGATGTGTGTGGATCAATTCTGATCAATTTCTCTCGCATCAAAATAAATCATATTTAATTAGTAAACTAAATGTATAAAGCTCAAGCTGAAGGCCCAACAGGTAAACGTATGTTTTCTGGTGAAAAATATACTAATTTTACAACACGATTATTTAAACTTTATTGTTAAGATTAATATGCTAAATATTAAACCTTACATACACGCTTATTGAAGGTACTTTAAAAACTTTTTAATATCAATTAAAGTTAACTTTTATAGTGTTTATGTGTGCTTCCTCTCTCGTTGCACAGTTGGAAGAGCGGCCCAACAGGGAGATATTTGCCTCTCATTATGACGAGGGTCGAATAACGCGCGTGGTTGACGATCAAGTGGCGTGCCAGGTGCTTGCGAAGCATTCGATTGAGAGGTACGAAGAGCTGGAAAAATTGTCTGGTAAGCATTGTATATAATTTTTAAATATTATTTATATTCCTTTCTTCCCGTTTATTTCTTCCCTTTTATTATCAGGAAAGAGAAATAACTGATCTATTGTTCAGGTATCTCTGAATGGTAGCTTTTCCGTTAGTTTTCATCTCGATAATTGTTAGAAATAGATATTTCGCAAAAGCGAGTTTTGATCGCCAACTTTCAATTGTTTTAACATAATTAATTTATTTTAAATTGTTTCATTGTTATCTTACGATTTTATAACAATGTAGATACGATTTTTTTTTAAAAAATTGCAAATTAAAAAAAAACATACTCGGGGTACAACCGATGTTGAACCTGAAGCGGAAGCTATGATATGTATAAAATATTCAATTAATTTAGGCTCGACTTAGGTTGTCCCCGGGTATAGCTCCGGAAACAGTTATGAATGGTTCTGTAGCATAGCAACCAAGTTGTTTTGCATTTACAAATATTAGAATTATAATTAATAAAATGTTTAGAATGTAAATGTCACTTAGATAAATAAATATATACATTTTTAATTAAAAAAAATATATCAACCCCGCAATTTCGATTTTAACATATCGAGCTAAAAATAAACGACAAACATTGGGTCTCCACTTTTTTAAACTTTTGAAATAATCAAAAAGAAGACTTCGAGTTTAGTAGAAAACTATGGCGAATGTTTTTGTTTTTTTAAATTACTAAATATTCCTTATTCAGAATTGACATACAATGTTTTTGCAGGATGAAAGACTCCACTTTTGACACTATATGCTTATATACTTATTGATACTATACACTTATTTTTTCCAAAAATGTACATACAACGATTGTTTGTTTAACCATTAATATTTTTTTAAAAACTGTAAGTAGTAATTTGAACAATTTCTATTTTATAGGCATAAATTTCCATACTCCCGTTGGATGCTTATTTATGGGCGAGAGAAACGGAAAATTTATGCAAAACATTATTCAAGTAGCTGACCCTTGCAAAGTGCCCCTGGTAGATTTATCAAAATCGGAAGCTTTACATAGAAGGTAGGTTAGATAGGTAGCATGGTATGTTACCTGTGGGGTAATCACTTCATATAACCGATACTCCCACTTGAATTCGAGTAATTACTTAAGACCGATCTGTAGAGCATCAGCATATCATGCACAACGTCCCTATGTCCGACTCACTTAGAAGGCCCTCATTGGTGACCCGGCAAATTGCTTTTTTCATCCACGTGATTAATTCCCTTGTCCGTTTCTCTGAGAAGGAAGTACTGTGGTGGTCAATTCATATATTCGATACTCACGGTATCGAGTAAGTACTTTAGTCCGATCGATAGAGTATCGGTCACAACGTCTTAGGGGACAGCCGAAAGCACTGCGCTACACTTAAATCGCATGTGCGTTTTAATTTATAAATTCAATTTACAATTTTAAATTCATAAATATGTTGTGTAGCTGTAAACAAATTTAATATTTATTTTATATTTTATATATTTAAATAATTTTTTATAAAATTGATGCTTAAATAATTAGTAAATAAGAGTTTTAAATGTTACTAATTTACCACAACTGAAAATTTTCTGTTTATTATTTAAAAATATTTGTTAGTTTTCTACCTTTTCAAAATATGTCAAATGAGTGTAGAAATTCTATATATTTTTAGTATTAAGGATAAAACCATAATGTACTCTTAAAAAAATATACAGTTTCGATTTTGCTTTATATTTTATTTGTGGTTAACATAAATTTGGAATTTTATAGTTTCAGTTTTATTAGATTATTAACATAAAAAATTTAGATGCAACCTTATTTAGAAATATTATTGAATCCCAACGATATAATATTTATATTAATAAAGAATAAAAAAAATATTTTTATAACATTGACACGTATCTTAACTAAAAGTTCAAAAAGTTATGAATTTCGACACTTGGTTAAAGAGTTTGATCTAATTTTTACATTTAACACTATCAGATATCCTTTCCTGAAACTGAAGAGCGATGAATGTGCTTTACTGGAAGACAGTGGTGCAGGTCACATAAGCCCCAGAAAGCTGGTACAAGCTCAAAAGAAGGTCGCAGAATTGCAAGGTTGCTGCATCATTAACGACGTAGCTTGTGGTGTCAAAACCTCGCCAAACGGAGTCCACGTGGTAAAAACTATTTTAGCAGTTAGGGGCTGTCCATAAATGATGTCCTTTTCTCCATATTTTAAACCCCTCGTCCTCTATGTCACAAAGTATCACACTTCACCATATCCCCTGCCCCCTATGTCACATATGTTCTTCTACCAAAGATCAACGTAAGATTGAAATAAGTTTTAAAAAACCAATATTTAAGCATCGCGAATTCACGTGTTTTCCAACTACAACTATAAATCATTACATTTGCTTACAACGTCACTTCATGATCGATTCAAAGCGGAAGCTACACAGTTTATTTTTCGGAATTTGTTGTCTCTTTCAGTTTCCTGTTGATTTACAATGTTTTAGGCGATGTGTGATGTATCACTTCTTGTAATCCCCTCCTTCCCCCTTGTCACAGCAGCTCTAGTGCGACGTTAATTAACCAAAACCAAACCAAACCTCCTTGTCACAGTGCAACAGCTTCCTGAACCCCGTCCATTCGGGATATCATTTGTGGACGCCCCCTTAATACTGTTTTCTTTTAAATATAGCATATTTAATAATGTTAACTCATTTTTATTCTTATAATACCGTAAATTAATCACTTCGTTATCGATTCAAATCGAAAGTTACACAGTTTATTTTTCTGAGATTTTTTTGTCTCTTTCGGTTTTCTGTTGTTTTACAATGTTTTTAGGTGATGTATATGATGTTACACTTCTTGTAATCCCCTCCTCCCCCTTGTCACAAAATGCCACAGCTTCCTTAACCCTCCCCACCTCTCCAAGTTTGACTTCATTTGTAGACGCCCCCTTAATACTTCTTTCAAAAAATTTAGCATATTTAATAACGTTAACTCCTTTCGTTTCTTATAAAATCTTGAGCTTTCTTAATTTTCTTATAGGTGCGGACAGAAAAAGGACAAGAGATATCAGCTAAAAGATTACTGATAGCTACGGGAGCTTTTGTCAATCTGAAAGATTTGCCACCCCTCAAGTCACTAGCCGTGAAACGTTTAAAGGAAACTGTAGTTTTGCTAAGAGTTCCTGAAAATGAATTAAATAGATTGAGGTAAGTTTAACCCTTAGCGCGTTATAAAAGTTATTAGAACTTATTGTAACATGTAACATACTTATTAATTAGCCAATAAATACATTTCCGTAATAAGCTCACCTCATATTGTTGTCACAATTTTTTTTTATCAAAATATTTACTTAAGTTAGTTGTAGAACAGAAAATACAAATTCAAAATTGCGGCTGGTTTAGAATGGCGAGTTCAATTTGATTGGCATTTCATTTTTGGAGATTAATTTGAAATACATATATATATATATATATATTTATATATATACTAGCCTACCCGTATGATGATAACTTAACATGCGTAATTATGTTTCGATCCCGCATTTCTTAGGAACAAACATACACCATTTAATGCATATACATTAAAAAAAATTGAGTGACACTCTGTCGGGACTCGAACCAACAACATATTGCTCGGAATTACAACTCGCTACCAACCCAGCTGCAAAAAAAATTTAAAGACTTTCTTTATTTAATATTTTTTAAACTTTTTTTTTTAAACAAACCGTTGAAATTTTTTAGATGAATGTATAATTCGTCACTTCTCCGGGAAATTCTCGTTCTTTTGGCAGCACCCTTGTTAAGATTTGTCGCGTGTAAAAGGCGAAAAATGTGTTATTTAATATTATAGTTGTAGGCGTTCCACCCTTTTAAGGGCATCCACAAAGTAAAAATGATATATTTATCCAAACTGTCCTGTGCAATATGATATGCTGAGTGAGCTGCCAAGTGAAATAAATCATATGACTGGGTTCCTTGATTATCGGGTGCATTTAACTCACTATTGGACAACCTATTGATCCAGGGTCACTGCACCTGACAAAATGATAGACATTGCAGTCTAGTAATGTAAAAAATGGGTTAGCCCATTTTCATATTTTTGGAATTCACACCCCTTGCATGTGAAATATCGTAAAAATATCCACACTGTAAAAAACTTGCTTAAAAATGAGTACATAAACGTACTTGTTTTTATTTCATTACAATTGCATCGTAAATGAGCAATGACTTACTAAAATGTAGGTAATCGTAATTTCGAAAAAATGAGCTGTGTTTATTAATATTGCTAATCCCAGCTTCTGTTCAAGCCATCTTAACAAAGTGACATGACAAATTTAAAATAGCTGTTCAGCAGATTGTTGTCAACATTATTTGTTGTTGATTGCTTAAATGGAAACTGAGTGATTACACCACAATGCTCTTACTTCCAATTCTTTTTTCACACCTTTTTTTTAATATTTCTTCTGTTTATCACTTCTTCACGTCTCTCTGGTAGTGCAATGTATAAGGTATTGAACTGCGGTGCCTGATGATGTGGGTTTGATTCCCGGCAAATCTTGGTTGTAATTGTTGATATTTATTGAAAGTGATTTATGAAAGTAGCTTATGTAAGCAAGCAACTACTATTTTTATTCATTGTACTCAGTGTACTCATTTTTGAGTACATGTCTTTTTTAAAATTGAAACTTGTGTATTCGGAGGCACAATGAGAATCGAATGGAATCAAAAATGAGTACATTTTACTTATTTTTGAGTACCTAATTTTGAACAGTGAATAATATGGATTTGAGAAAAATAACTAAATTAAGAGAACAGTTATGTGTTCAAAAAATCAACCTATTGTGAACTAACATTGGACATTTCAAAAAGTAATTCATAAACTAGTTACTGATAATATTCAATTACGAATACTTTACAAAAAAAAAGTAGCTATATATATATATATATATATATATCTAAGATACTATTGTATTATAAAATTACCTATTTAACTTCATACTAAAGGATAATAATAATTTGAATTGATTTAATTTAGTTTATATGATATTTTGGCCTAGCGGTAAGTATTATAATTTTTTAATCTAAAGTATATATACTTTCAGTTCTTTGCCGGATATGATAGTCACAAGAAAATACAGTATTCTGCCAAGCAGTGAAATTGGCGCTTATATTCTCCCGCCAATTAAATATCCAGATGGTATTTAATGCTTTGCTTTTTGCTTGTGTGTGATACTTGTCCTAAATCTATTGAACTGTATTTTTTTAACAAAACTGGTGTGCAAAATCATAACATTCGATTAACCAAAAATAAAATTCGTGTTACCATGTAAATTATTCATAAAATTACAATGTTAGAGGCACAATTGTTTAATTTTAACTGTTTGTAATTTTTTTCTAAAACTTTTACATTTAATTCACCGACACTTGAGTCGTAAAGTTACAAAATTCGTGAAGCACCATCCTGATTTTTTTTTTACAAGAAGTAAAAAAACAAAATAGTTTTGTAGAGTTTAATTTTCGAGATAAGTGCATGAAATTTATCAATTTAAAGCAAAAGTTCTTTTTGAATTCGATTTCATAAGTATTTTTAATACATTTGGTTTAGCTTTTGCGTTAATTTAAATTTCGTTTTGTATTTACAGAGTTTTATTGTAGTATGAAGGATTTACTAAATTTGGCAGCAATATGCAACAGCGTTTTCCCACGTGAAACAGTGTTGCCATTCTCTTAACACAAAAACAAATGACAAATATTTATAGGAAGCTGGTAATACCTTCGAGCATGGATCCTTCATAGTAGAGAAAACATAATGTTATAATCTCGCTAACATCAAAGTGAGGCCAACATGTATGACCTCAGACACGTGGTCAATTACGTCATTCCAGTCATAAATTTTCCCTGTTACACATTTCCCAATTCATCAGCCAATCGCGAGTATTTTTTAATTCATAATTTTGAAAAGAAGTCACGTGTCTGAGGTCATTCGGTCTGAGATGTTGGTTTCACGATTATGACGTCATATTCGCGCTACTACAGTCCATTCATGCTCGAAGGATAATACTGAATAATAATATTGAAATTAACAGGGGGGGGGGGAGCGAGGATTTAAATAGTTTTGACATTACTGGAATCGAATTGCTTTAACGGATATGCGCGGCAGGCGGATTTAAATAGTTTTACGACAATATGAAAATAAAATTTTCAAAGTTTTATTTCGAAGATTTAGAAGTGTTTTGTATCTGTTATTACAGATTCCTCTAAACAGGACAATTTATATTTTATCAGCCATGTATATTGTGCTAATTTAATACAATTGTCTTTCTTTAAAGGTAATTATTATCTCAAATTCGGTGACTTGTTTGTTGCCGACAATTCTTGTGAAACCCTGGAAGACGTGAAAAACTGGTACCTGTCTGAAGGAAGTGAAGACATAATTAAAACACATTTGCCTCTAGTAACCGATTTACTCCCAGGTGAGATCATACACTGTTAAAAATAGGTACTTAAAAATTAGTAAAATGTACTCATTTTTGATTACATTCGATGATTGTCACAGTTCCGAATACATGCGTTTCATTTTTTAAACAGAGATGTACTCAAAAATGAATAAAATTTATAAAAAGAGCAGTTGGTTGCTTTTAAAGACTGTCTTCATAAATCATTTTCAATAAATCTCAACACTTATAACCAGGACTTACTGAGAATTGGACCCAAACCGTCTACCTGATATCGTCCGCACCGAAGTCCAGGGCTATATCCGTTGTACTACGAGACTTACTTGAAGAAGTTATAAACAGAAGCAAAGTTAAAAATGCATGGCGAAAGAATGGGGAGTAAGATCATTGAGTCGTAATAACTCAGTTTTCATTTAAGCGTATGACATCAAATCATGTGGAAAACCATCTTCTGAACAAATAATTTAAATTTGCCATGTCGCTTTGTTAAGATGGTTTGAACAGAAACTGATATTAGCAATATTAAATCAAACTGCTCATTTTTACGAAAGTAAGATGATTATTTAAATTTGAGTACTTCATCGCTCATTTACGATGCAATTGTACTACAAGAAAAACGAGTACGTCCATGTACTCATTTTTAAACACATTTTATTTTACAATGTATGTTTATACATAAATAAAATCAATAGTCAAATAAATAAATATCAAAATATATAGAGGTTATAAACTTATAAGATAGTTCACACCTCATCTTGATGATAGTTAGCTTAAAATTTTTTAATTCAATATTTCTTATTTTTCTACCAATCGAAATATTTTTTGTATAAATTAATATTTATTTAGTACGTTTATCTATAATAATAGAAGACATAATATGTCTCGCTTTGGCACGAATAACGCTGTCTTCCACTGATGTGATATGTCTGAAAATGTATGTATAGATACTATTCAACCTCTACATTGTGTATCTGCGACTTCAAATTTTTAAATCCCATTAAGTTTTCCATTTATAACGTTTTAGAAGCTATCTTTAAAATGGCCATTTAAAAAAAATTTAATTTACATTGTTCTAAAATCATAAGATCTTGGAAACAATTGGACATTTTAAAATAAATTAATATATATTTATTATTTAAAAAACTAGGGGGCTCCGCCCCCTGCTCCGCTAACGCTCCACCAACCCCCGGAGGATTGCTACGCAATCCTCTTTAGTTTGCTTCGCAAACCAATACCGGCTTCATACACTGTAGGCAATGACAATGTGTCCTAACAACAATACTTTTTTTAGTTATATAAATTATTACTGGCAGTGCCGTCACACAAATTTATTTTTAGTATGTTGAGACAAGAAATTTCCCAACTTAACGATCCGAAATTCCGAACTTGAACGATTCAAAATTCCCAACCTAAGGACATCGGGTACCAGCTGAAGTGTTATCCTCGTTATCTGACCACTGTTAACAATATGAAGCATCGTTCCCGGGTCTTTTCTTTGAGAAAGGCCTCGAACCAAAGCGTCCTTGATGTAGTAAGTAAATACGTACCAATAACAAATCAAGGGCACTTTGCTCGAACCAACGCCAGTAGTTCAATGTGCAGCTCTAGTGTGACGTTATTTAACCAGACCACACCTACCTATTCTAAATTGCACAACACAACAGTGCTAAAAAAAATTCCAGTTCCAACTTATAAGACATTTTCAGCTTTTTTATAGGTAATATTAAACAGTTCTTTCGAAAGTATTGATTTGTCGCACGCATGTTCCAATGCAGTGGTCCGTTTTGAGGTCTAATTTAAGTTTCATCTTAATAAAAGTTGGGCAATTTCTAGTAGTCCGTCGCTTTCCTTTGCTAATAATATTAATTTGCCTAAGGCATAAATTTTCCTAACTCAGAGATTTTAAAACTCGAAATTCCCAACTTTTAAGGTTTCAAGTTTACAGGGGGGGGGGGGGGCATGCTTCCCCCAATGCCCCCCCCCCCCATAACTGGAAAAACTCAACTCTAGAACTGCTTCAACGCAATTGTGCTCATTGAAAAGCGAAACATGTGTAAACAAACAACAGCATAAACGCGCCAAGAATAAATAGGCTTAATCGCCAACTTATATTTATATAAAGTAAGATAATTGAGAATTGGCGCTAATAATAATTCGCCGTTGGCAGCCAAATACACGTTGGCATTTTGCCAATGTAGGCATTTCCTTCCGGAGTATCTTTTAATAATATTTATAGTTCTTCACATAAATAGTTACATCTAATTTATTTTTTAAGATAGAATTTCAGTATTGATACCATTCAAGAAAGAAAGATTTTACGAACATAACTATATTTTTTAACGGGAAAAAAGTATACTTTTGAACTATTTAGAGCAGTTTTAATTTATCACTTAAAATTTTACCCGTATAATTGACGATTATTTCAGACATTTCGTCAATTATTTAAAAATTTACAACTACAAAACTAAATCGAAATTTCACAAACGCTCTGGATCATTTGTAGCCAATAGTTTAATCTATATCCCTAATTTTTTATTTATTTTTTTGTTGAAAATTGGAAGACAAGTATCCAAAAATGTATGAATTGTTTTAAAAATTTTCTAATATCATGACTTTAACATAAAATAACGTCTAATATACTGATCGTATTGAAAAAAAGAAAATATTCATCTTATTACCCAAACATTTCTTAATAAACTGGCATAATTTCATAATTTTAGGACATTTACTTTTTGAGATGCAAGCGGAACAATGAGACAAAAAGTCGCAAATTAAAATTTTCTCGAAATATCCGACATTTTTTATCCTTCTTCGCTATTTTTTATACCTATCTTAATTGACCATATCTAATTTAATTGTAAAGATAGAAATATAATCTTTATAACATCAGAAAGAAGAAGTTTTAACGAACATTAATATATTTTTTTGAATAAGAGAATATGTAATTTTAAATGACTTATAGCAATTTAGAAATCACGTTTCAAAAATGAGGGTGAAAAAACTTCAAAAAGTGGAGCGTGTTTAAATGTTTCAAAAATTTATAAATCCAAAACTAATTCGAATTTAAAAAAATGCTTACTTGGATTTCCAGTTCAAACCTATTTGTACACTCCCTAAAAAAATTGGATCTCTCCTCTTAATAGTGTTTCAGAAACTCGACGGACAAAATTAGTTGTAAGCGAAATTTTATCAACGACGACTTTAATATTAAATAACTTATAAACTAATAACAGTATTGAAACAAAAATATATTCTTCTTATTTATCAAACATTTCTTAACAAATTCACTTAATTTCGTAATTTTAGGACTTTTACATTTTGAGATACGATCTGAATAACATTGAAAGAACGGAAAATTCCCCCTAGTACTTACTTTTTCCCCCTAGGGCTTACTTTTTTTTAAAATAGAGAGATTTGGCGATCAAGAATCGTTTTGGCGAAATAACTATTTTTGACAATGATGCTCCAATGGCAAAACTAACGGAAAAACTAACATTCGGAGGTTTTAACACTAGACCAGTTATTTTGCCTTCGAGAATATAAAATAGAAGAAATAAAAGGGGAGAACGAACCCATGTATCATTTTTTAACGCGTGTTTAACCACGGGTAACAGGCAACCTGAAATAAAATTAAAATCATAATATTTTTTTTTAGGTTTACAATTTACTGATATCAGTAAACTAACATGCGTTACGTGCCATACGCCCTCCGGGTTACCATACATTGATCGTGTATCGCCCACCGTCACCGTAGCTGTCGGAGGAAATGGAAAAGGCGCCAAGTTTTCGGACGAAACCGGAAGAATTGCAGCCAAACTCAGTGTAACGGGACACTGGGATTCCGAGTTGAATCCAAACCAATTTAGAGCGATATTTGAATGAATTCACCAGTACATTGGCTGCATTGTATTGAACATTAAATTTTACAGTGCAATTATTATAGTGAATAATCAACTTATATAAATTATGACTAGATTATTGTGCTGTATAAATTAAGTAAACTATATGACATACATGTGTAAGGAACTGATTAGGTTCTAGACTGAAATAATACTTGAATAAAAATAATGTTTATAAAAATGTGTTTGATGTTTTATTTAAATTGTAGGTGTTTATTACATTTTTTAGCGGATTAAAAGCATAAGTAGCAAAGGACTATAGTTATTTCCCAAGAACTCATGATGAGGTGTTATTTATTGACTAGCATTCCCTTGAGATAATTATCCCACGAACACCCCCACAGCCAAACAATGACCCTCGACCAACAATTTGTGACCTCCTTGTACCTACTACGTTTTTCACATCGAAACCTGATATTAACTATACTAGTCTACGAGCATGGATCCTTCATAGTAGAGAAAACATAATGTTATAATCTCGCTAACATCAAAGTGAGGCCAACATGTATGGCCTCAGACATGTGGTTAATTACGTCATTTCATTCATAAATTTTCACTGTTACACATTTCCCAATTCATTAGTCAATATTTTTTAATTCATAATTTTGAAAAGAAGTCACGTGTATGAGGACATTCGGTCTGAGATGTTGGTTTCACGATTATGACGTCATATTCGCTCTACTACAGTCAATTCATGCTCGAAGACTACAGTAGAACTCCAATTATCCGGATCAATGAGGACCAGATCCTCTCCTAATTATCGAATATCCAGATAATTGGATAATTCACGAAAAAAACTTATTTCTTAATAAAATAACGATTTTTGCTTTAGAATATAATGTAATTTAATGACTATTAAAACAAATATCATTCAACGACAATAATCTTTAAAATGTGGATTTTGCTGATTTTTTTTTTTTGCTCAAAGCGATTCGGATCCGGATAAGTAGCGATTCGCTTTGTTTGATCAGCCTAACTGGAGTTCGGATAATCGAAGTTCTACTATACTTTATTTCCCAATGACTTACATCACAGTCTCTACGTTTCGCAAAGGCTTTTTCTTCCATTGGTTTCTGATTATTGCGAAACAAATGCAACGGTATCGGAGTAAATGTTTTGTTTCGCCATTGTTCTTCATATCGCAAGTGAATGTATTATCAGCAGCTTTACACGAATGTGGTTTAAATAGTTGCTATAGTAATAAATAACATTTAAGTTTTTGATGTAATAGAAAATAAAGAAAAATAAACTTGCAGACAATGTAAGTACTATTATTTAACTGAATTTAATCTTAATTTAATTGACATAATGGTTAAGTTGATGTTTGGTAAAATATTTAATTTTATTTTATAGCTATTCAAGTAGTATTAACAAAATATTTACACTACTTTCCATTGATTCTAAATTTAAAATAACTTAGTATTATTATTTGTTTTCACGGTAAAGTATCCTCACGATTAATTTATTTTAAAACTGTAGTTGTAATTTTTCTATTAGCATAATTTAACACAACCGGTAATATTTTTTTTGATGATTTACAAACATATAATTATTGTTTGGTAACGCTGAGTGCTTTTTGCCTTTTACTCAGCATTTATTATCAATTGTATTCATCAAGTAAAGCGGAAGTTTTGCTTGTTGGCCGACGAAAGTTATTAATTTTTGTTTCCTATTGGTCGGTTCTTTGACCCCCAAATCTAACTTGAGCCTTGGGAGCTCCAGGATATTCCTGTTAGATCATTGCTGAACTTTGCTTCAGCCACGGATCTCTTTTCTTAAGTGATTAAAGATTTATTTCAGGGGATAGTACAATAGACCTTTGGTCGCAGTGCTTGCTCCAATTTGGAGCCCCCATCCATAAGTCATAAGTCATTGACCCCCAAATCAACTTCCGTTTTATTTGTTGACGTTACTTCTCTTTTCATTTCACTTATGTCTTACTTTCTTATGAAAAAGAATCGAACTCTCTGAATTCTGAACTCATATTTTTTTCATTATCGTTTGTGCCAAACTTACCATGTTGAATTTTATTTCAGAAAAACTTTTCATAACCTGTATGCATTATTAATTATATGTTTTATACTTTAAAAGTTATTTTTATAATTCATAGTAACTATTGCCATGTTTATATTAAGAATATATTATATAATGTACGCATATATATATATATATATATACATATATATATATATATATATATATATATATATATATATATATATATATATATATATATATATATATATATATATATATATATATATATATATATATATATATATATATATATATATATATATATATATATATATATA
Organism: Troglohyphantes excavatus; assembly: GCA_963932185.1. Lineage (NCBI taxonomy): Eukaryota > Metazoa > Arthropoda > Arachnida > Araneae > Linyphiidae > Troglohyphantes > Troglohyphantes excavatus. The sequence continues at coordinate 63,422,948 of OZ010674.1, read as the reverse complement.
TATATATATATATATATATATATATATATATATATATATATATATATATATATATATATATATATATATATATATATATATATATACATATATATATATATATATATATATATATATATATATATATATATATATATATATATATATATATATATATATATATATATATATATATATATATATATATATATATATATATATATATATATATATATATATATATATATATATATATATATATATATATATATATATATATATATATATATATATATATATATATATATATATATACATATATATATATATATATATATATATATTTTTCAAATATTGACGTATAAAAACTTCCTAAAGTCCTTAAACACGTTTTTTGCGAAACAAATTACTTACACTGAACACTGAATTACAATTAGTAATGGGCAATAATAAAGTAAAAGAAATATTTGTTCTTAAAAAACAATTAAATTAATTTTACTACTACTTAACTTTATTTATGTAAAGTATGAAAAGAAGTTTTGATTTTTTGTTGAAAGCATCCAAAGAGTCCATTACATTCTTATCCACAGTTTCTGTTGCAAAGAAATTATGCAAAATATTCGCAGCTGCCTTAGGCCCTTGGCATCAGAAATGGAAGGACCTGAACTAACATCCCCTTCGTATGCAATATCTGTAGATAAACGATAATCACCGTTTTCTATTCTCTTAATAATTTTCGCTTTATCCCCAATGTAAAAGGCATTAAAAAACTGGAACGATTTTAAACCTACGCGAAGTCCACAAGTTAAACGATAATCTTCAGCAATAGAATGAAAGGAATAGGCAAAGAATGTATGCTAAACCAGTAGAACGGGGGAAGGGGAGGAGCTGAGCAGGGGAGTCTATTGTCTCCTTTGAGGAACCTGGCTTGTGTCAAAGAAACAAAGGGTAAGGAATGTGGTCGGGGCGACTAAAGTGTTTGGGGAAAACCTTAAACTAAACTTGAAAAGTGTGAATTTTAGTTCGCTACATCCGAATTCCTTACTTTTGAAGATCGTTATAAGCATTTGAAAATACATTAGTGACATAGGAGTTCGGTTGGGACCAATTGAAAAGTTCGTTATAACCGAGGGATCGTTATATCCCGGGTTCGTTATACCGAGGTTTGACTGTATATATATATATATATATATATATATATATATATATATATATATATATATATATATATATATATATATATATATATATATATATATATATATATATATATATATATATATATATATATATATATATATATATATATATATAATGATTATTATTTAGATTTGCAGTCGTTAGTTATTAGATGATAAGTTCCATGATGCAGGTATAAACTAAAGGCCGAAAGATCAAGTTCACAACATTTATTTCTCCGGACTTCACAGCCCGACTTGCTAGCTCGAGGTTACATCTTGAATCTAGGTAGCTAATACGGAATACTTTTAGAAGGAGACTGGACCGTGGACGCCTCTGATTGGTTCATCTCGGTTTTGGTTCGCATTTTTAGGTTTGGGTTCGGTATTTTGAAGTGGCGTGGGTGGGAAAGGAGTCACATGAGGAATGCTTTTGTACTGCGAAAAGGGGGCGATATCCATAGTTAAAGAAAGTTAATTAAAGTACATTTTAAAGGGGGGAAAGAGTTATAAAATATATTATATATATATATATATATATATATATATATATATATATATATATATATATATATATATATATATATATGATTACACCAGTATATGAATGCACCAGTATCTAAATTTTTATATTTGATTCGCCTAAGCAAAAACAAACATGTCTGGCCGATAGCAAATCGCAGAGAACCTCAAACATTTTTTGCTGATGCATACATTTCAATGAAGCTTTGCATTTTCAAGTAGTTTTAAAATGAAATATATGTTTTGGGAAGTATTATTATTTTTGAAAGAATATATTTTATGAAATTCATTGCTTATTTCATTATATTTTATTCGGTTCGGCATGTTTGTTTTCGCATGCACGCTCCCAGCAAAAAAAGTCAACATAAAAACCTTCATTAAAATTTTAAATGAAATGTGTTATGCAGTAAAAAATTGCAGTTTTATTGAATATATATGAAATTAAAAATTTAATTTTCCTTCATAAAAACTGTAAAAACACTTTAAAAAAATCCTGCAAAAAAAAAACCTTTAATTTTTAATTATGACGAGAAAATGCAGATATTTTAAAGTTTTTGTGCAGGAAAATTAAAAACTTAATAAAAAAAACGCAGTTATTTTTCAACATCCTTTACAAAACCTTCAAAAACCTTTAATTTGACAATTTTTATGAAGGTTTTATGCTGATTTTTTTTTTGCTGGGTTTCCCATTTATGTTTAATAAAACATGGATAAATCCAAAAGCCCATTACATATATAACATCAATTTTACATTTTAATATAAAACAATCTCCAATAAAGAGGATAGAACAAAACTCACACAAATGAAGAATTCAAATCTACAAAATGAGATTGTCTGCTTATTGTAAATGCCGTGTTGTTATTGGCTGGATCCGATTGTTGGCGGATGCTTAAAGCCCATTTGAGCTGCTTCCAACAAATCAACAAACGAGTTTGGACAAATTGACCAATGGGTTCATCTAAAACCTGTACACATTGTGACGTCACAGCAGCCATTTAGCAAGATCCGAACAATACTCAAATATTCAGATTTTTAAATATTTGAGAATTGGTTACGTTTTAAAAGGTAACTTTCAATTTCTATTAAAGTAATGAAGATATATTTAAACTTTGATTTTTAGAGAAATACCCAAATGAATTAAGAAAACGGCAAGTTGAATTTTTTGGAGTATGCAGTCTACAGGGGCAGATTTCGTCTATGACCTGTGCATTGTTGGCGCCGGAATGTTTGGCAGTGCCGCTGCCAAGCACGCTTCGGCCGATCCCTCAATCAAAGTATGCTTGATAGGACCAGATGAACCTACTGTAAGTTTAATTGACTTGGCACATAATTTTCAAATACAGCGCATATTTTGCTAATTTAAAATATATATATTTCAAAACTTTATAAATATGACTTGTTTTTAACAAATTCGTGTCAGATTGACTTTGATAAATATCATACAATGTCAAAATTAAATATTCATAATAAGTAAATTTAGATTATATAGTTTTATAAGGGTCTGTGGTTGTCACTTTATATACCTGTTACTCCCACTCGGGCTGGCGGCCTCTGTGGCCGAGTGGTTAAGGGCGTCATCTAGGAATACAAAGGTTCCCGGTTCGATGCCAGGTGATGGACTTGACAAAGAAAAGTAAAAAGTAGTGATCTTGTGATCGGAGGGTTGCCAGCTTCGCTAAAAAATACTAGAAAAGTCGTTCAGAACATCCGCAAAAATTATCGGCGTGTATACGGGACTGGTGCACGATAAATCTAATCGGGGTCCAAACTCCCGATGTCTATTGAAGGCGTTGGATGCCAGTTCAGGTTGGTTCTAAAATAACGAGGTGCAGGTATGAACGAATGTGTGTGTGAATGTGTATGTGTTCCCGGGTCTTTCCTTCGAGATAGACCCCGAACCGTCGCCAATAGCCCACTGTGCAGCTCTAGTGCGACGTTAATTAACCAAACCAAGTGTATGCATGCCGATAGAGGTAGAGTATCGATATATCGGTAGAATATTCCCAGGTTCGATCCCGGGTGTCAGTATTGCGTTACATTGGTAACCAGGCCTGAACACAGTCTCTACTAACAGATTATTCAAAACCACTTGCTTATCTCCATCCACGTGATACTCTTCACGGAGGCTCTCCATCCATCAGCATGCCCGACTCACTGTGAAAGGAGCGCTGTGGTGCTCAATTCATATATCCGATACGGTCACTTGGGCTCGAGTAATCACTTTTATCCAATTGGTAGAGTATCGACGTAGCATGCAGAACGTTCCGGGTTGCAGATCGGTTGTTCTATTAATGTTTCTATTCGGTTCTTTACGCAAACTAATGCCAAAAAAATGTTCTAAGCACATATATTTAAATAAATGCCTTTGTTATATCAATATATAACAAAACTAACTATTGAAAATCTCGTAATTTTTCAATAATATTCCAAATAAAGTTAATGTTTTCATTGTTATAACATTATATAACAAATAAAATATTTTGAATTAATTTACTTAGTTTTTGATACAGTAAAATTAACTATCCTGGTAAACATTGAGAAATGCGATCTAGTCGTTTGGATATTTCGTGAAATAGCCTTTAAGCCTTTCGCCAGATATCATTTTTATATTATCTAAGATGAATGTGTGTCAAAGCAATTTTAAAATTTAGCATTATACGGATACGCGGATAGTTGAAATGAAAGTACATTTGTCTGGAAATATTATCAATTGAAGGGGAGAGTGATAGAGTTAACTGACAAAAATAACCATCCAAGATAAACATTTTTTTCACTGACAACAATCTTAAAGAATGGGCTTTTCGTTGGGTATCCATTATTTTTTTGCCAATTCGCAGGACACTTTTTCCTACACATCGTTTGCGAGTGTGATTAGTGGTGGTAGGTTAACAAAATCGGCGCGATATCGCTCATTTGGCATTCAGGTTCGCAAGGAAGACCCGAGCTCCAAATTCTAAAAAAAAAAACTTTAAAAAGTTTGTTTCTTCATAAAACGATTCTACACCTACTTAAGAATGTATGTACATAATTTCAAAACATTAAAAGAAACAGCGCCTATGTTTTTTATACGTTTATATACCATTTATCATATATCTACACAATTTTTGTCACAGCAATCGTCATTTACTCAAAATATTTATTTTTACATTTTGGTCACGTTTAAAATGCTAAGGCTTTGTAACTAATTAACTTTTAAACTGTTAATAGTTTTCGAAGCTCTAGTATTTGTTTTATAAACGTATGAATAGCTTTTTTCAAATTAAGTAATAAATTTTTTTTTACGAATTATTAAACATAAAAATTTGAATATTTTTTAGGTTTTGAACTTAAAATAAGTTTTTGAAAACCATTAAAATCCACATCTGCAAAACTCTATTCAAAAATCTGAAGTACATACCTTGACGTTATTTAATCAATTAAAAAAAATTAAAAACCTTAAAAAATGAAGGAGGAGCAGTGGTTTTTAAAAAAGTCTATTTAAGCTTAAAAAACGCAAAAAATAACAAAAATAAATTAAAAAATATACTTTTGTTTTTGGTTATTGTTCATAAAAATATGTTCTAATAACATAAAAAAATGGTATTTCTGAATTCATTAATAAACATATTAGTATTTGGGGCTCGAGTCTCCCTTAATGAAATCGAACCATTAAAAGTGAAACATATGCTTTTTTATACTCTATATCTGCCTAAATTAATCAAACAGAGCCATACAATTTAAAGGGAATACGCATATGCACTTAAAGATTTCATCTACAACAAAATTAGATTTTTTTTTCTAACAATGTTAATTAACCCTTTCATCTGCTTGCTCCTTCAACTATAAACGTATAGCAGTGCCTAAACTTGAATATTTTTGAATATTCGTGTATTTCCAGGTCGAAGAACGTCCTCAAAGAGACGTGTTTGCTGCTCATTATGATGAAGGACGAATAACTCGAATTCTAGATGAGAAACTAGACTGTCAGGTTCTCGCAAAGAACTCTATTGGAAGATACAGAGACATTGAAGAAAATTCCGGTAAACGTTCTTTCTGAAAAAAAATGTTTCGGTTAAAATTGAGGTGTTTCATTAATTTTAAGAATACTTTCACTTTTAATATTAAATATTCGTTTGATAAAAATAAATTTAATTGTTGCATTGCTAAATATAGGTATTAAAAAATAAGTGAAATGTACTCATTTTTTAAAACATTCGATACTTATCATGGTTTTGAATACATATGTTTCAATTTTGAAAAAGACATGTACTTAAAAAGGAGTACAATGAATAAAAAGAGCAGATGCTGGCCTAACATTGGCTGCCTTCATAAATCACATTTACTAAATATCCAAAATTACCACCAAGACTTAACGGGAATCGAACCCAAACCTGCAGGCACCACGGTCCACAGCCTTATCCGCCGAGCTACCAGGGCAAAGTGAAAAAGTTATACACATAAGTAATGCTAAAAAAGGCGTGCTAAAATAATAGGAAGTAAGAAAATTGAATTCTAATAAATCAGTTTTAATTTAAAATGATAAATACTTACATACAAAAAAAAAGATTTTTTTAAAAGAACCCAACGTATACAAAAATGGATACAACAAATTACACTTTTTCCAACAATATGAGAATATTCTCTGAAGAGTTGGCGATTGGTGTTCATACCTGCAAAGCTTCCTGATTGGTGTAAAAATACACAGTAAAAACGAACACTCAAAAATAAGTCAAATGTACTCATTTTTGAGTATACTCGATTCTTATCATAGCTCCGAATACATAATTTTCAATTTTGAAAAAGACATGTACTCAAAAACGAGTACAATCACGAAAATTAATAATAAGAGAAAAGGCTAACCTACATAGGCTGCCTTGACAATTGCACAAAGACTTATCGAGAATAGAACCCACATCCTCAGGCACCGCAGTCCAGTGCCGTATTCGTTAAACTATCAGAACGACATGAAGAAGTTATAAACAGAAGAAAAGTTAAAATAAATTTACCAAAACAAATGGGAAGTAAGATATTTGAATTCCAATAACTCAGTTTCCATTTAAGCAATAACCATCAAATAATCTGGAAAAACATCTTCTGAACAACTATTTTAAGTTTGTCATGTCGTTTTTCTAAGATGGCTTGAACAGAAGCTGAGTTTGGCAATACTAAATCACACTGCTCTCATTGAGGACATACAGTTACTTCAATTTGAGTAAGTCATTGCTCATTTACGATGCAATTGTACTCAAAGAAAAACGAGTATATTCAGGTACTCATTTTAAGTACCTTTTTTTACAGTGTCTATACAAGGATTAATGATTGATCTAACAATAAATATTTAGGCAGAATGAACATTTTGCTGAGGTATTGTTCTTTATATGATTTATATCATCCTCCATACATTGTTATATATCATTGATTACTTATTTTTATATATTATGTTTATATAATTTTTTTGTTCACAGGTTTACAATTTTATAATCCGGTGGGGTGCCTTTTCATGAGAAGAAAGGGAACGAAATGTCTGAATAAATTGACTGATACAGCTCGTTTGGGAAACATTTCTTTGATTAACTTCACTGATGAAGATTCCTTACAAGAAAAGTGATGGTTCTTTAAATATATTTAATTGGGCGAGTTAGCTGCCAAGTGGCAAAGTCCAAACCAAAGTTCCGAGAGAGAGAAAAAAGATTAAAATTTCAATTCGCCTTGACTGTAAATAGAATGACATTCAACATGTCATTAGCAAATCTATTTTGTCCAAAAAACCAACACAATTTGACAAAAATAAAATAGTGCCGGAACATATTTATTTTCTTTTGATTACAATTTCATCGTAAATGAGGGATGACGTACTCAAATTTAAGTAATCGTACTTTCTCAAAAATGAGCAGTGTGGAGTAATATTGCTAATATCAGCTTCTGTTCCAGGCACCTTAACAAAGCGACCTGACAAAATGAAAATAATTGTTCAGATGATGGTTTTCCACATTATTTGATGTCGATTGCTTAATGGAAACTGATTTATTACAAATCAATTATTTTACTTTCCATTTTTTTTTGGCACTCCTTTTAAACAAGTCTTCTGTTTATAACTTCTTCTTGTCGCTCTACTAGTACAACGGATAAGACACTGGACATAATTGTTTCAGAATTTGGTTTCGATTCCCGGCAAGTTTTGGTTGTAATTGTCGATATTTATTGAAAGTGATTATAGCAGACAGCACATGCAGGCAAGCAACTGCTGTTTTTATTCATTCTACTCATATTTGAGTACATGTTTTTTTTAATGAAACTTATGTATTCGGAGCTGTGATAAGCATCGACCGTACTCAAAACGAGTACCTCTTACTTTTTTTTGAGTACCTATTGTTAATAGTGTGCAATGAGTACAATGGGTAAACACTTGCCTGCATGGACTTCTTTCACCCATCACTGTCCATAAAGATCTACATTTGCAACGAAGTGTTACCAGGAATCGAACACGGATCCTTATAATCCCAGTCCATAGCCTTATTTGTAATACTACCAGGGTGACATTAAGAAATTATAAAATAAATTTGCCCCCAAAAGAATGAGAAGTAAAATAGTTAAGTTGTAATAACTATTTTTTAATTTAAGCAATCGACATCAAATAATGTGGAAAACCATCGTCTGACAACTATTTTAAGTTTTTCAGGAAGTTTTGTGAAGATGACATGAACAGAAGCTGATATTAGAAATATTAAATCACGTTGCTATTTTTTAAAGAAATTACAGTTACTTGCATTTGAATATGTCATACGCCCGTTTACGATGCAATTATACTTAAAGAAATACGAGTAGATTTAGATACTCATTTAAAAGTAAATTTATCTTCACAGTGTAGGGTTAAAATTTGTTGGTCACCAACAATAATTTCAAATTTATTTTAAATGTCAAATGTTTGTCCTTTTATGCTATATTTTATTGATTATGAGTGCAGAATACGATATTTCAAAACATTTGCAATGGTTATGAAAAACATTCGCAACCAATACTAATTTTAAATCTATACTAAACACCTTTAAATTTATGATAGTAATTGCTCCGTTATTCATTATTTAGTATTACATCCATGTACTTAAACTTATGTATATGTATGTAAAAGGAGATGTAACATCTCAGAGGTAGAAATATGATGTCGTATATTTACAGTTATATTAAAATAATTACCTAAACGTGTTAAGTAGGCTTTTAAAATGACTAAAATCGTATGTTTCATAAACATAATAAATAGTATTACTCATTAAATTGACGAAAGGACATACACACTTATTAAAAAAAAATTGAAAATCAAACCGCCTTAAAAAACGCGCTATTTTTTAATTTTTATTTTTCTAAAGAAAAGGAAAAAACGTAAAATTTTAACGTTAATATCAAACTTATTACAACTTTCAAGGAGCGTAAAAAAATAGTAACAATCACATGCATACAAACAAAATAGCATATACTACTTTTATTAACTTTAAAAAAATCGAACCGATCAAATTGATGACTTACTCTTTTTTAACGCCTAGTTATCGCGTGAATATAGGTAATTATTTTGAATATCGAATGGCTCCATGTGCGTAAAAGTCTTTATCAGAAGAGTTTGGAGTACGAATTCAATCTCCTCCCCTGTGGTGCTTTTATAATATGAATGATTCCTTATTTAGGTATCCTTTTCTAAAAATGAAAGATGACGAATGTGGTCTGCTCGATGATAACGGAGCAGGTTACATTAGTCCCAGGAATCTAGTCATGGCTCAAAAGAAAATCGCCAAATCACAAGGATGTGATATCATAGAAAGCGTTGTTGTTCAAATAGCAAGTCATGCAGTACACGAGGTAAGGATTTTAGGCAATATTCTTATTTAAACTTCATAATTTACTGTATTCCACTGATCTCTAACTGTAACTTCTGGATAGGGCAAGACATTTTGTTGACTTGAAGCATATGTGGAGGCAGCCACGATGTGCCCACTTTCTTTGTTACCGCGACATTTCGTATATTTTTCATGTTAAAATAAGCCGACGTGTTATGCTTTTGGCTGAGTTTTTATCAATTTTCTTTTTAGACCCATTTTAAATGTAATCTGCTATTAAAACAGCAAGTAATTTTCAAGTCAAAGTCGAAGTAGATAAAAAGCAAGTGGCAAAAACTATTTGTTTGGCAATATAAAAATTAATTATAAAAGAAGAAAATATGATTTGATTTTATATACATTTAATATTTCTACAATGCTATTGTTATAAAAACACCGCTAAATCACTTTTTAAAAAATGTTGGGGCACAGCATGGCTGCTTTCAATTGGCTTCAACACGCCCATAGAGGAAACAAGGTTTGAGCCTTCCAGCAGTTACAGAGTTCAGTGCGGTATTCAGAGGAGAATAACTGAACAACACGTCCTGGTTTGCCTGTTCCGCTCATAAAATTACAAAAATTGTCTAAAAATGACGTCCAAAATTCAGTAAAATAGATAACAGACTGATGGACGTTAAATTTGATTACAAAAATCGTTTAAAAATAACGGTTAATGTTCTTTATGACCCAATGTCCTGGCGAATATTGAGGCTGCGTTGGACGCCAACTCGGGTGTTACGCCGTTATTTAACTTTGTTTCTAAATTAGCATGGCTTTCTCTACCGCCCAGTGGATAAAGGCGTTCGGCTAGTAATCCGAGGATTGCGAGTTCGAGTCCGACTGATAGACTTAACAAAGAAAAGTAAAAATGTAGTAATGTTGCAAACGAAGGGTTGCCAACTTCGCTACTAAATTACTACGAAGTCGTCTAAAAATATATTATACTGGCGTGTAACTGGTGCACGATATATCTGATCGGGGTCCAATGTCCTGACGCCTATTGAGGTTGCGTCGGGACATTGGTTCTCGTCATCAAACCATGGTTCAAAAATACGAGGCATTGTTACCGGGTCTCCACTTCGAGATAGACCCCAAACCGTCGCCAATAACCCAATGCGCAGCTTTGGTGCGACGTTATTTAACCAAACCAACTAAATTAATGCAGTATTATGTGTGTGTGCTGCCTTTATTTGTTTTGATAATTAGAATAAATTTTTCATAGATATAAAGCATCCTAAAAACCAGACATGCAAAGATCTGTTAACCACCAGACACATTAAGAAAAAAATGCCCCTCTATTTGGTTTGGTTTGGTTTGTTTAATTAACGTCGCACTAGAGCTGCACAGTGGGCTATTGGCGACGGTTCGAGGCCTATCTCGAAGGAAAGACCCGGGAACGATGCCTCGTATTTTTGGACCATGGTCACATGACGAGGACTACACCTGAGCTGGCACCTGACGCAACCTCAATAGGCGTCGGGACCCCGATCAGATATATCGTGCACCAGTCCCGTATACACGCCAGTATAATTTATTGGATGTTCTGGACAACTTTTTAGTATTTTTGTAGCGAAGCTGGCAACCCTCCGATCGTAAGATCACTACTTTTTACTTTTTATTTGTCAAGTCCATCGCACGAATTAGAACCACCAATCCACTGATTAGTAGCTCAAAGCCTTATCCACTGAGCAACTGGGGCCCTCTATTCGGATCCACAAGCGCATATTCAATTTCATGTATAACATATCTTAATATTTTATAAATAAAATTACATATCAAGGTAACCCATTGGATTTCCGAGATGACTTTAAAGTTAAATGCTACTTGAGTGAGATTTAAAACGTTTGTGATTTTTGAACGAAACTTTACTAAAAGTCGTACACTTCAGAATCACTAAAATTGTTTGCGCATGGCAATTATACACGATGTTGCGATGAATGATTAACATGACTTAAATAGTTTATGATGTTTTCTTATTGTAGGTGGAAACGGTTTCTATGGGAACCATCAAAGCAAAACGGGTACTTATTGCTACAGGAGCTTTCACCGGCTTAAAAAGCTTTGAAGTTTTAAAGCCGATAGCTCTGAAGCGATGCAAAAGAACCGTAGTTTTACTAAAAATACCAAATGAAGAAGCGGAACGAATACGGTAAAGCAGTCATATTTTTAGAATTTTTATCTAATCGAGTCGGTGTCATGCAATTTTTTAAAATAATTGTTTGATACATTTTGACAATTAAGTACTAGAGCTGCACAGTGGGCTATTAAGTACTGACCAGCATTCCCATGTGATAATTACCGCATGATTAGACCCCCTCCCCCTAAACTCGCACCCATCCGTCTCAAGAAATATATTAGCGTATTTATTTAAAGCCAAAAAATCATAAATGTGTAACGCTTATGCTCATTCAATGATGGCAGCATCATTAACGGTTTGTTTTATAAAAAAAAAAGTTTAAATCAATTATTTTAAACCCAATAAAAAAAATCTTTGATATTTATAAGTAGAACGTACGATCGATTCATCCCTACTCTTCAGAATTATCTTTCTTTTGATACCTCATGTCTTAAGAACCAAAAAGTACAGGACAAAGAGACCTTTACTGCATACATAATATATATGATAGTTAATAAAAAAATTTCAACAGAAAAATCTGTAAAAATAAGTCTCTTTCAAACTGCACATTATTACAAACTAACTCTTATATATTTATCACATACACATTTTCCACTGTTTTTTCCTCTTTAGACAAATTATTTGAAATATGAAATATAAAAATTCTGGTTTTTAAATCTACCTATTTAACAACTTTTTAACATAGTTTAACATTAATAATGTGGACAACTTTCATTTCAGTTTAATGCCATCAATAATTAGACAATTGGAGAATGAAAATTCACTACCTAGCGTGATTGGAGCCTATATTCTTCCTCCTATACAATACCCGGATGGTACACTTTTTAAATATACTATTTTATTTAAGTTTTTTACAATTTATTAATGTCGTATCCATAATTTCAAAGTTATATAAGGAGCATTATTCTTTGAAATGTAAATTCATGTGTTACAGCGTTTGTATGTTGTAAAAATTAACTGTACAAATATATCTAATACGTTATCACAAAGTAAAATTGTATTGAATTCTGCACTGTTAAAAATTTCAGTTCAACGATGTCTTGGTGCAAAACAGAAGTCTGCAGCAAATTGAACCATAATCTGGCAGAATCTAGGTTAAACCAAATATTCTTTATCGGGAAAAAAGCGGAGATTTCACTAATAATTGGTTCAACCTCTTTAATTACAGCCGAAATGTTAGCTATCGCTGCATCAACTAGGGTCTCCGTGGCTCAGTGGATAAAAGCGTTCAGCTAAGAATCAGAGAATTCCTAGTTCGAGTCCGATCGGTGGACTTCAGAATGAAAAGTAAAACAGTTGTGATATTGCGTTCGGAGGGTTGTTAGCTTCGCTACAAAAATACTTCTATTAAAATACTAAGAAAACTCGAATGTTGAGTTTTATGCAACCTTATGGGTTTTGGTGCAACGTTTCGCCCCTAAATGGTATCTGTGGTAGCAACGTAAAATGGTGAAACTAAGCACCGAATGTTGGTTGCAACTAAATAGGTACCAAATTTTGGTGCAAGGTCGTAATAATTTTTAACAGTGTACATTAATAAAAGAAAATGGATTCGTGTGTTTCACAAAGCGCCTAACTCCTCTGTTTATAAAAGAAGCATCTTAAAAAAAATTGCAAGTTCTATAACGTGTCTTTGTAGTTTAGGTGATAGTGTCTGAGTCTTCGGGCTCGAGTCCGGAAGGTGGGCACTCAATTTTTAAAATGTATATGCTTTAACGGATTCAAAAGAAACGTGAAGTTAAACAGCAAGTCGCTATATATTGTTTTGAAGAAAATAAAATTTGAAAATATTTTTGCATATGGTTAACGCGTTTATTTACCGATGCAACGTTAAATTAATATTTAAAGTTGTAATGATATTTATACTAAATACTAGTTAAATATTGTCTTAGTAAATATTTCATAAACATCTTAATTCTTGTTATATGGACGTCAATTAAATATACCACAAATCAATGGCTTTGTAAATATTATAAAATTATACATGTTTAAAAGAAATTGGATGCATTGCAGGAAAAACTTTAGGCCCCAAGCTGTAAAATCACGTTCACGTTCTTAACGTGTAAACCTGTGTTATATTGTGTATCTGTTCTCAAACAGAAATAAAATGGACGCACCTATACTGAAAATTAATACAAAATAAAATATTTAATCTATAATAATAATTATAATAATAATAATTAATATATAATAAATAATTTATATTTATATAATAAATAATTTATATTTATATAAAAATTAATTTATATTTATATAAAAATAATTTATATTTATATAAAAAATAATTTATATTTATATAAAAATTCATTTATATTTATATAAAAATTTATTTATATTTATATAAAAATGCATTTATACTTATATAAAAATGCATTTATATTTATATAAAAATGCATTTATATTTATATAAAAATTCATTTATATTTATATAAAAATTAATTTATATTTATATAAAAATTAATTTATATTTATATAAAAATTAATTTATATTTATATAAAAATTAATTTATATTTATATAAAAATTAATTTATATTTATATAAAAATTAATTTAAATTTATATAAAAATTAGTTTAAATTTATATAAAAATTAATTTATATTTATATAAATAGTAATTTATATTTATATAAAAATTAATTATGACAGGAAATTATTATCTGAAATTCGGAGAATCTGGTAACGCAGATGCAAGTGTTATAAACTCATTAGAAGAAATGAAGGACTGGTATCAATCAGATGGTGAACAAAGTCTGATAAGTACACATGTAGATTTCGTCACAGAACTCCTCCCAGGTAAATATATCTCAAAAAGAAATTTTCATGCCCATTATTTTAATTATAGCTTTTATATCTACTCACAAGAAAAAAAATATAAAAAATATATTTTCATACCCATTATTTTAAATATAGATTTTATATCTACTCCCAGGTAATTATTTCTCAAAAATATATTTTCATACCCATTATTTTAATTGTAGTTTTTATATCTACTCCCAGATAAATATTTCTCACAAATATATTTTCATACCCATTATTTTAATTGTAGTTTTTATTTTGTATCTACTCCCAGGTAAATATTTCTTACAAATATATTTTCATACCCATTATTTTAATTGTAGTTTTTATTTTGTATCTACTCCCAGATAAATATTTCTCACAAATATATTTTCATACCCATTATTTTAATTGTAGTTTTTATTTTGTATCTACTCCCAGGTAAATATTTCTCACAAATATATTTTCATACCCATTATTTTAATTGTAGTTTTTATTTTGTTTCTATTCCCAGATAAATATTTCTCACAAATATATTTTCATACCCATTATTTTAATTGTAGTTTTTATTTTGTATCTACTCCCAGGTAAATATTTCTCACAAATATATTTTCATACCCATTATTTTAATTGTAGTTTTTATTTTGTATCTACTCCCAGGTAAATATTTCTCACAAATATATTTTCATACCCATTATTTTAATTGTAGTTTTTATTTTGTATCTACTCCCAGGTAATTATTTCTCACAAATATATTTTCATACCCATTATTTTAATTGTAGTTTTTATTTTGTATCTACTCCCAGGTAAATATTTCTCACAAATATATTTTCATACCCATTATTTTAATTGTAGTTTTTATTTTGTATCTACTCCCAGGTAATTATTTCTCACAAATATATTTTCATACCCATTATTTTAATTGTAGTTTTTATTTTGTATCTACTCCCAGGTAAATATTTCTCACAAATATATTTTCATACCCATTATTTTAATTGTAGTTTTTATATCTACTCCCAGGTAAATATTTCTCACAAATATATTTTTATACCCATTATTTTAATTGTAGTTTTTATTTTGTATCTACTCCCAGGTAAATATTTCTCACAAATATATTTTCATACCCATTATTTTAATTGTAGTTTTTATTTTGTATCTACTCCCAGATAAATATTTCTCACAAATATATTTTCATACCCATTATTTTAATTGTAGTTTTTATTTTGTATCTACTCCCAGGTAAATATTTCTCACAAATATATTTTCATACCCATTATTTTAATTGTAGTTTTTATTTTGTATCTACTCCCAGGTAATTATTTCTCACAAATATATTTTCATACCCATTATTTTAATTGTAGTTTTTATTTTGTATCTACTCCCAGGTAAATATTTCTCACAAATATATTTTCATACCCATTATTTTAGTTATAGTTTTTCTATCTACTCCCAGGTAAATATTTCAGACCAGTAACTGACTACACTGTAAGAAACTACACACTTTCTATAAATAAATTCTTTATTTTGTTTTATGTTGGTCATAATTTTTTTATGTTTTCAGTTTTTTTAATTGTATTTATATATGAAAATACACAAATGCACATGTACTCACATTGTCGCCACAATGTAGCATGACTAAAACACATTTCAGAACTTCAATTACACGAATCTGCAAAAAATAGCTTGAACTGAATTTTGCGTTTTTAGTTAGTTAAACGGTAAGTCTTAATAAAACACTGTAAAAAAAGTATAGAGAATTTTGTCATAATATTTTTTTCTTTTCTTTTTGCAATTGAAAGTTCTGTTCTAAAATGCTCATTGAATGAGCTATTTTCCAAAATGGCCATGGCTGGTTATTTTTTGAAAATATTGGTATTTCTGTTTAAAAAAAACCATAAGCATACAATTTTGGAACCTGCTCCTTTTGATGTTTACCAAAATTACATCAATTTCTATCTTAAAAGTGTGTTTTTTAAGTCATTACATTTTAACGGTCAATGGAAGTTTGGTGATGAAAATTTATAATTTTTTTATATGTTTGTCTTGCTACTTAGAATATCAAACTTGATATTTTTATCAGATTTAATGTGTAGTTTTCAAGCATACACTTTATTTTGCAATTGAACAAATGGTTTTTAATTGACAGCAGTGTTTATACTTGCCCCGTCATTTTTGTACATGGGGCAAGTGTAACCATGTAGTGGAGGCACGTGTATTACAGCAAGTACAGCCGGGCTGCACCTAAATTTATTAGTTTATTTTAAAACTAAAACTAGATATTTAGCTAATTTGCTTAAGGAGGTCCGATACCCGAAATTCGCAAAAAAAGTCTTTTTTTTTATATTTAAAAAATAATATTCAAACTTATCTTAATAACTCACAAAAAACTGCTTCAAAAAATTCTTATTACTTTTTTAGTTATGAATGTTGTTCATAGTTGTATCACTATATGTAAACTTTAAAAGCAAATATCTCTGTTCGTGGTTTTGAAATTTAATGAACACTAAAAATGCTAAGGCTTTTTTACTATTATACTTAAAATCATAATTTTTGTGTGTATAGCAAGATAAATATATTTTAAATAGATGTATGCATTCAGATTTCCTATTTTTACCATAATTTGTTTTTTAAAACCACTTAAAATGGAATTTTATTTTTTTCGTCAATTTGTTTTCCAAAATTTCTAATATATTTTATTTTTTTAAAGTGATGTATCTGAATCAAAATTTGAATGCATACATCTATTTACATTTTATTCAAGATCTTAAATAAAAAAAAATTGCTTCAAAATATTGAAAAACAAAAAAGGAGTAGGAATTTTAAAATTGTTAAAAAATTTACTAAAATTTTAATTTAAAAATAAATGTGCAATTTAAAAAAAAAATTGAGCGTCTTAAAATGGTTTTTTATGCATATTTAGAAAGAGAAAAAAAATTGGATTGTACAAGTATAAAAAAAATTTCTACTGTTGTAAACAAAATCTCCGATAAATATCAAGCCTGTTACCGTAATGCACAATTCAGAAGGGTAAAAAACTCCATTCAATCAAAACTGCAGCCAAAAAGCGAAATTCGAAATTGGCTGCATCGTTACCACGGCGACCTCTACATAGTATGGAGATTCCCCCCCCATGCTAATGCACTGCATTTGTGAGAAGGTACAGCCGAAATGAATTTTCTTGTTTTAGCTGGTCTTGAGATTCGATAAGCTGATTGGCTCGTGCGTGAAACACGAGGATGGGTGGGGGAAACGAGAACTTACGAGAATCTCTCCAAACGGGAACGGTTTTCGTGATAAATTTACTGTGTTTCTTGTTTCTCTCGTTTCAGTACCATTCTGGTCCTGCTGTTGTTTCGTTATTTAAGCTAATATTAAAATTGACCGATTCGCATGGAAAGGAGGATTGCTTTAATATTCAAAAAATAAGTGTTTTATATTTTTTTCGCATGTTATCATTTTGTAAAAATTGAAAGGAAACTTTGATTTGAGTAGTAAATAATAAAGAATGTCCGTTCATGTATGGTTTGTGGAAAATAGTGGGGGGGGGGGGGGATTCACATGATTTCGACTGAACTAACATTTTCGTCCATGGTCCGCCACTTCAACCATGGCTCTAACAACACACTTTCGACTTTTGCTTTGTCTGAAAACGAGGATGTCATTTCTGTTTATGCTGCAAAGACATTATAACAGTAACCCATGAACCAGCTAATGGAAGGCGAGGATATTTGAAATTTTCATCCACCTCCTCCTCGTTCATTCTTCTGTAAATCTAAACAAATAAAGTCTAACTGATGTAAATTCGGTTTTTCTAGCTTAGGTAAAAGTTTTTTTGTTTTTAAGTTTTGATTTAGAAGTGTTTTTTAATAAAATAATTTAATAAAAAATATCAAGATTTTTAAGAAACATTTTAATATTCAAATTTCATGTAAAGTGTTTTGAATCTTGGGACCCAGAAACAACAAAAATATTTTTTTTAAATGTAAATTATAAATGAAAAAATTTCGAAAACATATGCCAACCATGTGTAAATGTTGTGTGAGTAAGAAATCGAGTAATAATTTTAAATCGTGTAAAAGTCGGATATAAATTGCGTATAAGTTTTAATCGTGTAAAGTAAAAAAAATATCTCAAATATAAATATTGTAATATTGTAATTTGAAAGTATATATTTATTATAAGATAAAAACTCGTCTTATAGAACATTGCGTTAAGAATATTAAAATACAAATGCAACGTTAAAATACGCAATAAAAGTCCGTAATAATCCGGACATGTTTCGGGAGATACATCACCCTTCATCAGCGGAGAATGTAAAGTCTGTGTGTAATGAAATATAAATAAACCTAAGCAATCTAAAATGTTGCCAAAGACCAAAAAACTAACTAAAAACTATTACAAACGGTTGGAGTTAACTATTGTGTGCCAACAAGCGGGAAACATTGGGACCGCAAACGTTTCATTGACAACCGAATCAATATTACTAAAAATATGAAACGCCTCCAGGAAGTCAAGTTAAAATGGAGATTTAGGTTTGCAAATTAAATGTGAGTTAGAAAAATTAAATATATGACCATGTTCCCAAGAGTGCTTGGCAATGGAGGACTTCTTTATTTCTTGTTTAACAGTATGTGCTTGGTGCTCCTTGATACGAAATCGTAATGCTCTCCTTTAAATTCCTCTCCTTAAATCTTAATGATTTCGTATCATGGAGCACCAAGCACATACTGTTAAACAAGAAATAAAGAAGTCCTCCATTGCCAAGCACTCTTGGGAACATGGTCATATATTTAATTTTTCTAACTCACATTTAATTTGCAAACCTAAATCTCCATTTTAAATTGACTTCCTGGAGGCGTTTCATATTTTTAGTAATATTGATTCGGTTGTCAATGAAACGTTTGCGGTCCCATTGTTTCCCGCTTGTTGGCACACAATAGTTAACTCCAACCTATTGTAATAGTTTTTAGTTAGTTTTTTGGTCTTTGGCAACATTTTAGATTGCTTAGGTTTATTTATATTTCATTACACACAGACTTTACAACGTTAACGACTTTTTAACGTTGCATTTGTATTTTAATAATATATTTATTATATCAATAACATTGTAAATTGACAAAAAAAAACTCTGAAAAAAAATACCTGCTACATTTTATTTATTGTTTCCAATTCCTCGCTTTTACTGACAAAACATTCTTATATTCCATACGGTTTGATATAAAAAAAAATTAAAACTGCTAGAATGAGTAAAATTCAAAGTATAAACCCATTATTAGTTGTGTATGGTTCGTGAGGGTCCGTTTGAGGGCCGTGGTAACATAATTTTCCGGGTGAAGAGTAACATTGAAAACGAAAACAAAAATGTAGAAATTTAATGTAGAACATAGAAGAAATCTAGATTAAAAAAAAATAATCCGGTGGCTCTTACCCTACTTCACTATGCATCAAAATAGTTTATCAGAATGACTGTTTGTAAGGCTTTAGCTGTGGTTTTCTTTCTAGAGCTGAAGTACACTAGCGTCAGTACCATGAGCTGTGCAACTTGCTACAGTCCTTCAGGTCTCCCTTATATAGACAAGGTCTCCCCTACAGTCACCGTGGCCTTGGCTGGAAATGGAATTGGCGCCAAGCTGTCTGACGAAGTGGGAAGATTAGCAGCCAAGCTGAGCATAACCGGAGAATGGGATTCAGTAATCCCTCATGAACAATTTAAGGTCATATATCAGTAATTAAAAGTCGACGAAATGTTTATCAAATGTTCAAAATCATGTACGTTGCATTATCAATAACTTTGTTTTTTGTATTGGACATCTTTTCTAGTACTATATCAATCCAAATTTGAATCGCACAATAATAAAATTGAATCGGTTTGAATAACGTTCCTTTCACATTTAATGCTCTACAGCGGGAATTTTCTTCTAAATGTACACTATTAAAAATAGGTATTAAAAATATAAGTAACATGTGCTCATTTTTGAATACATTCGATACGTATCTTGGCTCCGAATACATAAGCTTCAATTTTGAAAAAGACATGTACTCAAAAATGAGTGCAATGAATAAAAACGAATAAAAAGAGCAGATGCTAGCCTGCATGGGCTGCCTTCATAAGTCACTTTCAATAAATATAGACCATTACAAACGACTTATCAGGAATCGAACCCACGTCTGCAGGCACCGCTATCTTGAGCCTTTTACGTTAAGATGCCAGGGCGATGTGAAGAAGTTATAAACAGAAGTAATGTTAAAAAGGTGTGATTAAAAAGGTGTGTAATGTTAAAAGGTGAAGCCGAACTCTTAATTTATATTGATCCCGACACACTCAGAAACTAAAATAGGTTTACAAATACAAATACAAATATTGACGACCAACAACAGGCTCATGGCCCAACTAAGTTACGGTTTATAACATAATATATGCACGTGCCCTACTATCTGTACAGTGGGGGTGATGCAACCTTCCAATCACGGGTTCATTACTTTTCCAATCAATAAACCTTTTTTATGAAATAAATAAAAGACACTGCTTGGATTTTACATTGAACACAGCTTTTTGAACATACTGGATATGTTTTCTGCCTAACAGCTTTCGAGTGTCTCGAACCCGAAACCATTTAATCACGGGCTCAATACTTTTAAAACCAGTCCACCGATTAGTTAAACACATTGTGGTGGTCATTTCTTATACCAGATACTATTTCGGCTAATTACTTTAACCTGACTGTTACAGTATCAGAGTAGCATGCACAACTTCACGGATTTGATTATGCGTGACTTTCAAATACAATAGTGACTCGTCATGAACGCATCTTCTACCATTACATTTTTAAAAGCAACTTGATTATTTTCACCCACGTCATAAGCTTCACGGGTGCCCTTCATTCGTTCCTCTGTTCGACTCACTGAGAAGGGAGTACTGTGGTGGTTAGTTCATATACCCGATACTACCATTTGAGCTCGAGTGTTTGTTTTAGCCTAACTGGTAGAGTATCGATGTCACATTTTCCTGGTTCGATTCCGTGCGACTACCAAATTCACTGTGCTACAGCATAAAGAAAATATATAAAACCAGTTTTTTTATATTTATATTTTATTTAGACTATACTATTCTTTCCATTTGGAAGTAAAGGATGCCCTCCTTCTTCTTGTATGACTTCAAAGAGCGATTTGGAAAGTTCAGAATCCCATTTCCCCGAGAGGCTCAAGATGGCCGCGATCCTTCCGACTTCTTCGCAGACCATCGCCCCTCGTCCGTTTCCGACCACGGCCACGGTCACAGTTGGGGTGATGCGATCAATGTACGGCAGTCCAGTGGGATTGGTGCACGTGACACAAGTCTTGCTGGAGATCGCTTCTGCTTTCAAATCTATAGAGAAAAGCATAAAAAAAAATCTTCAGTGAATATTTTATTTTTATATGGTATACATTTAGTACATAATTCTCTCCATAGATGGCAGCATGAAAAATAATCTCCAGCAATGAATATCCCTACACTGCGATCATAAGTTAAAACATTTCTATGGTTAAAACACCCTAACCCCATTTAAAAAAAAATATATATATTTTTCGCTTCTCCAGTTTGTCCTTTTAAAAACACCATTTTATGATATTAAAGACCCATGAATCAAACACAGTTATAGTGAAATTTATATTAGCCCAAATTCCAATTCGAGGCGGTTTTTGATAAAAGAAGACCTTATATAACAAATAAATAATAAAAAGTCCATGAATACATGACGAGTCGTACACAGAAAAGTATGGTAAAAGGAGATATAACTATTACCAAAATAAACTACTTTGTTAAGGGGGTCCGATACCCAAAATTCGCAAAAAAGTCATTTTTTTTATATTTAAAAAATAATATTCAAACTTATCTTAATAACTCACAAAAAACTGCTTCAAAAAATTCCTATTACTTCTTTAGTTATGAATGTTTTAATGATGTGTTCCTATAACATAGTTGTATCATATGTAAACTTTAGAAGCAAATATCTCTGTTCGTGGTTTTAAAATTTAATGAACACTAAAAATGCTAAGGCTTTTTTACTATTATACTTAAAATCCTAATTTTTGTATGTATAGCAAGATAAATATATTTTAAATAGATGTATGCATTCAGATTTCCTATTTTTACCATAATTTGTTTTTTAAAACCACTTAAAATGGAATTTTATTTTTTTTTCGTCATTTTTTTTCTCCAAAATTTCTAATATATTTTATTTTTTTAAAGTGATGTATCTGAATCAAAATGTGAATGCATACATCTATTTACATATTATTCAAGATCTTAAATAAAAAAAATTGCTTCAAAATATTGAAAAAAAAAAAGGAGTAGGAATTTTAAAATTGTTAAAAAATTTACTAAAATTTTAATTTAAAAATAAATGTGCAATTTAAAAAAAAAATTGAGCGTCTTAAAATGGTTTTTTATGCATATTTAGAAAGAGAAAAAAAATTGGATTGTACAAGTATAAAAATAAAGAAAAAACTGTCGAAGGTATCGGACCCCCTTAACAACTACTTTTAGACAAAAACTAAATAAAAGTATTTTTTGCGTATCAGAACTTTGATGCAGGTAGTGAATTTGTCTTTCTTGTTTCCTGTAAAGTTATTTTTTTCCTTTCTTACTTAATACCATCTTTTTTAAGACGGCAGTATATACTTGTTAACCACTATTGTTAAAAAGACAGCTATCTATATGTGACCAGGCAAGAATTTATAATTTAAATTATAATAAAATTATAGTCAAATAATAGTTTCGACTTCTAAAATGGTGTACACGAAATCTATTGTTTATATCTTTATTTATTAAGAGAGGGATTCTAACAAATAAAGTATGTTCCCTACATATTTTTCAGATTGGCTTAAAATGAAGTTTTATTTGCCTTGATCTTAGTAGTTTCATTTTAAGTTCAAACTAATAACAGCAATAAAATGTTTTCCATTTTATTTTATATCGATCTTAAAAACGAACTGATTTGTTGCAACACAAAACTACTAATTGAGTTGTGTATTTTTATGTGTTAGGATTTATTATGGTTTAATTTAGGATATTTTTAAATCCCACCCATTTAAAATTCATGTTAGATGTATAACACAAAAGACGTAATATGGTATTTAGTTCTTATAAAATTAAAATTCATTACCTGGGATTATTTTAAAGAGAAATTTGGAGTATTCATCTACGACTGCTGGATCGCCTTTATCATTATTATACCAGTCCTTGACTTCTTCTACCGTGGATAATACAGAGTTCTTTTGATAATCCATGTGCCCGATTTTCAAATAATAGTGACCTTCAAATATCGGTTGAGGAGAAAGCTACATAAATCAGTCATAATACAAATATGAATCATCAGAATTAAACTGATGTTTTAAATCCAATACATATGTTATTGTTAAGTTCGAATTTATTTTAAGTCTCGTTTCTTATCAAGTAATAAAATTAATCTTAAATGCACGTTGGAAATACAGGAGAATTCTAAATTTTTTGTTACTTTATTAGAAACTTATTAAGAAATATTTAATACATTTTATTTTAAGGGTATAGTGAACAATCAAAACTTGTTTTAGTTTTTAAGCTAACACTCTGAAAATTTTACCATGAGTTTATAATACTCATTTAATATGAGGAAAACATTTTGGTTTGAAAATAACAAAAACATTTTAATTTAATTAATCATCATATAATAAATTTAATTATTTTAAATGTTCCATGCGCAATTTTTGTTTAAGAATAAGTTTTATTGTAGCACGTTTGACACCGTATTACATATGTAACTCAATTTTTCGCCTGCGCCAGTTACAAAAAATATATTTTTAAAAAAATAACCCTTTTAGATTTCCATAATAAAACGTAGAGAAATACAGATATTTCCAAAATATATTCATAATATAAAAATTATTATTTAATTTTCATTTAAGAAATATGCAAAAATCATTTTCTATTATTATGTAGAACATTTAAAAAAGTTTCAAGGGATTCGATAAAATAAACTCATGCGTATGGAACTTTTTAAAATATTACATGCGTTCAAATTTAACAATATAACAAAAATGCATTTTTGTGAAAGATGTATTAACAAAAAACACACAAACTTTTTATGAAAAAAATATGGGATATATACATATTGGATGGAACATTTCTATAGTTATGCTTATAAATATAAACAACAGTGTAATTTAGAGCAAAAATTAATTATAATTTAGATGGAAGTCTACGGTACCCTTAAATGTTTTTAGAGAATACATACTACAATAGATATTTCTTTGTTAAAATATTTTATGTGTACAATAATTTATATTCTCCGTCTAAACAGAAATATGCAAGAAATATGTTCTGTAAAATTCCAAATTTTAAATAAAAAAATGAAATTTTTCATCTTGATTTATCATTCTTGTCGACACTTTACTGCAGCAGAATAATGAATTTTCTATAAGTTGCAAACAATAAATATATTTACAGTGTTAAATTAGAAAATTCTATATTTGAATGTGTGTTATTTTGTTAATATGATTAGATTAAACTAATAAATATTTTAGCTGTTAGCAATTGATGATATTATGAGTATTTAAAGATTTTTTTTAATGCAATTAATTTATTCACATTTTTTTTATTTATTACTAAATATAAAAATGTAATGGTTACCGTCTGGATATATAATAGGGGGCAATATATAAGCTCCACTATATATTGATGGCGTATCTCCAAGTCCGTCTTTGAAAACTATCATTGCTGGCATTTCGCTGCAAAACACAAACACTCCGCGATTCAGAAAAATAAATGACATATTGATAGTTTGAAAACAATTTACATATTATCTATGAAGGGTGCCAACCTTTGAATATTTTATGTGGTTTTATGTTGTTTATCTTTCTGAACAGACCACAGTAGTTCCATTTGCAAATTCGACCTTAACCTCCCCCCCCCCCCTCCCCCCGTTTCCTTTCCTTCATCCTCTGAGTATGCTCGGGGAGAACCTAACTTGAACATGAAGCGGAAGCTATGATATGTAGAAATATTCAATTGCTTTGGGCTCAACTTAGGTTGTCCCCGAGTATAGATTTTCAGCCAAAATATTCATACGTATGTATGTATCAATCAGCATGGCTTTGACTACATTAAAAAATCTAAAAATAGATCAGCAGATCCCCTCCAAAACATGCTTCCATTTTTACTTGAATTTTGAATTTAACACATAATCTATTGTGTGATATTTGTACTAAATCGAGTTGTTTTGACTGTAGTCGAATGCCTAAGTAAAATCAACAAACTTCTTCAAATTAGTTTTGATATTTCAGGGTATTTTAAGCGCAAAATGGGTTTTGTGCAGAGGCAACTTGAAATACATATTGAAACCTACTGTTGTTTACGTATGTGCAGTGCAGAAAAGAAGTTCACATAAGAAGATATTTGTTTAAAAGGAAATACAGAACTCGAGCAGTTTTTACAACTAAGTAGAAATTGGTTTCGTCATTTTTGGGGTTTTTCAGATTTAAAAAAAAAATGCGTATCTACTCACCTTAGTCGTTTACTTTCATCGTGGTCGATCTTTATCAACGTGGCGGTTTCTCGGTTCACAACGATTTTCAAATTCTTGACCTGTGTCAGATTCTTGAATTGAGTGAATGCACCAGTGCAGAATAAAACTCTTTTCGATTTCAGCACTCTTCCAGTCTCGGTTTCAATCTGTGTAAATTTAGAAGGCATGGGTCATAAAAATATCAAAAAATATTTAATTGCTTTAAAGAGTAGTTCATATTATTTTGAATTATCTAACGACACCAAAATTACATTTCTACGTTAAGTATAACAAATTATTGTTTGCAAATCAATATTAAGCTTTGGTACAAAATTGCCCGAATAAGTAACTTTGAACTCATTTATCTCAGTGATGACTTTTTTCATCTTTGATCAGTTTTAAATGAATATAACTCCAGATCTATTTAAAGAAGCTGCTCCACATTTGCCACAGTGTATTGTCAAACGTATTACTTTAATTTGTTTTTGGGGATTATTAATATATACATATTATGTTTGTTTTAATATTTTTTTAAAAATAGTTTGAACTGCGAAATTATCGATTTATTTTACAATTATTTTTAAAAAAAACTACTTTGCAAATAACAAAAATCTATAAAAACTGTTTGTTAAATACGTTTTTTTTTTTTATAAAATTGCAAAAATTAAAAAAATTCAGAAAATATCTTCTTGACTTAAACAAAAAAAAGTAAGATAACTAATTTGTATTTTTATTTTTTTAAATAAAATTATTTAAAAAAAATTTTTGATTATAATATTATGTTAATATGTTTTGCAGTCATAAGTGGCAAAACAATATAATGATATCTCCAAAATTAAAGTAAAAATTAAAACACTATCCTATACCCCCTAAAGCAGGTGAATGGACATAATAATCAATGTTTCCATAATATTATTACTAATAATAACAATGATGGTTAGGGTTACAGTAATAATGATGTTTATGGTTAAGATTGTGGGACATTAAATTAATTGTAACCAAGAACTAAACGACTATGCACATTGTGATGATAAGGGTGATGGTAAAAAAAATCATACCAATATGATAATAAAAACTATAATGATAATGAAGGTAATAATTACGGTTATGGACCATTGTAATAATGATAACAAGGAACTAAAGTATTATATATATATTGAGGTGATGACAGCAAAATTAATGCAGACCATTGTGGTAAATGTTATAGTGATATTGACGGGAGAAACTATAGTGGTAATGATATAAGTTATGGGTCATGATTGTAATTGGTAGACAGGTAACGTACTAAAATGATGATGAAAAGGTTGGTGATGAAGAAATTAATGCGTAAATTAATAATAAGAAAAATTTAGCTGTTGTTCTCTGTAGTAACAACTTTAGAATTTTTTTATATACCTAGACTTATTCTAAGGTAACATAAAAAAGAATTGTAATTAATCCCTATATCATACGATTCGATCAGAAGAAAAACGATTGGGGTCCATTGTTTGTTGAAATCGAAATCTCAATGTATTATTTTTGGTTAGCTACTCTACTTTCATTCAACCAAATTTTGAAACGGAAATAAGGATGATAATCAGTCAAGATAACATTAAAATATTAAAGTCTACGAGATACGAAACTGTTTTCCGTTTTCGCCATCGTTCTTTCCCTTGGCCCTTCAATTATGAGCTATAACAATCATTAACCTGAAATTTAGTTAAAGGAGAGTTATGAGATTCTATCAAACTTCCATACCAAATGCAAGCCGTCGATGGGATCCGAAACCGTTTCGACAACTTCACGAACCATCTCGCATCCTTGCAGATGCGCCACTCTTTGCTCCGCCTCAACCAGTTTCCTGGGACTTGCGTGACCGGCACCGTTGTCGTCAAAGATGGGATAATCCTTATCTTCCAAATGCAGGTATGGAAACCTATAAACACACAAGTCTTTCCCAATAATTACGAAACATCCTAACATTTAACAACATTTACGAAACATCCTAACATTTATCAACATTTACGAAACGTCCTAACGTTCTTCCTAACATTTAACAACATTTAAGAAACGTTCTAACGTTCTTCCTAACATTTAACAACATTTAAGAAACGTCCTAACGTTGTTCCTAACATTTACGAAACATCCTAACGTTCTTTCTAACATGTAACGACATTTAATAAACGTCCTAACGTTCATCCTAACATTTAACAACATTTACTAGACAACCTAACGTTCTTCCTAATATTTACGAAACGTCCTAACGTTCTTCCTAACATTTAACGACATTTAATAAACGTCCTAACGTTCTTCATAACTTTTAATAACATTTACGAAACATCCTAACATTTAACAACATTTAAGAAACATCCTAACATTAATCTTAACATTTAACAACATTTACGGAACATCCAAATGTCATTCATTCCCCCATGTTCCGGTACAAAGGCCAAAGACGGAGGAGATTAGTGGCTGACGTGCCAAATATTTATCTATATGATTTTAGGTTATTTAACCCAATAGATTTATTCCTCTTGATATTATGTGAGTTTTATGTGATGTAATTGACATTAAGTTTTCTATAATCTTGCCTACCAGAAATGTTTAATTGACTGAGTAAATACGTCATACAGATGGAGTTTATAAGAATACAGTTTGCAAAAATGCATATACGTGACACCACCTCATTTTCCCGTTCGTTTGCAGTTTGGATATATTTAAAAAAGCTTATTTTCCCTAAATATAACAAGGCTTATATTCTTCTAAATCAAAAGAATTATTCACCATTGAAACATCATCAAAAGAATTATTCACCATTGAATTGAAGGGATTAATCGTCCAAATGGCTAACATATTGACAAAATACAAATGCGGCGCAACATAATTTTGTAAACAAACTGGTATTGCTATTCCGCGAAGAGAAACATAGCGCTTTTCCATCACCGCGTAATATAATTATATATATAGATAAATTACAGTATAAACTATCTAAGTGATACCGTACCTTTTTCTAAATGTGTCACCAAAGGAGAGATCAACATAGGGAACTTTTGAGGTGTCATATATTCCTCTCCAAACGTAAAAACCTTCACTATTTCTTTCTGAAGACACTATGCAACCGACAGGATAGTAGAATTGTATTCCTAAATCGTTGTATTAAAATATTATAAAATACAATTTTGATTACAAAAGAACATTTTTATGAGCTTCCATTAAAAAATAAGTCATGCCTTTTTGAAAGTTGTGAAAAGGATGGTGTTATGTAGGTTTATAATACAGAAAAATTCAGTATTGCCATTTTTAAGTTAAACTGCAGCTAACTGAGATAGTTTCGTGTTTATATAACTTACGGGTCACCATTATGGTGACTCTAGTTTAGTATTAATTATCAGAAGTTTTATTTTTTTACTACACTACAGACTAAAAGTAGAAATATTGTAGACAGGCGTTGCTTTTGGTCAAATTGTGAAGCAAGAGATAAGCGACTATCTTTTGCGCAGCTAGTATATCTTTTTATAGATTGTGAACAATAATTACTTTGAGTAGTTTTCGAGATACCTATCATTTTTTAATTTTTATGTTCACAATTTTATGTGCACCGCAACTACGTAAACTTCTGTTTGAATAAAATGTTGTTGTCTTTTAATTGAGGAGTTTACTTTTAAACAGAAACGATTTTGTGATTGGGATCGAGCAGCCGTTACCTGGCGACGTGACCAAATTCGCGATTCACTTCTAGTGTTATCAGATAAGAAGTTGTATCGAATCTCGTATTTGAGGTTTAGTGTTGTTTCATCTAATCCATAAACTCCCATCCCGAGGTACGCGGACCACACAGGTGGTCCATGACAGTCTGTTGTTTGAAAGCCTTCAATTTAGTGAAAAAAGATGTATTTTCAAAGTTAAAAATTATATTTGAAAGCCCTATTAAGAAATCATTTAAACACATCATGCACCAAATGAAATTTAAGAATGTTTTCTACACAATGATATCTATAATGGCCCTATTTAATTTGTCTGGCTGCGGAGTTATAACAGTATAAATAAAAAATGGGACTAGGCAAGGTGGATGATATAAAACTCTACCAACACCTCGTGATTGCCATTATAGTATTTTAAATTACGCGCAAGGTTGTGTTTTACACCACACGAAGAGTAATTTCTTAAATTTCCAAACTTCATTTATTTCAAAATGGTCAAACCCAGTGTAGCTACTTTCCAGATCATCTCCTAATAAGGGAAACGTTTATTTTTTTAAATTCCACTAGTAGTTTAGTAGAATTTGAAGTGATGGGGTGTAAGATATCCTTTGTGCATCCTCGTGGGTTTTTTTCTTCCTTTTTTTTGGTATTGATTATGTCGAGTTATTTCAATGTAGAAGATGAAACACTAAGAAACATGCTTAAAAAAAGTGTGTAAGGATGAAGAATCTTTAAATGAATGTAGTTTTAAGTCTAAATATGGTATTTGTTATTAAGAAACGAAATTGAATACTGGAATGTGCAGCACCCACTAGTCTCTAACTAACTTCGGGATTAGGAAAGATGACTTGATGACTTTAACCAATTGAAGACTAACCAATTCAACTGTATCCCACTTTAATCGTTATCGCAATATTTTGTATATCTTTCATGTTAAAATAAGTCTACATGTGACTGAGTTTTTTTTTATTTTCTTTTGAAACCCCATTTTAAATACAATCTGCTATTCATATAGAAAATCATTCAAAGTGGTTTTAAAGCGAGATCAAAAAGTATATGTTTGGCAATATAAAATTAACTCTATGAGAAGAAATTATAATGTTTATATATATTTAATACCTCTGCAATGCTGTGGCATTAAAAAACACCATTAAATCACTTTAAAAAATTGTTTGGGTACAGTATGGCTGCTTCCACATTGGCTCCAATGTGCCCATAGAAAAAACAAGTTGTGAGCCTTCCAGAAGTTATAGCTAAAGTTATGTTCGTATGAGTTGCTCTCGGTTAAAATAATATTTTTTGTATTTGTTATTCGCATTAATTTTAACAAAATAATATGTTTAGGTTAAGAAGAATGCCTATTTTAATTGTAAAAGTGTTATTTGTTCTTCAGAAACGAAACTATATACTGGGGTCTGCAACAAGCCATTGCTCGATTGTTCTCGCGTTGTTCTGAGTAGCGCGGGTGCTATCGGGTTAAGAACTCAAAATAATTCACTAGATATTTTTTAAATAACTGAATCCTTATTTCCTGCACATTTGAAGTATTTAAACAAAGCCTACCTGAGAGTTTTTCCAGTTCACGAAATCTGGCAATTGTATGTTTCGCCAAAACTTGCATAGCTTGGGATCTGCATGCGTTAATCACGATTCTACCTTCATCGTAGTGAGAGCTGTGTATTTCTCGGTCCCTTTTCTCCGAGTCCTATTGAAGAAACAATAAAGATTAAACAAGTGAGTCCAATTGCA
Organism: Troglohyphantes excavatus; assembly: GCA_963932185.1. NCBI lineage: Eukaryota > Metazoa > Arthropoda > Arachnida > Araneae > Linyphiidae > Troglohyphantes > Troglohyphantes excavatus. The sequence goes on along the minus strand of OZ010674.1, from coordinate 63,391,561 downwards.
AAACTCGGTAAGCGCCATCCTGATATTTTTACAAGAAGTGAAAAACGAAAAATTGTTGAGTTTAATTTTCGAGCCAATTGCTTGTAATTTGTTATTTTAAGTCAAAAGTTTATTCTAAATCCGATTTGACAAGTACTTTTTTCCAAATTATTTATAGTTTATCGTTATTTAATTATTTTTCATGTGAAGGATTTATTATATTTTGCAGACATATGCAGCAATATTTCCCTCACCTGAAACAGTGTTGCCATTCTTACACAAATACTAGTGAAAACTATTCATACAAGGCTTTTAATACCGTAAGTAGGGGGTACTCTACTCCTTGCATGATAATTTTATCCACATGTTCAAATTTAAAAAAAGGCGGAACATTCAGTAAAAGAAATCAAAAATATATATTTTCTTGTAAGGGTTGGTAACCCCGCTAACCAACGATATGCCTGTTTGTTTCCTCACTTTCTGTTATTTAAAGTTACAGATAAAAGTTTCGTTGTTAAAGTATAACACGTGTTTTCTCCTATCGAAAAAAGTTGTATATTTTACGTTAACCACGTGTACCCTGAAAATGGTAAGTGCACAATTGGTCTTAACTAGTCGGAAATTGGTCTTAACTGGTCGGAAATTGGTACATTCACAATATTCTTTTATAGTATTTATATATTTTATTCTACAATATTCTTTCTTTCTTATAATATCTTGAAACTTTAATTTTGTATATTAAGCTTACTTTTGGTTCCGTAGGTCCGATGAGACATACTTTGGCACGGGGATTTGCTGAAGCATGTCGCGCTGCAGCTGATCCGTACATCCCAGCTCCAATTATACACAAATCGTAGATGACTGTACTCATGATCTACAGAATGAATAGAATATACAGAATAATGACTGCAATTTATAATCTACAAAAAAAAGTACTTTAATTATGCCACGTTTTATTGTGTGATATTGCAATATTTAAAAAATAAAAATCGAATAAAAATAACGTTAAAATAGGTTGGTAAATTAACGTCGTACTAGAGCTGAACAGAGGGATATTACTGACGGTAGGGGTTTATCTCGAAGGAAAGACCCGTAAACACTGCTTCGAATTTTTTAACTATGGTCAAATGACGAAAACAGCATCTGAGCTGGCACCCGATGCAACCCCAACCAGTGACTGGATATTAGACCCAGATCAGATATAACGAGCACCAGGAGACTTTTGTAATTTAGTAATGAATCTGACAAACATACGATCACGACATTATTACATCTTAACTTTTGTCAAATTCTGATGCCGATTCGAACCCTCAATCTTCTGATTGCTAGTCGAATTATGTACCTGCCGCGTCGACTGTGAAAATGGGGGATAAAGCATGAGTAATACTCAAACTTTGTAATTTCTTTTATTGCAATTGTGTATAACTAATAATTCATATAGTAGCGAACATAAATTATTTAAAGTTTCAAATAAAAGAACAAACTTATAAAATGAGTTTAAAATATAATTTTTACTAAAAAATTATTTTATGTATAAATAGTTTATATAATTAATTATAATATGTACGTTTGTGTATTTAGATTGTAGATATAACTATAGTAAAAGAGTTAACTCTTAAATTCCTGAATATGTTACGAAAAATTCAAGGAATATATATTTATATTACAAAATGCTGTTTACAACGGAGATATATGCATAAGTTATATGATTTGTATTAATGTGGGGATGTCAAGTCATTACCCTGCAAAAAGTCGGCATAAAACCTTTATCCAAATTTCGAAATCGAAGGAATTTAAAGGTAATATTATTAAATTTGATACAAAAGAACTTGATTTTTTTATAACTTTCCTGCATAAAACTTTTTTAAAAATCAGTATTTTCCCTTCAATAAATTCAATGTTTTAAAATTTTGACGGGTGTAATGAAGGAAATTGAAATAAAACTTTAAATTTCATAGTTGGGAAAAAAAGTTTGCAATTTTCTGCATAATTCTTTTAATTTCAAAATTTGGCTGGAAGTTTTATGCTGACGTTTTGCTGGGTAACACAATAGTAATATATCTAATATATAAAAATACCTACCTAAATATAAATTAAATTTATACTTTTTTACACATAATATCTTCAATAAATAAATAATTACGTACAAAATAATAAAGTATACATACCTTTTGTCTGGAAATCTGAGATAATATGAAGCGAAATTAATATTGAAGACTACACTAAGATGTATTTATATCTTCTTTTAACATATCGATATATTTAAGTCTTTTTTTTATGATCCACGAGAAATTTAGCAGGTGTGTTTGTTATCTGCTGATAATAACTTTTCCAGACATTAAAAATGAATTAAGCCAAACTGATCTTTGGAATATTATTTAATCAGCATTTGTATTAAGGGATATGTTATATATTAAGTTTATGTAACATATCCCCTTTTTACAAATATCGATTCATTTATGATATTAAATGTTATTTTATTTTCTGACCTTGCAAAAAAGCCGGTTTAACATTCCGAAACTTGGGATTACTTGGACACTGAGAATGCGTGTTATTTGCGCAAAAGTTTTGATAAGTCAAACTAGAAAAGCATGGTAGGAACCTGTTCTCCTCATTGTTCGCCATTGGTTTGCCAGATTGGGTTTTTATCGGCCGTTTTGGCTAGATTGGAAACGTAAATCTCATGTTTGAAAAAAAATGAATATATTTAAAAATTATTAAATTGATTGAATATTATTAAAACTGATTAAAGGTAAATGATTAATTCTTATGCAAAAAAAGTTATTGATTGTAATCTCATTAGCATTATCTACATACTACTCTTCCGCTAAATGAACTTTCAATATGTATATACATATCGAAATTTTACAGACATATACATAGACGTACAGCCGCGGAAAAAAAAACGAACCACCGATGATTATTTCGTTAGTTTTTATAGTAGAGCTAAACTTAATATACCATTTTGTAGGAAATAAAGTCTACTATACATTGATATACAAAAAATTTGCATAGGGGACTATCTTCATACTCGAATCCGCACCAACTTTAAAATTTTCAATAGCAACACCTACTTTTGATAGCGCAGAAATGTTCCCCGCCCTCAAAATAATCTAAATACAAATTTTCTTTAATTTCCTACATTTATATGCAGAGATATTAGACAATATGTATCGATCTTATTTGAGGGGCTACTTCCACAGTGAACAAAGTATTAGTGAGACTTCGAAATAAAGTACGCTGGTAGAAAATGTTTTGGCGTTAGCCGTGGTTCTTATTTTTCCGTGGTCATTCATTCCCCCACTCCTGTATACCCTTCGCCTCTATATAAGAATTTATAATTTTATACCAACGCGATCACAGCGCTTTTAATTCTCAAAATTCGTAGATTTCTGTTAAGTTCTGCAGATTTTAAATTTGTGTATGACCCCTTAAATGATCATTTGATGCACGTTATAATATTGCCAAAAAACTACAAAGAGGAAAATCATGAAATTTTAGATATGCATATAAAACGTTTTTCTGAATTCATCACTATCAAAATATAGCATGGTTGCTATTCATAAATTTTATGAATATTAATATCCTAATTTAAATAAAATTAAAAAACATACATATAAGTAATGAAAGTTAGTGTATTTTATTTGGGTCGTTTAGAAGTAACACGCATAAAAATTTCAGCTTAATAAAATTATTATTTCGAAAGATATGATTAAAAGTTTAAGAAATTCATTTAACATTACGAGTTCTAAACTTTCGATATTTATAATTAAAAAACTACTTAACCAAATGACTTGCAAATTGATATTCAACGATAAATTTTGTCGTAGATTTTAAATATTGAATCAAAATTGGGTGTTGCTATTGGAAATTTTAAAGTTGGTGTGGATTTTAATATGAGGATAGTCCCCTATGCAATTTTTTTGTATATCAATGTGTAGTAGACTTTATTCCCTACAAAATGGTATATTAAGTTTAGCTTTACTATAAAAACTAACGAAATAATCATCGGTGGTTCGTTTTTTTTTTCCGCGGCTGTACATGTGGTTCTAAAAGTACAAGTGACATGTGTTTTTTTGCTCATATTTCGGAAACTAATGAAACGATTTCAATGAGATGGTGTCAAGCTAACACCACATATATATAATATTTTAATACAAATAAGTTTCTTTCTAAATATTGGAAGCATCTATCACTTTTGTTACGCCAAAAGAAAACGATCTCATGTTATTAAATAATGCCTATTTTAAACGTTTTTCAAAATATATCCAACAGATAGTGATTTAACCAGCATATAGCAACATTCAGGATATATTTAAAACTTTTTTTTTGTTTCGGATTCAAATAAACCACAAGGCGTAAAACATTTTGAAATTGAATAAAATGTTAAAAAAAGTCCGGTTAATCAATATTTCCGTATTTATAACCACCTGATAACCGATTATTTTTTGCAGTTTTAGCCAGAGTGGATTTTTCTCTTTCCAATACAAAAAAAAATCGAAATCGAACAATATTTTTTTAAAGACGGTCCGGTTAATTGAGAATTCCGGATAGTTAAATGGCGAATAAACAGATATCTTTTACAAAAGGTTTCCAAGTGAGACATCCCATATCTAATAAAAAAATAATTTTCCAAGTATCCGAATTAAAACATAAATCTTGAGCGAACATACATATGAAAAAATACATAACAGTCGAATTGATAATCTCTCTCCATTTGGTACGCTTTGACTAATTAAATTTTCTGGCAGTTTTATTTTAAAGTTTAGGTTGGCTCATTTTTCAGTCGATTAAAAAGGATCATGAATTTCTAACAGTGTTGACAAAACTGAATACTATAATTCCCGAAATGTTGTGGGGACTGGTGCACGATAAATCTGATCGGGGTTCAAAGTCCCGACGTCTATTGAAGGCGTTGGGTGCCAGCTCAGGTGTTGTCCTCGTCATCTAACCATGGTTCAAAAATACAAGGCATCGTTCCCGGGTTTTTCCTTCGATATAGGCCCCGAAACGCGCTTCAATAGCCCACTGTGCAGCTCTAGTGCGACGTTAATTAACCAAAAACCAAACCAAAACCTGAAATGTTGTGATGTCATATTGTGGATAACTATTATCGTTATTTTAAGGGAGACCCGAGCCCCAAATCCTAATTTGTTTATTAATGAATTCAGAAATGCTATTTTTTTTATATTATTAGAACATCTTTTTCTGAACAATAATTAAAACAAAAATTTATTTAAAAAAAAATATGTTTGTAATTTTTTTGCTATTTTTAAGCTTAAAAATAATTGTTTTTTAAAAACACTACTCCTCTTTTAACTTGTAATGTTTTTTAATTTTTTTAATTGATTAAATAACGTCAAAGACACATACTACAAACGTATGAATAGAATTTTGCAGATTTGTGTTTTAATTGTGTTCAAAAACTTATTTTAAGCTCAACAGCCAAAAAATATTCAAATTTTTAAGTTTAATAATTTGTAAAAATTTTAATTAATAACTTAATTAAAAAAAATACATACGTTTATAAAAGAAATATTAGAGCATCAAAAACTATTAACATTTTAATTTTAAGTTAATTATTTACAAAGCCTTAGCATTTTAAACGTGACCAAAATTAAAAATATATATTTTAAGGAAATGACGATTGTTGCAGATGAAAAGTATGTAGAAAGATGATAAATGGTATATAAACTTCTAAAAACACATATGTTCTGTTTATTTCACTGTTTTGAAATTTTGTACACACCTTCTTAAGTACGTTTAGCATCGTTTTATGAAGAAAAAAAATTAGCAATTTTCCCGAATTTGGGTTTCGGGTCCCCCTTAAGCTCCATTCTACACGAATGAGAAAATACCGCGCGATATTTGTCACGTGGCCATGTTATTAAAAAAAAAAAGTAATCCACTTGGTTTGTATTCTCAAATCAGTGAGCCATCTGAAAAAGTTCAAGCTGTTTTTCTTGTACTTACATAATGCATCTAAGTCTAATAAAACAAACTTCAAATTAAACAAACAAATATATTTATTGTTAAATAGGACTGCAATATGTGCTCCGATTTTGAAACTGGAATCAAAGTCTTTCTGTGTTGGAAAACTTATGTTTTGGCATAGACCCCTGCATTCATCGAAAACATATCTATAAATAATTAACAAAGATTATTTATACATATTATGCATTAAAAAACGATAATGGTTATTATGACACTGTAAACAAAGAGGTACTTAAAAATAAATATCTGAACATAGCCGTTTTTCTTTCAGTACAATTGCATCGTAAATTAGATACAATGTACTTAAATTTAAGTAATCGTACATTCTCAAAAATGAGCACTGTGATGTAATATTGGTAATATCAGCTTCTGTTCAAGCCATCTTAACAAAGCAATCTGACAAACTTAAAATAATTGTTCAGTAGATGGTTTTCCATATTATTTGATGCCGCTTGCTTAAACGGAAATTGAGTTATTACAACTCAATTATCTTACTTCCTTTCCTTTGGCACAGCTTCTTAACATTTCGTATGTTTACAACTTATTCACGTCGATATGGTAATACAACGGACAAGGCACTGGACTGCGGTACCTTAGGATATGGGTTCGATTCCCCGTAATACTTGGTTTTAATTGACAATATTTATTAAATGTGATTCATGAAGGCAGCCCATGTAGGCAAACAACTGCTCTTTTTATTATTTTTTTTAATCATTGTACTCATTGTTAAGTATATGTCTTTTTCAAAAATGAAACTTATAAATTCAAAGTTTTGACAAACATCGAATGTACTCAAAAATGAGTACAGTTTACTTATTTTTGAGTTATTATTTTTAACATTGGATCAAAGCATTAAATTAACATTAACAGAAATTATAAATTATAAATTTTTAAATGAAGTACTTGTAAATTATTATTAATAAATGATACGTTTTAAAATTTAAATTTAAGATATTCCTATAACAATCAATATTTAAATAAACTAAAATTAATTCTAGTTAAAATCATTAAACATTACCAATTATTTAAGTAATTTAACAAACATTAATTGAAGAATTTCTGAAAAATACATTTTGGAGATTTGGTTTCCAAATGGTTCAAGCCAAGCATACTTCTGAGATAAGAAGTTGTGAAACTTCTGAGATAAGATTGGCCAAATGACAGATCTAGCTGCATAGTAATAGAACATGATGTTAATTTATTTTCGTATTTTTAGTCTTATACCGCTTAGCAGCCAGCGCATACAATTAATAAAATAATCTTTTTAATTTATATGACATTCAAAAGACTTCGTCGTTCAACAATAATTATTTACAAGACTTATTAATTATTAACAATACTTATTAATTATTAACAATACTTATTAATTATTAACAATACTTATTAATTATTAACAATACTTATTAATTATTAACAATACTTATTAATTATTAACAATACTTATTAATTATTAACAATACTTATTAATTATTAACAATAATTATTAATTATTAACAATAATTATTAATTATTAACAATAATTATTAATTATTAACAATAAGTATTAATTATTAACAATAAGTATTAATTATTAACAATAATTATTAATTATTAACAATAATTATTAATTATTAACAATAATTATTAATTATTAACAATAATTATTAATTATTAACAATAATTATTAATTATTAACAATAATTATTAACAATAATTATTAATTATTAACAATAATTATTAACAATAATTATTAAATATTAACAATAATTATTAACAATAATTATTAATTATTAACAATAATTATTAATTATTAACAATAATTATTAATTATTACCAATAATTATTAATTATTACCAATAATTATTAATAATTACCAATAATTATTAATTATTACCAATAATTATTAATTATTACCAATAATTATTAATTATTAACAATAATTATTAATTATTAACAATAATTTTTTAATTATTAACAATAATTATTAATTATTAACAATAATTATTAATTTTAACAATAATTATTAATTATTAACAATAATTATTAATTTTAACAATAATTATTAATTACTTTTTCAATTGTTAAATTATTAAAGTTATTCAATATGTAATGTGTGCAATTTCTCACCTGGAATCTTTGGCATTCTATTCCTTCCATAGGTTAAAATTAAAAGCATTTATATCGTTACAGGAAATGACTGGATTACTGCAAAAAAATAACACAATATTAAATAAAAAATAAAAGGATATTTACAAAGCAAACCAGTTAACCAAATTTATAATACTCGCTCAATTAAATTTTGATTATTGAATATCACAAAACAAAATAATTTACATTTTTTAATGTTTATTTTATTGAAAAATATTAAAAAAGCGAATTCTAATCAAAATGTCCGACTGTTTCGTTGTAAAACATTTTTATGTTTAAAAATGGAAAAAAAGTTTTATTAAAAGACGTAAAGTAATTTTTTCAGTCGTTTAAAAATCAGTCTTATCAGACTTCTCAAATAATGCACGATTTTAGTTTGTTTCCAATATTCAGAAGCAATATATACATTTTGGTTACTTAAAAATGCTACAAACAAACTTGTGCAAACAAACTAGTGACGTACGGGTAATATTCATATTATTCATGTGCACAAGGTGTCTGTCTTTTCGTTCTAAATTGATGCTGCTTTACAACTTTGTATTTGAATGGTTTGCTGCCAAAAGGATGTAGCTCCAACCTAGGGGAATTTGGAGCTACATGTACTATCTTGTGGTAAAAAAAAACTTGTTCGTTTGGTACCAGAAAGATGTAGCTCTAATCGTTAGTTCTCGCGTTACTCAAGAAATGAAGCTGTCTGCCTCATTAGTTTGTTGTAAAACAGAGGTAGATCCTGGAGCTACCGCTATTTTTACCAAAACGACTGACGTGCTTTGCTTACAGGAAGGTTATATAGCACTTATAAACAGTAAAGTTTTTGGTTCTTTTACGTTTTGTGGTTCTATGATGGACTATGGCCAGACAACGCAGCAGATAAGCCGGACGTTACACAGGGGGAGTGTGATGATTAAAAATGTAATTTTCTGTTTTTAATGATAAGTTATATGCTATATATCAATTGAAGTTTTCTTTAAATAAAATAATATTATAGTAATATGTATTTTTTTGTGAAATATTTTTCATAGAGGTAGACAGAGCATCTATTTGGTTGCAAGAAAGCGGTAGCTCCAACAATCCAACATGTGTCACGTCAACTGGAAGATATATTTTTGAATGAAAATACTGTCAGAATATGTATGAACAATTAAGAAGATTGATAAAAAAAAATAACTTCTCACAATTTGGAATTTGGAATTTTCAACATTTTTAAGGTTTTCTGCAAACTTGAATAATTGGAGCTACCTCCTTTTTGCAGCAAACCCCACATTTGACTATTTTCATGTGTTGAATAATTTGAGTGTTATGTTTACTAACTCCGTCATGCCACTAGATGGCGCTGTAAGCGGTCTCATTGAATAGTGCATATCCACTTTACTAAGCCTAAATACAATACTTTCATGAGTGTAGGGTATGCAGGTGTCAAAAGTTAAAGAACAAAAGTTTTGATGACAGAAAGGATGGATTTTTGTGGCCCGTTTACAATTTAAATGGGATTATTAGTTCCGGCATACTTACTTGTCAGAAGGTGGCAGAAAAACTTCTTTTTGTATATTTTGTATTTTTGATGTTTCGCATAAAATTCTCGCCAATGACGATTTCTTGATCTCCTGAAGTTGTTCTGAAATTTTTTTGAAATGTATGTTACATTGACCAAATAAAATACATTTATCTGAGATAGATCGGGACAAATTAAAATATTACTTGCAGATATTGTTTAGAATTACACATCCTAAACATAAATAAGAAATGAATTTTTTTTCGGTTATTTATTGTTTGTGAGCCTATTGGCTTTGCCTTTTAAATACCAAAGACATGGCATTTTTTTTAATCATTTATTTCAGAAACCCCGCCATATACATTATTACAATTTTCATTCGGTACCTAATGTTTTCCGAAAAACGAGATTATATTAGTTTTAGTATTGCTGCTTATGCGCTTTCTTTTTGCATATATCGATGTCACATGATAAACACGACATGTGACTAAATAAATTATGCTTTAAGCGTCGATTTTCATCTTCAAATAGCAGATACCATTAATCGTAATGGCCGAGAGCTGTGAAGAATCCTGCTGTGAATTAGAAGTTTCCGCGTACATCGCTTACATTTCTTTTTATGGTGAGATATATTAGAATAACAGTTAAAATATATAATTATTTCAATTCAGGATATTTAACTTTTATCTTTGAGAAATAGTTGTTATTCAAATCTTCAATAAAATGATTTTTTTTTCGAAATCAAATAAAATTAAAAAAAAATTGACAAAAAAAAGCTTTAAATAACATTTCTGAAATAATGTTGTAATATAAAGCATGTTGGTTTCAAGATAAAATGTTTCAACAGAGCACAGAATTTTGGCATGAAGTTTGTTTTTAAGAAATTTGCACCGACATTTAAGTACGACCCCTCCCTCTATAAAACATTCTTAATAAAAGTTAAAAATTAACTGTTATTTGTCAAGGTCATAATAACTGCCGTCCTTTAAAAGTCACTGCTAAGCTCATCCCTAATTTATTTAGTATTTAACTATTCGTTTTGAACATCTGGTGCATTACGGCAAACATTTGGGTCTAAGTGCATATAACTTTTACTCGGGATTTGGCTTACCTGGTTTGAATGATCCTGACTGGCCTTCATGTTCAAACCAGTATCTGTCGCCGAATTTCATTCTTTTGTATTGTTCCAAATTAATTGCAGAAAAAGTTCTTCCAACCAAACCGCCCTTGAAAGGATATTCCGCCAAACTGGCAGAGAATAAGTCAATGTCATGGACAGATCTAAAGAGTTTACAGATAAATTTAATTAACTTATGTTACAAATTAATGGTATTAATGGATAGAGTTTGACTAAAACTACAATTTATAATACTACTAGCAACAGTACTCGTTCTTTGCAGGGTGGTAAATAAAATAACTGAAAATATATACATTCCCCTAGTCTCTGGGGTAATCGCATATACCATTTTAGAATTCCTCTTTAAAAAGTGATAAAGCTTTTTATTATACTTTAAAATATTTTTATATTTAAAAAATTAGAAGTTAAAAATGTAAAAATATATGTTAAGATTTCATAGTCAAAAGACCACTAGATGGCACCACCAATTAATGTATTGTAACAGTAAAAAATATCTAAACGGAGAGTTCCAATAAAAGGAGAACAAGGGAACGGACGTGTTTTTTGTGATTCATATTGAATGGATAATAACTGGAAAAGTATTACCAGTTAATCGAGGAATCTGATTGTGTGGATTCATCATAAATTGGTCCGTCATATAGAGGAGCGAGTTACCTTTATGGATAAAGAAGAGAAAAATGTAAGTACTTTGAAAGTTTGGTTTCGGAAGCGATTGTTCAGAAGTCGGGAGATAAAACTCATTTGATAATTTAATTATTCAATCGCAGCATTATGTTTAAAGGCGCTCTTAAAATAGACTTATTATTAATTGCCGAAGAATTAGGTGAAAAAACCTCGGAAAAATTAACAATTGTTGAGTTACATGATTTGATCAAGAACAATGCATTTTATTTGAGTAACCAAAATGCAGTTCAAGAAATTGCTAATACGATTATTGAAGATCGGAAAAATGAAAAACTGCAGAACATTGAGCTTGAAAAACTAAAATTGCAACGTGTTTCTGCCGAGTTAGAATTGCAGAAACTGAAAAATGAGTCATCGCAAAACAGAACCGAAACTAGCGGAGAAGTGGAGAAATGCGTCTCCATTGATTCCCTACTAAAGAGCGTTCAAGTGCTGACGTGTAAAGTTCCAAACAAGCCAGAAAATTGGGGTTTCTTTTTTAATTCACTAGAGAGAGCATTTGTCTCAAAATCAGTGCCCGATGCTTTTAAAGCAGAAATATTGTTGAATTTACTTGGGGAAAGGGCTAATAATATTTTTATTTATATTTCGGATAAGGATTTCAACGATTATGTTAAAATTAAATCAATTGTTTTGAGAGAATTTGAGCCTAGCCCGCAAATATGTTTAGATAATTTTCGGAAGGCACAAAAATATAGTAATGAAAATTATACACAATTCGCGTCTAGCATGATAAACAGTTTTGATTATTATTTAACTTTAAGAAAAGTGAATGAATTTGAATCACTTAAACAGCTGATAGTTGCAGATAAAATATTTCAAACTTTAGATAGAGAAACTGCTACATTTATTAGTATAAAGCAAGAGGGTTCATATTTGTCTCCTGTAAATTTGGGTCAGCAATTAGATCTATATATGGCTTCGAAAGGCATAAGTGTATCTGAGGGGCATAGTAGACAAAAAATGTCCAGAGTTTTACTAGCGGATGTAAAAAATAAAAAATGCGCTTATTGTGATAACAATTCACACGAAATTTATAAATGTGAAAAGTTTTTGAATTTAACTGTCAGAGATAGAGTAGACTATGTAAAAAAAAGTAAACTTTGTTTTAGATGTTTAAAGGCCCATTTGATTAAGAATTGTTCCTTTAAATATTCTTGTAGGAAATGTCAAAAGAATCATAATTCATTATTATGTTTCAATAATGAGAGGGAAACGCTTGTGGCTAGTGCGTCTTTCCCGCGGGAAAATCAGGAGGTTGCTTTTGCAAGTGGCGGAGATTTATCTCCTAATGCAACTGAGTTTTTGCCAAACAAAACGAGTGGCAATCTTTTTGTGGGAACGAATTATAATAATTCACAGCAGACAGTTTTATTAAGTACTGTAATTTGCTATGTGCAAGATAAATATGGAGAATTGCATTTAGCTAGAGCTATATTGGATAATGGTTCAGAGTGTCACTTTTTGACAAAAGAATTTGCTGACACATTACATTTAAAAAGAAAGAAAACAGATGTAATTGTGGGAGGAATAAATGAGTCTTCTTCTCAAATAAAATCGTCCGTAACTGCGCGAGTAATGAACCGGTCTAAAACCTATCAACATGATTTAAATTTCCTAATTGTCCCTAAAATATTGAGTTGTACCCCAAATAAACCAATTAAAATTAATAGGATAGCGTTGCCTAATGTACATCTAGCGGATGAAAGCTTTAATGTGCCAGGTCGAATTGTTGTGTTGATTTCGTCAGAAATATATTATTCTTTAATAAAACCGGAACAAGTTAGGGTCCCACAGTCAAATTTAATTTTACAAAATTCTGTGTTTGGATATATAGTAACCGGTAGTGTTGAGCAATCTAAAACAAATAGAGTACAGTGTGCATTAATTAAAGAGTACATAAATTTAGATGATACTTTAAAAAAATTTTGGGAAGTAGAAAATGTAGAAACAACAGTGTCAAAAAGTAAAGAACTTGAAATTTGTGATGAGCATTTCAGTAAAACTCACTATAGAGATACAACGGGAAGGTATGTAGTTAAAATGCCTTTAAAGGAAGATCCAAGTATCTTAGGGAAATCAAAAGATACAGCCATTCAACGATTAAACTCCGTTTGGAATAGGTTAAACAAAGACTCTAAGTATTTAAAATTATACAAAAACTTCTTGAATGAATATGAAGAATTAGATCACATGAGACAAATTAATGATGCGGGGGAAGCAGAGGAACCAGGGACATACTACATTCCACATCTAGGAGTTTTTCGTCCTACCTCGACCTCGACACCACTTAGAGTATGCTGGGACGCGTCGCAAGAAACAACCAACGGCATATCTCTGAACTCTCTACAATACAATGGAGGAGTAATACAAAAGGACTTGTTTACTTTAATGACAGGATTCAGACAATACGTCTACGCGTTTACAGCAGACATAGAGAAAATGTATCGAACTATAAAAATACATCCTGATCAAACAAAACTTCAAAGAATCGTTTGGAAAGATGAAATAAAAGGAAACATAAAAGTATTCGAGTTAACTACTGTGAGTTATGGAACTGTGTCAGCACCGTATTTAGCGCAAAGGACATTACAGCAACTATCAATAGATGAGGGGGGTAAATATCCTCTTGCAGCTCCAGTATTAGTAGATAACTTTTACATGGATGATGTATTGTGTGGTGCTGAGAATTTAGAGCGAGTGAAAGAAATAAAATCTCAACTCACTGACATTCTAAACACTTGTGGCATGCACTTACATAAGTGGTGCGCTAACTTCGAACTATTAGACAATAACAATGACTACACATTTGATGACTCGGAGATCACTAAAACTCTAGGAGTCAACTGGATGCCAAAGAAAGACAAGCTGAGTTTTCAAGTAAATATAAACAATGAAACCGTATTCAACAAAAGATCCGTACTATCAGTAATTGCTCGCTTATTTGATCCATTGGGGGTATGCGGCCCTATTATAACACAAGCCAAGGTGTTTCTACAAAAACTATGGGTCTTGAAGATATCGTGGAATGACCCGCTACCAGCGAAGGAGGCCAAAGAATGGAAAAGCTTCATCGACTCCCTTCCGGCCATCAACGACATCAAGGTGGATCGTTGCATAGTAGCAGAAGAAGCAACTTCAGTGGAGCTCCATGGGTTTGCCGACGCATCGGAAAATGCCTATGGATGTGTAGTGTACTGTCGGTCTACAAATGCGAAATGTGAAGTGAAAGTGTGTCTGGTAGCAAGTAAGTCTCGAGTTGCTCCGGTCAAACGCCAAACGATTCCACGTTTGGAGCTGTGTGCAGCTGTATTGTTAGCACAGCTAGTGAATCGTGTGAAATCGTCTTTGCAGTGCAATATTGATCGAATATATTTGTGGAGTGACTCCACAATTGTGCTTGCGTGGATAAATCAAGAAAGCTTGCAAATGAAAACATTTGTGGGTAACAGAGTAAGTACTATTCAAGACCTTACCAATGTGCAAAATTGGAGACATATATCTTCAGGGTTAAATGCTGCTGATATTCTGTCACGAGGTGTGAATGCCGAGCAACTGTTGGGAAACCAAATGTGGTTTCAGGGACCTGCGTTTCTCCATGAAACAGTTGTTGAATATGACAGTGGGGTGTCAACTTCCTTACCACTGCCAGCTGAATATGGCTGTGAGTTTAGAAAGAGTGATAAGGGAAACTGTGAGTTTAGAAAGAGTGATAAGGGAAATATTGAAAAAAAAGTGTTGGCCATAACTACAGGAAAATTATTCATTGACGATCTGCTTTCTATAACAAATAGTTTTCAGAAATTAGTTCGTATAGGTAGTTTTGTTTTCAGGTTTATATTTAACTGTAGACACCAAATGGAGAAACGTGGGGGACCACTGACATTGGAGGAGTGTACAACAGGTGAAACTTGTATAATTAAAAATGTTCAACAAGTTGAGTATCACAGTGAAATTGCTAATTTAAAGAAACAAATGCCAATTTTTGGTAAAAGTAAAATTAAATCTTTAAATCCATTTATTGATGATAAAGGTATTTTAAGAGTGGGTGGCAGGCTTGGTAATTCAAAATTGAGTTTTAATAAAAAACATCCAATAATTTTGCCATCTTCTCATACTCTTACTAAATTAATAATTAAGTATACTCATGAGAAAAATCTTCACTGTGGTCCTCAAGCATTACTGTGTTTTGTTCGTCAAAAATTCTGGCCTGTTAAAGGCAGAAGTCTGTGTAGACAAATAGTGCATGAATGTGTAGTATGTGCAAAAGCTAAACCAATAGTTTGTGAACAAATCATGGATCATTTACCGCTTGAGAGAGTACAGCAAAATTATCCTTTCAACATAACAGGTCTTGATTTTTGTGGGCCGTTTTATATTAAGTATAAAAATCAACGAAAGGGTAGTTATCATAAAATTTATGTATGTATTTTTGTTTGCTTTGTAACAAAAGCACTGCATTTAGAATTGGTTACTGACTTAACATCGGCTGCCCTAATAGCCACTCTTAAACGTTTTTTCTCTAGACGTGGAAAAAGTGAGAAAATATATAGCGACAATGCTACCAATTTTGTGGGAGCAAACAACGAGTTAAAGAAATTGTATAACTTTGTTACTCAGCCAGATGATAATTTGGCAAATTATCTGGCAGATGAGACAATTGAATGGAAGTTTCTTCCACCTAAAGGACCAAATTTTGGAGGCTTGTGGGAAGCTTCTGTTAAGTCATTTAAATATCATTTAAAGAGAGTGATTGGTAATGCAAAATTAACCTATGAAGAAATGTTAACGGTTGTAAACCAAATAGAAGCGATGTTAAATAGCAGACCAATCACTCCCCTACCTAGTGATGGTTGTGAATTCAATAATGTTTTAACGCCTGGTCATTTTCTTATTGGTAGACCACTTAATACAATACCTGAGCCATCATTAATTGAAATACCTGAAAATAGGTTAACTTCATGGAAAAAACTCACAAAAATAGTTCAACAAATTTGGAAAAAATGGCATACTGATTACCTTAGTAATTTACATCAAAGAACTAAGTGGATGTTCGGTAAGGATAATATACCTATTGGGTCTATTGTTTTGATAAAAGAAGATAATTTACCAGTGTGTAAATGGGTTTTGGGGAAAATTCTTCAAGTTTTCCCAGGTAAAGATAAAAAAGTAAGAGTGGTGTTAGTGAAAACACCCACTGGACAATTTAAGCGTCCTATATCGAAAATATGTATTTTGCCTGTCAATGTCTAATTATATTATCTTGTGTGTAATTGTTATTCATTTCATTTATTTGAATAATTGATGTTTAGTTTAATAGTTAAATCAATTAGTTTAATGATAAATCAAAATTGTCATATAAAAAGAAAAATTGTATTTTTAATAGAATGTTATTGTATTGTATAATTATTGAATGTTTTGTAAAACTATTCAATGGTGGGGAGTATATAAAGATTTCATAGTCAAAAGACCACTAGATGGCACCACCAATTAATGTATTGTAACAGTAAAAAATATCTAAACAGAGAGTTCCAATAAAATGAGAACAAGGGAACGGACGTGTTTTTTGTGATTCATATTGAATGGATAATAACTGGAAAAGTATTACCAGTTAATCGAGGAATCTGATTGTGTAGATTCATCAATATATATTACTACTTGGTTGCTAATACAACGATAAAAATCCGATAATTTCTAGTTTATCTCTCATAAGGTATGGAGTTTTAAAAATTAAACATTACTGCAAAAAAATATTTTTAGAAAATATGAAATTTATTAAAATATAACATATTTATTTTATCAACTATCATTTGGTATCTGTGGAATTTTATTCTTTAATAACATTAAAAAATCATACAGTTGAAAATTCACAGTGAAACTAAGCTTCGTACAATTAAAAAAAATACTTGCATAAAATATTTTTCAAATAAATAAAATGGACGTTCATACACAAATTACTCGCATTTTTGAAGAATTGTTCTAAAAACTATATCTAAGATAATTAAATATAGTTACAATTAACCTGCATACATAAAAACAAAAAACAAAACAATTATAACATTTTAAAACAATTTTAAACCTTTTCTTTAAGATAAAATACTGGTTGTTTTAATTTTTGAATAAATCCGTATTGTAACACAAAGCCCAATGTGCAGACGTTTTTCAATATTTATTAAATCAAACAAAACCTATGACGTCATTTTTATGGTGTCAATAATGAAAAATTTTATCTTTAATTGCATACGATATGTTCATCCAATTTAAGTCAATGGAATACACTAAAATAGTTACAACATACGAATGGAACATTGTATAAACTTAAATGTTATAACATAAAATGTATAATTTTTCAAGTAAAGTATACTGAAAATTTTATAAAGCCACGTTTTGTAGTTATGGAGTATTCCATGTAAAGCTCGGCATTCTAATTGGTTTAAAACTTTTTTAAATTATATTTTCGCTTTTCTCCGTTGGTTTTAACTGATTTTACTGTTGCCACTTCGTAAAAACTTTGCTGACGTACGCTAAAAAATTTCATAACATTCGAATGGAACTTCGTATAGACTTGAAAATAGTCGCGTTAGAATTCTTATTTTTTAACTAACTATTCTGTTAATTTCAAAGCTCTGCGTTTTGTAGTTACGGAGCCTATAATATACTGACAAACCAACAAACAAACAAACATCCGGACAGATTTTGAAGATTTCAGCTTTATATATAAGATGAAAATGTCTAATACTAAGAGTACATTTGAAAAAGTGAGTGCAAAAACAAGCCTGATGCATTTTTTCTGATTTATACTGTTTCCCTTATTTTTATAAAGAAAAAAATCCTCCGGCAATTAGTGCACAAATCATACAGCTCTAAACAACGGATATATAGATATAAAGGGAAAAAAGCCGTGTTTTGAATTATACGATAAAAGAAACGTTTAGTGACTTTAGTTTTTCCTGAACAATTGTGAAAACTGGAGCTGCATTGTTCTTGCATCCACTCGTTCAATGTACAATTCTAAAAATTGAAAAAGTTATAAAAAAATAATTTTTGTAGTTAATATCCTTTTTAAGTCCCTTAAACGCAACGGATCTTAACACATGAGGTATCAAAAGAAACATAATTTCTAGGACCAATGATGAATCGTACTTTTATCTCATAAATATCACCGTTTTTTTAATTCGTTTAAAATAATTAATTTTGACGGATTTTTTTAAACAAACCGTTTATAATGATGTCATCCATGGACAGACCGTTATACTTTAAATAAATATATATATTTGGCCACAAAAGATTCTGTTATATCTTTCCATGAATGGTTTGTGTGGAAGGGGGGGGGGGGGTGAGTTGTTTATGCGATTATTATCGCACGGGGATGCTAATAAAATTAGTGATGTTATAAATACAATTTACATTTATTTTGCTATTTATATGTTGTTTTAAAACTTTAACTACATTTTCTAATTAAAGCTTACTGTTGAGCCTTTGATAATATTGTTGGTCGGTCGTTCGATTGCCCCAAAACCCTCCACCACGAAGTGCCGTTCTGTTGGGAAGAGCGTTTGATAATTGCTTTAATATGGAATGTTTGGCAACGGCTTCTTCCCCAGAGAGTAGTAATATTAAATAGAGAGCGCCTTCAATACCAGACTCTCATAAGGCCGCGGTGTCAACATTGAAAAGAAAAACTCAATCACGTGGTTATAGCGCTGCCACATATGGCGTTCAGACATCTGCAGGAGTTTCAAATTTGGCGCACTTTCTTCTCTTTTGGTGATAAGGAGTTCTGTCCGTATTCAACTTTTTAACAAATATGTACGTATTTACTTATTTTCAAACAATATGCGCTAAATATTTCCTCTTCATTAACGAAACGAAAATATTTTATTTGTGTTCAATACTCGAAGAAGCGAAACTCTTTATATTTCTCAGGTTTTATTGTTCATATTTTCATATTGAAGTATACAAAATAACAATTGAAAGAACTTCGCTTATGGTAAATTTTTTACATAAAGACGTAATGCAATTATTTCATAACTACAAAGTAATAAAAATCTCCTTAATATAACTGTTAAACTCCCTTAAATTGTGCCACTTGTTCAAATAAAACTATATTTAAATACAAAATTAAACACAAAACCATATTACAATACTTCGATCTCGTTTAGTTCTGAAAGTCGCCAAGGCCTGCCAAGTAATATTGGCGCATGAAGGAATTGGCATTTCCACCTATCACGTGGTTTCAATGATGGACACACGGGTATCAGTATTTTTATTCCTCTATTTGTATCATTACTCTATGTTCTTCCCTCCCGACGGGTATTTAAACCGCTGCTGCTGTCGCTGTGGTGAGATTTGGGCTTTTTACTTCGTGTTCTTCTTTTTATTGTGGACGTTCGTTGATTTCTATTTAATTTGATATTAAGTCATTCTAAGAGTGAATTCCTAATTAATAAAAGATGATTCTCTAAGACAAGTCTCCTGATTTGGACTATGCAAACATGTACACAGCGGTACATTTTCAACAAAAGGTTTGAGAGCCAATTCTACCGACCATGATAAGCATCGAATGTAATCACAAATAAGTTCATTTTATTTATCTTTGAGTACCAGTTTTTAACAGTGTATCAATAATATACTTACTCATAAATACTTTGAAGAAGATCTGCTATATCAGATGGCATAATTTTTTTGAGATCACTGAAGTTGTAAATGGTGTCATTGAATAAGTATCTCCTGTAGTAAGTATAACCAGGTATACCGTGCTCTCTTGCCCTGATGATGTTGACGGTAGCCAAGTCAAGACCAGCAGTCTCGTTCAAGTACAGTCTTCGGAACAAGAAATTTCGGACATCGTCATCTAGAATAAAGAAATAATGGGATCACTTTAAGTACAAACATCAAAGAAGAGCTTTGGAACGTTGGTTTAATACCATTGTGGCATCGCTAGTACTTCACCCGTAGCAGTTCTATTAAATTTGTGTGCCGTTCAAATTCCCTAAGACATAATTCAAGGACATTGTCACTACGTATATTTTAGTTTAACATTCAATACCTCTTCATATATGACTAAGCATTTTTTCAAACACAATAAAAAAATTTGGATTAACTTTTTAATACGTACGCTGTTAAAACTAGGTAATTAAAAATAAGTAAAATATACTCATTTTTGAGTACATTCGATGCTTATCATAACTCTGAGTACATAAGTTTCATTTTTGAAAAAGACATGTACTTAAATATAAGTAATACAACGGGCAGTTTTTCTTGCCTACGTAGGCTGTCTTCATAAATCTCTTTCAATAAATATTAATAATTAGAACCAAGACTTACCGGAAATGGAAGGCACCGCAGTCCAATGTCATATTCGTTATACTACCAGGGTAACGTGAAGAAGTTATAAACAGAAGAAATGTTAAAAAGGTGTGTCAAAAAATGGAGAGTAATATAATTGAGTCGTAATAACTCAGTTTCCATTAAGCAATCGATATCAAATAATGTGGAAAACCATTTTCTAAACAACTAATTTAAGTTTGCCAGGTCGCTTTGTTAAGATAGCTTGAACAGCAGCTGAAATTAACCAGTGTAACACCCTGTTTACGAAGCGCCCTCTATATATCGACTGTAGCGCCCTCTTCTGGCTTGTGTGTAAGGTCTTCAGTCGGAAGCCAGATTTTGTCATGAAAGGTTGTGTCCAAATGTATGTCTGTGTTGTGTGTAATTTTCATTTTTAATTAAATTTATTACACTAAAGCACAAATGGCCATTCCTTGTCTTCATCATTAAAGAACCCTATCCGTAGCGCAAAAACCCACGCTACACAATGGCGCCCAACGTCCGTTCTGATTTTGACAGGGAGTGACAAATTTTGGCTATTTTTTGTTTTCAAAATTACTACTGGCTTTCGGCTCGATTTCTTTTCCAGCATTAATAGCACGTCTTCGGAAAGACCTCGGAAGTTGTTGTAGTGTTCCGCACCCGTCAGAACTAAACAGAAAATTCCTACCCTAGGATTATGTTACAGGTATGCTTTCGATTTTGCTATTGATATAGGAGATATGACACATCCGTTGTCAAAGTAAATCGCATTGTCTATTAAAATAGAAGCGATTAGTTAAAAATTAACACCCCGTTAATTTGAAATTATTTTGTAACTTTATGAAGAATATCAATGAAACCTTCATTGTATAGTGACTTCATTGAAATAGTTCAGTTTCGTTTTAAAATTTGAAACATGTATGTTTGAAATTGTTTTAAACTGTTATTATAAAATCAACTTAAGTTATAAGTTTAGATTTAATTATAATAATTAGTTGTTTCGATTTGAATTGTTTTGTTCCATTTGTTAGAAATCGAAACTCGTGTGACGTCACGGACTCCGAAAAAACGAATATTAAATACCCCCCACCCTCCTCTGCATCAGGCAGTGGCATTTGAAACGAATAAATATAAAAAGCAATCGTTCATTTGAGATAACGGATTTCTTTTGTTGTTGTTTTGTGTTTTCTTTTTCAAAAAGTGCAATGAGTGACCTTTTTATTGTTTTCTTATTAGGAATATTTTATTTGTGATTCTCTTTCTATAAATGATGTTTTAAAGTGTAGAGTAAACGAATTATTCTGCCGAAAAATGAAAAGTGTTGTCTGTTAAAATGAGCAATAAGGAATTATGGTTTTAGGCAATGCTATAATAAATGTTGTCACAATAATTTTATTGAAGTAATTCTAAATAAATAGGTGTTTTGAATAAAATATTTTCTGAACTGGAAAATTAGAATATAAGTTTAGTTTCAGACAGGGTTATTAAAGCATTTAATGAATATTGCTCTTGTGCAAATTTGTTAATTATCTATGGTAAAATTAATTGATGTTTATTGCTAATACTGTTCTAATAGTTTTGGTTGATTCTTGAAATGTTTTATAATAATGTAAGTTGCATTTGCATATTGTTCACTTATATGAAAATTCTTTTAGTTGTATGTATAAGAGTGTGACCTTGAATTTAAAATAATAGTTCAATTTTATTGATAGATTAGAACTCTAAACTATATTTTCTGTTAACTTAGATTTAACTTTAATTAATTGAGTTTATAAGTGAGGAGTTTTGAGTTAAATTCGAATAGGTTCAAAAACTTTCAAGTGAACATTTTAAGAATTAGTGACTTTCAAGTTGATTCAACATGGCTTTTCTTGGAAAAATTAAGAAATGTGACCTCGTCACGCTAGCTCAGGAAATGTCTATTGAAATTTCTAACGACTCGAAGGTCTTTGAAATTAAAGAACTCATATTAAAGTCTGAGAAATTTGATGAGAACTTCATAAAAGATTTTCTGACAACCACCAAAGAAGAAAGAGAACAGCAAAATGCCATGGAATTAGAAGGAAGAAAACAGGTAGAAAAAGAAAGAGAACAGCAAAATGCGTTCGAACTGGAAAAACTTCGTCTGCAAGTGGAATCGCAGAGACTTGCTCAACCAGTTGCTGGTGCCAGTGTTGTTCTTAACAACACCCCAAGTTTCCAATTAAAGAAGTTGATCCCAGACTTTGATCCAAAAGAAGACGACATGTCGCTGTTCCTCAATCTGTTTGAACGACAACTCAAGTTTCTGGGAGTGGAAAAGAAAAACTGGGTTTCATATCTTCTTGGAGTATTACCCAGTGACATTGCGCAACTCATCGCAAGAGAACCTGAAGAAAAATCCCAAGATTTTGATCACATAAAGGAGATGCTAAGATGCTATTGCAAAGATTCAAGTTGAATGCTGAAAAATTGCGACAACTTTTTGCTACTCACAAAAAGTCACCAAATAGCACATGGAAAGACTACCATTTTGAACTTCGAAGCTACTTTGAAGGATGGTTAGTTGAATTGAACATCCGGGATTATGAGGGATTGAAAAATCTAATGATTCTGGACCAAATTAAAAAACGGGTTCCCTTAGAGGTCAAGGATCACTTTCTTAACAGTTGGAGTGAATGGATTAACCCCGAAGACTTAGTTGAAAGATTGGATCTCTATGACAATTTAAGGCCAAACAAAGATACACAAAGGCCAAGTGCAGAAAAAAAGTTTCATCCGAAACAGAGACCAAACTTTCAAAAAAGAAATTTTTCGTTTAGAAACTGTAAGTACCAGGGTGAAGAAAAAGATGACCGGCAGCCTCTGTCCGGATTCCCCAATCAAAGTAGGCGGGAGTCTGGGATCCCCAGTCAAAGTAGGCGGGATCCCATTGCCAATGACAGAGCTCAGGGAAGAAGCGCCAACCCACAAGAAGACCTCCTGTGTCATGTTACGGCTGTGGTGCTCCTGGAGTCATTAAATCCCGATGCAGCACTTGCAATCCAGCAGTGCCTAAAGATACCTTATCACCAACTATAAATCACATGAAATTTTACAGTTTCACGTCAGAAGCACATTCTTCAAGTGTAATTCCTATTACAATTTGCAATACACAAGTTGCAGTATGTGCAGACACTGGTGCTACGCATTCGGTGGCTGGAGAAAAACTTTACCATCTGCTTAAAGAAAATGGCCTAAAGTTTAATCACAAAACAGTCGACATGACTCTCGCAGATGGCCATGTACAACAGAAGGAAATTTTCACAACAACTGTGGACATCGTTGTGCAAGGAAAAGTCATTCCAACAGAGTTGATAGTCTTAAAGAATGCCAAAGGAAATCGAACTCTACTCGGTGTAGATTTTTTGACAGCAGCAGGAATCGTCCTAGACCTTCAAGGTGGACAGTGGTACTTCGCTGAATCCCCTCAGACGAAGAAGGACTTCATAGTAACGCCACCTGAAATCAATTCTCTGCTGGCGTTTCACACAGAATCGCATTCCTGCCGACTTCGTGAAGAAGAAGGGGAAAGTTTGAATAGCGGGCAGAGACGCATGATCAACACTTTGCTCCAGGATTTCGAAGCAAACTTCACACCAGGGGGAGAGAGCACTCCGTTCGTTGAACATCGTATCAATACAGGACATCATCCTCCTGTAGCTCATCCTCCATATAGAATTTCTCCAGTAAAAAAAGAAATTCTAAAAAAAAGAACTGGACGATCTCTTAAAATAAATAAATAATAGAAGTTGATCCAGAGAAGGTTGAGGCCATCCTGAAGATTCCAACACCCAAGAACATTAAACATGTACAATCCTTCCTACAAACCTGTTCTTGGTACAGAAGGTATATTCCAAACTTTTCAGAAGTGGCACGACCTCTTAGTAATCTCACTAAGAAAAATATCATTTGGAATTGGGATACAGAAGAAGAAACATCTTTCAAGACCCTGAAAGAACTTTTGGTTAGTCCGCCTATCCTTTTTCAAAGTGATCCAAGCAAAGCATTCACTCTGCGAACAGATGCTAGCAGTTATGCCCTTGGAGCCGTTTTACTTCAAGGTGAAGGACAAACTGAACATCCAATTGAGTATGCAAGCCGTTTGCTAACGAAGGCAGAACGCAACTATTCTACAACGGAGAGAGAAGCCCTCGCTGTCGTGTGGGCACTGAAGAAATTTCGTGGCTATGTGGAGGGAACAGAAATAACAGTGGCATCCGACCACCAACCTCTTAAATGGTTACTAACCCTCAAGTCTCCAACCGGACGACTTGCGAGATGGGCACTCGAAATACAGTCTTTCAATCTGAATGTACAGTATATCCCTGGAAAGAAAAATGTCATCGCCGATGGGCTTTCACGCCCAATCTGTGAAGAAGAGATCTCCCCTTGTGAGATCTGCAACATAGTTGTAGCTGACATGCCTACAAGAAGCTCAAAGGACATGCGCGAGTCCCAACTTAAAGATGATAGTTTGAAGAAAATCATCGAAAGTTTTGAATCCACTCAGAAAACTGAAGATTATGCCAACTGGACGGAACGTGGATTCTTAATGAACCAAGGAGTTCTCTACCGATACGTACCAGACGCTGATTCTGAGGAAGCACAACTAGTCATCCCGACTACTGAGCGTGAATCCATCATGCAGAAACACCATGACGATCCTGTGGCAGGACACTATGGTGAAGAAGGAACCTTCCACAGGATAGCGAAACGCTACTATTGGACGGGAATGAAAAAATACATATCAGAATATGTGAAAAAGTGTCCAGAATGTAACCGGTACAAAGCCAGTAATCAAAAACCGGCTGGTCTTTTGAGAACACCTGTTCATTCGCAGAGATTCGAAACTCTTGCGATTGATCTCTTTGGCCCGTTACCAGAAAGCGTAGATGGCAAGAAGTGGATATTTATCATTGAAGATGTCAACACCCGTTGGGTTGAACTTTTCGCATTATCCAATGCAACTGCAAAAGAGTGTGCCACTACTCTACTAGAAGAAGTTTTGTTGAGATACGGGATTCCTCGTCGAATTATAAGTGACAATGGACCTCAGTTTGTATCCGCAGTTATGCAACAACTCTGCTGCATGCTAAACATCAAACAGACCTTGACACCAATTTATCACCCTCAAGCAAATCCGGTGGAAAGGAAAAATCGCGATTTAAAACCTCGCCTCGCAATATTGGTCCAAGACGAACACCATACCTGGTCTGAAAAACTTCCAGTAATCCGTTTTGCTCTCAACACTGCAAAATGCCAATCAACTGGGCAGACGGCAGCGTTTCTCAGTTTTGGACGGGAGTTGCGTACCACAGACGATGTGACCAATGACATCCGTGGAGTGATTGAAAACGATAACTTTGTCCCTGAAATTACGCCATACCTCAAACGATTTGCAACAATAACGAAGGACATTCGTGAACGAGTTGAACTGAAGCAAGATCAACAGAAACAGCAATATGACAAGAGGAGGCGACAAGTTTATTTTTCACCTGGAGACAAAGTGTGGGTAACCTTGCATCCCGTTAGCAAGGCTAAAGCTAAGAAAACGTTCAAGTTTTACCCAAAACGTGACGGACCATATCAAGTCCTCACACTAAAATCACCCACTTCATATGTAATTGCAAGCCATGATAATCCAACAGAGCCCTTGGCAACGTGTCATGTTTCAGCAATAAAACCGTATCAAGAAACGGAAATGCGTACTCCAGTCGTCCCACTCCGAAAAAGGGGACGTCCACGAAAAATCACAAACCAAGAACTCTCGGGAAATTCACGGACACGTCGCTTTGCCCAAGATCAAGCAAGGACTTGATTCACCAATACAGTGCTCCCGAATTGTATCCTGGTCTCCTTGTCGGGACGCCTAAGGGACCAGAGGGGGAGTTTGTAACACCCTGTTTACGAAGCGCCCTCTATATATCGACTGTAGCGCCCTCTTCTGGCTTGTGTGTAAGGTCTTCAGTCGGAAGCCAGATTTTGTCATGAAAGGTTGTGTCCAAATGTATGTCTGTGTTGTGTGTAATTTTCATTTTTAATTAAATTTATTACACTAAAGCACAAATGGCCATTCCTTGTCTTCATCATTAAAGAACCCTATCCGTAGCGCAAAAACCCACGCTACACACCAGTATTAAATTCCACAACTCATTGTATAGAAAGTGCGGTTGCTTAAATTTGAGTACGTCATCGCTCATTTTCTATGCAGTTATACTAAAAAATATACGAATATGTTCAGGTACTCATTTTTAAGTACCTTGTTTTATAGTGTGACAAACATATCGTGCTCGCATAAAAAATACTTATCGACAAACATATCGTGCTTGCATTAAAAAAAACTTATATATACGAGATGTGTAAATTAGGTAACGAGACTGATTTTCTAGTGTTCGATCTGACAACACTAGGGACGCTGTACGTAGAGGATAGGCAGGTAAACATCTGATACGCGTCCTGTACAAGTTTGAACACGCTGGAGTTTTTGCGCTGTCCGTAGTGAATTTGTTTGTGAGAAAGGTTTTTTCAGTGCGTTCTAAAAATGAGTGACATCAATTTCGAACAACGTTGTGTTATCAAGTTCTGCTTCTGGAAAACTGCTTCAGGTCCATGGAGACAGTGTTTTGTCGATAGCCCATGTGTTTAGTTGGTTTAAGGCATTCTCAGAAGGAAGATAATATATTGAAGACGAGCCTCGCAGCGGAAGGCCTGTATCTTCAAGAATCAATGAAAATGTAGGCAGAATCCGCGATCTCGTGCGTTATACAGTATGCGTTCCATAAGTAATGCGACCAAATTCATAAAAAATCATTAATTGAACATATTCGTACAATTAGTTAAAAATCTTCAAAATAGCATCCTCCTACGTCGATACATTATTGGAGTCGGTTTTTCCAGGCCTAGAAGGCATCCTGGAAGACCTTCTGCGGGTGGTCCTTTAGAGCCGATGTAACATGAGCCTGGATGTTTTCAATCGAGCCCAATGTTTCCTTTTCATAGTTCCTTTTAAGCTAGGAAACAAAAAAATGTCTGGGGGAGCCAGGTCAGGACTGTAAGGAAGCTTGGAAACCAGTGGGGTATGGGTCCTGGCCAGGAAATCGTTGACAATAAAGGCGCTGTGACTTGGCGCGTTCATGATGAAGTTTCCATGCGTTCTTGATGTCATTTAAACAGTGAGATGAACCCCTTTTTCAGCTTTTTGAGCACTTCCAAGTACAATGCTGCGTTTACAGTGGTCCCGGTAGGTAAGAATTCGTGTTGGACAATGCCTTTGACATCAAAGAAGACAAATGAGCATTGTTTTGATCCTGGACTTGATCATGCCTCCTTGAACGACTTGTGCCATCTGTGAACTTGTCATTTAGACAAGCTATCACTCCCAAGGGCCTGCTGAATTAATAGAAACGTTCCGGTGGCGGACTTCCCAAGTTTAACGCAAAATTTGATAGCGTAACGTTGCTCCATCCATCGCGCCGTGTTACATTAAGCTCAAAACGGGCTTCAGAGAACGCACGCCCAGTCTTTCCCGCAGCTTGGATCTGACTGAGAATGGGTGCGTTATGAAGCTAATAACCCACTCCATCTATCCCAGCAGATTAGAGGGCGCTGCAGTGTATAGTCGCGTTAGGAAAAAATTGGTCGCATTACTTATGGAACGCACCATGTACATTTTTACCGAAAAGTTCTCGAAAGGCTTCGAAAAAGGGTCATGCGTGTGAGACCAACCAACAAAAACATGTGGGTGTTGCATCACAACAATGCTCCTTGTCACACTGCGATTTCTATCAATGAGTTTTTGCCAATAAAAACATTTATGTGGCTCCTTAGTCTCTTTATACACCCGACTTGAGTCCATGTGACTTTTTTCTGTTCTCAAGATTGAAAAATCACTTTAAGGGACGTCATTTTGGGACATGAGAATATTCAAACAGCCGTAACGGACCCACTGAAGGCTATTCCAGTATCCGAGTGCCAGCACTGCTATGAGGAATGGAAGATTAGTCTCCAGCGCTGTGTGGCTTTCCAAGGTAGTTTACTTTGAAGGAGACAATGTGAATTTGTAATTTTATTTCAATAAAAAAATTAGAACAAATCAGTTTCATTACTTAATTTACACACCTTGTATATCACGATCGCATAAAAAACACTTATTGACAAGCAAATCGTGATTTCATAAAAAAAAAAAACACTTACTGACCAACAAATCGTGATCGCATAAAAATTACTTACTGAAAGACAAATCGTGATTGCTCAAAAAACATTCACTGATAAATACATCATGATCGCATAAAAACACTTACTGACAAACATATCGTGCCCCGTCTGTCTGTCCACGGCCATCCCTTTGGCGATCCTATCGAACTGCCCATACTTGAAACCAAAAGGGTTGAAGTAGTTGTCCCTCAGCAGGATCTCTTTTGTCTTGATTCCTGTGACGGGATCGATCTCGGACATGACGCTGGGAATGAGGGTGTGGCCGTAGCGGGCTGCGACGGCGGCGAACTCGTCTGTGACGGCAGCGTCTGAGTTAGGGTCGTACTGGGTGTGCTGGCCGCCGGGCTGGACGTCTATCCCAGCCTCCTGCATCACATCCCCTAACACATTGGGGAGGTAGTTGTAGTATGTGATGAACTGGGCAACGGCGATGTTGATGCGTCTGTCGTGAAAAACAAAAACTTTGATTGGTTTAAACAACAATACTAAAGCCTTAATACTGCAGAGCTCGTGCTGCCTGAGAGGCACAATCCAAGTTGATTTGAACTGTAGGTGGAACGAAATTTGAAAGATAGGGACAGAGAAAACGTATTATTGTTAGGGTGCAACCACTTAATAGTGGTAATATTATATACTAGGAGGCTCCGCCCCCTGCTCCGCTAACGCTCCGCCAATGCATTTTAGCTCAATTTCTAACATTATTTGTAGTTTGTTTTGGATGTAATGTTAATCCTACCGTAACCTTGCCTACCAAATATGTGTAATTTAATGACGTCAGGCAGATGGAGTTTATAGGAATCATTTATGGTATAGTTTCCAAAACAGCCAACAGATGGCGCCACCTTTATTTCCAGTTTGTTTACAGTTTAGATCACCGATCTCAGTTCAGTGGTTTAGATATATTTTACAAAACGGCATTACGGCAAACTTCTCTTTTGTTATTATAATACGGCATTCTTCCAAATTTAAACGACATTATCAAAATAATTATTTATTAATGACATTAAGTTGTTAATCGTAAAAATAGCTTATATAATAGCAAAATACATATAGCAACAGATATTTGTGACTGTTGCCATTCTACGTAGAGGAAAACAGGGTTTTTCAATCACAGCGTAAGGGAATTATATATATAGATATTACCACTATTCATATAGATCGCGATTTGATACATTTTTGGTTTTTTTCATTAAACCCTACCAAGGTCCAGCACACCTTCGACAAGAGTATAATAGCAAACGATCATCAAAATATATAAGGATATTTACATTATTGCATAGCAGAAAGCTATTGTCTGATTTTATTATATCTTTTCACTCGAGGTAAAACGTTTTTTTTTACTTTCCGTAGTGGTATAATTACATTATAAAGAAAAAAAAGCAACTAATCAAACTTATGGTCACCCTTTTTCTCTGTATGAGCGAAACCATGTGGTCGAATGGATTATTTGTTAGTTCTTGCGAGCCTCTCAGGCGCAATAAGTGGCGGTTCTAATAGTAAGTGATGTCAATACAACAATAATTTTCCAATTTGATTCACCTTACATTGAGGTGCCTGAGCTTGGTACGGCTGAAACGAAGAAATTCTGCCAAATATGTATAGGTTTTTATAAGTTGTTATTTGTGAACTTGCAAAAAGCTTTATTTTATAGGATCGTCAAGGGAGATATGAGACACACACATTTTACTTTTTTCTTTAATTTTATGTATATCATTATAACTTTTTTTCCACATATGTGTGCAATGCATGTTAACATAACCACATGGTCCATCTTTAGAAGAAATATAGTTAAAAAAATTACTAAAAAATGACATTTCTTACTGCTAAAACAAGTAAAAAAAATAATTCCTGAAAAAACTTTTTTTTAAAACTTTTTTATAAACAATATAAAAAATATCACTTATTTCACTGGTCAAACTTTAAAGAAATATATATATTGTAGATATTCCCAATTCCTAAAAACAAATGAAAAGAATTTACTCTGTATTAAATTTCGATATGTTTCTTCACATAGATCCGAACTTACATCAACTGAAACTTGAAAAAGCATGAAAAAGGTGATCATCCAGAAAAATAAGTTAAAATTTCATATTCAGGCAATTTTGTAACGAAGTTTGATATTGATTCGCAAAAAACAATTAATTGTGCTTAACGTATAAATATAATTTTGGTATCGTTAGATTCAAAATAAAAAATACTATTTTTTAAAGTAATAAAATATTGTTTGGATATATTTGATGATTTTACCCGAAACCAATCAAGAAATTCATTGCCCCAACCGATCTAGACATGTTTAAAATTATGAATATATGTATTTGCGGTTTGTTATAGTTAATTACCTGGCTTCTTGATACATTCTTTCGTCGTCCCAATGCGGATTGATTTCCTTTAGTTTTTGGCAAATGAAATTATGGTGCCTCAAAAGGTACGTGTGCACAGCCAAAATTAATAAGTTCTGATTTCCCCTGTCATCGCCTAAATAAGAATATCAACGTTAGTTATTCATCATTATTTATATCTTAATCATTTTATAAATATCACTATCTAATTATTATTATTATTATTGTTATTTCTATCTTTGTAACACCTTGCTTACATCGCCCCCTATCGGCGAATATAGCGCCCTCTACTGGTTGGCGGGATCAACTCGTCAGTCGAGAGCCAGCTTCTACCATGCTCGGTTGCATGTAGTTTGTATCCAATATTGTGTGTAACTTTAAATATGAATGAATTTATTACTTAAAACACAAAAAGCCATTTCTTGTGTTGATCATTCAAGAACCCCATTCGTAGGAATCCCCGCCCCCCCTTCGCATACGCACAAGCTACATCTTATCAATATATTTATTATCACTATACTATCTTATATTTGCGTTCGCAGTGTTTTTATATTTAAGTTTAAGCAAAACATTAAATGATCAATGGGATTTAGTTATGTTTAAAATTATATAAAAAACAAACAATTATTGTATATATGTTCAAATAATAAAAAATATTTTGTGTATAATAGCTTTCATAAAATGCTTATATAAACAAACACTAGCTTATTTCTAGTTAATATTATTTAAAATATTAACTAGAAATAAGGAAATTCTATACAAAATATCAGTTTAACTTCCTGTTCACAAATTCTTTAAGCTTCTATTGTAGTAAACTACATCTGTAATTCTCTATAATCAACTGTAGAATGACTTATTAAATTAAAACTCAATCAATAATAAAATAAAACGGACGCCATTGAAGTTAATGAAGAAATAAGAAGCTTTAACTTTATTCAAACCAAATGACATTTTCCAAATCTCAACGAGCTCTCCCAAATTCAAAAACCAGATATACAAATCTTTACAGTGTTGTCACTTAGCAAACCCGAAAAAATAAAACTTTATGTGGCAGTGTCGTTATCACACACTATACATGTAAGTACATCTGTGATTTAACATTAACCCTGCTGGAATAGCGTTTCCAGGATCAATGCGATTTCTCTACAGCATAGAGCCTGACAGGCTCAGTTCGACGCCGACAGTGTTAACATGTGGGCCTTGAAAAACTAATTATTAGCATTTTTTAATTCAAATAAACTTAAATAATTAATAATACATGAAATAATTACTTAACAACTTTAACTGTGTTTAACTTCACAACGTTTAAACAATGAAAGGCATATGTATTACATCGTGATACGATAATATAATAAGATAAAAACTCGTCTTATAGAACATTGCGTTAAGAATATTAAAGTACAAATACAACGTTAAAATACGCAATAAAAATCTGGATCTACGAACGCATTCACACAACTTAAAGACCCAATTGGCTTAATAAGTGGGACATATATATTATCTCAATTCAATGTGGCATGTCATATATCGGTCAAACAAAGAGAGCATTAAGACTTCGAATTAATGATCACCAAGCACATACTGTCAAACAAGAAATAAAGAAGTCCTCCATTGCCAGGCCAATATGGACTTGGGAACATAATCATATATTTAATTTTTCTGACGCACATTCAATTTGCAAACCCAAATCTCCAGTTGAAATTGACTTCCTGGAAGCGTTTCATATTTTTAGCAATATTGATTCGATTGTCAACGAAACATTTTCGGTTCCAGTATTTCCCGCTTGTTGGCATATAATAGTTAACTCTGACCGATTAAGATTTTTATTTTTTGGCAACACTTTCAATTCTGGGTTTATTTTCATTTTATTGAACACACATACTTTTAATTTCTGCTGATGAAGGGAGATGTATCTCCCAAAACATGTCCAGATCTCATGGATTTTTATTTAGTAGTTTAACGTTGCTTTTGTTTTTTAATAAAATAAACTAATATTTTGCAGTTTCTTTGCTAATTATTTTCTTACCTGTGTGATAGCACCCTTTCTCAAATTTTGGTGAAATACAGAACTCTTCTGCATGTACTGTGGGAGGCAGTGGTCCAGAAATTGGATTACACTCCACAGCTAATGTTCCTAAGTAATTAAAAAAATATGATAAATTACCAATTTCATTTGAATTAAACTTTTTAAAAGTTAAAATTTTTTTTAAAAATTATAATGTTTCAGCGTTAGGGAATGAGGACTCTTAAAATCAATTAATATTAAAATAGATCAATGTTTAATTAACTTTTTAAATATACAAATATCGTTAAATCAATTAAAGCATGAAAAATATGTGAGTTATTTCATATATTTTTTTAATTCCGTCTTTTGCGCATTCTGTGAATCATATTCTCAAAACTTTTGATATATAAAAAAAAATCTTTTGTAAAATAAGGAAAACCGACTTAAGTAAAATAGGCTAAAATGTAATTTTTATTTTTTTTATTTTTCGAAAGAAATTGAAAAAATTGAATTATTTAATATCAATTTTATACTTATTACAACTTTTTGAAATCGGCGTTAAAATTTAGGTGTGATTTTTGTAAATTGGCACCATCTTCCAAAATTTGTAATAAATATAAAATTTATATTAAATAATTCAATTTTTTCAACTCGTTCGTAAAATTAAAAAAAAAATATATATATTTTTTTTTTTTTTCAAGTGGGTTTTCCTTTTTTTATATTTTTTATTTTTCCCTTTTAACTTTTTAATTTATCAGGAGGAATTGTACACGCCCTCTTTTATTATTCACAAAGAAATTCAAGTAACAACTTGTGCTCACATTTTATCTAAACAATGTAACACATCACTCAACAAGTCTCCGATCTGACACATACATGGTAACACTGTTGACAGACCGATATGATTTCTGGATAGTACCAACCTTCAAACAATACGTGTCAAAATTTCATGACATTCTGACAATTAGTTTTCAAGTTACAGTGGTTTTGGTGACCCAAGTACTGTTGAAGCCAAACAGTGACTTGATAAGCGTTATGGAGACTCTGCACCAGGGAAATCAACTATTATTGACTCATATGCTGAATTTAAACGCGGTCGTACAAACACCGAATGCGGAAAATCGGAATGCGGAACCGAATCGAAACACTGAACGTTCTGCTCGCCCGAAATCGCCACTGAACTCTAACTGTAACTGCTGGAAGGCTCAAACTTTGTTTCCTTTACTGGCGCGTTGAAACCAATTGAAAGCTGCCATATTGTGCCCCAACATTTTTTTAGAAATGATTTAGTGGTGTTTTTTATTACCAAAGCATTGCAGAAGTATTAAATATATATAAATATTATATTTTCTTCTTATAGAATTAATTTTTATATTGCCAAACAGATAGTTTTTGCTTTTGCTTATTAACTTCTTCTACTTTGACTTGCAAATGACTTCCTATTTTAATAGCAGATTACATTTAAAATGGGTTTAAAAATAAAATAAAAAAAACTTACCCAAAAATAATATATATCGGCGTATTTTAACATGAAAAATATACGAAATATTGCGGTATCAAGAAAAGTGTGCCCCATCATGGCGGCCTCCATATCGGCTTCAAGTCAACAAAATGTCTAGCCCTATCCAGAAGTTACAGTTAGAGATCAGTGGAAATCGAACGTTGTTCCGGAAAACCTAAAAAAAGTCCACAAAATTGTTTTGAAAGACCATAAAGTGAAGTTGCGTGAGATAGCTGACCCCTTAAAGATATCAGAAGGTGTGTTTACAATTTTACACGAAATTTTGAGCATGCGTAAATTGATTTCGAAGTGGGTGCCGCGTTTGCTCACACCGACAATTCAGAGCGCGTTTCGAAGCAATTCAAGCAAGATAAAAAGGATTTCTTAGAGATAGACACCTAACCGTCTTATTGGGGGTCCGATACCCAAAATTCGCAAAAAAAATAATTTTTTTTTTATATTTAAAAAATAATATTCAAACTTATCTTAATAACTCACAAAAAACTGCTTCAAAAAATTCCTATTATTTTTTTAGTTATGAATGTTTTAATGATGTGTTCCTATAACATAGTTGTATCATATGTAAACTTTAAAAGCAAATATCTCTGTTCGTGGTTTTGAAATTTAATGAACACTAAAAATGCTAAGGCTTTTTTACTATTATACTTAAAATCATAATGTTTGTGTGTATAGCAAGATAAATATATTTTAAATAGATGTATGCATTCAGATTTCCTATTTTTACCATAATTTGTTTTTTAAAACCACTTAAAATGGAATTTTATTTTTTTTCGTCAATTTTTTTTCCAAAATTTTTAAAATATATTATTTTTTTAAAGTGATGTATCTGAATCAAAATTTGAATGCATACATCTATTTACATATTATTCAAGATCTTAAATAAAAAAAATTGCTTCAAAATATTGAAAAACAAAAAAGGAGTAGGAATTTTAAAATTGTTAAAAAATTTACTAAAATTTTAATTTAAAAATAAATGTGCAATTTAAAAAAAAAAATTGAGCGTCTTAAAATGGTTTTTTATGCATATTTAGAAAGAGAAAAAAAATTGGATTGTACAAGTATAAAAAATAAAGAAAAAAATGTCGAAGGTATCAGACCCCCTTAAATAGCTCAATATGCAGTTCTAGTTTGAATGGTCATCGGCGAATCTACCGATGACTGGACCCTTCGCCACTGCTGCTTTCCCACGTTGGGAAAAGTTTTAAATATATAATGATGCATACGTTAATGAATATAGTCTATAGGTTATTTTATTAAGTAATCCATGTCAAATTAAAACTTTCACTTCCAGCGATTGATTGATAAAAATCGGAATCATAACGAAGTGAGTAAAAATGAAGCGTAAAAAAAATACTTAAAAATGAGTATATAAACCTACTCTTTTTTCTTTAAGTATAATTTCATCGTAAACTGGCGCATGATATACTTAAATGCAAGTAACCACACTTTCTCAAAAAGTAGCAATGGGATTTAATATTGCTAACCTCAGCTTCACAACCTCAGCTTCTGTCAACCTCAGCTAACCTCAGCTTCTGTTCAAGCGATTATAAAGAAACCTTACAAATTTAAAATAGTAATTCAGGAGAGGATTTCACGTTATTTGATGTCGATTGTTAAAGTAGAAACTGAGTTATTACAAGTAAATTATGGTACTTCCCTTTCTTTTGGTACACATTTTTTAACAATTCTTCTATTTACAAGTTCTTAATATCAGCCTGAGAGTTTAAAGAGAAAGGCAGTGAACTGTGGTGCAAAATACCTGGGTTCGTTTCCCGGTAAGGTTGTTGATATTTAATGAAAACGATTTATAATGACAGTCTATGTAGGCATGCATCTACTCATTGTATTTATTTTGGAATAAAAGACATTTTCAAAATTGAAATTCATGTATTTGAAGTTGAGTACATTTCGCTTATTTGAAAAACTCTTGTATTCGGAAAAGCATCGAATATGTTCGTAATAAAAACTGGATAAATGTTAGTTATTTTCAAATGCTTATTTTTAACGGTGTAGTGTAAGTCAAACCTGCATCACTTTCCAACAGTTGCATTCAGTTCAAGCCAAATGATTGTTAATACAACTGGCGGGAGAGTGGTGTATGTCTGACTTTGACTTAAAACTCGATTCATCGCCTCAATTGGAAAAAATGAACTTGAAACTAAAAGTGTTAGAAATGTATTGACATAGCTACTTGACTGACCTCCTGCTCCGCTTCTTAGTTTCTTAGCATTTTCTTCAGTACTGCCATAAACCATAGATAGATCGTGATATGCAGTATTCTGATTCCACTGAAAACGCTTACCTAAGAAAAAATAGTTAAACTTATTATATATGATAAGAAAAATAGATAATAAAAAAAGTTTGTATGTGTCCTTGTAAACACTCTGCACTTAACAACATGTCTGAAACTCTGATGTTCGTCTGAAACTGTTAACTGGCTAACGGAATTGAATGTCTATAAACATACAGGGATTTGCAGTTTTCTAACAAAATACTCATCTATATATATAATTCTCTTACGCGGTGATCAAAAAACGATGTACTTCGTTTCGTGATTTGGCAACATACGGTCTTCCGGTAATGAGCAACAAACGTCGCCACGTTAGTCCTAGGACACATCTGGCGTTCCTAATTTTTCCTTAGCATTTAAAAATCGGTTTAAACCTTTGGCGTATACTATTTTAGATGATTTTAGTTGAAATTCGGAAGAAAATAAGCGTTATTATTTTAAATAGAAGAAGTTGAAAGCACATAAAAGAGCGTAAATGTTGTCCATCATTTCGAATCACTTCGCCTCCAGCAAAAAGTTATGAGCTTGCTGACAATACGTCATCGAAAGTTTGATCGCTGGGCTAAATAATAACTGGAGTGTAGACTATACGTGCAGTTTTCCCCCACCTTTTTTTCTCAAAATGCTTTGCCAAATAGTTATTTTTGTTATGTGGAGAGAATTTATGTTCGAAAATACTCTATTTATAAATTATAATCTTAATGCAACGAAATATATTAGTAAGTAATAATCAAAGAGGATCGTTTTCCTCCGGGGCGTGGTGGAGCCCCCTACTTTTATTGATTGTCCGTATACTTTACTTGTGCTGCACAGTGTGCAGGGTATGGTCCTAGCAATATTCAGGCATGTCTGACCGAACTGCGGGTAGAAGGTGTCTCCTGGTGGCACCGGCAGGGACACGCAGGTGCCGCTGAAGTGCGGGCCCTGGGCACAGCAGGCAGGAGTCTCGTGGGGGTCGTCGGATCCTTAGACGAATATTGAAACATTATAAATATCCATTGAGTTTAAGGACAGTGCGTTCCAAGCAGCATACACTGTTATAAATACATATTATTTAAAAAAAACATATTTTGCAACTTGTTAAAACAGTTTGTTTATGCCGTAAATAACAGTTATTTTAAAATGAAATTTTAATAAATTGCCATTGAAAATAATAAGTTTAAATTATAAACGTTATCTTAAATGTCTGTTAGTAGAAATAACTGCTGTCTTAAATCACCTGACGGTTACAATCTCATTTTCGCGTCATTGCATAGCCAGTTTTTCTAGAAACACACACCGTTTTTAAATACATAAAAATGCTTTATTTTCCAATATTATTTTTAATACGCGACTTTTGTATAAATTAAAAGCCATATATTTAATATTAACATGACTTTTCCTAAATTGTTTGAAAGAAATACAGGGAGCGGTAAGGTAACTTCCTTATTTCGTATTGCATAAAACAAAAAATTAGTAAAGATGTCTTTTTATTTATTTTTTATACAAAAGTTACACATTTAAATTTGTGGATTACATAGTTTTAAAAATCATATCGGATAAGTGACGCCCGCCATTATCGATATACTGTGTGAATCGAATTCTGCTGTTTCTCATCACTCTCTCCAGCATAGTAATGGGTTTTTTAGCCATTTCTCCCTGAATGTTTCTTTTCAGATCTTCCAGAGTTTGTGGGCGGTCAGTATAGACACGAGATTTTAAATTTCCCCACAAAAAGAAATCACATGGGGCCAAATCGGGAGAACGCGCCGCCTCTCCAAATCGCCTCTCAGTGAGATGAGGCGCCCTGGGAAGTGATTTCACAACACAGCCGCCATCGATTCCCTTGAAGTATGGGCGGTTGCTCCGTCCTGCTGAAACCATACTTCTCCTAAGTCCATTTCATCAAGTCGTGGCAAAAAAAACTCTTCGAGTATATTCACATAGCGGGACTGAAGTGACTGTGCGTGTTCTCAGGTGATCTGATGGGACGTGCGTCTCCACTTCTTTTTTTCTGCACAGAGCCAGTTTCCCTGAACGTTGTCACCCTCAAAAGAATAGATTTCCGTACCGAGACATGTCCCAAATACGCAATATTGAAGCGATTTAGAAAAGCACGCTGGTTTGAAACCACCGAACTTGCGTTGGAAAAATAGACCTCTGTCAATGCACGCTGTTCGTTATTCCAACGCATGATGGCGACTGAACCACACGTCACACAACTTTATAATCTCCTCTATCGAACGAGACGACGACGCCCACCTGTCTGGGGCTCCTGTAAGCTTCAGAATACGCACTTCAAAAAAGGAAGTTAACGTGCCGCACCATGTATATTAAAATATAATTTAAACTCGCTAAATATAAAATAACTACACGATTTCGTTAAATTTTTTGACCGCTCAGATGCTTAAATAATTGTTGTCGTTAATTTGTTTTTAAAAAAAGTTAAGTTAATTATCATTTTCTATAATTTGTAAGTAAATATTGATATCATAAATAACTGTAGTATTAAAACCTAATTTTAAATAACAGACTAATTTTCCAAATGATGTATTAAAAACTCCAGTAACAACGTGCCTATTTTGAACATATGAACAATATTATCAAAAACCATTTGTCACTTTATTCATCTTATCTTCCACATTTACAATTACATTTAATTTGCTCTATTAAGGCCCATTCTAGACGAACGTTATTAACGCGCATTAGCTTTTGCTAGTGGCTCTGTTATTTGGGAATACAAACCACGTGTATTGTATTCTTTAATCACAGAGCCACCTGCAAAAAATATTTCACGTATACACTGTGTAGACAAAATAATATGACCAACTGACGTTTTAAAGTAAATTGGCTATGACGTCGAAAGGTTTCCGCTAGAGGAGGGGGGGGGGGGGGGGGAGTGGAACATAAAAAGGAAAGTTGATTGCTTGTAACCACTGATCTATAACTGTAACTTCTGGATTGGGTAAGACATTTTGTTGACTGGAAGCCAATTAAAGGAGTAACAATTTT
Organism: Troglohyphantes excavatus; assembly: GCA_963932185.1. Classification (NCBI taxonomy): domain Eukaryota; kingdom Metazoa; phylum Arthropoda; class Arachnida; order Araneae; family Linyphiidae; genus Troglohyphantes; species Troglohyphantes excavatus. The sequence goes on along the minus strand of OZ010674.1, from coordinate 63,351,453 downwards.
ACCCCGCTTTCATATTTACCGCAATTTTTCGTATATTTTTCATTTTGAAATGTGATAATATGTATTGATTTTGGCTGAGGTTTTGTTTTTCTATTTTCTTTCGAAACCTATTTTAAATGCAATCTGCTATTAAAATAGAAAGCCATTTACAAGTCACAGTCGTTGAAAGCAAGAGCAAAAAATATTTGTTTGGCAATATAAAAATTAATTCTAGAAGAAAATATAATATTTATATATATTTAATATTTCAACAAAGCTATGGTATTAAAAATCACCACTAAATCAATTACCGAAATCTTTTTTGTGGTCCAGTATGGCTGCTTCCACATTGGCTTCGAAGTGTCCCTAGAGGAAACAAGTTTTGATCCTTCCAGAAGTTACAGTAAGAGTTAAGTGCTTACAACCTTAGTTGAAGCCTTTGTTCGAACAGGAATAGGTAAAACAGCCATTGGACGGACTTTGAACGTGGGATGATTGTGGTTGCTTGAAATCATGGAGTGAACATCAACAAAATTAATACATTCTTTCAGTAGCAGTTGTATTGGAAGTCTTTAAAGACAAAACTGTTAGATGTCTGAAAAAACTGGCTACTGACTTTCCTCCTGTCAGTAGCTATTGAATTCCTGAGCAGAAATAAGAATGTACAAGTTTGTAAGTTACAACCGAAACCAACAATGCAGCAAATTACAGCTGAATTTAATGAAGGATCCTCTCATAAGATCTCGGAACGCATCATTTGTAATTATACACTTCAACAAAACATGGCCTACAAAGTACTGATGAAGGAAATCACAGTATTTTGGTCACTCAGCGTAAACACATACGTAGAATGGACCTAAGCTTTGTATTTTTGCATGTTTACTGTTATCTCATGTTCTTATATTTGTGTCCTAACTCACCGAAATCAGTACAGTAAGTATTAAATAATTTATTAAGTAATGTTTGAAATTATATATGTTACCGTTAAAGTATGAAATCCGTTATTTCATAGAATACCTAGTTATTCCATGAAATAACTGATCGTGTCCGTTAAAGTGTAAAACTCTCTTGTATTTCATGGTTTAACTAGTTATTTCATAGAATAACGATCTGCAGCCCGTTAAAGTGTAAAATAATCTATATCATATATCTCGCACGACAAATACATTTACCTTCCACCCCTACAATTCACAAATTCTCATTCACAAATGTATGGAGCCTGTCCCTATATCATGTTCGGAAGATTATGTTTCAGAAGATGAAGTTGCGCAGAAAATCTGCAAATTGTGTTTTAATGAACTTAATGTTCAAAGAGAAAGAAAAAAGTCTAAAAAATGTTTAGAAATTCAAGCGAAAAAGATGAAATTAATGTCGGATAAATCTCATTCTGAAGCCTCTGTGGGGTTAACCGTCCGTATCCCAGTGCCTGAAGTTGACAGAGGAAAAGGTGATGCCACATCTATTTTAGCTATCATCATAAAAATAACCGAAGAAGGATTTTTCCAATTGGGCACAAGAAACGGCCGCATAAAACAATTATATTCCCGATCCCAGTTCAGTGTCTGCGAACAAAAATTAATTAAAATCGAAGAAGTACCGGATGTAGAAATATCGTTCCCGTCGGTTGCTACAGCTCAAAGTTTAGGTTCCTGTCAGGGATTTAAAAATAGTAATCCTTGTTGTAACAAATGATTTTATGGTACGTTTCCATAAATACCATTTATACGCTGCATAATTAGATAAATTGCTTCTTTTTCATTTTAATTGTCTATCATTAGTTTAATTTCATTTTAGATAAATTGTTTATTTTACACTTTAACTGTCTCTCATCAGTTAATTTATAGAATACCTAGTTATTTCATAGAAAAACTAGTTAAAATGTCAAATTAATAACATATTACACATTTTAACGGACACGATCAGTTATTTCATGGAATAACTAGGTATTCTATGAAATAACTGCATTATATACTTTGGCGGTAACATATACATTACACAAGAGAGAGAGAACAGTTCATACCTGCTTGGTAGCTGAATATATCGTTGAGCACTATGTCGTGAATCACCATCTGTCCCCATACCAAGAAGTGAGTCGTCAGGGCGTTGGGCACCAGCTGGAGTTCGGTGTGCAACACGTTGGATATCAGGCGAGGATTCGGAAGGAGTTGGCCGGTACACGACACCCTCGGCTGAGACACGTCTGCGAAAAAATCAGGTAGGTTCAGTCCGCATCCCACTGTACCGAAAAGTTTGGTACATGAATATTTTGTTTTTTATCTTTTAATTGAAGTTTAGTGTTATCGTCTTCATAGTGAAATTGTTAGAAAATCATCCCTACACACAATTTTCAGACAAATGATTTAAACTGTCAACTACCCGAACCGTTCAAAAGTCAGTGCATTATAACCATTTATTATTTGTGAACCAACGGCCCCGATGAGGTCCGCGGGTGACTTTTAGGAACAACTTCTCTGTACAATTTATAACCCCATAGACTCAACGCTCCTGGTGATATGGGGATTTGAAATATATCATTTGTAATGTTGCTGATGTTTTTGTCGCTATACACGTACATATTTTGTTGATAGTGTATCAATCTCAACAGCCCGCTATTTTTAATTGAACTTGTTGTAGTACAATGTAAAATCACTTAAATAGAAGCTCATTTATTACGTTAGGGACACAAACACGGTTAAAAAAACCATTCACTTTTGAATTCACGGAACATGTTTCAACTTGTACTATATATGATTTCCCTTTTCGTACTTACTGTCTGCAAAATCGAATGGCAGAAGCCTCCGGATGCAGCTGTCAGACTTCCCCCAAGTCGGATTCCTCAAGTTGTTGCACGTCCCGTCTATTGTGCGGTACTTGTTATTAGCTGCGACAGAGCAGTTGATGAAAGGTTCTCTGCATTTCACTATTTCGTCTCGGGTGCCTTTGATGTTTCGCGGATCTAAAAGTTCGTAGCTGCAAGACATAAGTCGAACATTTACCTGCATCAAATACATATTATGCAAGGTTTGTTTCTACAACTATGCCACAATGCAATTGTACCTCAGTTATGACAGAAATAGACAAGCATTAATATGAATATTCACTTTATACCTAAAACAATACTTCATTTTCTAGAATAATGTTCCATTTCAAACAATGGTTCTCAAAGTGGTTCTTTAGATGACCCAAAGACCACTGACTCAAATTATTTTAAATAACTGAATTAATTATAAGAAAAAGTCATATTTACTTTAGTCGGCATTCTGTCTGAAACAGTGGTCCGAAGACGATCTGTGTTTTATCATTTGCAATTCTGTACGAAGTGACCACTGGTGGGATTGTTTCTCCAACTATATGAAACCAAAAATAATAATGAAAAAACTATTGTATAAAATTTGTGACTGTTACTGTTGTAATTGATTGATCATAAGTTTTCTTTGGAAAATTAGATAAAACAATTGAATTTTCGTTTGTTTCGTTAACCAGATGATCCTGTCAATTTTGTATTTGTTTACACCTTTATAAATACATTTTCTCAAAAAAAAAATATGTTTTATTATATTGAACTAACGAACTAAAATTAAGTCAATCAAATGTATTAATTAAACAGCTAATCCTTACCTAGTACTTAACATATTTTAGTTTTTTCTTTAATTTTAAAGATATTACAATATTTTTTCTTCACGTGTGTCTGAAAAGCATATTAACACAAACACATACTCCAACATTTAAAAAAAATATAATTAAAATAAATGAAAAAAGTTAACTTTCTTATCAATATAAAAAAATTCTGATGTTCTAATTGAAAAACGCAATTTTTCTCTACACGGAATGAGTTTACGCAGTTTTTATTTTGTCATTTAAGCCATTTTGTCTAGTAACCCCTTCAATTCATTGGTGAATAGTTATTTTGATGATGTATGTTTAAATTAAGAAGAATATAAATCTTATTACATTAAAAAAAAGAAGTTTTGTAAAATATATCCAAACTGTAAATGAACGGGAAATTTACTGGTGATATCTTTTGGCAGTTTTATAAAATATATCTGTATGACGTCATTAGTCAGTAAATTAAATATTTCTCATAGGCAAGATTATGGGAAGCTTCACGTCAATTTTATCCAAAACAAACTACCAATATATGTTACAATTGAACTAAAAAGCAGGAAAGACATAAAAATAATTTGAAGATAATAAATAATGGTATGCATGTCAATGGTGCCATTGTTTTCCATATGTAGTTTAAAAAAAATACTTAAATAATTTTATATTGATTTACATGGCAAAAAAAATATTGATGCCAAAATTAATTATAATTTAAATTTTCAGTTTCAACTTTTAAAGTTTTCAGTAAATTAATTAAAAGTATTATTACTAGGACTCGTTGTTATTGGGTCCTACCTTATAGCTAGAGAAGCGAGAATTGATTTTCGAAGCAAACCACGGAAGAGCATCAGCGGAGTCTTTTTATATGAGTCAAGAAAATATTTTTAAAAACTATAATATTACAGTTTTGTAAATAAAAGAATGTGTTTACAAACTGCCTTTACATAATTTTTATAATTTGCGATTTTTTAAAATATAATTTAAAAAAAAAACACAAATATCACAGGTCAAATTAATTTTTAAAAATTAATAAAATAATTTAATCTATATTTTAATAATCCCTAGAGACAAATTAAAGTAATTATATAATTGAAAATACATTGCATGAAATTGGGTCGACTTTCTTTAAAAATATCTGAAATTATATCAATAGAAAAATACATTGCAGCAAATTGGGAGGACTTTCTTTAAAAACATTTGAACTTATATCAAAATAAAATTGCAGAAACTTGAAAAAAGTCATCAGTGAGAAAATAAGTTAAAGTTATATATTCAGGCAATCATTAAACAAAGCTAAGTAAAAAAGCTAAGTAAGCGAAGTGTAAAAAGACGAAAATGTAAAATTAATTTATATTTCTTACTTTTAGCCAAATATAATCCATCTTTTAAATATCCTCCCCTCCCGCAGAATGGAGTAAAATCTATCTATCTATCTATCTATCTATCTATCTATCTATCTATCTATCTATCTATCTATCTATCTATCTATCTATCTATCTATCTATCTATCTATCTATCTATCTATCTATCTATCTATCTATCTATCTATCTATCTATCTATCTATCTATCTATCTATCTATCTATCTATCTGTCTGTCTGTCTGTCTGTCTGTCTGTCTGTCTGTCTGTCTGTCTGTCTGTCTGTCTGTCAGTCTGTCTGTCTGTCTGTCTGTCTGTCTGTCTGTCTGTCTGTCTGTCTGTCTGTCTGTCTGTCTATCTATCTATCTATCTATCTATATCTGTCTGTCTGTCTGTCTGTCTGTCTGTCTGTATATATATATATATATATATATATATATATATATATATATATATAGTATTTTCAAAATATAAAAAAGTTTTACCTGCGTCATTGTATCCATTTGACGGGTAAATAGTTTGAATATTCTCCCAAATGTCCAGTGTTGCACCTTGACCCTTGCATAAGTCGATGAAACATATCATTAAATGCGCTAATAAAAACCTAAAACAAAGATACACGTTAATTAATATAAAACTAGTCTTATAGAACGTTGCGTTAAGAATATTAAAATACAAATGCAACGTTAAAATACGCCATACAAATCCATGAGATCTGTACATGTTTCGGGATATACATCTCCCTTCATCAGCAGAAATTAAAAAAGTCTGAGTCACACAAACTGTCTCACACAGACATTTTCATTTCTGCTGATGAACTGAGATGTATCTCCCAAAACATATTTAGATTCCATGGATTTCTATTGCGTATTTTAACGTTGCATTTGTATTTTATTATACGCATTTAATTGTCATTTCATTCACACTGCGAAATAAGGACTGATTAGATATTCTTCGAAGGAACGAATAAAATTATACTGTGGTCACAAATCGTTTTGCGATGATCATAATTTTGCGCTGCTTAATTAAACATAATAAACAATTTTTTACACTTAAAAACTTTATTGCTTCTAAACTCAAAGCGATTTATGGGCGCTTCAAACGGAATTTTGCATGTGGGATTCAGGATTGTGGGGGGATTCCGGAAAGAACAAACTACACAAAAATGTAGCCTATTACAGTCACTACCACTGTCTCAAATGATATAATATTATCACTTGAGCCTTATTGATTATACTAAAATTAATGAAGCATACTTATTAATTCACCGTACACAAAAATGAGCAAAAATACCCATAGCAAATAAAAACAACACAGATGATTCTGACTTCCCCAAAGAACTATTGAAGGAGAAATCTTCTTATTTCCGGTAGTGGTCAGCAGCACTAATCAAGAAGAAACCGTTGTCTACGATGTTAGAAACTTAGGCGACATGTGGGCACCATGTAAAAAGTAAAAAAAAAATGAAAGGGTTACTAAATGTAAATAAAATGAATATATAATTTTTTTAAGTGTACTTACCTTGTGATAGCTTTCAAATCTTTCATAATCAGGATAAATATCAATTTATTTGAAGTTGTCTCATATCCTTCAAAAGACAGTGTGCTTCTATTCAGAACTCGTACAGTTTACCCAAACGATCTTTTGAAATTGAGCAGGTGTGAGGTGGAAATTTTTATACGACCTTATTGCAAAATGGCATAATGCGACACCGTACTTTATTACTGGTCCCTCACGGGATGCACAAAACCGATAAAAGATAGCGAACTATTTCCCCCCTCACGGCTCTCCTTAACATAATTGGTCATTTCTGGAGGATACCTTGGTGAAATAATTTATAAGTGTCGCAACGCGGATAGCATCTTCGTTGGAATATTTGACAAGCTGAACACATTTGAAAATTGTATTGCTTTATGATAGGGACCGTGCAGTGTGCGATGAACAAAAATAGAAGGCAGTCTATGTAGTGTAACGTCGCCTTCACATACCTGTCGATAAAGACTGGAACTCCTGTGTTGATGCAACTCACGCTACATGAATACGAAAACAAAAACTTCTGTCTCAGAAATGAGAGACTCCAAATTTAAGTTTTGAAATTATTTAATTAAAGTTAAAATTTTAGCGATTAAGGGGGTCCGATACCCGAAATTCGCAAAAAAAAGTCTTTTTTTTTTATATTTAAAAAATAATATTCAATCTTATCTTAATAACTCACAAAAAACTGCTTCAAAAAATTCCTATTACTTTTTTTAGTTATGAATGTTTTAAAGAGACACTATATTAATGATGTGTTCCTATAACATAGTTGTATCACTATATGTAAACTTTAAAAGCAAATATCTCTGTTCGTGGTTTTGAAATTTAATGAACACTAAAAATGCTAAGGCTTTTTTACTATTATACTTAAAATCATAATTTTTGTGTGTATAGCAAGATAAATATATTTTAAATAGATGTATGCATTCAGATTTCCTATTTTTACCATAATTTATTTTTTAAAACCACTTAAAATGGAATTTAATTTTTTCGTCAATTTTTTTTCTCCAAAATTTTTAATATATTTTATTTTTTTAAAGTGATGTATCTGAATCAAAATTTGAATGCATACATCTATTTATATATTATTCAAGATCTTAAATAAAAAAAATTGCTTCAAAATATTGAAAAACAAAAAAGGAGTAGGAATTTTAAAATTGTTAAAAAATTTACTAAAATTTTAATTTAAAAATAAATGTGCAATTTAAAAAAAAAATTGAGCGTCTTAAAATGTTTTTTTATGCATATTTAGAAAGAGAAAAAAAAACGGATTGTACAAGTATAAAAATAAAAAAAAAATGTCGAAGGTATCGGACCCCCTTAAGTAAATTTACATTTAAGTTACATGTTATTTACAAATACTACACAAGAAAAACGGAAAGGACTCCTGGTGTCTGGTCCTTCCTAAACGACATAAACGGTCATTCCATTTCAGTGTCCTACGGGTCTCTGAACTGCCTTTTAATTTTCTCAGAGGTAGTTTTCTCAGAGATGTTAACGAATCAAGCTGGTGGTTCCACCTAGTGTCACTAGATTGAAATAGTTCTTGATGAATGTAAGATAGAGAGTTCTTGGGATGGTACAGTAGGTCAGCATCTGCTCACATTTTTACTACTTGCACTAATTTATAAGTACCTGTCTTTTTCAAAATTTAAATTTATATATTCGGAGCAATGATAAACATCGAAAAGGATGACATCAGGCAGACGGATTGGGTTCGATTCCCGGGAAGCCCTGTTTGTAATGGTTGAAAGTGATTTATGAAGGCAGCCTATGTTGGCAAGCAACTGCTTTTTTTTATTAATTTTACTCATTTTTGAGTTCATCTCTTTTTTAAAAATGAAACTTATGTATTTGGAGCTATAATAAGCATCGAAAGTACTCAAAAATCAGTATACTTTACTTATTTTTGAGTACCTATTTTGAACAGTGCACGAGCATAAAAAATACTCGGAAAAAGAACTGAAAGAGGAATAACAACATGTTGTTTCAATAATTGTCTGTATTTTCTTAGAATATCAATTATTTTCCCATATGTGTTCAAAAACCCCAGCTAGAAATGTTCTATAAAAAATCTACAGAAAACTAAAAATCTGCAAATTTTCTGCAAAATTCTTCAAAAAAGGTTGAAGTCAACAAGTTGAAATGCGAATTTTGATTTTTAAAGTAATCTGCAAATTTCTACAGATTTTATCGCAGAAATGTGAATATTCTTGACTTAGAGTTTTAAACTTAAATTTGACTTAAAGTGTAGTTTAATTCTGCAGATAATCTGTAGATTTCGTAAATTTGAAATATCGGACTAAAGCTGTAGGATTTGTGTATTTGAGAAATCTGATGCGCATAAATTACTTATTTGGAACTTCAAAATGATTCGAGTGATTTTATCTTTAAAGTCCGGGAGGTCCGGTTAAAAAAAATAATATTTATTAAATACTTATTTTTTAACAATTTTAAAATAGAAATTATTAGTAAAGTATTTTTTATTTCACTAAACCAATAAATTTAATTGTGTACCCTTGGGACAGTCAGTTGACGCTTCTCATCATTTCCAAGCAGTTGATTTTGGCATTTCACAATCAAATATATATTTAAAAATTGTTTTAAACAAGTTTTAATGAAGTAATACAGAAAAGAGGGTCAACCGAATGGTATATATCCTTGGGAGCTCGTGATTTTCTTAAAATTCTCGGAAAGTTATAAATATAATGAGTATACGATAACATTGCTGTTGTTCGAGCAACGATCTTATTTGCACTTCCACGAGTAATTGTACCTTCAGATTCTTTACTTTAAAAACAATTTTTGGAACTTACAAGTATCGACCTAGTGTATCATAGAGTCACTACACTGTTAACAATTATTACGACCACGCACCAAACTTTAGTACCCATTTAGCTACAACCAACATTTGGTGTTTAGTTTCACCATTTTACGGTGCTACCACGGATGGTTTAGTGGTAAACGTTGCACCAAAACTCATAACGTTGGAGTTTGAGTTTTCTTATTATTGTAGTAGTATTTTTGTAGTGATGCTGGCAACCCCTTCCGATCGAAAATGACAACTTGTCACTGATAGAACTCGAACAAGGAATCCTCTGATTCATAGCTGAACGCCTTTATCCACTGGGCCACGGAGACCCATGTTCGTCCTTGCCTTTCTTAGAGCTACTTGTGGATGTAGCGACAGCGAAAATTTCGGATGCAGTTAAAGAGGTTGAACCAATTATCGGTGAAACTTCCGCTTTTTTTTATAATGGATTTTTGGTTCAACCTAGATTCCACCATAATATGGTGTAGACCTCTGTTTTGCACCAATATAAGGTACATCGTTGAACTAAATTTTTTGACAGAGAATTGAGTCTGTAGATACACTTTTCATTAATGTAGTTGATTTTTGCACTTATATAGTTGTTTCATTGATGTTCACTCTTTTACGGCAACAAATATACAAACAATGAAAGATACCTCACAAGACCGCAAACTTAATACTTAAATGAATCAAACAAATATAGAGTCTTGTGGAAGTTGACTCACTGGTTGTCGAAAATTTTCCAATGTGCCTGTAAAATTTTAGTTTTAAAATGTCTAACCTTATTGACTCAGGTTATACTTTGGAATGAATATCCAGTCTAGAGTTAAAATATGTAGTGTAGTTGCAATTCTTGTCTAAAAACGGAACTAGTAAATATCGTTACATATGTGACGAAACCGCTAAATGATATTGTTGCATAAACCTTCGAATATCTGATTTCGTAAATAGAAAACGATTTAGGAATAAAAATTGAATTAATTTCATGAATCTATCTTATATATAAAGCAGAAATCTCCAAAATCTGTCCGGATGTGTGTTTGTTGGTTTGTTTGTTGGTTTGTCAGTATATTATAGGTTCCGTAACTACAAAACGCAGAGCTTTGAAATTCACAGAATAGTTAGTTCAAAAAATAAGAATTTTAACGCGACTATTTTCAAGTCTCTGCGATGTTCCATTCGAATGTTATGACATTTTTTAGCGTACGTCATCAAAGTTTCACGAAGTGGCAACAGTAAAATCAGTTAAAATCAACGGAGAAAATCGAAAATATAATATAACAAAATTATAAACCAATTAGAATTCCGATATTTACACGGAATACTCCATAACTACAAAACGTAGCTTTATAAAATTTATAGAATACTTTACTTGAAAAATTAGAATTTTTTTGTGATAATTTTTAAGTTTGTACGATGTTCCATTCGTATGTTATAACTATTTTAATGGATTCCATTGACTTAACACGGATGAAAATATCGTTTGCAATTTAAAATAAAATTGTTCGTTATTATACTATAAAAATGACGTCATAAGTTTTGTTTGATTTAATAATTATTGAAAAATGTCTGCACATCGGGCTTTTTGCTACAATACGGAACCATTCAAAAATTAAAACAACCAGAATTTTATCTTAGGGAAATGGTTTAGAATTGTATTAATATGTAACTATATTTAATTATCTTAGATCGAAGTTTTAGAACAATTCGTCCAAAATGCGAGTAATTTGTGTATGATTGTCCATTTTATTTATTTGAAAAATATTTTATGCAAGTATTCTTTTAATGTACGAAGCTTGTTTCACTGTGAATTTTCAACTCTATTAAACTTTTTAATGTTATTAAAGAATAAAATTTCACAGATACCAACTGATAATTTAGAAAATATTTTATTTAATGTGTCAATGAATATTTCCTTTTAAAAAATTGAATGGCGATCATTAAATATTAAATGTAAAATTATTGAAAGTACATGGTAAGATTATAGAATGCTGCACCGTTTGCTAAACTATCGCCAAGTTATAACAGTGTATTCTTTGGATGAAGTGCGTCTTGGCTGTAATTTGCTGTGGAAACTTACTAAATATTTGTATGACATATATTTTTCGATGCGAATTCAATAATAACAGTATCACAAAATCAAAATATTAGGAAAAATTGTTTAACAAATTGAACCGTAAATAAAAAAAATTTACTTAAAATTAAAATAGGTGGTTATTCTTCTGTAATAATATTATTCATGGGAATTCTTTAACACATGGGCATTTGGACGGAATAAAAGAAAGTTGTGTAGAATTTCAAAACATACTATTTTTGGTTGAGTATTTATGCCGGGTTCTGTTAATTTTATTCTCACTTTGATAAAGAATTTGAGGCAGTTTATTTGCAAAAAACGCTTAGGTTTATTCTGGCTGCAATTTACATTTTTATGTTCTGCATTATTGCGGTCAAAAATGCAAACTATTAATTAGATACACAAGTTGTTGGTCGAAATTATTGCAAAGATGTAGCCTAAACGATACATTGGAACGGGCATTTGTAAATAGTCAAATCAAACTTGCAATACTGGGAAAAGGGAAATTCGGAATGTTTTGAAAGTTAAATCATTAAAGTGTTTTATCAAATTTCTTAATTTGGTGAGCTTTAAACAATTATGTTATCTGTTTCTGCTGCCTTTTCACTTCCATACGGCTTCAGAACATTTCAATATCGAAATTGATTCAGAAGTTTTATTAAAATTCACGCTTGAAGTTATTGCTTTAAAACTGCAATTTAATTAAACCCTCCTTGATGAATTTTAAAAAAATATATACAAAAATGAAGATCACAGCGCTTTGTTTATTATTTAATTTAATATTTTTTCCCTTAGATAAAAAAACCCATAGCTTTATGTAAATACTTATTCCTATAAAATACCTGTTATAATGCACATTATCTTTCAATAATGATGGCAACAGTAATTAAACTTTTATCCATTAAAGTAAGCACTGAAAACTAAAATATAATTATAGCTATTTCCCAAATTATGTACAGACCGCGCTGTATTGGGCCCCAACTCGGTACAAGGTTGAGAGGGGGATATGATGAATGGCCTAAAATGGTTGAATCGGCTTCCTTCCTTTACACGATGGTATGTCATTTATCCATTTAGGCTGATTCCACGTTGAATGAATGATAGCGGTACGCATATTTCCACCTTGTACAAACGTAAAAGGGGGATGGGCTAAAAATCGACATGTACGAAACGTCTGACTTTCGTCTATACAATAGTATAAATATATATAGATTGAGATAGATAGATTGAGATAGATAGATAGACAGATATATATATATATATATATATATATATATATAGATAGATAGATAGATAGATAGATTTATTTATACCCATCAGCTGATTCCACTTGGAGTTAAGTATTTTAAAAACGTCATTTTTTATTATGGTATTTAATGCAACTATGTATACCCATACAGAAAGGAAATTCCTATTAATTTCTAAAAATATTTTTGTGCAGGAATGTTTAATTTTTAAAACTCTATATCTTATGAGACATAAACTAGAAATTATTGAATTTTTATCGGTGTTTTAGCAACCAAGTAGTATAGAGATATTTGTACTTTTTTAACTTCTAATTTATTAAACATACAAATATTTTAAATAACATCAAAAAGCTTTATCACATTTTAAAGAGGAATTCTAAAACGGTATATGTGATTATCCCAGGGAGTATAAATGTATATATTTTCAGTTATTTGTCGTTATTTTATTTATTTCCGTGCGAAGAACGGGTACTTTTGCTAGTATATATATAAAAGCGAAATCCACTGACTGACTGATTGATCACGAGATCTCCAGATCCAAAAGACCTAGAGTGCTGAAATTTGGAACACAGATTCATCTTGTGCCCTAGGGGTGCACTAAGAAAGGATTTTTAAAAATTCGAACTCGAACTGCCAAAATAACGATTTTTAAAAAACCTTCCCATAAGATTAACATGGAGAAGGTGTAACAATGCTAAATATAAAATTGAAACAAGGGAAATTTTTAATATTATGTAACCTACAAGGAGAATTCTGATTGGCTGATGACTAAATATCGCCAAAATGTCGCCAAATAACTAAAAACTATCGCCAAATTAATAAAAACTCCGCTAATAAATAAAAATTTCACCGAATGAATAAAAAATTCCGCCAAATGAATAAAATATCGCCAAATAAACTAAAATATGATCATATATGTAAAAGTAATATATAAGATATTCCGTACTACAACAACTATGAAAATTAAATTTAGCATGGAGCATGGCATTTTAAGCCAAAATTACACACTAAGAATGGATTTTCATTTTCAAAAATTCGAACTCTAACTGCCAAAAGTAAAAATCCTTGCCACTTATCCACTGACTCATCACTAATTTTCTAACTTTCTGTATACCCAGGAAGATGAAATTTGACAGAGTCGTTACTTATATCTTACATAGAAAAAGTAAGCTATCTGGTAGGTACAAGCCACTCTGTACCGTAATATATTATTCATGAATATTTTGGACCCCACCTGGTAGGAAGGTCAGATGGAGAGTGTATAAATGGTAAATCTGGTTGACGCGGCCCATCTTCCTCTACTCCACGTTATGTCATTTATTCGCGAAGAGGGATTTCACATTGAATTATTGGGGTGGAAGTGAATACTGCCTGTCCCCAAGGGTGAAATTGTCCTTCATGCGGTATAAAGATCAGAGGGTAAAATGAGTTAACAAACCACCTGATCGACGCAACTCACTTTCCTATACCGCGGTAAGTCATTTATCGCCCATTCCACGATTCCCCGGGGAGAAATGTGAACGAAATCGTCTGCAGTTAAGGGCGACATTCCCTTCACGTAGTGCAAAGGTCAGCAGACGGAATGGGTTAATAATCAGCTTGATCGAAGCGGCCTACCTTTCTTTACATGATGGTATACCTATACGAGGAATTATGTGGCAGAATTGAAAACTTTTGTTGTATACTCCTCCCCCACGTGGTACAAGTGTAGTGTCAGAGGGGGAACGGGTTTGAGTCCATCGTCTGTAGTAGTGGGTAGGGGAAAGGGTACGATTTTTTACTTTTAAATTTGATTTGGCAATGCAGTAAAAAATATGACTTATTTTTTATTTAAAAAAGTTAAATATTAAAAAAGTGTGGTGGCAAAATCCAAAAAAAGTGCTGGGAAACCGACACCCTCGCATATTGACAAGTTTTACCGTACAAAAGAAAAATATAAAAATCTTGAATTTGGCAAATGAACATTTTAAAATCGTTTTCGTTTTTTTTTCTTCTCATATTCTCACCAATTTGATAAACTTAACGACTGATGTTGACAATAAAAGTTTTCGTGTCAAATAAAAGTTTTCGGATAATTATTATTAACTATTATAAGAGTTCTTCCTCTTTAAATCTTTGGGATGTTACTAAAAGATAAAATATGGATGGTAATCAACGGGAGTACCGTATATATTTCCACGTTATTGTATAGCCAACTTCTCCCTATTATCAATCTTTCCAGTTCTTGCAGGACCTTGCCAATAAAATTCCGTTACAAATTAGTACTTTTAATACTGTGGTTCCCCCTGATGGGTGACAAAATAAGAATATTGTTTATTTCGCTGTAAACATTGTATTTGTATCAATTTTGTAACTTATTTCCTTCCCGAGCGTAGAACGGGTATTTCAGCTAGTATAGGTATATAAGTTTTGAAACTTTTAGAAAAATGTAAAAAAACTGCTTAAAAATGAGTACATTGATGTACTTATTTTTTTTTAAAAGTACAATTGCATTGTAAATGAACGATGACGTACTCAAATTTAAGCAATCGTACTTTTGCAAAAATGAGCAGTGCGATTTAATATTGCGGATATCTGCTTCCGTTCAAGCCATCTTCACAAATCAAGCTGTTAAACTTAAAATAACTGTTCGGAAGATTGTTTTCCACATTATTTGATGTCGATTGCTTAAATGGAAACTGAACTATTACAATTCAATTATCTCACTTCCCATTCTTTTTGGCACACCTTTTAACAATACTTTTGTTTATAACTTCTTCGCGTCTCCTTGATAACTTTACGGATAAGACTGTGGACTTGGGTCCGATTCCCGGTAAGTCAAAGTTGTAAGTGTCGATATTTATTAAAAGGGATTTATAAAGGCAGCCTATGTGGGAAAGCTACTAATATTAATTATTCATTTTTACTCCTTTTTGAGAACATGTATTTTCCAAAAAATATACTTATGTATTCGGAGCCATGATAAACATCAAATTAAATCAAAAATGATTAAATTTTACTTATTTTTGAATATCTGTTTTTAGCAGTGTATGAATTTTATATTTTTTATACAACTTGAAATATTATCAAATTACTGACAACACTTGGGATAAGAATTATAATCGACCGGGGAGACACAGTTGTATATAAAGATGGTTTTATTTACCGAAACTTTACCAAAATTGGTAATACATGGAAGGAAAATTAATTGTGGCTTGAATATTTTGCTGACTAGGAACCGTTAGCAAGTCAGTAAAACCTCGTTCAACACAAAGAATAATTCACAAAACCATTTTCTGATTTTTTTTAGACAAAATAAAATAAAAAACTTTATAACCATTACGTGTATTTTTATACAACTGAAAAGTGTACCAACCAAAACTAACCGTAAAATAGCAAAAAACTTTAAATAAAAAATGTTGTTGTTATCGATACTAACTGTTGCCAATGCTAATTATAGTTATAGGTTTGAGTTATTTATTTTTGATTTTCGATTTATAGTTAAGGGGGGAGGGTAGGGTGTTGAGCATCAATTTTAAAATTATCATAATTATGCTTCTACTACTCAAAAGTTAACACAATTTTTATGATATATGTATTATGTTATTATTGATAACTTTTGAAATTTTTGAAACACAATCTCTATTTGGAGTTGAGTTGCAACAATTTTAACATTTTAAATTTAAAAAGTTTAAGGTACACTTTTCTAGTAAACTATTATGAATATAAACAATTTTTTTTTAAATCCAAAATAGACCGCATGTTCAACTTATGGAACCTAAAAAAAATGACAAAATGTATACTTAATGTTTTTAAAAAATTTAATTTACTTTTATTTACATAAAAATTTTTAGTTATAAAATGTATATATTTTTTAAATATATTTATCCATACAAAAATATAAATTTTGTTGGTTCCACAAGTTGAACATGCAGTCTAATTTGTATTTCAGAAAAGAAATTGTTTATATTCATAATAGTTTACTAGAAAAGTGTACCTTAAACTTTTTAAATTTAAAATGTTAAAATTGTTACAACTCAACTCCAAATAGAGATTGTGTTTCAAAAATTTCAAAAGTTATCCATAATAACATAATACATATATCATAAAAAGTGTGTTAACTTTTGAGTAGTAGAAGCATTATTATGATAAATTTAAAATTGATGCTCAGCACCCTACCCTCCCCCCTTAAACAAAAACACATTAAAAATCGAAATAGCGTGCAGATGTACATTTCAAGGTGCATTAGAAAATAAGTATCGATTTAAGGCATTGTAGACAAAACTGAGCACAATAATTCCTAGAAAGGTGTGAAATCATACTGTGGATTTCAATTATTTTTAATTTGAGATCCATTCTACGCGAACGAGAAAAACGCACGTGAGTTTTTTCAATTGGCTCTGTGATTCGATAATCCAAACCACGTGGTTTTATTCTCAAATCACTGAGCCGTCTGCAAAATTTCGCGTTTGGTTTTCTTTTCCTTGTTCTAATAAAACAAACTTTAAAATAACCACGCAAAAAAAATATATTTATTATTAAATAGGACTACATTATGTGCTCCGATTTAAAAACTGGAATCAAGGTCTTTATTTGAATATTTTTTGTTTGGTATAGACCGCTGCATCTTTCAAATCCATTTCTATAAAGAATCAACAAAGTTTATTTAGTCATATTATGCATTAAAAAAGGATAATGGTTATTAGTTATGGTTCAATTATTAGAACTCATTGAAATTAATATTAATAGAACATATTATAAAGTAAAAATATTTAAATAAAATACTAGTAAATTTTCATTAATAAAGATACGTTTTAAAATGAAAAGTTTAGTAATCCCCATAAATTTCAATATTTAAATGTAATTCTAGTTAAAATGATTAAACATTATCAATAATTTAAGTCATTTAACAATAACAGTGATTGGAAAGTTACAGAAAAACTCATTTCGGAGATTTGGCTGTAAAGGGGTACAAGTCAAACAGAGTTTTGATATAAGAACGTTAACAGTCTGCAACTCGCTTAATCAGTAATGTTCAGTATGATTACAAATCATCTCATTATTGGTCAACCTATTGAACTTTGAGCCACACCACTTGGCCAAATGATAGTTCCAGCTGCTTAGTAATAGTAAATTATATTAGTGTTTTTCTGTTTTTTTTTATGAATTATACCGCTTAGCAGACAGCCCGTCCAATTAGTAAAACAATCGTTTTAATTAATATGTCATTTAAAAGACTTTGTCGTTCAAAAATATTTATACAAAATTATTCATCAGTTTGTTAAATTATTAACGTTACTCTTTATGTAATGTGTACAATACCTCACCTGAAATCTTTGGCATTCTATTCCTTCCATAGGTTGAAATTAAAAGCATGTATATCGTTACAAGAAACGACTGGATTACTGCGAATAATAAAAACAATATTAAATAAAAAAAAAATAATAGGATATTGTCAAAGCAAACTAGTTAACTAAATTTTTAATACTCGCCCAATTAAATGCTGATAATAGAATAGCATAAAACAAAATAGTTTAATTTTTTTTTAATATTTATTGTATTGAAAAATGTTAATAAAGTTAGTTCTAATCAAAATGTCTTACTTTTCTTTTCTCGTTGTCAAAACTTTTCCTGATTAAAACGGGAAAAAGTTCTATTAAAAGAATTACGGTAATTTTTCAGTCGTTCAAAAAAAAATTATAACTTCTGTATTAGACAAGCGCAACTTAAATTTTCATATATATATATATATGGAAATATTTCGGACAAACTTGAGAAAATAAATGAGAGATGTAGGCGTTCTAGCGTTCCATTATTAACATTCATATACGCAAGGTGTCGTTTCATACTAAATTTATGCTGTTTTACAACTTTGCATTTGACTATTTTCTTGTATGTTGTATAGTTTTAGAGTTATGGCCATTAACCCCGTAATGCCACTAGACGGCGCTGTACGCAATTTCTATCATACTATACCTAGACCCTCAACTTTCATGACTATCGAAGGCGTCGGCGTCCAAAAGTTAATTGATCAAGAAGGGGTGTTAGTGCTTTACTGTGTACTAGTTTAGTGCACACCGTGTACTAGTTCCGTTTGGGCTCCATTTCTTTTGATGGAATTAGAAGTTCATTCTACTTACTTGGCGGATGGTGGCAAGAAAACTTCCTTTTGTATATTTTGTATTTTTGAGGTT
This sequence comes from Troglohyphantes excavatus, assembly GCA_963932185.1. Lineage (NCBI taxonomy): Eukaryota > Metazoa > Arthropoda > Arachnida > Araneae > Linyphiidae > Troglohyphantes > Troglohyphantes excavatus. Next base: position 63,332,670 of record OZ010674.1, on the reverse strand, counting down.
TCGCACAAAATTCTCGCCAATGACGATTTTTTTATCTCCTCAAGCTGATCTGAAATCGATTTGAAATATATGTCACATTTACCGGTTAAAATACATTCATCAGTTAGATTGAGAAAAATAAGACGTTGTCTAAGTATCTTCGTTAGACTTACAGAATTACGACCCCAAGAATTAAAATAACAATGCTGATTTTGATTATTAATGATTTAGGACCCTATCGATTTAACAACAAAATACCAAATTTGATGAACTCTTCTTGTTCAATTTCCTATCGGTCGCTTATAAGGTTTAAACATATATTTGTTTTATTATATCAATACCCATTTGTGTCTACTTAATCGTTAATTCACAAAGCCGTATTTTAACATCAAATGAACCTTTTCTTCAAAACTTCAGATCATATAATAAAAAAAAAGAAACATATAAATAAAATCATATCGTTAATTATATATAAACGTAAAACAGTGTATTTTTTATTGAATTCGCATAAACGAATATACGAACCTATATGAAGTTGTTGCATGTACATAATACTCATATAGGGACATTAGGTTAAATAATAAATTAAATTTTGTTAACACTGCATTAGTTACAACTTCTAGCCACTAATGTTTTCCCAATGCAAATACCCGTCATCATTTTGTTAACACTGCATTAGTTACAACTTCCAGCCATTAATGTTTTCCCAATGCAAATACCCGTCATTTTGTCGAGTGTAATGCGGTGTCAAACTGCACAGTTGGCTATTGGTGACGTCCGGGGTTTATTACGAAGGAAACACCCTAGAACAATCAAAAGGAGTTTAGAAAATAGAATAATATATTAATAGTGTTAACGTATTTTACTTAATTTTGGCTGGTGTTAAGTTATTTTGTAGAAAAAAATAAATTATGTTTTATATTTCAATTTTGTTTTAGTATTACATTTTTTTAATCGATAGACCCTTTTAAAATGAAGAAAATATAATTTTTATCTTATTCGACATCTAAAGTTTTATGAAAAGAGAAATTGTATTAGTTTCAGTCTTGTTACTTACGCGAATTATTTTTACATATCGATGTCATCTGACAAAAAATGGCATACGCCTAAAGTTTAAGAATTTATGCAAATTTAGTTACAAGTCAATTTCAGGAATTTGTAGTGATTTCTTCAAGTAGCAGATCCTCCTAATTATTTTCTTCAGAAAACGTGGTTTTACCATGATTTTTGCTTTTAAGAAATTTGGACCGGCATTTATATACCCTAACTTTCTAAAAAAATATCTTAATAAAAGTAAAAAGTAACTGTTAATTTGTCAGTAATTTCGTAATAACTACCGTTCTTTCAAAGTAACTGCTAAGCTTATTCCCAATGTATTTATTGTTTAGCCATTCGTTTCGAACCTCGTACATTAAGATGCATTACTTACCTGGTTTGAATGATCCTGTCTGACCTCCATGTTCGAACCAGTACCTGTCGCCAAATTTCGTTCTTTTGTACTGCTCCACTATAATTGCAGAAAAAGTTCTTCCGACGAAACCGCCCTTGTAGTGATATTCCGCCAAACCAGCAGAGTACAAGTCTATGTCAAGAACAGATCTAAACAGTTAACAGCGAAACTTGAGAAACTGATGTGTTAAAATAACGGTATTAATATATAGAAGTTTATTATGGTTACAATTTATAATTCTAAGATAATATATTATACTAATGAGTACAATTTACAATTATACAAAAGTAAAATTTATAATATAAACTAAAAATAAAATTTGTAATTCTACTTTTAATTTATTTTTAAGATTTCAAGATTTTAAGATGCAAAATTTCACTCTATTTTGCTATTTCTATGTTGTTTTAAAAGCTTAATTTAATTTTCTATTGAACGTTTATAGAAAAATATTTGAGAACCATTTCTACTTAAATAATTAAGAGATATTTTTTTTTTAAAGGATGTGTCGGAAGTAAAATTTAAACTTTTTGCAGCGGAAAATAATTACAAAAACTTCAATAGTTTTAATTTGTCATGTGAAATCCATACATTTTAGTTTTTAAGTTGTTTAGCTTTCAACGAATTTTTTTCTGAAGTTCCCTCCTTTCCGACTACGCAACAAAGGTACGTTCTTGCTGGATCTTGGAAATATTTGTTTAAATAGTTTAGTTTTGCAATATGAAAAAAACTGATTTTTCAAACAAACCGTTAACATTTAAGAAATGAACGTACGATTCGTCAGCGTTACGAGGATATTCTCTTTATTTTGATACCTTGGTAAGATTCATTGCGTGTAAGAGGAGTTAAATGGATTTATACTATAGAAATATACACCTTTGGCTTGGAACAAGAAATACCAATGTCAAAATTGAGAATTTTGATAAAAATAGTTTTAAGGTTTAAGGCTTAGGGCTCGGCATTGTTACGGAAATCATGATATTGTTTGATTTAAAGGATTAGAGAAGCCTGGCACAGCTGGTTTGTAATTAATTTAGAAATTTATAAATGATATATTTAAAATATTTTTTTCAAAAATTGATAAAATTAGGATTGCTTTTTATGTTTTAGGCCACAACTGAAACATAACATGCGATGGGTATAAGTAAAATTACTTACTCATAAAGACTTTGCAGAAGATCTACTGTCTCAGATGGCATTATTTTTTTGAGATCATTGAATTGATAATTGGAGTCATTGAATAAGTATCTCCTGTAGTAAGTATAACCAGGGATCCCGTGTTCTCTTCCTCTGATGATGCTGATGGTGGCCAAGTCACGGCCAGCAGTCTGGTTCAGGTACAGCCTTCGATACAAGAAATTTCGGACATCGTCGTCTAGAATAGAGAAATACAGGGATCACTTTAGGTACAAACATCAAAAGAGCTTTGGCTCAAAACGTTGGTTTACGACCACTTCCTTTGGGGCATGGCTCGTACTGCATACATAACAGTTCTATTACATTTTTCTGCAATACCGTTCCTACAGATGTTAGTATTAAATATTCTCTAAATTCCCTGTGACAAAATTCAAGTCCATTGTCACTACGGACACATTTCAGTTTAACATTTCATTCCTGTTGAGATATGACTAAGTATTTTTTTCAAATACAATCAAAAACTTAAGGTTTACTTTTAAATACGAATACACCGATTAAAAAGGAACGTTGTCTTTGATTGAATAAAAATACTTGATGTCACCGAGACTATTTATTGGAGAAGCCCCTAACGATCCGAACGCTTATTTCAAAAATGGAAGACTGCAAAGGTACTCGTTTTTCTTTGACTACAATTGTATCGTAAATAAACAATGGCATACTCAGGTTTAAGTAATCGCACGTTTGCAAAAATAAGCCGTATGGTTTAATGTTCCTAATAATAGTTTCTGTTCAAGCCATCTTAACAAAGCGACCTAAAAAAGCGTCAGAAGATGGTTTTCCACATCATTTGATGTCGATTGCTTAAATGAAAACTGAGTTATTACGACTCAATTATGTTAATGCCCATTCTTTTGCCACGATTTTTTAGCATATGTTTATAACTTCATAACTCTCGTAGTACAAGGGGTGTGGGTTCAATTCCCGGTAAGTCCTGGTTGTAATTGTACAAATTTATTGATAGTGATTTATGAAGGCAGCCAATGTAGGCAAGCAACTTCTCTTGTTATTCATTTTACTCATTTTTGAGTACACGTCTATTTCAAAAATGAAACTTACGTATGCGGAGCTATGATAAGGATCGAATGCAATAAAAATTAGTACATTTTACTTATTTTTAAGTACCTACTTTTAACAGTGTAGCTGTACGTGTTTCTTCTGAATCGGCTGCATGTAGCAGCACCACATAGTTCTTACCAAATGTCGCAAAGTAGAAAACTCGATCTTCAATTTCTATTGGACACTCTCCGTTATAGGCACATTGCTATTTACATTCTACTTTACTAATAAATAGATTAGGATGAAAATGATATATTTTGATACTGTTGGTGAAATTGTTGATGGGACGAAATTTTATATATTTTTTTACAGTTTGAAGTTGGAATTGGATTAACATTTAAATATCGTTTTTAAAACAATGTACGGAATGTTTCAGGATGCAGAGCATTTTATTCTGGTTAGAGATTACTGAACTTTCGAATTGGTAGGCAACGGTGGTTCATTAACTTCCAGTCCCTAATGCAGACCCCAGTGTACCTCATATTTGAACTATATTATTTAAAATAATGCTAACAGTCAAGAGCTGCTGCCATCTAGTGACTTATTGAGAACTTTTGCAGAACAAAATGTACACAAACAAAATAAAACAATACAAAAACAAATCACGGAATTGTTTTTTAATTTGTACAAAAAGTTTATATTTATTTTGTGTCGTATTACGAGTCTTATTTAAAGGCTCTTAAAAACTACAAAGTTTTAACAGAAACAAATCGCATGTAAGTCTCATTTGGGAACTATAGTGTTAAAATATAATTAAATCAACATTTTCAATTCTTTTTCACACAGAAATAATAAAAAAAAATTGGGTAGGAATAGTCCCTATTAATTCTTATGAAAATTCAGCCTTTTCGATATCATTTATTTCCTCTTGAACTGCTATTTTAACCAAATAGTTTCCAATGCCGAAATTTAGCGTCATTTTTATGTTTCGTAATGAATTATTCTACAAATCGTCACTTTCCACTCCGCACAAATTTATCGCAAACGGTTTAAACTGTCGACTAATCCAATCGAATTGAAAAACCCTGCATTCCCCATGAAGTAAGCACGCACGTTGCTTAGAACTGAAATAACATTAGTTAAACAGATCAACGCATGCCCAAATATTGACAAATCCTCTCCCACGTGGTTGAAAGGTCAGAGGAGGAAGTGGATCAATGGACCACCTTTTCGATGTTCCTGTTTCCCCTGCACAGTGGGTCACTTGTCTTCCTATGCTGATTCCCACGAAATTGTGGGTTTTTGAAATATGAACACTTTTTATGTTGTATAAGTTTCTTCGAATGACTGATGTACTCAGTCCGATACTAACCCGTTCGCTCCCGTTTGTCTCATCTATTTACAAATTTGTAGAAAATTAACCATTGGTTTCCTTGGTAACCATACACTTAAGTGTGAAGCGAGAAACGCAATGTGTTAGATCATAGTGGTGATTTTGGGCTAATTTGTAATTAACAATGAAATATTCCAGATTCACAATCACACATAAATTGTGTTGATAGATCATTTTTTACTATTGCGATTGTGTTAAACTCCGGTAATATTTGACTATTTTTTTGCTAAAAAAGTAGCATAATAGTAAATATTAATTTTTTCCTTAACTAAGCAAGCTTGATGGTTCAAGGCGAAAAAATTGGATGCGTTAAGCATTGCACCACTGTTTAATAATATAATTGTTCCATAAGAATTGTTTATATGACGCTATAACGATAATTTTAAGAAGTTTCTAAATAAGTGATTCAAACATTCTGTTTTAAATTAGGTATCGTATCATACGACTAGAAAACACAATTAAAAAAAACACTACAACAAAAAGTTGGATATTGAAATGTTTAAAAAGTATTCGAATAAAAAAAACACTTACTGAGGTACATATTGTGCGCCATCTGTCTGTCCACAGTCATTCCTTTGGCTATCCTATCGAACTGCCCATATTTAAACCCAAAAGGGTTGAAGTAATTATCCCTCAGCAGGATCTCTTTTGTCTTGATCCCGGTGACGGGATCGATCTCGGACATGACGCTGGGAATGAGGGTGTGGCCGTAGCGGGCTGCGACGGCGGCGAACTCGTCTGTGACGGCAGCGTCTGAGTTAGGGTCGTACTGGGTGTGCTGGGCGCCGGGCTGGACGTCTATCCCAGCCTCCTGCATCACGTCCCCTAACACTTTGGGGAGGTAGTTGTAGTATGTGATGAACTGGGCAACGGCGATGTTGATGCGTCTGTGGCGAATAAACGGCAACTTTGATTGGTTTTAAACAGAAATATTTAAACCTGAACACTGCAGAGTTCGCGTTGTGCCTGAGAGGCACAATCCAAGTTGATTCGAATTGTAGGTGAAACGCATTGAACTCTAACTGTAACTGCTGAAAGGCTCAAACCTTGTTTCCTCTACGGGCGCGTTGAAACCAATTGAAAGCTGCCATACTGTGCCCCAACATTTTTTTTAAAATGATTTAGAGGTGTTTTTTATTACCAAAGCATTGTAGAAGTATTAAATGTATATAAATATTATATTTTCTGCTTATTGAATTAATTTTTATATTGTCAAACAGATAGTTTTTGCTCTTGCTTTTTAACTACTTCTACTTTGACTTGCAAATGACTTCCTATTTTAATAGCAGATTACATTTAAAATGGGTTTAAAAATAAAATAAAAAAAACTCACCCAAAAGTAATATATGTCGGCGTATTTTAACATGAAAAATATACGAAATATTGCGGAATTAAGAAAAGTGGGACACATCATGGCGGCCTCTATATCGGCTTCAGGTCAACAAAATGTCAAACAGAAGTCACAGTTAGAGATCAGTGGTGGAACGAAATTTGAAAGATAGTGACTGGGAAAACGAATTCTTGTTAGGGGGCAAATACTTATTGCCACACATCGCGATTTGATCTACTTTTGGTTTTTTCATTAAACCCTGCCAAGGGCCAGCACACATTCGTGGCTTTATTGGATATTGAAGAATTGGGGATGTCTGAGTAATGGATTTCGTCTTCATTTTTACTGATTCACATTTAAGTGAATATTTTCTTTAAATATTTCCAGATAATAAAACGTTATTTAAGGCCAATCATAACAACGTACTTGAAGTTTTATTCAGGTAAAATGTTGTGATGGGTGAAGTTCCGAGTTTTTAGACTGTGGGGCACCAAAATAGGTGTTGTAAACAGTTTTGAATTAATCCGACACTGTGTGGGTAAGGGAAGAAATCAGAAATAACATGGATGTTTTCTTCCAGTCTAACAATCCCGTTTTATTTAAAAGAACAAAGTAAAAATTATTTATTTTAACAATTTCTTCTTTTGTTGACCAAATAGAGGAAGATCGGATCATCAAGGGAAATATAGAACACGCACATTTGACTTTTTCTTTAATTTTAAGGATATAATTATAAGTTTTTTCCACATATAATATGTGTTCAAAGCATATTAACATAACTACCGTGGTCAAACGTTTAAAAATATATATATATTAAAAATATACTAAAAAGTGACCTTTCCTACTTTTGATACTAGCCAAGAAAATATTTCCTGAAAAAACTTTCTTCTTACTTTTTTTATGAACAATATAAAAAAAATCACTAATTTCACTGGTAAAACTTTAAAGAAATATATATATTGTATATATTGCTAATTCCTAAAAACAAATGAAAAGAATATGTTTGAATATACTATGAATTAAATTTCGATCTGTTTCTTCATATAGATCCGAACTTACATCAACTGAAACTTGAAAAAGGTGATCACCCAGAAAAATAAGTTAAAATTTCATATTCAGGCAATTTTATAACAAAGTTTGATATTGATTCGCAAAAATCAATTAATTTTGCTTAACGTATAAATATAATTTTGGTATCGTTAGATTCAAAATAAGAAATACTATTTTTTAAAGTAATAAAATATTGTGTGGATATTTTTGATGATTTTACCCGAAACCTATCAAGAAATTCATGCCCCCAACCGATCTAGACATGTTTAAAATTATGAATATATGTATTTGCGGTTTGTTATAGTTAATTACCTGGCTTCTTGATACATTCTTTCGTCGTCCCAATGCGGATTGATTTCCTTTAGTTTTTGGCAAATGAAATTATGGTGCCTCAAAAGGTACGTGTGCACAGCCAAAATTAATAAGTTCTGATTTCCCCTGTCATCACCTACATAAGAATATCAACGATAATTATTCATCATTATTTTTATCTCAATCATTTTATAATTATCACAATCTAATTGTTATTATTATTATCGTTATTTCTATCTTTGTAAAACCATGCTTACATAGGACCCTACGGGCGACTATATTAACATGTGGGCCTTGAAAAACTAAGTATTAGTATTTTCTAAGTCAAATAAACTTAAAGAATTAATGATGCATGAAATAATTACTAACAACATTTAACAGTGTTTAATTTAACAGCGTTTAAACAATGAAATGCATACATGTATTACATCTTGATACGATAATCTAATATTTTGCATTTTTTTTCGCTAATTATTTTCTCACCTGTGTGGTAGCACCCTTTCTCAAATTTTGGTGAAATACAGAAATCTTCAACATGTACTGTGGGAGGCAGTGGACCAGAAATTGGATTACACTCCACAGCCAAAGTTCCTAAACCAATAAAAAATATATGATAACTTACCAATTTCATTTGAATAAAAAAAAAATTAAAATTAAAAAATTATAATTTTTTTTAGAATGTCAGAGTAAGGGAACGAGTACTCTTAAAATAAATTAATACTAAAATAGCTGAATGTTTAAATATCAATTTAAATATTCAAATATCGTTAAATCAACTAAAGCATGAAAAAAAATTAAGTCATTTCATATTTTTTTTTAATTCCGACTTTCGCGCATTCTGTAAATCGTATTCTCGAAACTTAAGATATATAAAAAATCTTTAAAAAAAAAAAAAAATTAAACGATTTTAAGAAAATGGGCTAAAATGTAAGATTTGTTTTTTATTTCACGAACGAATTGAAAAAATTGAATTATTTCATATCCATTTTATACTTATTACAACTTTTTGAAATCGGCGCCAAAATTTAGGTATGATTTTTGTAAATTGGCACCAACTTCAAAGTTGTAATAAGTATAAATTTCATATTAAATAATTACATTTTTTCAATTCGTACGTAAAATAATTTTTTTTTAATTCTTAGCACATTTTTCTTATGTCGGTTTTCTTTTTTTTTTCTTTAAAAAAAACCGACTCAAGAAGAAAAAAAAAAAATCCTTTTTTAGTTTTTAATTTAGCAGGCGGCTTTGCCCCCTGGTATTATTCATCAATAAATTCAAGTAACAACTTGTGTTTACGTTTTATCTCAACAATGTATATCGTAAAACAATCCCTATTCATGCTAATAAATGCTGTTTAAACGAAATGCCATTGTTGTACTATTTCTGTTACATTTTGAAATCGGATAAATTGTCTAAAGAAAAAGAAGAGAATCGGATAAATTGTCTGACCACGGTTCAAAAATACGAGACATTGTTCCAGGGTCTTTCCTTCAAGATAGACGCCTAACTGTCGCAAATAGCCCAATGTGCAGTTCGAGTTTGTGAGGTCATCGGCGAATCTACCGGTGACTGGACCCTTCGCCACTGATGGTTTCCCTTGTTGGGAATATTTTTAAATACTTAATGATGCATACGTTAATAAATATTGTCTAAAAGTTTTTTTTAATAAGTAATCCAGGTAAAATTAATCCTTTCACTCCCAGTGATGTAAATCGAAATCATAACGAATTGAGTAAAAGTGACGTGTTAAATATAATTACTTAAAAATGAGTATCTAAAAATTTTCGTTTTTTTAAGTATAATTTCATCGTAAACGGGCGTTTGGCATTCTCAAATGCAAGTAACTACGCTTACTCAAAAAGTAGCAATGGGATTTAATATTGCTAACTTCAGCTTCTGTTCAGGCGATCATTACGAACACCGATCATTACGATTACCTTACAAATTTAAAATAGTAATTCAGGAGATGGTTTTCCACGTTATTTGATGTCGATTGTAGGAGTAGAAACTGAGTTATTACAACTAAATTATAGTACTTCCCTTTCTTTTAGTACACATTTTTTAATAATTCTTCTATTTACAAGTTCTTAATATCGGCCTGAGAGTTTAAAAGATAAGGCAATAAACTGCGGTACAGAAGATCTGGGTTCGTTTCCCGGTAAGGTTTTTCATATTTATTGAAAACGATTTATAATGACAGTCTGTGTAGGCATGTATCTATCTACTCATTGTATTTATTTTGGAATACAAGACTTTTTCAAAATTGAAATGCATGTATTTGAAGATGAGTACATTTCACTTATTTGAAAAACTCTTGTGTTCGGAAAAGCATCGAATGTATTCGTAATAAAAAATGGGTAAATGTTAGTTATTTTCAAATGCTTATTTTTAACGGTGTAGTGTAAGTCAAACCTACACCACTTTCCAACAGTTGCATTCAGTTATCAAGGAAAGGACTGTTAATACAACTGGCGGGAAAGAGGTGCGAGTCTGACTTTGACTTAAAAGTTGATTAACTGCATCAATTGGAAAAAATGGACTTGAAACCAAAAGGGTTAGAAATGTATTGGCAGAGCTACTTTACTGACCTCCTGCTCCGCTTCTTAGTTTTTTAGCATTTTCTTCAGTACTGCCATAAACAGTAGATAGATCGTGATATGCAGTATTCTGATTCCACTGAAAACGCTTGCCTAAGAAGAAATAGTGAAATTTATTATTTATGAAAATAAAAATAGTTAATAAAAGTTTGTCTGTGGCCGGGAAAATACTCTCCATGTTACTACATGATGTATGATGTTTGTCTGAAACTGTTAACTTTTTAATGGAATTGCATGTCTGTAGACATACATGGAGAATTACAATTTTCTAACAAAATACACATCTTTATATATAATTATCTTACGCGGAGATCAAAAAACGCTATACTTCGTTTCGTGATTTGGCAACACAAGGTCGTCCGATAATGAACAACAAACGTCGCCACGTTCGTCCTAGGACACATCTGGCGTTCGTAATTTTTCCATAGCATTTAAAAATCGGTTTAATCCTTTGGCGTATACTATTTTCGATGATTTTAGTTGAAATTCGGAAGAAAATAAGCATTATTATTTTAAATAAAAAAAGTTTAAAGCGTATTATAATGTAAAAAAACAGTTGTCGTTCAATTAGAGTTTTCACTTCGCCTCCCGCGATCAGTTTGAGCTGGCTGTCGTGACGTCATCGAAGGTTTCATCCATGAGCTAAACAATAACTGGAGTTTAGACTACGCGTGCCTTTTGTTCCACCTTCCCTTTTTTAACAAAGTGTCAAAAACACTGTTTCGCTTTTGCTAATTAGCTGGGGTTTTTTTATTTGGAGAAAATTTATCTTCGGAAATACTTTATTTATATTATAATTCTAATGCGACTAAAAAATTAGTACGCAATAATCGAAGAGGATCGTTTTCCTCCTTGGTTTTCGAAAGCATTCTACAGAAAATCCAAACTGGTATTATTATTTTATAATTATATTTTTTTTAAATCATTTTAGTTAAAATATTGTTACATTTTATATTGATTTAATGGCGAAACTAAGTATTTTTTCCTTGATTAATAGTAGGCAATTTAAATTTTCAGTTTCAACTTTTTATGTATTGATTTGTTAGTATGATAAGTTGTTATTTTGCATTACCTTATTGCGATCGAAGCGAGGATTAGTTTGCGAAGTAAAACAAGAAGGATTGAGTTGCAATCCTCCGGGGGTTGGCGGAACGTCCTAGTCAATTTAAATTCATAAAAAAAAATTCTATGTTGAAACATTTTTCAAATCAAAAGCGTTGGGGTGTTGCTTGGTAGCACTTTTAATCGGCAACTTCGGAATTATAAGTGTACCCTTAACGCCGAAATTAAAATATTTTTACAGATTTTAACGTTTACCAACATTTCAATTGTTCTGTTTGCAATGATACCAAATGATACCATAATATATGGGAATGATACCATATTTGTTGCTTAAGAGTGCTTTCAAAGTGCCCCAAACGACTTCCCGAAGGATTTCCTGTAAGCACCATGATCGACTGCCCGGAGGGACATTGTTACCTTCGAGATAAACGCCGAACTACTGCCAACATCCCAATATAAACTCTAGTGCGATGTTAATTAACCAAAGCAAAGCTTCGGAATCAATTCTAAACCGTCGCCATTAGCCCATTATGGAGCTCAAGTGCGACCAACGCAATGTCCGTCATTTTGATTTGGCGACAAAAAAAAAAACTAGTCATTTTTGGCCTTGGCGCCAATTTTTGGACTTGTCGACAACGGGGCACCGTCACTAGGAATTTACCTATATATATATATATATATATATATATATATATATATATATATATATATATATATATATATATATATATATATATATATATTGTCGACATATACCAAATACGTCGGTGAAAGATCGAATATTTCATTACATTCTTGTACATTCGGACCCTCACCGGTGTATGTCGACAATCACAGATATGCGCTGGTGAAGGTCGAAAAGAGAGCAGAAAAGTACTCTAAAATATTTTCTGAAGTGGTTTCTGCTAAAACTAAGTGCAACACACCTTTGTACTACAGACGATTAAGACGTTTTAAAAATTAATGATGAAGAGAAATTAATTATACCATTAAAACCAGGAGAAACGAATATACAGTATTACGTTACTAATGAGGACTTGTTCAGTATACTATATGAAACTCACACCAGAATAGGCCAAGAGGAAAAACACGTATGTTTAAAGAGTTGCAAGTTAAATACAAAAATATTACACATAAAGGTGTAATGTTGTATTTAAATTTATGCAAACCGTGGCAAGTGAAACACAGTGCACCTAAGAAAGGTATTGTTGTGAAACCAATGGTCAGTTCTGAGTTAAACTCAAGATGTCAAGTTGATCTGATAGATCTGTAGTCAAACAGAGATGGCGAATATAAGTTCATAATGGTGTATCAAGATCATTTAAGTAAGTTTGTCTAGCTACGACCTTTGAAAACTAAGAGAGCTGAAGAAGTAGCGTATCACATTCTTCCAATATTTTTTACATTTGGTGCTCCAGCAATATTGCAATCAGATAATGGTAGAGAATTCAGTAATCATATTCGAAATATGCGCTATGTGGAAAGTTGTTAAGATAGTTCATGGAAAGCCTCGTCACAGTCAAACACAAGGCTCAGTTGAAAGGGCCAATCAGGATATACATAATATGCTAACTGCATGAATGAACGATAACGATAGAAATAAATGGTCAGATGGTTTACCCTTTGTTCAGTTTGCCAAGAACACTACATACCACGAAAAAATACGCCAAAGTCCTTATGAAGCCATGTTTGGCTTTAAAGCAAAAAGAGGCATAGCATCGTCTTTTTTGCCTAGCGAACAAATTGCAAATATTGAAACCGAAGAATAACTCGAAGAAATTGCCAATACTTTCGAAACCGAAGAACAGCTTAAAGAAACTGTTAATACTTCTTAAAAAAATTTGAGCGGTGGTCATACCAAAATCCATATACCAAAGAATAATATTGAAGAGGACCTGAAATCTACCAAGTCTTCACATCCTGTTCTGACTGAAAAAGACGAGTTAATTTCTATAAAAAGAGCGGCCGCGAAAGAGAATCTTCTACTGCAAGCAACAAAAATGTTACGAACCTCACAAAAACAATTCCCTACTGCTCAAATTGGTGATACTGTACGAATACAAGTCCCTGATGTCGACCGTGGTCGTACAGGTATCCGAAATGTGTTAGCGGTTGTTGTTGGAATAGAAGACTCCACTGGCAAATAAAAATGGTTATGAGAGGAGTGACCAAGAACTTAAAACAAACAGTACATTCTAAATGAGAAAATAAAATAATAGTAATAAAAAACTTACTTAATTGTGTGATTCAAATCTTATTTATTGCAACAATTTAAACTATTATGACACTTTGAATTGTACAAGAGTCCCTTGCTTTTACAACTGCATTTATTTGTGGAACACTTCCTTTTGCAATGACAGCGTGTATAGCCTTGCACCCCTCCCTGCCCGCTTCTCGAATTAGCTGCAGCTGTTTCTCTCAGCGACTTTTTTTTAAAAGAAATCTCATCTATGGAAAATAACTTTTCTTTATAAATTACGAACTGATTACGTGTGTAAAGCTGCTTGAGGGTAAGAGAGGCGAAAAAGTTACGTCACCCTTGTGACGTTTTATCGCGACTGACATACGGAGAAGAAAATATAAATCTAACACATGTTCAACATTCACCATTAGTGCATGGTGAATGTCGACATTCGCCGGTGTAAGTCAGAAATAAGGGTATTTAGCAAATATTTCGGACATACACCAAGCGACTGTGTGAATGTCGACATTCACCGGTGAAAGTCGACATTCGCCAGATTTCGGTCTTTCACTGTAACATATGTATATATATATATATATATATATATATATATATATATATATATATATATATATATATATATATATATATATATATATATATATATATATATATGTATGTATGTGTGTGTGTATGTATGTATGTATGTGTGTGTGTATGTATGTATGTATGTATGTATGTATGTATGTATGTATGTATGTATGTATGTATGTATGTATGTATGTATGTATGTATGTATGTATGTATGTATGTATGTATGTATGTATATATATATATATATATATATATATATATATATATATATATATATATATATATATATATATATATATATGATTATTGTTGTTGTAAGCGTGTGTGGAAAAACGCACTGTAACACATTGGCGAATACTATTTTTTGTTTAGTTTAGACTAAATTCGGAAGATAATAATTATTATTATTATCGTTATTATTTTAAATAAGTTGAAGGCACATATCAGAATGTAAACAAACGGTTGTCCTTCAATTCGGGTCTTCACTTCGAATGCCGCTAAATAGTTATGAGCTTGCTGGCATGACGTCATCTAAGGTTTGACCGCTGAGCTAAATAATAACTGGAGTGTATACAATGCGTGGCGGACCCCCTTCTTTTTATTGATTTTCTGAATACTTTACTTGTGCTGCACAGTGTGCAGGGTATGGTCCTTTTAATATCCAGACATGTCTGACCGAACTGTGGGTAAAAGGTGTCTCCTGGTGGCACCGGCAGGGACACGCAGGTGTCGCTGAAGTTCGGGCCCTGGGCACAGCAGGCAGGAGTCTCGAGGGGGTCGTCGGATCCTTCGAGGAATATTGAAAAATTATAAATATCCACTGAGTTTAAGGACATTGCCAAGAAATATGCACTGTTATGAATACATGTTATTTAAAAAAAAACGTATTTTACAACTTGTTAAAACAGTATGTTAAAACCGTAAATAAAAGTTATTTTAAAATGAAATTTTGATAAATTGCTATTGAAAATAACTTGTTGTAAATAATTTATTGAAAATAACTTATTGAAAATAATTTATTGAAAATAACATATTTAAAATAACTTATTGAAAATAACATATTTAAAATAACTTATTGAAAATAACTGATTGAAAATAACTTATTGAAAATAACTCATTGAAAATAACTTATTGAAAATAACTTATTGAAAATAACTTATTGAAAATAACTTATTGAAAATAATAATTTCAAATAATGAACGTTATCTTAAATGTCTATTAGTAGAAGTAACTGTTGTATTAAATCACCTGTCCGTTGCAATCTCATTTTTTCGTGATTGTATATCCAGTTTTTCCAGAAATTCACACCATTTTTAAATTCATAAAAATGCAATATTTTCCAATATTATTTTTAATATGTTATTGGTGTATAAATTAAAAGCCACATATTTAAGAATAAACGAGACTTTTATTAAATTGTTTGAAAGAAATTTATAAGAATATAATTTATACACACTAAAATATAAAATAACTGTTTAATTTGGTTCATTTTTTTGACCGCTCAGATGCCAAAATAAATGTATATTATTTTCTGTTATTTTTAAGTTAATATTGATATCATAAATAACTGCATCATTAAAACCTGGTTTTAAATAACAGACTAATTTTCCAAATGATGTATTAAAAAGTCCAGAAACAATATGCCTATTTTGAACTTAGGCATAAGAACAATATTATCAAAAACCATTGGATACTTTATTCACCTTATATTAAACATTTACAATTACATTTAATTTTCTTTATTTAGGCATTCTAGACGGAAGTTATCAACGCTCGTTAGCTTTTGCTGGTGGCTCTGTTATTTGGGAATACAACCCATGTGTATTGTATTCTTTAATCACAGAGCCACCTGCAAAAAAATAATGCGCGTATACACTGTGTGTACAAAGCAATATGACAACTTGACGTTTTAAAGTGAGTTGGCTATGACGTCGCAAGGTTTCCGCTAGAGGAGGGGGTGAGGGAGCGGTACAAAAAAAGGGAAAGGAACAACCACTGATCTTTAACTGTAAGTTCTGGATTGGGCAACACATTTTGTTGACTGGAAGCCAATTGAAGAGGTAACAACTGTAGCCCACTTTCATTGTCATCGCAATATTTCGTATATTTTTCTTGTTGAAATGTGCCGATACGTAGAGCTTTTGGCTGAGTTTTTTTCTATTTTCTTTTTAAACCTATTTTAAATGCAATCTGCAATTAAAACAGAAAGTTTAATTTGCAAGTCAAATTCGAAGAAAGCAAAAATATTTGTTTCGCAATATAAAAATTAATTATATAAGAAGAAAATATAATATTTATACGCATTTGATATTTCTACAATGATATGGTATTAAAAAACACAACTAAACCATTTAAAAAACTTTTTCGGGGTCCCGTATGGCTGCTTCCATATTGGCTTCAAAGTGCCCATATAGGATACAAGTTTTGAGTCTTCCAGAGGTTACAGTAAGAGTTCAGTGCTTACAACCTTAGCTGAAGCCTTTTTGTTCGAACAGGCATAGGTAAAACCGCCATTAGACGGACTTTGAACGTGGGATGATTGTGTGTGCTCGGAATCATGGAGTGAACATTAACAAAACCGCTGCATTCTTTTGGTAGCAGTTGTATTGGAACTCTTTAAAGACAGGACTGTTAGCCAAAAAACTGGCTATTGACATTCCTCCTGTCAGTGGCTATTGAATTCCCGCGCAGAAATAAGAGTCTCCAAGTTTGTAAGGGACAACCGAAGCCAACAGTGCAGCAATTACAGTATATTTTAATAAAGGATCCTCTCAAAGTATCTTTAAACGCATTATTCGCCATTATGCACTTCAGAAAAACATGGCATACAAAGTACTTGTTCGATCACTAATTTCTTTATTATTACAACGAAACGAAACGATCACAACACAAGACAAACACAAACATTGCACGACAGTTACAATCACAGTTACAGTTCTAAAGCGTTAGTTTTTGGTTTGTTTAAGTTCGCTGCCGTCGTCCGGTGACGTCAGGTCCAAACATGCCGCCCTCCGTTGAACGGAGTTCAACATTTGGTGAAGGGAAGAGGACAAAGGCTGGAAATGGCCCTCTTCAAATCTCCTTTTGGTGTCTTCAAAAGCACCACGCGAACAAGTCCGTCTCGTCCGGGGAATGACTTCATCACTCGGCCTAGCATCCACTTCTGAGGCGGAAGATCTTTTTCTTTTATTACCACGAGATCTCCTGGTTCCAAGTTAGGAGTCGCTTTACCCCATTTTTGACGTTTCTGTAGTTCATTCAGATAGTCTTGGCTCCATCTTCGCCAAAACCTGTTTCTCAGTTCTTGTAAAAGAGCCCACCTGGATCTAAGAGACAAATTTTCAGTATTTCTTTCAGGTAAGGACAATAGAGGACCTCCTACTAAAAAATGTCCCGGTGCCAATGGCTCTAGGTCTACTGGATCTGCAGAAAGAGGCGCCAAAGGTCGAGAATTTAGGCAAACCTCTATCTGTGCCACAAGAGTGCTTAGTTCTTCGTAGTTGAGAACAGTAGCTTGTACAGATTTTATCAAATGACGTTTCATTGATTTGATATTTGCTTCCCATATACCTCCAAAGTTTGGTGCCAACGGCGGAATAAAATGCCATGTTATTCCCTCATTCAAACTGTAATCTTGAACAGATTCAGATTGGCAAATGGAGTACAAGGATTTCAAAACATTCTTTGAACCAACAAAGTTAGTAGCATTATCGCTGTAAATGTCTGTAGGTATTGCTCTTCTTGAAATAAATCTTTTCAAACTAGCCAAAAATGATTCTGAAGTTAAATCGCTGACTATTTCTAAATGTACTGCCTTGGTACAGAAACAAATGAAAATTGCAATATAAGATTTCAAAGTCACTCGTGTTCTTTTCAAATTTGGTTTGGTAGTAATAGGGCCGGCAAAATCTACTCCTACTTTCGAAAATCGTCTAGAAGGTACAATTCTGTCTCTTGGAAGATCTGCCATCATCTGACTTAAAGTCTTGGTTTTGGTTCGAAAACAAACGAAACAATTGGAAATTACCCTTCTCACCCTATCTCTTCCTGAAGGAATCCAATATCTTTGTCGTATTAATGACAGTGTTGTTTGAGTGCCTGCATGAGGAGATTTTATGTGGTGATATTCGATTATCAATTTAGTGAGATGATGCTTTTTCGGCAATAGCAGTTGATGTTTTTGACTGTAAGTTAAATCTGAAAGTTCCAGTCTGCCGCCTACTCGTAGCAAATTGTCCTTGTCCAGGACAACGTTCAGAGATAAAATCTTGCTATTATGAGGCAAAGCTTTTTTCTTTTGTAAACACTTGATTTCATTCTTGAATGCTGAACTTTGCATTAAGCTAATCAATTTTAAAGTCGCATTCTCTAAATCCGCAGCAGTTAAGCAATCTTTGATTCTGTTCTCTGGAGTTTCTCTACAATTTCTAATAAATCTGAGGCACCAAGCTGTAATTCGACAAAGTCTGCTAAGTGAGGAGTATCTTTCTAAGAAGTCATTGTTTGAACTTTCTTCTTCTTCAACGGGAGTCAAACCCACTATGCAACTTTTCCTCAGCTCCAATTCTGCCAGTTCTTTTACTCCAGAAACTTCTTCTTTGAATTGAAAACTCTTAGGCCATGCACATTTTGGTTGAGACAACCGATTCGGCCCGTTCCACCACAGTTTATTATCCTTTAACTTTGAGAGAGTTAGTCCTCTAGATACCAAATCAGCTGGATTGTTATTTCCAGGACAGTGAAACCATGATGCTGGATCGCTGATTATCTGTATTTCTTTAATTCTATTTTTCACAAAGGGTTTGAACCTTTCAGGAGAATTTCTAATCCAGAAATATGTAATGCTGGAATCAGTCCAAAATCGAAGTGATACTTTCAAGGATAAATTGTCTGGTCTGCAATTCGCTTGCTCAATCTTGCTGACAACAAAGCACCCATCAATTCTAAACGTGGAAGAGAGATTGTTTTCAGAGGAGCAACTCTACATTTCGACGAAACAAAACTAGTTATGATTTCTCCACTTTTCAATAGCACACGTAAGTAGCTCAGTGTTCCATATGCTCGAAGACTTGCGTCAGAAAAGCAATGCAATTGGACAGATTCAACTTCATCGTGCACTGCTTCAACTAGGTAATAACGAGGAATTTTGATGTGGTCAAGTTGCTCAACCTCTTCACACCATTCCGTCCACTTTACGTTTATGTCGTTTGGCAATTCTTCATCCCACTCAACGCCAAGGCACCAGAGATCTTGAATTAAACACTTGATTATTATAGTAAAGGGTCCGACAAAGCCAACAGGATCGTAAATTCTTCCTGCTGCTTGTAATAGGAAATGTTTACTATTTCCTTTTCTTGAGACAAATTTCGTCAGATTTTCCGAGCTGAAGTAAAATGTATCTTCATCAGTGTCCCAAGAAACTCCCAGAACTTTCAATGGAACTATATCGAGGGTGTTGGTTTCAGAAGAATCTTCAACTAGTCCGATTTCTTTCCATCGATCACGAAGCTCTTTCGAGTTAGTCTGCCATTTTCGCAATACCATGCTTGCGTCTTCGAAGATTTTAGTGCTTTCTACGCTGACCATGAGGGCTTGCTCCACTGACTGTTTTCCGCTGATCAAATCATCTACATACAGGGAACGGGATAAAACTTCATGAGTTTCAGGCAAGGTATTCACATATTTTTCTAGATGATGTTTTATAGTTGCAGTCAGGAGAAATGGACTTGAGTTCATCCCAAACAGGACTCTTGTCATTCTATATGTGTCCCAAGAACAATCTTTATTTTCAATGAAGGGGTTATCATCCCAAAGAAATCTTGTGACATCTCGCTCTTGCTGTTCGATGTTGATCTGCAGAAATGCCTGTTTTATGTCCGCAGTAAAGGCCACTGGCTGTTCACGAAATCTGATCAAAAGGTTGAATAGATCAGGGTTCAAATTTATTCCTGTGTGCAAACAGTCATTCAAGGATAATTGTCCCTTTCCATGTGAAGATGCATCGAAAACTATGCGAACTTTACTGGTCTGCTTATCTTCACGAATCACGGCTGAGTGTGGGAGATAAAAGGTTGCACCATCAGTTTTATTTTCTACTTCGGCTGGAACCGATTCAATAATTCCTTTTCTTAAATATTCGTGCATGATTGCCTTGTATTCTGAGTAAAGAGTCTGGTCTGTTTGAAATCTGGATCTCAATTTCAAAAATCGTCGTTCAGCAACTGCACGATTATCATTTAGCAAATGCTTCATGTCAGATTTCCATGGAAGTTTCACTGTGTAGCGATTACTGTCGTAAGTAATGTTCGATTTAAACTCTTCTAATGTTTCTTCAATAGTTTGGTCTTTTGTTTCAGATTCCACACCCAAATTCTCTAACTTCCAAAATTGACGCAGTTGATCCGATATTAAGTTCTCTTCCACTATGATGTTTAACGCTAATAGTTCATTGGAACCGCTGCCTTTTCCTATGAAACACCACCCGAAAATGGTTTCAGTCGCGACAATGGACTCGTTCAAGCGTTTTATTCTTCCAGACACTATCTTGTAGTAGTAATCAGCTCCAATCAAAATGACGATTTTGTTTTGATTGTACTCGTAACAGTCCGCAAGTTGAAGACCTTTTAAAAGTTTATTGGATTTCGAAAAGTTTAATTTGGGAGAAGATATGTGAGTTGCGGTTATTTGTTCTATTTCCAAAGCTTCTATCTCAATTGTAGAGGTAGGATCTTCTCTATTTTCCAGCTTTACTTTTACGACATTAAACAACTTCTCTGTTCCTTCATTCTCTCCAAATGAAAATACTGATAGCTTTTCTTTTCTAACGATTGGAAATTTTAGTTCTCTTGAGAGTTCTTGTTTGATAAATGTGCGCATGCTTCCAGTATCCAATAAAATTCGCACACTTTCAGATCTCTCATCGTTCCGAACTATAGTAGAACAAGTTTGTAAGAATACTTGTCAACTGCCGTTATATTCACAATGAGATACCGCCGAAACAATGTTAGTTTCCTCATTATCTCTTTTGTTTTGACGTTGATAGCAGATTGCTTGATTGTGCTTTTTGTTGCAAATGCCACACATTTCTAATTTCTTGCAATTTCGAAGTAAATGCTTTGTTCCCAAGCACAGGTAACAGCGTCCTTGCTTTCTTAGCAAACCCTTTTTATCTTGTACACCTAGTAATTCGCAGTCTTCGGCAGAATGCGAACCATCGCAAAATATACATCCATGTTATGCCACTGGAACTAAGAGTTCGTTAGATATTGCAGGGGATCGTCCATGTGCCGATAGAAATGTTTTTGATTTTTCTTTAAACCCACTATTTTGTTTATAACCATTAAAATGTGTTTTATCACCTTTCGATTGATTTAGCATAAATGCTGATTCTCTACATTCAATTTCTGTTTTTAGATATTTAATCAATTCCATAACATCAAATTCCTGCGTACTAATTCTTTTTCGATTAAATTCTAGCGCTATATCATCAGGGATCAATTTGATCAAAATAGGATATAGTAGATGTCCGTACATTCCTGATGTGACATCAAGTGACTCTAGACTTCTAATTTGTATCTCGCAAGTATCATACAGCCGCCTGAGTGCTTTTAAATTATTAGAATTTTTAACAACTTCCACATTTAACAACTTGCACATCAAGGCATTAATAACTACATCTTTACGACCAAATCTTTCTTTGAGTAGTGTTAAGGCATTGTCATAGTTATTTTCTGTCAATGAAAATCCCGAAATACACTTCAACGCAATACACTTTAACATTTGCTTGCACTATATGAGAATTTCGACTATCAGTTGAACTATTTTCAACATCCTTATTAGAACTTGAGTTAGCCTTTAATTTCCTATTCAATTTTCTAGTACACTTAAATATTTTTGAACTAAATATTTCACTTTCACTAACTTCTGCTTCAATATTACTTGTATCTGTTAATTTTTCGATATCGTTGTTAATTGAATTCAATTTTTCATCTTGATTACTCAACTCGTCGTGACAGTCCTGCAATTGTTCTATACCATCAACACTCAATGAGGTTTCATTCAAATAAACCTTCTATTTCAGTTATTAATTCTAATGTCGACTTGCGAATTACTGTTCGCTTTTTAATCAATTTGTCTAATTCCATCTTATTTTTGTTTTCAAATTCAATTTCAATATTTCAAAACAAAATCGAAACCTGGCAAAGTTACGTTTCAAAATGGCATATGCAATACTAAGGCAGAATCGAAACTAATAATAATATGCACAATTAGCCAATTATACATTCAAAGATTGTTTGGCGATCTTTCAAAAACATTCAGTATGGTAGAAAACAACTATATTTTTCCTACCTGATGTCATCTAACTTCGAAAATAAGATCACAAACAGTCAATGTCCAAAGTCACTATTGTGCTATTATTCGATAAATCCAGTTCAAAGTCCAATGCCAGTCCGAATCGCAAACAAATTATTAATAATTATCCAGTTCTATTTCACTTCCCGGCCGATGCACCATTATGTTCGATCACTAATTTCTTTATTATTACAACGAAACGAAACGATCACAACACAAGACAAACACAAACTTTGCACGACAGTTACAATCACAGTTACAGTTCTAAAGCGTTAGTTTTTGGTTTGTTTAAGTTCGCTGCCGTCGTCCGGTGACGTCAGGTCCAAACAGTACTAATAAGGATAGTTGCAATATTCTGACCACTCAGTTCACTGTAAAAAAAAGTACTTAAAAATGAGTATCTGAATATACACTCAAACCTGTTTTTGTGCGGGGGATAGGGACCGCATAAAAGAAAACGGAAAAAAAATCGCACAAATCTTCACGAGTAGCTATAAAAAATAGTTTTCGCGACACAATTAAAAAGTTTTTTTTTTATGGGGTGAATAGTATCAGGTAGAAAATATGACGTAGGTAATAGTATGACGTAGAAAATAACTCAAAACTTTACGAAATAACTAGGAATTGCTTTTTTAAACGAAATCAAGACACGAGGCTTGGCAGCTACTTGGAATCTCGCCAAACCTTTTGGAATTTGGTTTAGAAAATACACATGCGAACATTTTTAAATATTTTATTTACGTATGTACTTATTTTACACATACAAAACTTTTCAAAATTTATAACCATTATCCTTTTAGTCTGTCAATACGCGAACTTTCTTGTGGTAAACTGGTTCAAAATCGCTTTTGCCACTTGAAGATACTACCTCGCACTCGTTTAGAAATGTCTTTTTTCAGTTACCATGTAGTCAGTGATCAATTTGCGACGACTGTTGTTTCACTAGGCGCTTGTATATGTCTTGATAGCCAGATAATCAGTTATGTTCCAATTTGATTGAAATTTTCATACACCGCACAAAAAAAATCGTACAAATAAAAAATCGCACAAAAAAAGACCGCACAAAAACAGTTTTAAGAGTACTCGATTTTATTTGAGTCGATAGTTATCGACTACGTATTCGAATTTAAGTAATTGTACTTTTTCAAAAATGAGCAGTGTGATTTAATATTGCTAATATCAGCTTCTGTACAAACCATCTTAACAAAACAAACTGACAAACTTAAGATAGTTGTTTAGAAGATGTGTTTCAACATCATTTGATGTCGATTTCTTTAATGGAAACTGAGTTATTACAATTCAATTATCTTATTTTCGATTCTTTTGTCACAGCTTTTTTAATATTTCTTCTGTTTACAACTTATTGACGTCGTCCAGGAAATACAACGGATAATTCACTGGAGTCCAGTGTCTGAGAATCTGGTTTCGATTATCGGTAAGTCCTGGTTGTAATTATTGATATTTGTTAACAGTTATTTATGAAGGCAGTTTATGTAGGCAGTTTATGTAGGCAAGCAATAGCTTTGAGAATCTTCGAGTTTAGGTTCTTCTTAATTGTAATCATTTTTGAGTAGAGTAATTTTTTTTTTCAAAATTGAACCATATGAATTCAAGACATGATTAGCATCAAATGTACCCAAAAATGAGTACATTTTACTTATTTTTAAGTGTGTATTTTTAACAATGTGTACGTCATCCATGCAAGAATGGGCATAATCATTATAATTTTAGGTGTTTAATGTTATAGTTATTTTAGGTTCATGTTCTTATATTTGTGTCCGAACTCACCAAAATCAGTACAGTAAATATTAAATAATGTTATTAAGTAATTTTTGAAATTACATACATTACACAAGAGATAGAGAACAGTTCATACCTGCTCGGTAGGTGAAAATATCGTTGAGCATCATGTCATGCATCACCATCTGTCCCCACACCAAGAAGTGAGTGGTCAGGGCGTTGGGCACCAGCTGGTGTTCGGTGTGCAGCACGTTCGATACCAGACGAGGATTCGGAAGGGGTTTGCCGGTGCACGACACCCTCGGCTTGGATACGTCTGCGAAAAAATCAGGTAGTTTCAGACCGCATCGCACTGTACCGAAAAGTTTGGTACATGAATACTTTGTTTTCTATTTCTCAACTGAAGTTTAGTGTGATTTCCTTCATAGTGAAAACGTTGAAAAATCTTTTAATTTTACAGAATTTTTATTTTAAAACAGTTTTTATGATGAATGTGGACACAAATTTACACTTATTACTTTCAGTCTCTTACTTGTACATTAAACACTCACTTATTAAAATCTTATAACAGTCACTCAAGTTAGTTGATGCACTGATATTCAAACGGTATGGCATACCGTTTAAACGTCTGTGCATTTTAATCATTCATTCTATGTGATACCGCGGACCCAATGGGGTCTGCGGTCCCTCTTTTAGGAACCACTGCTCCATACAATTTATCCCCATAGACACAATGGCCTCTGCAAATATAGGGATTTGAAATATATTTCTTGTAATTTTACTGAAGTTTCTGTCACTGTACCCGTACAGATTTTGGTGATGGTATATCAATCTGAACAGCCCGCCATTTTTAATATAACTCGTTGTAGTACAATGTAAAATCACTTTAATACAAGTTCATACATTCTTTTATTACGTTCTGGACACAAACACGGTTAAAAAAACACTTCACTTTTGAATTCACGAGAAATGTTTATTCCTGTACTTTTAACATTTTTTTTCTTTTCGTACTTACTGTCTGCAAAATCGAATGGCAGAAGTCTCCTGATGCAGCTGTCAGACTTCCTCCAAGTCGGATTCCTCAAGTTGTTGCAGGTCCCATCTATTGTGCGGTACTTGTTATTAGCTGCGACAGAGCAGTTGATGTAAGGTTCTCTGCATTTCACTATTTCGTCCCGGGTGCCTTTGATGTTTCGCGGATCTAAAAGTTCGTAACTGCAAGACACAAGTCGAACAATTTCCTGCATCAAATACAGATTATGCAATGTTGATGAGATTATTATGCAATGACAGATTATGCACGACCACAATGCAAGTTGTTCAATTGTATCTAAGTTATGACAGAAATAGACAAGCATTCATATGAATATTTAATTTATACCTAAAAATTAAATCCTAAGCAATATTTCATTTTCTAGAATAATGTTCCATTTTGAAGAGTGGTTCTCAGCCTTTAGATGGCCAAGGACCGCTGACTCAAAAAATTGTAACTGAATTAATTATAAGAAAAGTCATATTTACTTTAGTCGGCACTCTGTCTCAAACTGTGGTCCGAAGACGATCTTTGTTTTATCATTTGCAATTACGTACGAAGTTACCACTGGTGGGATTGTTTCTCCAACTATATGTAACGAAAAATATTAATTAAAAAACTATTGGATAATTTATGGCTGGAATTTTTGTAATGGATTGATCATAAGTTTTCTTTGGAAAATTCTATAAAACAATTGAATTTTTATCTGTTTCGTTAACCAGATGATCCTGTCAATTTTTTAATTGCTTGCACCTTTATAAATACATTTTCTCAAAAAAATTCAAATTGTTTTATTATATTGAACAAACAAACTAAAATGTAATAATTAAACACTTAATCCATACCTAGTACCTAACATATTTTAGCGTTTTCTTTAATTTTGAAGATATTACAATATTTTTTCTTCACATGTGTCTCTACAAAACATATCAACATAAACACATACTCAATTAATAAAAAAATATATAATTAATTTTTTTTTTTAAAGTTATATTTCTTATCTATTTAATAATTTTCTGATGTGGTAATTGAAAAACTCAATTTTTCTCTACACGCAATTAGGTTACGCAGTTTTTATTTTGTCATTTAAGCCATTTCGACTATCAACCCCTTCAATTCATTGGTAAATAGTTATTTTGATGATGTATGTTTAAATTAGGAAGAATATACGTGTTATTACATTAAAAAGAAGAAGTATTGAAAAATATATCCAAACTGTAAACGCACGGGAAATTGAGCTGGCGCCATCTTTTGGCAGTTTTGAAAAATCCATCTGTATGACGTCATTATTCAGTAAATTAAACATTTTGGCAGGCAAGATTATGGCAAGCGAAACTTCAATTTCATCCAAAACAAACTACCAATAAATGTTATAATTGAACTGAACGCAGGAAAGGCATAAAAATAACGTGAACGTAATGAATAATGGTAGGCATGTCAATGGTACCATTGTTTTCCAGTTGTAGTTTAAAAATAATATTTGGAATTATTTTATATTTATTTACATGCAGGGCCCGATTAAGATATTGAAGCAAGGAAAGCCCGCCTTTAAATGGGGGCCCTTATGCTCTCAAATAGACCCTGGAACATCAAATTGAGATTTTACATGCACTAAAATCCTTGCCTCTGAATGGCATTAAAATAAAACACATTAAAAATATACTAATAAATAATGACTATTCTGTATGTTTTTGATTTTTTTCCCAATATTCGAACAAATTTAACACAAGTACAACTTTTTTTGCTAAAGTTAGTAATACCACTTTTTAAGGTAAATTTGGTGACAAACTATGTTAAGAGTGTTAAATATTTATATAAAATGTGTTATTTAGGGGCCCTCAAAAATGTAAAGTGTAAGCCTGGGCTTCCCGGGCATATTCGGTAATCAGGCCCTGTTTACATGGCGAAGAAATTTATTGATGTCAAGATGAATTATAATTTAAATGTTCAGTTATAAGTTTTAAAGTTTACTGTTAATTAATTAAAAAGTATTGTTACTAGGGCAGTCTGTTATTGTGTCCTACCTTATAGCGAGCAAAGCGAAAAGTAGTTGAAAAACTTGAAAAAGCCATCGCTGAGAAAAATAAGTTAAAGTTACATATAAAGGCAATAATTAACCAAAGCTAAGTATTGATTCGCAAAAAGTAGTTAGTTGTATTTAAAATATAAATAATTTTTGTGTCATTAGATTCAAAATAAAATGACTATTTTTTAAAGCAATAATGTATTATCGGACAATTTTGATGATTTTATGTCTCATAAACCATTTAGTACTAAAAATTCTAAGGGAAAAATGGGGGGGGGGGGAGTGAATCGAAGTGTAAAAAGACAAACATGTAAATTTTATTTATATTTTTCATTATTTGTCAACTAAAATGCATCTTTTTAATTGTTTAATATCCCCTCTCCCCTATAGAATCGAGTAAAATATTCTTTCTGCTGACGATAGGACAGTAAAAATAAGAGTAATTTTTAAAAATAGTATTTTAGAACTATGAAAATGTTTCACCTTCTTCCTTGTATCTTTTCGATGTGTAAATAGTTTGAATATTCTCCCAAGCGTCCAGAGTCGCATCTTGACCCTTGCAAAAGTCGATGAAACACATCGTTAAAGACGCTAATAAAAACCTAAAACAAAGATACAAGTTAGTTAAGATAAAATCTCTTTTTGAAGAACATTGCGTTAAGAATATTAAAATACAAAGACTTTTCATTCCTGCTGATGAAGGAAGATGTATCTCCCGAAACATGTCCAGATCTCATGGATTTTCATTGCGTATTTTAAGGTTACATTTATTTTTAAATATACACGTTAATTGTCATTTCATTCACATTGCGAAATAAGGAATGAAGGAAGGAATAAAAATTTACTTTGGTCACAAATTTTTGTACAACGATCATAATTTTGCGCTGCTTAATTACACATAATAAATAATTTTTTATACTTTAGCTACTATGTTGCTTTTAAACTCAAGGCGATTTCTGGACGCTTCAAAGGGAATTTTGCTTGGGTCGATTATGACAGAAGCAAACTAACGAAAATGTTGCCTATTACAGTCACTATTACTGCCTCAAATGATATGACATTATCACTTGGACCTTATCGATTGTAATAAAAGTAATGAAACATGTTTAGGCGGGTACAAACGTGTATATCCCTTCGAGTTTTTACAGTAGAACACATAATATAAAGGTTGATAAAAAAGTTAATTTTAAAAATAATTTTCAAATTTAAAGCATTAGGAGGATTTTTGAGAACCTCCCTAACTGATATATTTAAAAAAAAAATTGTAAAAAAGTAAAAAAAAGGAATCTGCTAAAATTTAAATTAAATTATCCTACAGTAAACACAACGTACAGATTCGAAATTTTTCTTATCCGTCAGAGAATTCAGTCACTGCACACGAAAATCAGCAAAAATTCCAAGAGAAAATAAAAAAAAACGCAGGTGATTCACACCTATTGCAAGGAAACGCTTCGTATTTCCAGTATTGGCCTCCAGTCAGCAGCACTAATGAAGAAGAAACCTTTGTATGCAATATTAGGAACTTAGGCAACATTTGGGCACCGTGTAAAAAGTTTAAAAAAAACAACTACTGTAAATGAAATGAATCTATAACTTATTTTTAGAAAAAGTGTCTACTTACCTTGAGATGGCTTTCAAATCTTTCATAATCAGGATAAATATTAATTTATTTGAAGTTGTCTCGTCTCCTTCAAAAGATAGTGTGATTCTCTTCAGAAATCGTAAAGTTTTCACATGCGGTCTTTTGAAATTGAGCAGGTGTGAGGTGGAAATTTTTATACGACCCTATTGCAAAATGGCATAATGCGACACCCATAGAGTAATGATACAAATAGAGGATTAAAAATGCTGATTTCCGTGTGTCCATCATTGAAACCACGTGATATGTGGAAATGCCAATTTATTCATGCCTTAGCGACTTTTTGAACTAAACGAGATCGAAGTATGGTTTTATATTTAATTTTGTATTTAAATATCGTTTTTTTTTAACGAGTGGCACAATTTAAGGGAATTTAACAAATATATTAAGGAGATTTTTCTTACTTTGTAGTTTCGAAATAATTGCATTACGTTTTTATGTAAAAAATTTACCATAAGCGAAGATCTTTCAATTGTTATTTTGTATACTTCATAATATGAACAATAAAACCTGAGAAATATAAAGAGTTTCGCTTCTTCGAGTATTGAAAACAAATAAAATATTTTGGTTTCGTTAAGGAAGAGGAAATATTTAGCGCATATTGTTTGAAAATAAGTAAATACGTACATATATGTTAAGAAGCTGAATACGGACAGAACTCCTTATCACCAAAAAAGAAGAAAGTGCGCCAAATTTGAAACTCCTGCAGATGTCTGAACGCCAAATGTGGCAGCGCTATAACCACGTGATGTGGGTTTTTCATTTCAATGTTGACACCGCGGCCTTTTGAGAGTCTGGTATTGAAGGCGCTCTCTATTTAATATAACAACTCTCTGGCGACACCGAACTTTATTACTGGTCCCTCACGAGATGCACAAAACTAATAAAATATAACGAATTATTTCCCTCTTCACAGCTTACCTTAACATAATTGGTCATTTCTGTAGGAAGCCTTGGTGAAATTATTTTTAACTGTCTCAACCCGGATAGCATCTTCGTTAGAATATTTGACAAGCTGAACACATTAAAAAAAAACTGGATTGCCTTATGATAGTAAACCTTCCAGTGCTTGATGAAGCAAAATGGAAGGCAGTCCATGTAGGTCAGCATCTGCTCACATTTTTACTACATGTACTCATTTATGAGTACATGTGTTTTTCAAAAATGAAACTTATGTATTCGGAGCAATGATAAACATCGATGAGAACGACATCGGTCAGACGGCATGGGTTCGATTCCCGGCAAGTCCTGTCTGTAATTGTTGAAAGTGATTTATGAAGGCAGCCTATGTAGGCAAGAAACTGCTTTTTTCCATTAATTTTACTCATTTATGAGTACATGTATTTTTAAAAAATGAAACTTATGTATTCGGAGCTATGATAATCAATGAAAGTACTTAAAAATCAGTAAATTTTACTTATTTTTGAATACTTATTTTGAATAGTGTATGAGCATAAAAAATACTAGGAAAAAGAACTAAAAGAGGAATAACTACATGTTGTATCAACAATTGTCAGTATTTTTTTAGAATGTCAATGGTTTTTACATTAGTGTTCAAAAACTACCCTTAGTACAGTCATTTGACACTTCTCATCATTTCCAAGCAGTTGAGTTTGGCATTTCGCCATCAAATATATATTTAGAAATTGTTTTAAACCTTTTTTTAATGAAGAAATATAGATTTAAGGATCAAGCGAGTGGTCTATGTCCTTGGACATTCGTGATTTTATTAAAATTGTAAAAAAGTTATAAATATAATGAGTATAAGAAAACTTTGCTGCTGTTCGAGCAACGATCTTATTTGCACTTCCATGAGTGATTGTCTATGTACCTTCAGATTCTCTATTTTTAAAAACAATTTTTGGGACTTACACGTATCGGTATAGAGTCACTACACTTGTAAAAATTATTATGACCTTGCACAAAACTTTGGTATTCATTTAGCTGCACCAACATTGGAGTTAAGTTTCACCATTTTTTGGTGCTACCACGGAAGGTTTAGTGGTGAAACGTTGCGCCAAAACTCATAACGTTGCATATAAGCCTATGTAGGCATGCAACTGCTCTTTTTACTCATGTTTGAGTATATTTCTTTTAAATGAAACTTATGTATTTGAGCCATGTTAAACATCAAATGTACTCAAAAATGTGTACATTGTACTTATTTTTAAATACCTCTTTTTAACAGTGTATGGATTTATATTTTTCATACAGCTTAAAATAGTATCAAATTACTAGCAACACTTGTGATAAAAGTTATAATCAATAGGGCAGACTGTTTAAATAAAAATGGTTGTACCTAGGGACACTTTTCCAAAATTTGTATTACACGCAAGGGAAATGTATTGTGTGAGTAAGATTTCATTTTCTGCTCATGAAGGGAGATGTACAGTGTGCGTTCCATAAGAAATGAGACCAAATTCATAAAAAATCATATATTGAACATATTCGTACAATTAGTTAAAAATCTTCAAAATAGCATCCTTCTGCGTCGATACATTTATGGAGGAGGTTTTTCCAGGCCTGGAAGGCATCCTGGAAAGCCTTCTGCGGGAGGTCCTTTAGAGCCGATGTAACATGAGCCTGGATGTTTTCAATTGTGTCCCAATGTTTCCCTTTCAGGGCTCCTTTTAAGCGGGGAAACAAACACAATGTCTGGAGGAGCCAGGTCAGGCTTGTAGGAGGCTGACGAACCAGTGGGGTATGCGTCCTGGCCAGGAAATCGTTGACAACGAAGGAGCTGTGGCTTGGCGCGTTATCGTGATGAAGTTTCCATGCGTCCTTGATGTCACTTTGGCAGCGCGCGACCCTCCTTTCTAGCCAGTACCCATACCCCACTGGTTTCCCAGCGTCCCTACAGTCCTGACCTGGCTCCACCAGACTTTTTTTTTGTTTCCTCGCTTAAAAGGAACCCTGAAAGGGTAACATTGGGACACGATTAAAAACATCCAGGCTAATGTTACATCTGCTCTGTAGGACCTCACGGAGTAGGCCTTCCTGGATGCATTCCAGGCCTGGAAATACCGCCTACATAAATGTATCGACGCAAGAGGGTGCTATTTTGAGGATTTTTAACTAATAGTACGAATATGTTGAATAAATTATTTTTTATGAATTTAGTCGCATTACTTATGGAACGCACCCTGTATCTCCCGAAAAATGCTCAGATTTGATGTATTTTATTGCGTATTTTAACATTGTATTTGTATTTTAATAAAATGGATTGGGTCTTGAATTTTGTGGTCTGGGGACCGTTAGTAAGCCAATAAAAGCTCTTTTAACTCAAAGAGTAAGTCACAAGCACATTTTCTGATTTTCTGTAGACAAAATAAAATAAAAAACTTTATAACTATTACGTGTATTTTTAACAGACTGAAAAGTGTACCAACCGAAACTAAATGTAAAACCGCCAAAAACTTTAAATTAAAAACGCCAAAGCACGCCAAAAGAAGGGAGGTTATCAATTCGAATGTTATGTATTTTTTTTTATTATTTTAAAGTTGTTATCGATACTAACCGTTGGTCAATGCTAATTATAGTTATAGGTTTGAGTTATTTATTTTTGGTTTTCGATTTAAAGTTAAACAAAAACACATAGAAAATAAAAATGGCGTGCCGATGTACCTATTATCATGTCAAAGTGTCTTAAAAAATGAGCAGATAGATCTGTGGCATTGTGATTTGATAATCTAAAACACGTAGTTTGAATTCTCAAATCACTGAATCATCAGCAAAAGTTCGCGTTTTTTTTATCCGTGTTCTAATAAAACAAACTTCAAAATAACCACACAAAAATATTATATTTATTATTATATAAAGCTACAACATGTGCTCCAATTTTAAAACTGGAATCAAAGTCTTCATTGGAATACTTTTTGTTTAGCAAATACCGCTGCATCTCACAAATCCATTTCTACAAAGAATCGTCAAAGATTATTTAGTCATATTATGCATTAAAAAGGGATAATGGTTATTAGTTATGATAAAATTATTAGAACTTACTGAAATTAACATTAATAGAACATATTATAAAGTAACAATATTTAAATAGCGTACTAGTAAATTATCATTAATAATGATACGTTTTAAAATTAAAATTTTAGTCATCTCCATAAATTTCAATATTTAAATGTAATCTAGTTAAAATCATTAAACATTATCAATAATTTAAATTATTTAACAATAACAATTATTGGAAAATTACAGAAAAACACATTTTGGAGATTTGGGTGTAAAGTGTTAAAAGTCAAACAGACTACTGAGATAAGAACGTTAAAAGTTTACAACTCGCTTAAGCTGTAATGTTCAATAGGATTACATTCATCTCATTATTGGGCAACCTATTGTACTTTGAACCAAACCACTTGGCCAAATGTTAGATCTTGCTGCTTAGAAATAGTAAGTTTTTTAGTTAGTTTATTTCTGTATTTTGTATGAATTATACCGATTTGCAGCCAGCACACCCAATTAATAAAACAATCGTTTTAATTAATATGTCATTAAAGAGACTTTGTCGTTCATAAATATTTATTAATAATTATTCATCAATTTGTTAAATTATTAATGTTACTCATTATGTAATGTGCACAATATCTCACCTAAAATCTTTGGCATTCTATTCCTTCCATAGGTTGAAATTAAAAGCATGTATATCGTTACAAGAAACAACAGGATTACTGAGAAAAAGAAACACAATATTAAATAAATAAAAAATAGGATATTCGCATAGCAAACTAGTTAACTAAATTTATAATATTCATCCAATTAAATGCTGTTAATTAAATAGCATAAAACGAAATAATTTACAATGTTTTATTGTTTATTGTATTAAAACATGCTAAAAGAACAAGTTCTAATCAAAATGTCTTACTTTTCTCGTTGTCAAAAATTTTCCTGATTAAAACCGGGAAAAGTACTATTAAAAAGATTAAAGTAATTTTTCAGTCGTTCCAAATAAAAATTTTATGACTTGATAAATATATATATATATATATATATATATATATATATATATATATATATATATATATATATATATATATATATATATATATATATTATAAACGAGAGGTGTACGCGTTCTATTCTTAACACTCATAAACGCCAGGTGTCGTTTCATACTAAATTTATGCTGTTTTGCAACTTTGTATTTGACTATTGTCATGTATGTTGTATAGTTTTATAGTTATGCCCATTCACCCAGTAATGCCACTAGAAGGCGCTGTACGCGATTTCCATCTTACTATACCTAGACTCTATACTTCCATGACTATCGAAGGCGTCGGCGTTCAAAAGTTAAGGGATTGTGAAAGGGTGTTAGTGGACATCGTGTACTAGTACCGTTTGGGATCAATTTCTTTTGATATAATTAGAAGTTCATTCATACTTACTTGGTGGAAGGTGGCAAGAAAACTTCCCTTTGTATATTTTGTATTTTTGATGTTTCGCACAAAATTCTCGCCAATGACGATTTCTTGATCTCCTTAAGCTGATCTGAAATCGATTTGAAGCATATGTCGCAATTACCGAGTAACAAACATTCATCAGTCAAATTGAGAAAAAATAAAACCCTTTCTAAGTATCTTCGTTAGACTTACAGAATAAATACCCCAAAAATTAAAGTAACAAATTTGTTTTTGATTATTAATTGTTTAGGACCTTATCGACTTAACAAGGACATGCCAAAGTAGTTAAACTCTCTTGTTCAATTTCATATCGGTCGCTTATCTGTATGTTTAACTTGTATTTGTTTTATTATATCAATACCCATTTGTGTCTGCTTAATTTAATTTGTTAATGAATTTTTTAATTAATGAATTTTTATTAGTTAATGAATTTGCATAAACTAGTAGACGAACTTATACGAAGTAGTTGCATCTACAGCCGGGGGGAAAAACGAACTACCTCTGGTTTCTCGGCCAAAATTTATTACAGGGCTAAAGTTAATATGCCATTTTGTAGGGAAGTCTACTACACATTGATATGCAAAAAAATTGGATGGGGGACTATCTTCATGCTCGAATCCACACCAACTTTAAAAAAAAATTCCTACTTTTTTCTACTTTTGATAGCGCATAAATGTTCCCCGCCCTCAAAATAATCTAAATATAAATTTTCGTTAATTTACTACATTTATATGCAGAAATATTAGATAATGTGTATCGATCTTATTTGAGGGGCTACCTCCACATTGAACAAAGTATGAGTTGGACTACGAGATGAAGGACGCTCGCTGGTAGACAATGTTTTGGCATTCTTATGCGTGGTCAGACTCGCCTAGAATTGTTCTAATAATATGATACAGTATGGTTTATACTTAAAGATATGTTACTACTTTAATGTGATTTTATATAGTATTTTTGATGACGTCAAATTTTATAATTTATATTCTTAGGATGTTCTGAAATTATGTAGGCAAATGAGCAACTTAATATTGTAAGAAAAATTAAAAATAATATTATATATCTACCTTGAAAAAATGTATTTATTCCAGGTTTAAAATTCATATATCAATGATTTATTTTAATTTAAAAATTCAGATGGAATAATTTTTTTAACTATTTTAATTAGTGTTCTACCAATACATGGTTTCTCAATTCTAAATTTAAATGAAATATTGTAAATGTTATAGCAGATTGGGGCTGACGAGTGGCAGCAAGTGCCACCCTACTTTTTGAAAATTTAAAACTAATTCATTGTTTTCTCGGCTGGTTCATTATTTGTTTGGTGGAATTAACGTGTGAATTATATCACCTTATTATCTACCTGAAATTATATCATGTTGTAATCTAAAACATATTTACTTCAAGATAAGTTTTTTTTTCAGAACACGTGTTTTTACCATAAATTTTGATTTTAATAAATTTGGACCGGCATTTATATAATACCCTTCCCTCTCTAAAAAATATATTAATAAAAGTTAAAAATAACTGTTATTTGTCAGTAATATCGTAATTACTACCGTCCTTTCAAAGTAACTGGTAAGCCTATTCCTAATTTATTTAGCCTTTAACCATTCGTTTCGAATTAATTAAGGTTAATTTTTGGACTGGAGTGCATGTAAGTTTTATTCTGAATTTGACTTACCTGGTTTGAATGATCCTGTCTGACTTCCATGTTCAAACCAGTATCTGTCGCCAAATTTCGTTCTTTTGTACTGTTCCACATTAATTGCAGAAAAAGTTCTTCCAACGAAACCGCCTTTGTAGTGATATTCCGCCAAACCGGCAGAGTACAAGTCTATGTCATGAACAGATCTAAACAGTTAACAGTGAAATTTGAGAACCTTTCGTTAAAGTAATGATATTGATACATAGAATTTTATTAAGGGTTCAATTTATAATTCTAAGATAATATATTATACTAATGAGTACAATTTATAATTATACAAAAGTACAATTTATAATTATACAAAAGTACAATTTATAATATAAACTAAAAATAAAATTTGTAATTATATTACCTATCACTATATTTTGCTATGTATCTGTTGTTTTAAAAGCTTAATTTAATTTTCTATTGCACGTTTATAGCAAAATATTTGAGAACCAATTCTACTTAAATAATTAAGACATATTTTTCTAGAAAACGGATGTGTTCGAAGTATAAATTAAAATTTTTGCAACAGAAAATAATTACGAAAACTTCAATAGTATTTTGTAATTGTCGTGTAAAATCCATATATTTTATTTTTTACATTATTTAGCTTTCAACTAAACGTTTTTTTTTTCTTGGAACTTTTGCAACGTTTTTTTCAAAAATAAAATAGCATCTCAGAAAAATGTATTTTAGGGATATAAATACATTAAATTATTTTTAATATTTATTGTGACTGAAATAAAAAAACTTCTTATAAGCTTTGAATATGTAAGAAATTTAACAATAAACATTAAATACACAGTATAAAATAACTTTCCAATTAAAATCAGTGTTTATTAACAAATCATATAATGTCTATAATTTCTAATAAGCTGAGTTGAACCATATGCACTGAGCGGCCAATGATGACTACCTAAAGTTATCAAGTAAATGAGCTATGACTTCACTCTGTTTCCAGATAGGTGTACAAAGGAAAGGTGTTTCCTCACAACGTTAGTAAAATCATTTTATTCAAACTGGTATGCGTAAATACCCCGATTTGAAGGCCTTTGAATTGATTGAGGGTATTTGAATTCATGGAGTGAAGATCAGCAAAACAGCTGCGTATAGGAAGTGCTCAAGAGCAACTTTAGTGAAAGTGTATCAAGACTGCACTGTTTGCCAAAAATCTTAGTTACAACGTAAATCCTGTGGTTGTCAGTGGCTGCTGAATGCTTGAATGGAAAGTATATTGTTCAGGTTTTAAAAGGCTAACCGAAGGCTAACAATGCTTGTAATTACAGCAGATTTTAATCAATGACACTTTCAAAGGATATATGGGTCATTTTCAAATTCCGGTGTCATTTACCGTCCTAATAAAAAATATTTTCTCTATAGGTTGTATTTATCTTTTCAACTTTTTTCTTTTTTTATACAGATGTTGTCAAACAGTTGTTATTGAAGAAATACAAAATTGGATTAAAATAGTTAAATAAAAATTATGTATTTAAACAAATGTGTTGAAGGAATAAAAAAAAAATGGCTGTCCCAAACAGAAAGTATAATTTGAATTCTGCAATAGAATTATTCCAATGGCGGAAAAAAATTTTGTGTTGCATTTACAATTGTTTTAAATATTCTGTATTTTGCATTAAAGAAGGTTTTCATAATATTTAAAGATAAATTAAGATTTTAATTCTTTTGTCCAGAAATGTGTGTCAGGTCTGTTACCATACACTTTAAAACATGTTTTTAAATCAAAATTTACATTTTTTGAATGGTAAAAGTTTTTTATCAATGCAGCAGGATTAGAGAGAGCAGCCATCTTGAATTTCTTGTTGTTAATAGATGAAAAGTTAGACCTTTTGTAGAAAGTATTTTTATTAAATGTCATGTCTGTTACCATAATTTTTTATATAAATCATTTATATATTTTTAATTTCTCAACTGATTTACTTAGCTGACAAGGTTATTTATCCAAAATAAATGTGCTGTTTATGTTTTGGTTTAGATATTCCAAGTAAATAATTCCTCTTCTATGAAATGTCATATATGTTACTTGTCATTTCTGTTACCGTCTTTGGTAACAGACATGACAATTTGTTGTATTTTTATAATAAAAATTAATAACAGATATTTTAAAAGAAGAACTGCATGAAAAACGTTAAAATATAGTTAATAATATTCAGTTTAATGTTTTTTTTAAATATTGTTCAATTTTTTTTTATTTTTTTTATTCTTAATTTCCCGTTTGTCACTGGATTTTGAAAAAGACCCATATCAGAACACAATATTCGCCGCACACTACATCTTATAGGTAATGGAAGCTGTGGGATAAGGCTAGGATCACAATATATCGTTTTTATTCAGTGTGCAGAACTTAGTTCGATTACTCCGCTTCTTTTTATCAACAATTTTTACATACAAACAAGAGGAAAACACATTATATGCTATTGAAAATTAACTGGTAATTAAAAATAAATGTAGGCGTCAAGTTATGTGTCCCTCGTTGGTACTCGAACCTATGAACTATTGCCTAGAAGTCCAGAGCCCTACCGATTCTCTACAACTGTACGATCTAGCTCGATCTTGGAAATATTTCTTTAAAGATTTTGTCATATAATATGGAAAAAAATCATGTTTTAAACAAAATTTTAACATTTCTGAAATGAACGTACGATAAGTTAGTGTAACAGGATATTCCCTTTCTTTTGATACCTGACTCGGTTAGATTCATCGCGTGTAAGAGGCGTAAAATGAATGGAAATAATATAATATACATTTGGCTTAAAAAAAGAAATAGAAATGACATTAGTGAGAATTTTGAATAAAAAACTGCTTTATAGTTTGAGGCTCAGCAATGTTGCATTGTTACGGAAATCCCGGAATTGTTTGATTTAATGGGTTAGAGAAACCTGGCGAAATTGGCTTTTATTTCGTTTAGAAATTTATAATTGATATATTCTAAAAAATAATTTTAATGATAAAATTGACGTTGCTTTTTCTCGTTCTGAACATCAGATAAAGATGACGATGAATATAATTAACATACTCACTCATAAAGAGTTTGTAGAAGATCAACCGTCTCAGGAGGCATAATTTTTTTGAGATCATTGAATTGGTTAATGGAGTCATTGAATAAGTATCTCCTGTAGTAAGTATAACCAGGGATCCCGTGTTCTCTTCCTCTGATGATACTGATGGTGGCCAAGTCACGGCCAGCAGTCTGGTTCAGGTACAGCCTTCGATACAAGAAATTTCGGACATCGTCGTCTAAAATAGAGTACTCACTTTAAGTACATACATCACATCACTTTAAGTACAAACATCAAAATAGATTTGACCCAATACGTTGGTAGGAGACGACTTTGTTTGGGACATGGCTCGTTCTGCATCCATAACAGTTCTATTAAATTGTGCTGCAATACCGTTCTTACAGATGTTAGTATTAATTATTCTTCAAATTCCTTGTGACAAAATCCAAGGTCATTTTCACTATGGGCACATTTTAGCTTAACATTTCATTCCTGCTGAAATTGACTAAGTATTTTTTGAAATAGAATCAAAAACTTAAGATTTATTTTTAATACGTGTATCCCAATTATACGGGAAAAGTTGTGTTTAATTGAAATAAAATACACTGTTAAGAATAGGTACTCAAAAATAAGAAAAATGTATTCATTTTTGAATATATTCGATCCTTGTCATAGCTCCGAATACGCAAGACTCATCTTTGAAAAAAACATGTACTGAAAAATGAGTACAATGAGTAAAAATGAATAAAATATAGCAGTAGCTTACCTACATAGGCTGCTTTCGCAAACCACTTACAATAGAAATCGACAAATTACAACAAAGGCTTACTTTGTATTGAACCCATGTCCTAAGACAAATCAGTACCAGGGTGACATGAAAAAGTTATAGACATAATAAATGTTAAAAAGGTGTCCAAAAGCAAGGGGAGTAAGATACTTGAGTCGTAATAACTCAGTTTCCATTTAAGCAATCGTCATCAAGTAATGCGTAAAATCATCTTCTGAACAACTATTTTAAGTCTGTCAGGTCGTTTTTAAAGATTTCTTGAACAGATGCTAATATTAGCAATATTAAATCACACTTCTCGATTTTAAGAGATTGCGATTGCTTAAATTTGAGTACGTCATCGCTCAATTACGATGCAACTGTACTCAAAGAAAAACGAGTACGCCCAGGTACTGATTTATAAGTACTTTTTTTTGCAGTGTACTTGCTGCCATCGAGACTATTTATTGAAGAAGTACCCTAAAGATCCAAACTCTTATTTGAAAAACGGAAGACCGCAAAGAAGCTTGGAAAATTTTAAAGACCAACTTCAAGCCTTCATCACGTGACCGCGTGGTACCCAGGCTGGATTCATTGACGAGTTCTTATATGTTTGCTTCGAGACAAACAACGGGACTGTCGGAATTTTTTGCCAGAGAAATGTCAAAGAGCCAAAGATTCACACGTGTGGGCCGGCCACAAATAATGTAATCTGTTAACTTTACATTGTATCGAATCAACGCGTTCACACGGACATCATGAATCAAACTAATTTAAGAGAAGGTACGCTGTAAAAAAAATTGCATAAAAATTAGTGCATGGACGTACTCGTTTTTCTTTGAGTACAATTGCATTCCTCAGGATCCTGTAGGGCGGATATTTTCGATGTAATGTTTCATCCTGTAGGATGCCTGGCGGCAGATCGCAATTTTACCCCAGGACATCCTGAGGAGGATGTAGTGCTATGGGGGCGGTATATACCATCGGTAGTGCTATTATACCATTGACGGTTATAAGAACTAGGCACATGGTTCCATACGTGACAATACTATAATATATAACATAAAATTCAATGGATGCAACTAGCGGTCATTTCAAAGCTGTGTAGTATATATGCTACATTATGCACTACATGGTTAATTAAGCAAACTTGATGGTTCAAAATGAAAAATTGGATACATTAAGAGTTGTCCCTTTGATTCTATATGATGCTCAATCAATAGTTTTAAGAAGTTTCTAAATGAGTGATCCAAAAGTTCTGTATTAAATTAAGTATCGTATCAGTTGACGAGATAAATTTAACAAATACTACAACTACTGAGACAATTAAAAAAAATACTACAACAAAAAGTTGGGAGTTAAAGGTTTTAAAAAGTATTCGAATAAAAAAACACTTACTGACAAACATATCGTGCTCCATCTGTCTGTCCACAGTCATCCCTTTGGCGATCCTATCGTACTGCCCATGCTTGAACCCAAAAGGGTTGTAGTAGTTGTCGCGAAATAGGATCTCTTTTGTCTTGATCCCTGTGACGGGATCGATCTCGGACATGACGCTGGGAATGAGGGTATGGCCGTAGCGGGCTGCGACGGCGGCGAACTCGTCTGTGACGGCAGCGTCTGAGTTAGGGTCGTACTGGGTGTGCTGGGCGCCGGGCTTGACGTCTATCCCAGCCTCCTGCATAACATCTCCTAACACTTTGGGGAGGTAGTTGTAGTATGTGATGAACTGGGCAACGGCGATGTTGATGCGTCTGTGGCGAAAAACATGACATCGTTAATTGGGTTTTGAATTGTAATTGTATAATCTTAATATAAGGTAATTTTCCCAATTATGAATATATTCGCATTAAAAATTTTAATTAGTGACCTTCCAAAAAGCTACTATTCGATACGAACTTTTATTAATTAATGTAAAATAAAAAGTCTTGTAGATATTTCATTATTAACACGTTCTGTGGAGTACGGGGTCGATTGACCACGTGAAGAACTTGCCAATAGTTACTGCATTAGGTTAATTGACACCGTGTTGCACTCGCGGATAGTTCCTAACTTGTACAGAGGTAATTGACCCCGTGTTGAACTCGCGAATAGTTCCTGACCTGTACATAGGTAATTGACCCAGTGCTGAACTCGCGGATAGTTCCAGACCACCTGCACAGAAGTAATTGACCCCGTGTTGCACTCACGCATAGCGCCTGACCTGTACAGAGGTAATTGACCCCGTGTTTAACTCGCGGATAGTTTTTGACCTATACAGAGGTAATTGCCCCCGTGTTGCACTCGCGGATAGTTCTTGACCTGAACAGAGGTAACTGACCCCGTGTTGCATTCGCGGATAGTTAATGACCTGCACAGAGGTAATTGATCCAATGCTGCAGTCTCGGATAGTTCCGGTCATGCACACAGTTACTTGAGCCTGTGTCGCACTTTTGGATAAATACGGATTTGACCACTCGCCCTGAACGTGTTAAGTGCGGACTCGATAAAACTATTGAGTCCGCACTGAATGTGTTAACATAGCACTTTTCGACGTAATGTACTAGCGAGTTGTGTGTAAACATGGAAAGGTTTGCGTGATGAACTCGCTGAGTGTTTACATTCGATTATATATTTTAGAGGAACTATAGAAGGTCATTCAAATATCGTGATATAACATAATGCCTTCATTAAATGAACAGGAGTATTCTCAGGAAATTCCGAAACTCATTTCAAAATATAGCAAATTCCAAATAACACATAGGACAGCCAGATATATGAAATATCTAAAATATCCATTTTTTTTTACTGGTTTTAACCCTTTGGCGTGCGATAGGTAAATTTGGCATTGGTAAATTTGGCGGAACCGTGAAAGGTGTCGTCCATATATTGCATAACCTAAATAAAGGGAATATATTTGCTGTCCTGCATGGATTTATATTCAATTCCTAACTTACGATACTCTTTGTCTCGATTATTTTATGATGCGATTCTTCTATTTTTTGTCACGATTCTGAAAATTGGCGCCAATGCCATGCTTTTCACTTTGTTTGAATTGTGTCATACGTGGCATCTCGCCAACAGTTTTAAGCGCATGAACATACCGTACGCTAATGTAACAGATTCCTAATGCCGATTTAAGGCTCCGGGCAATTGTGGTATCCGGCATTTGGTCTATAACAACTCAGAAGAGCATGTGGTACAACCGTCGAACCACCTCGCACTGAAATACTTTGCCTTGTAAAGAGCAATGTGTGTCGTCTGTGTTCGCGAAACAACATAGTAATACATAATTTTTTCTTACTTAAATTGAATTTTACCTTAAATTATATTTGTAGTAATGAAATGACCCATAAACAACACAATTCTTTGCAGAAGAGAAAATCTTTTCCGCGACATGTGTGATATGCAAGGTATGTTCGACCCCTCGCGCGATTCTGCCAAATTTACTGTTGCCAAATTTATGTAATAATACATTAAACATTACATAAACATTACAATAAAACATAGAAATAAGCTATATCGTATATGTTATTTCACCTCAAAAGGATCTATCTTATTGTTATAACAGCTGTTTGGTCCCGTGTTGCTGGAGAACCTGTT
Organism: Troglohyphantes excavatus; assembly: GCA_963932185.1. Taxonomy (NCBI): domain Eukaryota; kingdom Metazoa; phylum Arthropoda; class Arachnida; order Araneae; family Linyphiidae; genus Troglohyphantes; species Troglohyphantes excavatus. Next base: position 63,289,281 of record OZ010674.1, on the reverse strand, counting down.
AAGACATATACATATACATAAAATTAATTGAATTATTTTCCGAAGGGGCAAAATAATTCAATCAATTTTATTTATATGTATATGTCTTAACAGGTTCTCTAGCAACACGGGACCAAACAGCTGTTATAAAAATAAGATATATCTTTTTAAGGTGAAATAACATATACAATATAGTTTATTTCTATGTTTTCTTCATTCACTGACCAAATTGAAAGAAAGATCAATATAGCAAACCTTCCGGGAAACCAACGTGTGCACACAATTTAAAAATTAGGAATATACCATATTTGCACTATTTTATAATTAATTACCTGGCTTCTTGATACAGCGTTTCGTCGTCCCAGCGTGGATTGACTTCCTTTAGTTTCTGACAAATGAAATTGTGGTGCCTCAATAGGTAAGTGTTCACCGTCAAAAGGAACAAGTTCTGATTTCCCCTGTCTTCGCCTAAATAAGAATATCAACACTTCATTCACGCATACATCGTGATTTCTATATTGATATCTTTTTAATACAACCATTCATTTTCTCGTAGCTTATTTTGAATCATTAGATTTTCTTATATCTTTTTGGGAGAAATGTTATTAAACTTGAAAATTTATAAAGTTGAGTTTATTTTTATCTTTTACTAGCTAAAGTGCGAAAAAACTGGATGTTATTTTTACACATTTAACCATATTTTAGTTAACATGACGTTAGTTTGCGACATTTTTATTCATTTGGCGGTCTATTGCCGATATATCCTCATCAGCCAATCATAATGCATCGTTTATCTATCCTCAACTATATAACTATGTAAAATATGTTACATTGTTAAAATGTTCAAATATTGCGTTTGTTAAAATATTGCATTATTATAAATAGGTTTTATTAAAATGTCAATGACGTTATCTGAATTAAGAGGTGGGAAAGGGGATAGGTAGGTGTTATTGTTCTACATTTTATGTAGACAATAACCTTCTCCTTCGTTCGAATGTATATATATATATATATATATATATATATATATATATATATATATATATATATATATATATATATATATATATATATATATATATATTTGAGTTTCTAGTGTCTTTATATTTTATTATATAAAACATTGATTTATCAATAATATTTTGTATTTTTTCAAGGATGTAAAAAAATTAAACAGTGTATGTTCAAATAATAATAAATAAATGTATAATAGCTTCCATTATATGCCATATACACAAGAACCAGTTTGTTTTAAATAATTTTATTTAATTGTGTCAGAATAGGAAATGTATATAAAAAATAATTCTTTAACTCAGACGGAATCGGGTTTCCAGATTCAATCCGATATTACCAATGCATTGAGTCTAATAGGCGCAAAAAGACTGATTTTTAGAATTTTAAAATGAAAATTCATTAAAATAATAAATTATAAATAAATTTACTTAATAACATTACATATCATTTAAACAATTAAATGTAGATATACATTAGATCTCGATATAGAGTAGTATAATAGTTTTCTTACCTGTGTGGTAGCAACCTTTCTCAAATTTTGGTGAAACACACAGTTCTTCCGCATGTACCGTGGGTGGCATTGGTCCAGAAAGTGGGTTAGATTCCACAGCCAATGTCCCTTATTAAATACAAATTATAAACTAAATTACCAATTTTTTTTTTTTTACATTTGAAAATCGCAATGACATTTTTTTTTAATGTGAGACTCAAGGAATGAAGGTAATTAATATAATATAATATTAAATATAATATAAATTAATATTAAATAACTATTTAATTTATCAATTTAAATTATTGAATATCGTCAAATAAACTAAATCATGAAACACATTGTTAGTTTATTTTTTTTTAAAAAAACTTCAATTCCGTGCTGCTATCTGTTATTCATTCTGTGAACCACATTCTCTAAACTTACGATATAAAATTTATAATAATATAAATAACATTCTTAAATAAATATTTTTTTAAAGATAACATATTAAAAAAACATTATTCTATTAGAAAAGGTATTGCTTCCACTAAACTTTTGAATACTAACTTATACTATAAATATTCCCATTACGTATTATGCTGAAATCGTCATATTTGATAATAGTTATCCTCCAAATAATCCTAATTGAAAATGTTAATTTTAAAATCTCCACACAACATTATTTCAAATATTTTAACAACATTGCATGATTATTTTTAATTTGTTAAGGTTTATTTTTAATTTGTTTTTTTGTTTGAATTTTGTTTGTTTGAATTTTTAATGTTTAATTTTAATTATTAAAATTAATTTTGTTATGCGTATTCAAAGTATAAAGAAAATGTCATTAGTGATTTTTATAGAAACTTTATCAAACTGCTTTTCCATGTTGGGAATATTTTTAAATGCCTAATGAAGCATACGATAATGAATGTTGTTTAAAAGTTTTTTTAATAATTAATCTAAATCAAATTAAAAATTTCTGCCCAGTGATATAAATTGTAATCATAACGAATTAAGTTATAGTGCATAGTAAAAAGAAATATACGTCAAAATGAGTATCTAAGCCTACTCGTTTTTTTTAAAGTATAATTGCATCGTAAACGGGCGTATAACATATTAAAATGGAAGTAACAGTACTTCCTCAAAAAGTACAAATGTGATGCAGTATTGCTAATCTCAGCTTTTGTTCAGCGATCATAATGAAACCTGACAAATTTAAAACAGTTAAGAAAATATTTTTCCTCATTATTTGTTGTCTGATTGTTTAAATAGAAACTGAGTTATTACACCTAAATTATCCTACTTCCCATTATTTTGGCACACATTTTTGAACATTTCTTCTGTTTACAAGTTCTGAATGTTGCCCTGGTAGTTTAACGGATAAGGCGCTGCACTGTGGTTGAGAAGATCCTGGTTCATTTCCCGGTAAGATTTGATTGTAATTCTCGATATTTATTGTAAACGATTTATTAAGACAGCCTATGTAGGCAAAGATATACTCATTGTATTTATTTTCCAATACCTTTTTCTTCAAAATTGAAATTCATGTATTCTAAATCATCATAAGCATCAAATGTAATCACACTGTTAAAAAAGGAATCTAAAATGAGTACCTGAACATACTCGTTTTTCTTTGAGTACAATTGCATCTAAATGAGCGATTACGTACTGAAATTTAAGTAACCGTACTTTCTTAAACATGAGCAGTGTGATTTAATATTGCTAATTTCAGCTTCTATTCAAGCCATCTGAACAAAGCGACCTGGCAAACTTAAAATAATTGTTTAGAAGATGGTTTTCTACATTATTTGATGTCGATTGCTTTAATGGAAACTGGGTCATTACAACTTAATTATTTTATTTCCCATTCTTTTTTTACACATTTTTAACATTTCTTTTGTTTATAACTTTTTCACGTCGCCCTGGAAATGCAACGGATAAGGCGACTGGACTGCGGTGCCTTAGAATATGTGTTCGATTCCCGGTAAGGTCTTTGTTGTAATTGTTGATATTTATTGAAAGCCTACGAAAGGCAGCTTACGTATACAACCAACTGCTCTTTTTTAAATCATTTTTACTCATTGTACTCATTTTTGAATATTTTTTTTTTCAAAAATAAAACTTATGCATTCGGAAAGTACGATTGCTTACATTTGAGTACGTGATCGTTCATTTATGATACATTTGTACATAAAAAAACCCAAGTGCGTTCATGTACTCAGTTTTAATCTTTTTATTTACAGTACAGTTGCGTTGAGTAACCAAGAATTGGATTATTGGTACAACTGGCGAAAAAGTGGTTTAAACTTACACCACTTTTCCACCAGTTGCGTTCAGTAATCAAGGAAAGGATTGTTGATACAACTGGGGGGAAAGTAGTGTAAATCTGACTTTGATTTAAAAGTCAATTCACCGCCTCCATTGCAAATAATGCACTTGAGACTAAAACGTTTAAAAATCTATTGATAGCTAGTTGACTGACCTCCCACTCCGCTTCTTAGTTTCTTAGCAGTGTCTTCAATACTGCCATAAACTATTGATAGATCGTGGTATGCAGTATTCTGATTCCACTGAAACCTCTTGCCTAAGGAGAAATAGTTACTCATTAGTTATGAAGAGAAAAATAGATAATAAAGCAATATAATTAATTAAAGTTTTATAGTGATTTACATGGCAATAAAAAAGGATTGCTTCGATGATTAATTGTAATTTAAATTTTCAGTTTAAATTTTTTAAGGTTTAATTAATGGTTTGTTAGTAGGACACATTGTTATTGTGTACCTTACCTTACAGCGAGAATAAGTTTGCGAAGCAATCCTATTTTTTATATTGATTTCCCCCTAGTTTTATTGATTTTGTGTATACTTTACTTGTGCTGCACAGTGTGCAGGGTATGGACCTCACAATACTCAGACATGTCTGACCGAACTGCGGGTAGAAGGTGTCTCCTGGAGGCACGGGCAGGGACACGCAGGTGTGACTGAAGTGCGGGCCCTGGTCACAGCAGGGCATGGGCTCGTGGGGGTCGTCGGATCCTGCGATGAATATTGGAACATTAAAAATATCCATTGATTTTAAAAACATTGCAAATAGGTAAGTATTGTTTTGAATACAGTTATTTAAAATATATATATATTTCACAACTTTTACTGTTATATCAAACAGTAGGATCTCTAAAAGTATTATTCGCCATCAAACATTTCAGAAAAACATAGCCTACAAATTATTGATGAGGATAGTCGCTATACAGTGTTAAAAAAATTTACGACCTTTCACCAAACTTTGGTACTTCTTTTGCTGCAACCAGCATTTGGTGTTTAATTTCACCATTTGAAGTAGTAGTACTTTCCTATAGTAAGATGACAATTTGTCACCGAGCGGGCTCGACCTAGGAATCCTTTGATTCATAGGTGAACGCTTTTATCCATTGGGACAAGGAGGCCCATGTTCGTCGTCGTCTTTCTTGGAGGTGCTTGTTGATGTAGCGACAGCGAAAATTTTGGTTGCAGTTAAAGAGGTTGAACCAATTATAGGCAAAACATCCGCTGTTTTACGATAAAGGGTTTTGGTTCAACCTAGATTCCACCATAATATGACGTATACCTCTGTGTTGCACCAAGATATGGTGGTACATCGTTGAACTGAAATTTTTAACAGTGTACTTTGGCCACTCAGTGTATTACGTCCACGTACAATGGGCATAAGCTTTGTAATTTTAAGTGTTTACTCTTATCATTATTTTAGGTTTATGTTCTTATATTTGTGTCCTAACTCATCAAAATCAGTACAGTAATTATTACATAATTTTATTATATAATTTTCGGAATTATATATATGACATAGGATAGAAAAAACAGTTCATGCCTGCTTGGTAACTGAAAATGTCGTTGAGCGCCAAGTCGTGCGTCAACATCTGTCCCCACACCAAGAAGTGCGTCGTCAGGCTGTTGGGTACAGGTTTGAGTTCGGTGTGCAGCACGTTCGATACCAGCCGGGGATTCGCAAGGGGTTTGCCTGTGCAGGACACCCTCGGCTGGGACACATCTGCGAAAAATCCAGGTACAATGTTAAAAATATATAATCACAAATAAGTAAAATGTGCTCATGTTTAAGTTCATTCGATGATTAACATATCTCCGAATGCATATTTCAAATTTAAAAATGCATTCACTCAAAAATAAGTACAATCAATAAAATGAGTAGCTGTTAGTATACATAGGCTACCTTCATTAATCACTTTAAATAAATATCAACAATCCCAACCATGACTTACACGGGAATCGAACCCATATCCTAAGGCATCGCAGTCCAGTGCCTTAACCAGGGCGACATGAAGTAGTTATAAACAAGATACATGTTAAAAGGTGTCCCAAAAGTATGGGAAGTAAGACAATTGAAGTTGTAATAACTAATTTTCCGTTTAAGCAATCGACATCAAATGATGTGAAAAACCATCTTCTAAACAACCCTTTTAAATTTGACAGGTCGCTTTGTTAAGATGGCTTGAAAAGAAGCTGAGATTAGGAGTATTAAATCACTCTGCACATTTTTCAAGAAGTACGATTACTTAAATTTTAGTACGCCAACGCTCATTTACGATGTAATCGTTCAAAAGAAACACGAGTATGCTCATTTTTAAGTACCTTTTTTACAGTGTAGGCTCAGCCCTCACAGTACCGTAGAGTTTTGGTGCATGAATACTTTTTTTTCAATATCTCAATTGAAGTTCAGTGTGATCGCCTTAAGCATGAAATCGTTTCAGAATTATCACTACACAAAATTTTTACACAAATGCTTTAAACTGCGTCGACTCGTCAAACGAACTTGAGCTCGTCGTTCTTTTCATTTTAAGCACGTACTTAGTAGGACATGTTGAGTAGGACTGAAGTCACAGCGATTGTATAGGCTAGTCTAGTATATGCACAAAGTGTGAGTCATCCTGTCGTATGCAATATAAATCTTAGAAGATTGAAGAGGTGAATTGGTTAAGTCAGTTAACGGCCTAACTTCGTTTACATGATGATAGATAATTTATTATCCCTATAGGCTGAATTCCCGTAAAGTCTGATCTTTGGGGGGAATGCGTTAACAATCTGCCTGGTTGACGCTTTCCATTTTCCTCTACACCAGCGGTTCGCAATAAGAATTAAGTCAAGGACACCTTGGAAAACTAAAATTAGTTCGGGGAGCCATTTTTAATTCCACCTAATGTATTACAATATATCTGACTTAAATATGAGATCATAATTTGTTTTATTGCGTTCTGGACACGTTTTAAATACGATTAAAAACAATAAAACAATTCGATTTTGAATTCACGAGAGAGGTTTAATCCTGTACTTTATATATATATTTTTTTATTCGTACTTACTATCTGCAAAATCGAATGGCAGAAGTCTCCTAATGCAGCTGTCAGACTTCCCCCAAGTCGGATTCCCCAAGTTGTTGCACGTCCCATCTATTGTGCGGTACTTGTTATTAGCTGCGATAGAGCAGTTGATGAAAGGTTCTCTGCATTTCACTATTTCGTCTCGGGTGCCTTCGATGTTTCGCGGATCTAAAAGTTCGTAGCTGCAAGATACAAGTCGAACATTTACCTGCATCAATAATATATTATGAAAGATTTGTTGCTGCAACCACGCCACAGTTCAAGTGATACAATTGTATTTAGGTTATGACAGAAATAGACAAACATTCATATGGATATCAATTTATACACTGTTTAAAATAGATACTAAGAAATAAGTAGGAAGTACTCATTTTAAGTACAGTCGATGCTTATCATGGCTCCAAATACATAAGTTTCATTATTGAAAAATACATCTACTCAAAAATGAATAAAAAGAGAAGTAGCTTGCCTACGAAGATTCCTTCATGAATCCCTTTCAATAAATATCAACAATTACGCCACGACTTACCGGGAATGGAAACCAGATTCTCTGGCACCACAATCCAGTGCCTTATCCGTTGTAGTACCAAGCGACGTGAACAAATTGTTAACAGAAGAAATATTAAAAATCTGTGTCAAAAGAATAGTAAATAAGATAACTGAGTTGTAATAACTCAATTTCCATTTAAGCAATCAACATCAAATATTGTTGAAATACATCTTCCGAACAACTATTTTAAGTTTATCAGGTCTCTTTATTAATATGGCTGAAGAAGAAGCTGAGATTAACAATAGTAAATCACAATGCTCATTTTTGAATAAGTACAAATACTTTAATTTGATTACGTCATCGCTCATTTACGATGCAATTGTACTCAAAGACAAACGAGCATGTTCTGGTACTCGATTCTAAGTACTTTTTTACTGTGTTCCTAAAACAATATATTATTTTCTAGAATCATGTTCCATTTATAACAGTGGTTCCCAACCTTTAGACTCAAAAGATTGTAAGTAACTGAATTAATTATAAGAAAAAGTCATATTTACTTTAGTCGGCATTCTGTCTGAAACTGTGGTCCGAAGACGATCTTCTTTTTATCGTTTGCAGTTCTGTACGAAGGGAGGACTGGCGGAATTGTTTGACCAACTATATTAAACAAAACAAAAATGAAAACAACTATTATATAACTATTATCGACTACAACTATTATAACTACTTATTACTATACTAATACAAATCACTATTGGATAATTTGTGAGTGTTACTGCTAAATTTGATTTATTATTAAAAATTTTCTTTGGAAAATTCGAGAAAAATATTGAGTAAAAATTGAAAACACAGTACACTACAGCAGACGGCAACGCGTTTTTCCATAACAAACGAAATATCGTTACGATGAAGTTCGACAGGCGCGTGCCCACGGTAAAACGTTCCGATAAATTGTATCGTCCGATTGGCAAAGGCAATATCGTTATCGTTTCGGCTAATGAAAAAGCGTTTCGGCTTCGTATGTATATTTCGCTTTATATCGTGTCAAAAATGATATACGATTTATATGTGTCGTGTTGTTAAATGTAAAAGCGACCTTACTACCAGTCAATTGGAATTCATTTTTTTAACGCCCCCTCACCCCCAGAATTGATTAAAATCTTCCGTTTCCATGCCAACTACTACATTGTCTCTGGACTTTCTGCTAATGATAGAACAGCATATATAACAATATTTTTTCAAAATAATATTTTCAAATGATGAAAATGCTTCACCTGCTTCACTGTATCCATTGGATGGGAAGACAGGTTGAATATCTTCCCAAATGTCCACTGTCTCATCTTGACCGTTGCATATTTCGATGAAACATATCGTTAAAGTTGCTAATACAAACCTGAAACAAAGATACACATTGATTTCCATTTCATTAATAGTGTGGACATTAGGCCAGATAGGATTTTCTCCAAATGAAAGAGTAAATATATACAATGTGGGCACAAACCAGTGGACGATGATCATAATTTGGTTCCATAATAAGAAAAAAATTATTTTCTAACTACCTTGTTGTTTCGAAACTCAAAGTTGCTTCTGAACGTTTCAAACGGTTTTTTGCATCTTGGGTGATGGGGTTCAAAATTACATAAATCCACATTTTTTACAGTATATATATATATATATATATATATATATATATACATTTCTCAATGCAGAACATCACTTTGCAAAGCGGCATTGACCAAATGTGTTAGAATCTATTCTAAAAGGCATTTGAAGTCATTTGTGTTTATATCCCAAACTACCCGGATGTCAATCGTTATGGTGCCTCACATAAAATTTACGAAAATGGATTTATCTGGTTTTGAAACTAATCACCTCACGTATGTCTCTGCAATTTTCCCAGCAGTACACAAAATTTTTGATTCCTAAGAATACTAAATATTGATATTTTTTTCAATTTAAATTAGAGTAGTGGGGGTAGTTTTACAAGCGATCTCTGTAAAATAATATGTTTTTTTTTATAAAAGAAGCCTTTTGAAAATATAATTTACACTCCAACCTTATTGATTATACTAAAATTAATGAAACGTGTTTATTAATTCACGAACATCAGCAAAAATTCATAGAGAAAAGAAAAAGCAACACAGGTGATTCTGACTGACTTCCACAAACAATTACTGAAAGGAAAAAACCTTTGTATTTCGGGTAGTGGCTAACTAATCAAGAATAAATCGTGGTAGGAGATGTTAGGAACTTAGACGGCATTTGGGTCTACCTTATTTACGTCAATAAATCATTATTACAAGTAAAAAAACTACTAATAGTAAATAAAAGGAAGACAGTATTTTTTTAAATGTCCACTAACCTTGAAATAGTTTTCCAATCTTTCATAATCAGGATAAATATTAATTTATTAAAAGCTGCCTCGTCTCCTCTTCAAAAGATAATATGCTTCTATTTAGAACTCGTAAAGTTTTCCCATGCGGTCTTTTGAAATTGAGCAGCTGTTAGGTGGAAATTTTTATACGACCTTATTGTAAAATGTCACAATGGAGCACCGAAGTTTATTACTGGTCCTGGACGAGATGCACAAAACTGATAAGAGATTATGAGTTATTTCACATTCACATTTCTCTTGAACACAATTCGGTCATTTCTACAGGATTCATTGTCGAAAATATGTTTCACTGTCGTAACGCGGATAGAATCTTTATTAGAATATTTGACAAGCTGGACGCATTTTAAAATTTTATTGCTTTCTGACATTAATATTTGGAATAATTTCACCATTTACTGACTGACAGTTAACATCTGTTGTCATGTCATGTAAATTATTTTTCAGATTCACTGTGTAGAAAATTGGAATTTTCAGTGACACACTCAAGCTTGTGTTTCTCTTTTGACTCAAGCAAGCTTCGAATTTTGCACTCGAATTTCTACATTCCTCCCCACCTCCTGAAGTTTTTACACAGGCACTAAATACAATGGATAATATATAAAAGGAGGGAAGGAGCGGCAACGAATTATTATAAAGTAGGTAACAATAAAAATGCCTAATGCATGCCATGCTTGTACAATTTTCTCATCTGAAAGAACAAATTGATTGACGATTTATTCATTTATTAATACATTTTCCTAAACATTATTTAACAAGATAAAACAACGTTGGAACAAGAGAGCATAGCGTATTGAGAATTTGTTTTAATTGTCTACAATTTTTAGCACTTTAAAATAGGTACCTTATGTAAATAGAAGCAATGCTTTTATTCATCCGACAAAAGTAAGTTAAAAACTCATTATAAATTAACGGAAAAAATAGAAATTTACAGATTCTAAAAGGTATGAATTTGGGTGAGGTCGAGCCAAAAATTCAAAAACGTATATTGCAAGCAATTGTTGTAAATAAGATCATCAAACTAGTGGTACCGGGAAAGCGCTTTGTCAGCCTTGCATGAAAACTACCTCTGATATAACAGTTTTCGGCATTCATTTGATCTTCTAATATCTGAAATTCAGCCCAGTAGAGATAGCTGAAAATGAAGGGTTGCGTTTTCCAAAAAAAAAAAAAAAAATCTCTAAGAAAAAACACTTATTTTCAGATTTTCCTCAATAACTCGTAATTTCCAGAGCATTTTAGGCTAAAATACAGCCATACCACTTGTACAGAACATTAAATTTCCTACAAGTATCATGAATAACACGTTGGAAAATTGTAAACAGGCACTAAGATACAAAACCTTGAAAATATGCATATTTAAAAAAAAAAATCAGATATGTCATTGGTTTTACCTGAATAATTTTTTTCTGTGCAGTTTAGCGTGAAATGTGGAATCACCAAAATTGTAGACGATTTAAATTTTCAACAATATTTATATGTTTTATGATGTTGTGTCCCATACCATGAATGACTTAAAATATTTGTTGCATATTTTTGCGTCTTACTTATACGATTTATGACAAAAACGAAAAAATATATTAGCATTGATTAATGGTAAAAGCCAATTTTTATTGGTAACAAAAATATAAAAAAAATTAGTATCCAACCAAACAAATATTATTAAAATTTTTACCAATAAAATTTCCTCCAGAGACACAGTCCTGGGTTTGCCCCTGCACCACAAACAACTGAAGATTCTCCCATCTGACGGCAAAGCCCTCTTTTGTTTACGGCATCAAGTTCCATAAATCGCACCCTTCTGAAAGCTTTGTTTAGAACAGGTGTCAGGGACCGATTTGGAACGGTTTTATTTTTATGAAAGTCGCTTTCATCTCTCATGAAATTCGCTTACGTCAGCGGTCAGCAGGAAAGGGTACAAAGAATTCGATGACTAGAAGAATTTTTAATACGCAATCAATGGTTAAAGCCAGCTTTGGCGATTTATGTTTGATCTGGCAACAGTGACTGGTTTTCAGCAGGGCATTCGGGGCCATTGACAAGGTGCCCCATTTAAAGAAGGCCGCCAAAAATGCTATAAAGATTAAAAAATTGAAAAAGTAAATAATAAATTTACTAACTAATGGATTTTTATTTAAAATCATCAATTACTTTTTTTTAAATTTTGTTTTGCAAAACTTCTACTATTTTATTCAATCTGAAAAAAAAAATATATAAAAAAAGTTTTTGAAAAATAAGTTTTTTTTGCAGTATTTACATTTGCGTTAAACCTGATTGATTATGTTATTTTTCATTATGTGCTTCATAAATTTAAAAGTTTTATTGTAAAGTACGTAGGGAAGCACCCAAATGTTATTTGGCCATGGGCCCTTACACTTGTAAATCGGTAAACGTCTGGCAATATTGGGACTGAGTATTGCTATAATTTGAAAATCTTGGCTATGGACAGGGTCGCCCATAATAGATGTGCAAATGACGCCAAGAGAACACTTGAACCAAATTGATTTGAAGGCTTTTTTATAGCTAGTTCCGCTTTGCACCATTCTTAGATAAAATGTCGCATTGTTTAAATTATCTAAAGCAATGGAATAACTTTTTTTTGCTTAATTTTTTTTAAATAATTTAAAATAAAATTAGTTAATAATCCATTTAAACATAGCAAAGCAGTATAATTTAAATAAAATTAAACTATACACAATAAAAATAAGGGGGAGAGGTCGAATCAAGGATGTCATCTCAGCAGAGATTGTAATTTATGAAACACTCTAATCATATGTTAAATTTAAAGGATATAAATTAATATCTTAATTTATTTAAAAACGGATTTCACATATTTTTTAAATAATCTAACGTTATCCAAAAGTATATAAAGAAGGCTTTGTTACAGTATATAACATAAATTAAATTCCATTCGTCATCTGATATAATTACATCGTCATAAAATTTAAGTCCAAGAAAACAGACTCGACACAAAATCTTTAAAAAAAAGTTTACATTTTTATTATTAAATAAGACTACATATTTTTACACTACAGATAAACTGTGCAAAAGGCTCTATAGGAAAACAAATGCACTTGGGGCTCACATTGGCCGGTTCTTTTCCCCAAACTGCTACTGTAAAAAAATTAACAAAATTACATTAACGAAATATTTAATAAATATAATAAGCGAATAACTATTTAACAATAATTGATTTCATAGTAATTTTGATGATATAATCCACTGAAAATATGTCTTAATATTTGTGGCTTGAATCAAGGAAGGCCAATGTCATAAAATTACCAGTTTTGAGAAACATGGCGTTTAAGTTTGAGGTGCAACATCGTTGCAGAAATGAAGAAATTGTTCGATTTGTTGTTACAGAAGTTTGATTGGCCTGATTTGGAAGTTAAAAACAATATATTCAAAATTGTTTGAAAAAAAACTGGATGAAAAAAAAGACTGGAAAATTGAGATTGTTCCTTCTTGTTTCAAGATACATATAAAATGTTGTATAATTAAATAGTCAACAAAATACACTTTTTTGACTTTTTTGCATTATGTTTATTTATATATTCATACTCTTTTTCGTGTTTCTAGAATTGATAAACTAATTCAAATTATTCATTTAGAAAATTAAATTCGTCCATCTTGAGTATAATCTTTTCAACTCTGACGATAGGTACAAAAATAATCTTACAAATGTGCTCAATATTTAGGGATAAAAGATAATGAACAAATATATTCAGTTATTTATTTATTTTTTAAATTATTGTTATTATGTATTTTACACAATGTTGTCAGAGAGCCAGAAGGCCCGTCCAGACAACTCAATAAAACTACATGTACAATAAAATACATACATTTTAAAACTACACATATAATAAAATACATATATAATAAAAACATTCTGAAGCCGTATGAAAGTGAAAAAGGCAGCAAAAACAGATAACAGAATTTTTTAAAGATGACCAAATTAAGAAATTTGATTATGAACCCTCAGGATTTAACTTTCAAAACATTCCGAATTTCCCTTTCCCCAGTATTGTAATTTTGATTTGACTATTTCCAAAGGCCCGTTCTAATGTATTGTTTAGGCTACATCTTTGCAATATCTTCGACCAACAACTTGTGTATTTGATTAGTAGTTTGCATTTTTAACCTCAGTAATACAGAATATAACAATGTAAATTACCGCCAGAATAAAGCTAAAACGTTTTTTGCGAATAAACTGCCTTAAATTCTTAATAAAAGTGAGAATAAAATTAACAACCTGACATAAATACTCAACTAAAAATAGTGTGTTTTAAAATACTACACATCTTTCTTTTACTATGTCCAAATGCCCATGTTTTAAAGAATTGCCATGAATGGTATTATTACAAAAGAATAACCAGCTATTTTAATTTAAGAATTTTTTTTATTTCCTTATCAATGTATTAAAATTTCGTTATTTACTCATTTTGTTAAGTTATTTTTCTTAACTTTTTTATTTTGTGATACTATGGTTATTGCATTCGCATCGAAAAATACCTGCCATATAAATATTTAGTAAGTTTCCACAGCAAATTAAAGCCAAGACGCACTTTATCCAAAGAATAACCTGCTATAACTTGGCGATAGTTTAGCAAACGGTGCAGCATATTATAATCTTACCACGTACTTTCGATAATTCAGATAATTCATTCAGAACAATAAAATTAAGAACATTTAATTCTTAATGACCACCATTTAACGTTTTAAAAGGAAATATTCATTGACGCATTAAATAAAATACTTTCTCAATGATCATTTGGTATCTGTGGAATTTTATTTTTTAATAACATAAAATAGTAATATAGAGTTGAAAATTCACAGTAAAACCCAAGCTTCGTACATTTAAAAAAAATACTTGCATATAATATTTAAAAAAAAAAAAAAATGGGCGTTCATACACAAATTACTCGCATTTTGGATGAATTGTTTTAAAAGTTCGATTTAAGATAATTAAATATATTTACAATGAACCTGTGTACAAAAAACAAATCAAAAGAGATAAAACAATTATAAAATTTTAATACAATTCTAAACCCATTTCCCCAAGATAAAATTATGGTTGTTAAAATTTTTGAATGGTTCCGTATTGTAGCAATAAGCCCAATGTGCAGACGTTTTTCAATAATCATTAAATCAAACAAAACCAATGACGTAATTTTTATAGTGTCAATAACGAAAAATTTTATTTTAAATTTCAAACGATATTTTCATCCATGTTAAGTCAATGGAATACATTAAAATAGTTTCAATCTAGAATGGAACATCGTAGAAACTTAAAAATTATCACAAAAAATAAATCTCTGTAAATTTCATAAAGCTAAGTTTTGTAGTTATGGAGTATTCCGTGTAAATATCGGCATTCTAATTGATTTAGATTCTTTTAAATTACATTTTGACTTTTCTCCGTTGATTTTAACTGATTTACCGTTACCACTTTATGAAACTTTGCGGGCGTACGCTAAAAAATGTCATAACAATCGAATGGAACATCGCAGAGACTTGAAAATAGTCGTGTTAAAATTCTTATTTTTTGAACTAATTATTCTCTGAATTTCAAACCTCTGCGTTTTGTAGTTACGGAGCCTATAATGTACTAACAAACATCCGGACAGATTTTCGGATTTTCAGCTTTATACATATGATTAACTTAGTTACGTACACACTTCTGGTAGGCAAGAGTATGGTAAGCTTAACGTCAATTATGCCAAAACAAACTACCAATAATGTTAAAAATTAAACTAAAACTTGGGAAAGGTGTGAAAATAACGTGGAAAATAATAAATAATGGTAGAAATAAAATAATAAATAATGGCTTGCCAGTGGTTCCATTGTTTTCATTTGTAGTTTAAAATAAATTAAATTAAATGATTTTATATTGATTTACATGACGGAAAAATTTATTGATGCCAAGATGAATTATAATTTAGAATGTAGTTTCAACGTTTAAAGTTTTTGGTAATATAATTAAAACAAGTATTGTTACTAGGACACATTGTTATTGTGTCCTACCTTTTAGCGAGCGAAGCGAGAAGTGGTTTGAGGAGCAAACCTATGAGGATTGCGTAGCAATCCTCCGGGGGTTGGCGGAGCCTCCTAGTATTACATATTTTAATAAGGATTCTTCATCAATATTTAAAATATATTTTTTGATCTCTCACTTTTAAATTTATTTTTATTTCCTATAGATGCTATTTGTTCAGATAACGAATTAACAATTTTAAGAACTATGTGCAAAACTTTTGCGAAAAATTTATTTTTTTGGTTTTGGTATGTTATAAGTAGGTACATTTTTAAAACTATAAGTAACTGGATCTCTGTTAAGTACGTTATATATGTATAGTTTTCTTATATTTAAAATCAAGTTAAAATATTTTTCTGATTAACAATTTAACATTTGAAGAAATTTGATTTGAGTTCTAATTAATGGTCGAACGTTAAATAAGTAGTCATCACCCCAAGAGATTATATCATACTGAACTATTGATTGGACCCAGCAAAATACATATTTTTAATGGATGATTTACTGAAATATGTTCAAAAAGAATTAAATATGATCAAATTATAAGAAAATATTAAAATGTGCAATTTTCATACTTTCAAAATACTTTAATAAAAAAAACTATTTTCGTTGGATCATTACAATGGAGAAAATGTTACCTGATTGCTTTGGCATCTTATTCTTTCCATAAATAGAAATCAAACCTATGGATTTGATCACAAGAAACTACCGGGTTACTGAAAAATTAATAAAATTATTTGATTACAATATAAAATTTTACTGAATAATTTAATTCAGTGAATTCAATTTTAATTGTGAATATTTCTTTAATTTTGTCTGTGTGATCAAAGTTGTTTTAAATCTCCAAAATTATTAAAGCTCTGTAACGAGCTTGTCCAAGATATTTATTAATTTATAGATAACTTGCTTCTTGTGATTTGGATAACTAGCTTTTTGGCTATTATCCAAATCTATCTCGCATTACGTAGTTAAACGGCTAGTTAATGAAAACCCAAACAGCAAGTTATCTATAAATTTAGAAATTTAAACATCGTTAATTTTTAATCAACACTTTTTTTTTTATAATTATTTTGGTTATATCGCATTACACAACTGCACATACAGCTAGTTATCAATAATTATACACATTTAAACATCGTCATTTTTAAGTCCTCTGTTTTTTTAATCAAACTTTTTTTTTAAATATTATCTTGATTATCTCGTATTGTAGAGATAAATACTTTTATAAATTTAGAAACTAAAACATTTAAACATCCTAAAATTTTAATAATTTTTTTTAATTATCTATTGAATATCTCGCATTTTACAGCCAAATAGCTAGTTATGGATAAATTTAGAAAATAAAAATTTAAATATCATTACATTTCAATCAAAACTTTTTTTTTAACTATCCAGATTATTTCACAGCTAAACAGCTAGTTATCCAAAACCAAACAGCTAGTTATCAATAAATTTATAAATTTAAGTGTAAATATACTTAGTTTTTAATCAATGTTTCTTAATTATCTGGATATTATCTCTCACTACACAAAATATTCTTATTCAATGTTGATATAAATATTTTTGTAACAAGTGTAAATATTGCTTACTTGGCAGAAGGCGGTAGGAATGGTTCCATTTGTACTTTTCTTAATCGTGTTGTTTCGCATAATATCCTCGCTAATGTCATCCTCTTAATCTCTAGAAGTTGTTCTGAAAACGTAAGGGAGTTAAAGTTAATCCTTATGAAATCATAACAATGCATGAATACCCATGTTATTCTTATGTAACCGTAAACATTACAATGTTAAGTTAAAGTCAACTGAGCTATAAGCACTGGAACGAGAACTCCCGTTGAGCGACAATGTATTTTACGCTTTCGCGCGGATTCGTACAATTCGGAAGAAAGGTTGAGAAAATATTCGTCCTTGACAATGACGTCTCCCGTGACGTCACATAAATCGTTTATCTGGTTTATTCAGTGGCTTTATCTTCTTTTTCTTGTAAAAAAAAGTGTAGAAATCATTAAATATGTAACATTAAATGTATATTTTAATGCCTGGAATTCGTTTTTAAATCAACGCAAACCTATGAGAAAGAACTATTTTTCCATCTTCGTTCTAAAAGGAGTAAAGTGGTTTGCCACGCTTAGTCCTCTTTCCAGTGCTTCTAGTTATATAAAATTCTAGCCCAATGGTTAAAGTATAATATTAGCTACACACTGCAAATATTTAGATAGTATAAATCAAAATTCCAATTTATTTTTCTGTTAAATCTGAAGATATTTTTTTAAAAAAATATAATGAATGTGAATGATTTGGTAGGAAAGGTTGACATATTATAATTTATAATAAAAAAAATATTACTGAAAATATTACATATATATTGTAAAATTTAACACGTGAAAGAAGAATTAAAACAAATTGTTCGTTTTTTCTTAATAATTTACATGTATGAAGTATATTAATCAACTAACGGATACTGCCGTTTATGTATAACCAGTTTTGCGAGAAATATACATAATATAAAAGTATTTTTAAAAAAATCTTCGCCTTTAAATATTTTTTTAATTTAAAGCATTGAATGAACTTTTTTAATTCTGATATACTTAAATAATTAACAAATATTTCTTTTTAAAAGGAATGCACTGGAACATTAAATTAAACTTTTACGATTAATCGAAAGTACGGAAGAACTTTCGGAAGTCCAGTAGAAGTCCTAATGTTGCTGTTTAGATTTCCATCAAAACCCTTTTCAAGGAAAGAATGAAAGTTCGAAAATATATAGGAATATTGCATATTTAAAAAAATAATAATAATATATCGGAAATATTGATACATAAAAAATATGTATATATAAAAAAAATTATCAGTATATTACAAAAATTGATTAATCGAAAATATTGATTAATCAAAATATCGATTTTTGACGGCCAATTAATCACGACACCAATATGTCAACATCGCACAATCCCTCAAGCATAACAGTCAGAGAGTTAAAAGAGAAATTTAATTCACTAGTATTCTGAATAATACTTAAATAAAACTTGAAGCTAGTATCAGTAGCATTCAAGTTCAAATATTTTTATCAGTGATACTCCACTAACCTGGTTTAAATGATCCCGCTTGGCCTCCATGTTCGAACCAGTATCTGTCGCCAAATTTGACCCTTCTGTACTGTTCTCCTAAAACGGTGCCAAACGTCCGCCCGACGAACCCACCTTTCACGTAGAATTCAGCCAGACCAGCAGAGTACGTGTCGACATCATGGACGGACCTAGATGTTGATAAATAGAAATTTACATTAAGGTTTGGCGATGATCTGAGAAATATCGAAAATCCGGAAGTAAAAAAGCATCGCGATCTCGATTTTTTAATTTTCGGTTTAACGATCGATCTATTTGACGATTGTCGTATGTGCAGCCGGAAGTCTGTAAGAACACTGGGGATGCCAAATGTGATCCACATTGTCCAATTATGCACATATACCAAATATCGATATATTAGACAGTGTTCACTCTAGAAATAAATAAGGGCAGGGCGCTGTTGGCTGTAAAAGGGCACCCCGTTTTTGAAAAGGCACTTGTTTTTAAAAGGGCAGTTTTTTTAAAAAAAAGTTTGAGATGGACGTGGCCACCCGTTGATATATCAAACAAAAGTTCCAATTTATTGATTGATATTGCACTAGAGCTGAATATTGGGCTATTGGTGACGATTCGGGGCTTATTTTGTAGGAAAGACTCGTAAAGAAATTGATGTCTCTTTATGAAGATACTATTTAAAATCCAAAAATTTTACACTTAAAAATTAATGTTTTGCTAAAAAACAAATCTGGTAGCCCTAATCAGACCAGTTACAAAACTGCTGAAAAGGCTACTTAAATCTAAAATTTGGTTATAAAACGCCTAATATGGCAACCAAACCCTTCACTTTAAAAAAAAACATAGCATTTTCACATGCGGGTACAGGCAACCCAATAGGATTCGTAGAATTCCCCGTGCTCGAAATAACCACGGAATCAGAATCATCGCGATTGTACAACACGCGTAGTTAAAAGGAGTTTGTTTTTCTACTGTCATAATCCACTTAACTCCAATTTAAACACACATTGTTTTTAATCGATGCATTTTTAAAAACTGGTAAGGAAGCAAGGACGCTTGTGCTTGACTGAAAAGGGCAAGAGGGGCGGAATTTTCTCAAAAGAGTACGGCATTTTTGAAAAAAAGGGCACGAGGGCGCTGTCGAGATGAAAAAAGGGCGGGCAGGGCGGACCGCCCTTCAAAAAACGCCTAGAGTGAACACTGTATTAGATATATAGATTAATCGGAAATTATCGATTGTTGGAGGATGATTAATCGGCCCTGTATATACATGATGTGACATGTAAATACTGAAAACGTTCTAAATCCACGATGAGTTTGCACATAGAAAAGCATGATAATCATTACATGGTAAAAGAAAAAAATAACTCACCAAAATAAAATATTTTACATTCAATAACAACTACTTTTAGACAATAAATACTTTTAAAGTATAAAAACTTTGATGGTTGTGATAAATATGTTTTTTCTTATTACAAGTAAAGCTTTGTTATTTAGAGATATAACTTTCTTTTTTGTGAGGGCAGTATAATAGTGGAGTCATGAGAAAGAAGACACTAACTCCAAAAACAAAAAGCAAAATACAATATAATACAATACAACGACAAAATACATAGAGTAGCGGAGAAAATATTACAGGAAACAAGAAAAAACAATTTTATCAAATGCATCAAAGTTTTGATACTTTAAAAACTTGTATTGCTAAATACAGTTATTTGCGTGTACAAAATAAAATGTTGCTTTGGCGATAGTTTATATTTGTATACCATCTTGTACTATGTACAACTCAATTTGGATTTAGGGCTTTTTTTGTATTTACTTGTCACACATGGCTTTCTTATATGAAAACCTGCCTCGAACTGGAGTTAGTGTCAATATAAATGTCCCTATAACTTACCCTTACATTTGATTTAAGGATTTTTAATGTCAGAAAATAGGGACAAATCGGATTAGCTGAAAAAATGAATTAAAAACAACGTAGTTAGGCAAGGATAGTGAAGATTATATATAAAAGGTGTGCTCGTTTTTCGCTTTTTGAAAGTGGGCAAGGAAAGCAACTATATGACGTCATTTTTGATCCGCCTTACTATGGATTTTTGATCATTCTCATTGGCTGTGTGTTTCAAGCATTGCTACTTAGGTTCGATCCCCGGTTGGGTAACAACTGGTGATTTAATTTTTAATTAGCAAAATAATGTAAATATCTCTTTCAAAATTCATAGACATGCTCTCGTGGCACCTAATATTATTTTAGTACGCTTAATTTATTAAGCAACTCTTTTGCAATTTTTACATACTAAATACAATCCTTAAAATATAATTTAAACTCTTAAAATATAGCGAATTCTAAACAAAAATAGCGAGTATCATTTTTAAATAGTTCACAAAAAAACGAATAGATGGCAGCACGTCACGAACCATTCGTTCAAATTGGCTGCAATTAACATCGAGATATTTTAATAACTAAACTACTCTGAAAATCGATTCAAATTGTTTTTTGAAGCAAATTTTAACTGTTTTCTTTTATATAAATTCATGATTAGTTACAAACAAGAATTCTTGTTAAATTAAGTTTGCTCTGTAGACCCTAAAACGAGTGTACAAACTTCTGTGAGCATTAGACATGCCTACAAGTCGAAGGTAGGCGTCATTATGACGTCAAATAGTTGCTTTCCCCGCCTTCCGTCAGGCAGCTCGATAGCTATATATATATATATATATATATATATATATAGTCTTCACTATCCGTGGTAGTTAGGGCTTTTTAACTGATGGCGACAGATTACTACTCACTCGTATAGGCTTTCTAGAAGGTCTACAGATTTCGGGGGCAGGATCTTCTTGAGGTCGTCGAAGTTGTGAATGGAGATGTTGAAGAGATGCCTCTGGTAGTAGGTGTAGCCTGGTATTCCGTGGTCCCTGCCTCTGATGATGCTGATGGCAGCCAAGTCGCCTCCTGTTGTCTGATTCAGGTAGAGTCTTCGGTACAGGTAGTTTCGGATATCTTCAGCTGGAGTAATGTGTATATTTAGTTAAAACGGTTGTGTATAAAGTAAAAGGGGGTATTTCAACACTGTAAAAAAGGTCCTTAAAATGAGTAACTAAACATACTCGTTTTTAAGTTGCAAGTTTTTTCTTACAAGACAAAATTTATAAAATGATAAAAAATTTCAGAAATCTTTTTCGAATATATAAAAATTAATGCATTTTTTAAAGGTATATTTCCTTGCCCGCCGAAGGTGCGGTTCATTTAACGGTTTGGCTATACGCTCCAAGTGCGTTCTATAGCAAATTTCCTTTCCTTTATGTAACCACCGCTCACAGAAACACAAAGAATAAAAGTTTGTTTTAGTTCATTGTGATATGTCGACGCTTGGAGATTGTTTTAAATTGAAGAGCAAGGTATTTAGAAGCGCCCTTATACATACATATCCCTGCAAAATAAGTCAGCATAAAATCGTCATCAAAATTGCCAAGTGAAAAATTCATATGCGGGAAAACTGTACTTTTTCTTTAGATTTAAAGATTTTGTTTCACGCTCCTTCATAAATCTGTAAATAATCGTCAGAAAAACCTCTAAAAAACCCTTCAATTTATGAATTAAAAACTTAAAATAAATGTAGTGTTTGTTTCACAATATCCTGCATAAAACGTATAAAAAATCTTCAATTTCACAATGTTGATAAAGGTTTTATGCTGACTTTTTTACATGGAATTAGCCTAAATTTAGGATTGCCATTTGAACAAATGGAGTGAGAGCAGGACTGTCTAAGACCACGAGTCTGGCTCGTGTTATTCACTTTCGGTCCGATTTTTTCTACCACGAGTCTGACTTGATGTTTTAATAGAAGACGTTAAATAATATAAATAGCCATAAAAAATGTTAGAGGTTAAATAATTTAAAATATCTATTAAAAATGCTCAAAGTAAAATAATGTAAAATATCCATTAAAAATCCTAGAGGTTAAATAATTTAAAATATCCACTAAAAATGTCAGCGGTTAAATAATTTCAAATATCTATTTTAAAATGCTAAAGGTTAAATAATTTCAAAAATCTATTAAAAAATGCGAAAGGTTAAACAATTTAAAAGATCGACTAAAAATGCTAGAGGTTAAATAATTTAAAATATCCATTTAAAATGCTAGAGGTTAAATAATTTAAAATATCCACTAAAAATGCTAGATGTTAAATAATTTAAAATATCCACTAAAATGTTAGCGGTTAAATAATTTCAAATATCTATTTTAAAATGCTACAGGTTAAATAATTTCAAAAATTTATTAAAAAATGCTAAAGGTTAAACAATTTAAAATATCTATTAAAAATGCTAGAGGTTAAATAATTTAAAATATCCACTAAAAATGTCAGCGGTTAAATAATTTCAAAAATCTATTAAAAAATGCTAAAGGTTAAACAATTTAAAAGATCCACTAAAATGCTAGAGGTTTAATAATTTAAAATATCCATTTAAAATGCTAGAGGTTAAATAATTTAAAATATCCACTAAAAATGCTAAAGGTTAAATAATTTAAAATATCCACTAAAATGTTAGCGGTTAAATAATTTCAAATATCTATTTTAAAATGCTAAAGGTTAAATAATTTCAAAAATCTAATAAAAAATGCTAAAGGTTAAATAATTTAAAATATCCACTAAAAATGCTAGAGGTTAAATAATTTCAAATATCCATTAAAAATGTTTAAGGTTAAATAATTTAATATATATTAAAAATGTTATATCTGCATTGAATACACATTTAAAATAACTTTTTATTCGAAATCTGTAACTTACTGAGGAACACGTCATGCTTCATCTTCCTGTCCACAGTCATCCCCTTGGCCATTTTGTCGAACTGTCCGTACCGGAACTCGAAAGGGGTGTAGTAGTAGTCCCTCAGCCTAATCTCGTCCCTTTGGTCGGTTTTGGGGTCGATCTCTGTGATCCTACTTGGAATTAGGGTGTGTCCGTAGCGAGCTGCGAATGTAGTGTACTCGTCCGCTATGCTGGCGTCCAGGTCGGCGTTGTACTGGGTTTGCTTGGATCCTGGCAGGATGTTGATCCCTACCTCCTGCATTATCTCACCCAGCACGTTCGGGAGATAGTGACCGTAGGTGATGTATTGGGCAATGGCGATGTTGATGCGTCTAGGGAGAAATAGTAAAATAAAAAACAGTGTTTTGTGTATGGAATGGCTTTTAATTTAACTAGGAAGCTCCATCCCTTGCTCTGTTGACACTCCACAAACCACTGAAGAATTGCTACGCAATCCTCCTAAGTCTACTCCGCAAACAGATTATCGATTTACTTGCTATAACGTAGGACACAATAACAATGGGGTCCTAGTAACAATATGTTTTTTTAATTAAATTACTGAAACCTTTAAAAGTTGAAATTGAAAATTTAATTATAATTCATCTTGGCATCAATAAAGGTTTTTGGTATATAAATCAATACAAAATTATTAAAAGTATTTTTTTTAAACTACAAGTGGAAAACAATGGTACCACTGTCATGCCTACCATTATTTATTATTTTCCACAAAATGCCACTCGATAATGATATCGTAGTCAATTTCAGTGGTGCTACTTTTTCGGGTTTTTAGAATTTTCGCTACCGTGAATTCCGGTGGTATTGAAAACTTCAGAAATCAGAATTCCAGATTTTAATGTAATTAAAATTTTGTCAAAATTTGAGCTCCGGCTACAACATTACGAATAATAGTTCAGAAGGTTCCGTGTTCTTTAAAATAAACGAGAACAGCATGATCTTGTTTTTAAAAAGCTTTTCGATCTTTTTTATCTGCTATTTCTTTATGAATTTTTTTCCTCTATGAGCATAAAAAAAATCAGGAAAAGAATAGATAGAAGAATAACTGTTCAGTGGAAATAACGCAAATATCAAAGATCTTTTAAGAATGCAAAGGTTAAACATATAACACTTCAATTTATAACTATTTTATTTAAATACCTGGCTTCTTGGTAGACTCTTTCGTCATCCCAATGAGGGTTAACCTCGCTGAGCTCCTGACAAATGAAATTGTGGTGCCTCAGTAGGTAAGTCTGCACCGTCAATAGGAAAGGGTTCTGATTGGCTCTTTGGTCACCTGAAAAGTGATTTGAAATATTACTGGTTGTCCTCCTTGATTTGTTTCGCAAACCAATCCTCGCTTCGCTCACAATAACAACTTTGTCCTAGTAACAAATCGACACTACTAATACAAATCAATAAAGTTGGAACTTAATATTTAAATTTTAATTAATTATGGAAACAATACTATTTTCGCCATATAAGTCAATATAAAATGCAACAATATTTGGATTAAATTGCTTTTAAAGAACGACAAATAGAAAACAATAGTACCAGTTTGAATTGTCTGTGTCATACTTTCGAAAACCAAGGAGAAAGCGATCCTCTTTGAACAATTAAGTACTAATGTTTATCGTTGCATTATAATTATAATATAAATAATGTACTTTTGAACAAGATTTTTTTCGAAATAAAAAGAAAATAGCTAATTATCAGGACCGAAACAGTCTTTTTGCCACTTTGTTGAAAAAAGAGCACGCATAGTTATTATTTTGATGAGCGATCAAACCTTCGAAGACGTCACGATAACAATCTTAACTTTATCGCGGAAGGCGAAATGATTCGAAGTGAAGACCTGAATTGAAGGATAACTGTTTGTTTACATTGTATTACACTTTGAACTTCTTTTATTTAAAATAATAACGCTTATTATCTTCCGAATTTCAACTAAAATCATCATAAATAGTGTATGCCAAAGGATTGAACCTATGTTTAAATGGTAAGGTAAAATTACATTACAAACGCCAGATGTGTCGTAGGACTAACGTGGCGACATGTTGCTCATTATCTGACGACCTTGTGTTGCCAAATCACGAAACGTAGTACATCATTTGTAGATCACCGCTTAAGATAAATATTATATAAGTTTAATATTATATTTATAAGGAAATATGCTATATAAATTAAAACAAAAATTAAACTTTAATTTAATAACTACACTGAACATTATATAATTATACAAAATTAAATATGTTAAATTAAAATATAAAAATATAAATTAAAGTATAAATATATAAATTAAAATATAAAAATATGAATTAAAGTATAAAAATATAAATTAAAATATAAAAATATAAATTAAAATATAAAAATATAAATTAAAATATAAAAATATAAATTAAAATATAAATTAAAATATAAAAATATAAATTAAAATATAAAAATATAAATTAAAATATAAAAATATAAATTAAAATATAAATTAAAATATAAAAATATAAATTAAAATATAAAAATATAAATTAAAATATAAAAATATAAATTAATATTATAACTTAAAATATAAAAATATAAATTAATATTATAACTTAAAATATAAAAATATAAATTCATATTATAACTTAAAATATAAAAATATAAATTCATATTATAACTTCAAATATAAAAATATAAATTAATATCATTTTCTAAAACTGTGTTTGCACATTTCATCTGTCGTTCATAGTTTTCTTTAATTATATCCTCACCTGTTTTGTAACAAGCTTTTTCGCGTTTAGGTGAAACGCACAGCTCCTCAGCATGAACTGTGGGAGGCATGGGTCCGGATTTGCGATTGTACTCAACATCCAACATTCCTAAAAAAAATCAAAATAATTCAGTGAAAGAGAACGTAAAAAGGAACGGATTTGAAATGTAAGAGCATATGTTGATGTATTCCCCTTCGTATTTCATAGGTATGAAAACCGTAACATACAATTTATTTTCTTTAATATTCTTATTCCAGCCTTTAACTTTGAGTTGAGGAAATTATAATTATGTGAACTTTTCTCTAACGTTTTTTTTTTTAATTAAATTCATATTTTTTAAACAGTTAGTTTTAAAATCAATTTATTCTGTTAAAATTAAGTTTGAAATTATAATAATGTGAGCAAATATTATTTAGTGGAACAAACCCGAGCTATATTAATGAGCAATTCAGTGGGTCCAAAACATACAGTTTGGTGGTACCATCTAAGGGCCATCAGATGAGTGTGCTATCATATTGGAAAGTAACACGGTTACTGTTGATTTTGATATAATGCTAAATGACCGTATATATTCAATTGAAACCATTTAAAAAAAAATTGCATTCAATTAGCGGGATATCTCGAATGCGTAATCAAAAGGGATATTTCGAAACTTTTAAATAATATATTTTTTTTAATTAGCTATATTTCCCTTTTTCAAAATGCTTTAAATGTAGAATTTCATGTACACTTTGTATACGATATTTCGAAATCCTTGGCTCAATTTATTAAATTAGTGAAAATGTTAAGTAGGTTAAATATTGTTTTTTGACTAACCTCTATCGCCACTTCTTAATTTCTGTGCATCATCTTCGTTACTGCTATAAACTAACGACAAATCATGGTATGCTGTATTCTGATTCCAATGCACACGCTTTCCTATAAACAAAAGGAAGGATAAAAATAAGAATAAATATATGTTAGTATAGCGTTTACTGTGTAACATGCATTAGTTCTATATTTGTTAGCAGAAGTAAATTAATATATAAATTACTGTAGAATATATTTATATACATGATGCTCATAAATACTTTGAGCGATGTTCAGAGAGAAGGGGTTCGTGAGAAAAAGTTCTCTCTGAACATCGGTGTTTTCTCAAGAGGTTCGTGAGAAAAAGAAGATTGATCTCTGGAGTGATTTTTTCAAATCATAAATATTGAGGTTGCGTCAAGGAGGTGTTGTCCTCGTCATCTGATCATGGATCAAAAATACGAGGCATTGTTCCCGGGTCTTTCCTTCGAGATAGGCATGTGCAGTTCTAGTACGACGTCAAATAACCAAAAACAAACTTCTCCATATCAGATCTCTTGCTAATTATCGGGCGCCCATTACTCCTGACAGGGGTCCGAAGTGGCCACACCTACTTCAAACTTTTTTGGGGGAGCAGTGCCCTTTTAAAAGCGGGGTGCTCTTTTCCTGCCAAAAGCACCCTGCCCTTTTCTATTTCTAGAGTGAACACTGATATATAAGTATATACTATTAATCTTCAAGATGTACCCACCTGTATCTCGTATATGTAAAATCCCTTTTGTTGTTTTAAACAATTTCAGAAATATTGCATAAACAAACATCGTTAAGAATATTTCCAAGATCTAGAAAGTGTATTGGTATATAGGAAAAGTGCGATACTTTGGAGCAATAGGTATCGAGCCCCGACAGTTGTTTATTGTATATGCTTTATCGGGTTTCCCAGCAACGTTGGGACAAGCAGCTAGTTTAAAGTATAAGCGAGGAAGTTGGGCAAAAATGTTTTATTATTCCAATAAAATATATATTTCGGGTAGAACGGGTCGTTTGGTGGTACAGGTATGGAAAGACAGGTGTCACTGAAATGGGGGCCCTGGTCGCAGCAGGGAATAAGCTCATGGGGACCATCGTATCCTTTTAAAAAAACATAAAGATGAACAAATATTAAATATTAGTTAAAAAATTATAAAGTTAATTATGGCTGCCAAAAAAAAAATTAAAATTTAATATACTTGAAAATGGATTTAATTAAAAAATTCATAGTAATTATCATTTATTGATGACCATTGCCTGACATGGTGTGACCACCTTGTGTTAGAAGTATTGCATTATGAAGTTATTCTAACCCTTGAAAGTCAGTTTGGCATAACTTATGGTCAACTTTGAAAATGAAAAAGTTTACATTAAAACAATTATCAATTAATAAGGATAATTTAGTTGCAAACTTTTTCTCTGCTCTGGTAGTATTTTAAAAAAATGACAATAATTATTTTTCAAATTTCTTCGGTAAGCAAAAATCCCATTTTTATTATTTCTGTCATTTAATCGTACTCTTAAAATTAATAAATACTCACATTTTGTCAGTGGTAACGTAACAATAAAACTATTGTTTTGTTTTACAAAGTTTTATTAATTTTTAATAATTACATTACCTGAACTGCAGTGTCCACAGGGTATGGTCCTAACGAAGTTCAGACACGTGACCCCGAATTTGGGGTAGAAGGGGTCGTTTGGTGGAACAGGTATGGAGAGACAGGTGTCGCTGAAATGGGGTCCCTGGTCACAACAGGGAATGGGCTCATGGGGACCATCGTATCCTTTTTAAGAAACATAAACATGTACAAATATTAAAAATTAGTTTAAAAATAACAACATTCAATTTAGCTGCCAAAAACAATAATATACTTGAAAATGCATTTAATTAAAAAAATATATAGTAATTATCATTTATTTATTTAAATTAAATTATATTAATTATAACATAACTGTAAATACAAAATAGTTTTAATGAAAAACAAAATAACAATTTCAAATAAACGTTTTAAGTATGACGGTATATATTTAAAAATATGTTATTTTAAAACCATACAAAAATAATTCAAGAATGGTCGAACTAAATTAAAAACGAATATGCTTATAATCAAATTTTGGGTCTTAGTTTTATATGTTGAAGTGAACAATTAACTGTACCCCTTTATGTGAGCCGAGAACCTGTGTGGTAAAAATAAAAAGGTAAATAGGACTTATAAATAATCGGAAGTATTCGCTGGTAGATGGCACTACTGATTTGTAGAAATTATTTTCTAAATCTTGTGTCACACTGTCACTCAGATGAAGCTAGGCGCGCACGTGGGGCAATTTCACTGCCACATTTAATCAACTGTGCAACTAAAAAATCACATGTCAACTGGTTCTGATTATTCAATTGCATGTGACTGACGGCTGCAAGGCCCCAGATTTCAATCTACAAAGTGAAGGTGAAAAATCGCCAATCTCATATTACCACAATCCATACAAAATCACTAAATTCTCGATTATTTGCCTAAGCTGAGAGGTGTTGTGTTAGATTTAGAACTTGGTAGAACGAGGGAAAGTACATTTTGTGCCAAAGTTGCTTACTGAAAGTTTTTCAATTGCATGCAACTAAATAGTTTAGTTGTTTGTTCGATAGTTGCTAGTGCGCGGCTTGCCTGAAAGGACAAATTAATTTTCGTTAAAAAATTATTCTGAAATTATAACCACTATATTTTTTATGGTGGTAGAAACTCTACAAACACAAATCCTAATAACGTCGACGAACTACAGGCTCTAGGCCCAGCAAGGTTGGTCCTGTCAATCTATCAGCCTCACGATTCCCCAATGTTAATCCAATTGCTTTTTAAGACTACACAATTCTGAAGAATTAACAACATACTCTGGCGAACTATGCCATTTGTCTATAACCCTATTAAAAGAATAATACTTTCTACGTCCCGATTAAACTGTAATTTGTATAATTTGAATCCATGGCTTCTAATCACATTGGCAATATTAAATTCCAATCCCTCCACATTACCCAATTTAATAAATTTGAATAACTGAATAAAATCCCCTCTAGTACTTTTCTCTTCAAGTGTATACATATTTAGAGTTATAAGCCTCTCTCCATAATTCGTTACCGGAGTACCATGAATCATTTTCGTAGCTCTATGTTGAACCCGTTCTAATAAATCAATATCCTTTTTAAGATAAGGTGCTCAGAATTGTACTGCATATTCAAGATGAGGCCTAACCAAACTCCTATATAGTAGTAAAATTACGTCCTTAGATTTATATGATACATGAGGCCTCCGTGGCCGAGTGGATTAGGCGTCAGCCGGGAATCCAAGGGTCCCCGGTTCAAAACCTTGCGATGGACTAGACTAAAGAATAGTAAAAAGTAGTGATATTGCGATCGGAGGGTTGCCAACTTCGCTACCAAAATACTAGAATGTCGTCCAGAACATCCTCAAAAAATTAACGGCGTGTATACGGGACTGGTGCACGATACATCTGATCGGGGTCCAAAGTCCCGACGTCTATTGAAGGCGTTGGGTGCCAGTTCAGGTGTTGTCCTCGTCATCTGACAATGGTTCAAAAATACGAGGCATCCTTCCCGGGTCTTTCCTTCAAGATAGGCTCCGAACCGTTGCCAATAGCGCACGGTACAGCTCTAGTGCGACGCTAATTAACCAAACAAAACTAAACCAATCCATTTGCAAAGCAACCAAGCAAAAACGATTCCTAGAATCAACGTGAATTTTCAGGATTTTTAAGGTTTGGTTTGCTTTGATTTGGTTTGTTTAAAAAACGTCGCACTAGAGCTGCACAGTGGGCTATTAGCGACGGTTCGAGACCTATCTCAAAGGAAAGACCCGGGAACGATGACTCGTATTTTTGAACCATGGTCAGATGACGAGGACAACACTTGAGCTGGCACCCGATGCAACATCAATAGGCGTCAGGACATTGGACCCCGATCAGGTTTATCGTGCACCAGTCCCGTATACACGCCAGTATAATTTGTTGGATGTTCTGGACGACTTTCTAGTATATTTGTAGCCAAGCTGGCAACCCTCCGATCGCAAGATCACTACTTTTTTACTTTTCTTTGTCAAGTCCATCGCACGGATTCGAACCACCAATTCTCTGATTAGTAGCTGAACGCCTTATCCACTGAGCAATTGGGGCTCCAGGATTTTTTTAGAAACAACCAAACAGTTTGGTTCGTGTAACATTTCGATCAATTGGAAAAGTTGCTTTTACTCACCTTGTTGAACTCTGTAGATGTCGTTGAGAGACAAGTCATGTGCCAGCATCTGTCCCCACTCCATGAAATGTGTTGTCAGGTGATTGGGGAGAGACTTGATCTCTGTGTGAAACACGTTCGATACCATCCGGGGGTTGGGTAGGGGCTTACCTGCACACGACTCTCTTGGGTACGATACCTCTGTAAAAGAAAGAAATATGACATTAAAGAGTTAGTTTTCACTGTAAAAATATATAATTATAAATAAACAAAATGTTTTCTTTTAGCTTAAAAAAAATCGATGACTTGTGCCCTGTATAACAATTAAAATTGTTCTCAATATTTTAATTTTTGATTTTAAGTTTTTTCTGTTTTAAATAAGATCCAACAGGACATCAAAATCCATATAATCATGCAATTGTTTAAAGGTTTGGCATCATCTTGAGTAGGTTGTATGTTGGAATTGTTTGATTCGATGGTTTAGAGAAGATTAATGTCATTGGTTTCTATTTTATTTAGAAGTTTAATATTGACATATTAAAAACAGTTACAAAAAATTGATAAAATTTATATTTCTCCTTTTTTTTTCCGACACATGTGTAGACCTATATATTTGGGTAACAACACGTTATATTATAAAAACTCGTCTTATAGAACATTGCGTTAAGAATATTAAAATACAAATACAACTTTAAAATACGCAATAAAAATCCATTCAATCTGGACATGTTTCGGGAGATACATCACCCTTCATCAGCGGAGCATACTTGTAAATGCAGAAAATATTTTAATTCCGCACATACTCTAGTGAATCTGCAGATATTCTGACAGGCAGCTCGTGAAAGTGCTAATAAGATCGTCACTAGTAAGGGATTTGTACGCTCAATGTATATATAACTTTTTCAAAATGTAAGAAAATCACGCCGTCAAAGGATATACAGATCAGTTACCTGATAACGTATAATTTCGTCAAAAAATACGTTTCAATTCTATATCAATATAATTAATTTTTGTGATTTAACTTTAAGTTGTTGGCTGAATACCATTTGGACAATTCAACACTATCTGAATTCTTTTATGGTTCAAAACATACTCAGATTCGGTAAAGTCAAATATATATTTATAAAAGAAATCTTACTATCTGCATAATCGAATGGCAGAACTCTCCTGAGGCAAATATCCGACTTTCCCCAGGCTGGGTTCTTGAGGTTGTTGCAGGATCCGTCCAGGGTTCGGAACTTGTAGTTCTCAGCGAAGTAGCAGTTGATGTAGGGTTCTCTGCATTTGAGTATTTCTTCTCGGGTGGCCTCGATGTTCCGTGGGTCCACGAGCTCATATCTGGAATAAATGATTGGTTTGGTTTGGTTAATGAACGTCGCACTAGAGCTGCACAGTGGGCTATTGGCGACGGTTCGGGGTCTATTTCGAAATAAAGACACGGGAACACATACACATTCATACATGCACCTCGTTATTTTAGAACCATGGTCAGATGACGAGGAAACACCTGAACTGGCATCCAACGCCTTCAATATACGTCGGGACTTTGGACCCCGATCAGATTGATCGTGCACCAGTCCCGTATACACGCCGTTAATTTTTGCGGATGATCCGGACGACTTTTCTAGTATTTTTGTAGCGAAGCTGGCAACCCTCCGATCACAAGATCACTACATTTTTACTTTCCTTTGTCAAGTCCATCGCACGGGTTCGAACCACCAATCCTCGGATTAGTAGCTGAACGCCTTAACCGCTCGTGCACGGAGGCCTCCTGGAATAAATGAAGCTCTAATACAACACACATTCATCCAATATACATTCTATAAATACTTCAAGTTTTCTAAATTGTCCGGTGTTTTCTGGAATTGTATCTCTAGATAAAGCTTTATTTAAAAAGACAGCAATTAATTTCTGATTGCGGTATTCAAATACAAATACAAACACAGATACAATTGAAAATATAAGTAGTGACGGCTAACTACACTATTAAAAATTATTACGACCTTGCACCAAAATTTTGTGCCCATTCAGCTGCAACTATTATTTGGTACTTAGTTTCACCATTTTATGGCTACCATCGAAACCATTAAGCGGTGAAACGTTGCACCAAAATAGCTACCCCCATTAAAAACTAGATAAGATCAAATATTCTCCCCTCCGATTACAAAGGCCTCCGTGGCCGAGCGGTTAAAGGCGTCAGCTGGGAATACGAAGATTCCTGGTTCGATCCTAGGCGATGGACTTTACAAAGAAAAGTAGTGATCTTCTGATCGGAGGGTTACCAGCTTCGCTACAAAATACCAGAAAAGTCGTCCAGAACATCCTCAAAAATTAATGTCGTGTATACGGGACTGGTGCACGATAAATCTCATCGGGTTCCAAAGTCCCGACGTCTGTTGAAGGCGTTGGGTGCTAGTTCAGAGGTTTCCTGATCATCTGACTATGGTTCTAAAATAACGAGGTGTATGTATGAATGTGTATGTGTTCCCGGGTCTTTCCTTCGAGATAGACCCCGAACCGTCGCCAATAGTCCACTGTGGAGCTCTAGTGCGACGTTAATTAACCAAAACCAAACCCAAACCCACCGATTACAAGATTAATACTTTTTTCTTATCTTTGTCACCGCACGGGCTTGAATTAGTAATCCTCTGTTTGCCAGCTGAGCGTCTTTACCCACTGAGCAATCTGGCCACGGTACCTCTGTCTGTGGGTTTGTTGATGTAGATTCAGCAAAGGTTTCGGTGTCAATTTAGGAGATTGCGCGATTTTTTGGTAAAAGCTGCGCTATTCTCGATCAAGGATTTTTATTTCAACCTAGCCTGCATCATGATAATGTGAAAGTAGCTGCAGAGCACTAAGGTATGGTGCACTGTTAAACTGAAATTGTTAACAGTGTACAGGCTCTAAGCCCAGCAAGGTTTGTCCCGATTATCCCATTTATGGCAATCCTATAATGCCGATCCAGCTGTCTTTTAAAACTACCTACTCCTTCTAAATAACACCCCAATGCTTTAGATTAAATAAATATTTTGACATCGATTATTTAAAATTTATGTGTATTGATAATAAAAACTGGAAACTCATGGCCGATTTAAGCCGTTCAGTTCCGTAAGAACAGGGTGAGATAAATATAGCTTATTTTTAAAAAAAAAATAGCGTGGTACTTACACTGTCAAGAAAAAGTACTAAAAATGTTTACCTAAACCTACTCGTTTTTCTTTGAGTACAATTGCATCGGAAATGGGCGATGACATACTCAAATTTAAGCAACCGTACTTTCTAAAAAACGAGCAGTGTGATTTAATATTGCGGATATCATCTTCTATTGAGGTCATCTTAACAAAGCGACCTGACACACTTAAAATATTTGTTCAGAAGATGGTTTTTCAACATTATTTGATGTCGATAACTTAAATGGAAACTGAGTTATTACAACTCAAATATCTTGCTTCCGATTCATTTCGCAAACCTTTTTAACGTTCTTATGTTTATAACTTTTTCATATCGCTCTGGTACAACGGATAAGACACTGGAGTGCCGTGCCTGAGGATATGGGTTCGATTCTCGATAAGTCTTGGTTTTAATTGTCGATATTTATTGAAAGTGGTTTATGAGCGCAGCCTATGTAGTCAAGCTACTGCTCTTTTTATTCATATTTGAATGCACGTCTTCTTCAAAAATGAAACTTATGTATTCGGATCTATGATAAGCTTCGAATTTAATAAAAAATAAGTAAACTTTACTTATTTTAAGTACCTATTTTAAACAATGTATAAAATGTAGTATCCGAAAGTGTAATGGATAATTAATAAAAATAAGTGTCTAAAAGTTTAATATACCACTCATTTTTTGTTTACTTACTTCATTCGACATTCTCTAGGAGGCTGTGGTCCATATACCATCTGTAGCTCGTCCTCTGGTGGTCCGCTTATGTAAGATGGAAGAACTGGCAGTTGCCTTCCTACACAACAATAAATTACTTTTAAATCATTTCATCTTCAAAACACTAACAATTATTCGAAAAGAAAGTTACAAAACCGTATTAGCATATTACAGAAACAGGATACTGAATCTGGGCAATATATATGGAAATATTATAGTATTTTAAAAGTATTTTCCAAATCTTTTGTTCTAAACGTAGTATCTATACCTAATTTATGCCTTTTAATTACCTAAAAATAAAACAGTTTTCAGGAACGATATTTTTTTTTGACATTTCTAACCTATTTGTTGGTCGCGTTAACTCCAAGCCTAGTTTTTAATACATTTACTAAATAAATAATTGGATCTATGCTCTTACTAAATATGCCTATGTAATAGTACGTAAAAAACGTCTTTAACGTTAAAATAAATGATTTTACTTATTGGGTAATTTGCTATGGCCCTTTGGGGCATGGGGGTTAATTTCAGTTTGGTTGTCAAAGATTTAAAAAATATTTCTCAGTTATCGGGAAGGTATTTTGCGTACACAAAATTTTTTTTAGGGGAAAAAAGTGTGCGGTGATGTTGTTAACATTCCCTTAATAAATATTTATATATCCCCCCCCTCCCGATTTTTTAATGAAGAAATCGAATAAATGTCAAATGCAGAGCCGTATTTAGTGTGTTAGTGAGCTCCTAGGCTGAATATGTAGTGTTCGCCCCCCCCCCCCCACTATAGGTGTGGTGGGGGGGGGTCGATTTTTTTTTTCTTATAACAATATATTTTTCCGAACTGAAAAATTTCAAATACTATGTTACAAAATGTCAAAGAATCTGAAGGTGCAATGACATTCTGGTACCTATGAAAATGATAATAAAATAGTGCACTCGTATTTGTATTACCTTCAAATGCTACGAAGGAAAGGAACGAACAACATTTTATATCCTTATTAAACGTTTAATCAGTATCAAAGAGTTTTACTTATTTCGAATAATTTCGTGCGTAATTCGGATGAAGTCCCCCGAACGGCCCGAAATAAAAACGTAAGATAAAAAAAAACATCTGATTTCCAAAAATAAAGTAAACCAATGACATTGTAATTATCTCAAATTAAAAATATACTATTAAAAACATAAAAGTATTAGAATATATTTACATTGTACTTGTACAAATATGTAAAATAAATATAATATTTCTCTCTCATAATAGGACTGTTGTATTATTTTCATTCGGATTTAGATTATCATTTTTTTTTTAATATTTTTTTTTCGCAAATTCACTCTGGATTTTTTCTATTGTATGGTGCGGGCGGGCCTTTAGGCTGCAGCATATGCAGCTTATGATTAATTCCGGCCCTGGTCAAATGGCAGAGGGT
Source organism: Troglohyphantes excavatus (assembly GCA_963932185.1). Lineage (NCBI taxonomy): Eukaryota > Metazoa > Arthropoda > Arachnida > Araneae > Linyphiidae > Troglohyphantes > Troglohyphantes excavatus. The sequence continues at coordinate 63,252,526 of OZ010674.1, read as the reverse complement.
CAATAAAAATAGAACCGATTGGGTTAATTCCTAGTGTACGGTACCCTAGCCAAATGTGATTTGGCGACAATTTGTGGGGATAATAACAGGAAAATTACAGGAACGGGAAGTAACTGTTCTTAAAAAATAACGTGCATATCAAACATTTTCTTCTAGCGAAAATGGTTAAATTTCTGAATCAATAGTAGGCGGACTAACTGGACTTAACCCAGTGGGATTGTATATAACAAAGTCAAGATCCATTCAGTAGCTTAATAATCTTCACCCACATTTTCATTTAGATATCAAATTCGGTTAAGTAATCTTTTGGAGTCCTTAAGTAGTATGGAAACTTTTGGACTCTCCTTGCATCACTCTAGCAACTGTTCACGAATATATATATATATATATATATATATATATATATATATATATATATATATATATATATATATATATATTTGTGGGCACTTTCCAACGAGATTTATATTTCGTGATCGCGAACTTATAATATCAAAATAACAGGAACGGGAAGTAACTGTTCTTAAAAAAGAACGTGCATATCAAACATTTTCCTTTAGCGAAAATGGTTAAATTTCTGAAGCTGTAGTGGGCGGACTAACTGGACTTAACCCACTGTGATTTCACATAACAAAGTCAAGGTCCATTCAGTAGCCTAATAATCTTCACCCACATTTTCATTTAGATATCAAGCTCGGCTAAGTAGCCCTAATGTATTAAACCTTTTGGACTCTCCTTGCATCACTCTAACAATTGTTCACGAAAGAAAAAAAATATATAATTGTGGGCACTTTCCAACGATATTTATATTTCGTGATCGTGACCTTATAATTTCTGTTGTGTATTTTCGAACAAAGCACGATATTCTTCTGATGTTAGTTAATTACTTTTCGTTCCATTTCCGTTGTTGCTTTGATGTCGTGAGTTTTCAGATTTCTCGCCACCTACGTTGCTGTTGTCAGTTTTGTAGTGAAAGCCGGGAAATTGTTCAAAAGTTTTTATCTTCATAAGATGGTTTACATTATTTGCATTGTTTTATGGTTTTTGAGAGTTGTTTCTCAACAAACAGCCTTGGATGTCTGGTTCCTTTGAATTGTAAATTTATAAATGCAAAATAAGTGAAATGTATCAGAATATTTGGTTTTCAAATGAAGGATTTTTCATTGTAATTTTCGGAAATTTTACAGTATGATTACATTCAAGTCATTATAATATGCAAATTACTTTTTGAGGTATTTTCTTCCGCTTTGGAGGTTACTTGAAATAATTTTGGATTCAAATTTACTTGATTATCAAGACAAAATCTTGAAACCGTTAATTTTAGGATAATATTTTTAAAAACGCGATAGTCAATCAATGCTCATTCTAATGTAAGTTTAAAAACTTGCAACATTATTAAATTATGAATGAAAATTAAATATTTGCACTCTGTAGTATATATGATATAATAAAACACAAATGCTGAACAATTACAAAGTTTGATGTATAGAAATTATTAGCAAATTCTTGGTCGGATGACTCAGCTTATGCCTCGACCTGTGGATTAAGCATTGTTCTACTGATTAGAAGATGCTACTGTGTATTAGATTAATATTGTGAGTAAAATCGGTTTAAGCATTTGTGATAATTTTGTGGGATACTAGGATATGCCTAACTTATTTTAAACATAATATTATCAAACTTTTTTTTAAATGGACGAAATAATTTTGAATTGTTTTAAGCTAAATTCCTTAAATTGTTTATTTATAATAAATTGCGATATAAGCGTTTACAAATAAATTACTGAATAATCGTTTAATGTTATTCGGTATCCTAAATTCGTCAAATATTGCATTTTGGATATTTATATTTTGTATTAAAATTCGATTTCTCATCTTTCCATGGATGAATTATTTTTGTTTCCAGTCGCTGTAGAAATAAAGAAAATTGCAAACAAGCATTTTGACTAAACATTTGGACCTTTAAACTGATTTATTTCAAAACTGTTTTTTTTAATTTCGATGTACCTTTTCTAGAAAACTATTGTACATATATATACATTGTTTTTTTCTTCAAATGGAAGCACATAATCTACAGATTAATCCGAGGTTAACATATTTTTTAAGCTTGCCATATGTTTTAATAATGCAAATATTATGCAAAAAAAAGTCATCGTTTATTTAAAGTAAATTTAACCAATATTCAGGCATATGGTTGTTTCAAGACTTAGTCGAAATCAGTGAATTTCGTTTCATTTAATGACTGATATCAGCTAAACAATATGTATAATAATATGTTTTTTTAATTTTAATAAAAACATGTATGGTATTGCATAATAAATGAAAATTTACTAACACTGAATTAAAGCTTCCTTTTACACGTAAGTTAAAAACAACATTATATTTTTTTAATGAAAATCGCACTTTTTCGTTTAAAAAAACAAAGAAATGCCAAAATAAAAATGAAACACTTTTAAAAATGTTACCCGAAACTTAAAGAGATTATTTAATTATGAAAGAGCTGTATTTATGAACAAGGAAATAGGAAGTACTCTAAATGCGAAATTACAATTGTGGGAAGATTAATTATTATCATACTGGAACTGCGATTGTAGTAAAAATTTATTTAAAACTAATTTCAATTGTATTGACATTTATTTTATGTTAATTAGTTATAGGTGAATTATAATTCATCAAAACATTTTATTTTTAAATATTCAGTTTATTCGACGCCCTGCTGCAACAAAAATAGTGTTGAAAATAAATAAAATTGATTAAATAAAAATTAATTGTTTTATTTTATCTAAAACTCCCATCAAAATTTCCTCAGTGCTCCTTGTGCAATAGACAAACATATATAAACAACAACAACAACAAATTGACATAAATTCTTCAAACATGTAAATATTTGTGTTACAGAAAATTTCATTTACACACACTTCACAATCAAAATGCTTTAAACTATTGTAGGGCCGTATCCTAATCCATTCAAGTACAACCCTTCTTAACTTTGTAATTATGTTTATTATCAAACTCGTCTTAAAGAACATTGCGTTAAGAATATTAAAATACAAATACACCGTTAAAATACGCAATGAAAATCCATCAGATCTGGACATGTTTCGGGATATACCTCTCCCTTCATCAGCAGAAAATCATTGTTTGCTGATGAAGGGAGATGAATCTTCCGAAACATGTCCAGATCTGATGGATTTTTATTGCGTATTTTAACGTTGTATTTGTATTTTTGAATTATGTTTATTATCGGTAACATGACCTTCTCTAGCCGGCTATGATCAGCACAATCATCCTGTTGCATGATCGTTGCAAGAATGAAATTTGGGGCGGTGCATCAGTGCCCTGGTGGACGCTGCGTAAAGTTAAAATGCCATTGGGGTATGAATCTCACACTATTTATAGATTAGATTTTAGTAATAAATAAATCTAATTGGTATTACTGTTTTATGTGACAACGTACCTGTAGCGTAATATCCATGTGATGGCGGAAGTGGCTCAATATTTTGTCGTACATTCCACCTCGTAACTTGATTTTGGCTAGTGACTATGGAGCATAACAATACAGATATGAATAAGCACCTAGATCAAAAGAAAATAGTAACATTTTAGACCTAAAACCATTCAAATCCTTGAGCAATTAAATTCCACAGTACGTACTTCAAAGTAAGTGTGTCCTGTTCAGCGCGGATAGTTGTAAAGTAGATCAATAGTTAAGGGAAGAAAACCTTCAACATTGTGCGTTTCCGGATCTGTGCGTTTTTTTGTAGTACTGGATGTGTGTAGAATATTTTATGTACGTATTTTTTGTGCTTATTGCGTATATTGTACTCCATGAGCGGTTAGAAAAAAGACAAAATTGTAAAGTTGTTTTTATCTTGAAAATTGTATATATTCAAATGCATGAATATTATATATATATATATATATATATATATATATATATATATATATATATATATATATATATATATATATATATATATATATTTAATTTTTATTATTTTAATAGATGTAATTTCCAAGAAACTCCCCAATACTTTAGATTTAAAAAAAAAAATTCAGCATCAAATATTTCTATGATTTTAAAGTTTATGTGTTTTGCCAGAAAAACTGGAAATCCACAGACAACTTAAGTCGTTCATCTTCGTCAGAGGATTTGTGTGTAATTGTGTGTAGTGTGTGGTTTTGTTTATGTTGTATGTAGTTTAGTGTGTGTGTGTTTATTTTGGTATTGTGTGTGTGGTTTTGTATGCGTGTGTGCAAAAAAGTGTGTACATAATCTAAACACACAAACCCAACCACAAACGTTAAACAGCACACACAAAACACATACTCAAAAATCATATTCAATGCATTATGTACACACACTGTAAAAACACTTAAACTTGAGAGTTTTTTACAAATACCAGTCGCTGTAACAAAGGTTACAATTACAATGTTGAATATATATATATATATATATATATATATATATATATATATATATATATATATATATATATATATATATATATATATATATATATATATATATATATATATATATATATATATATATATATACATATATATATATATATATTATTAGGATATTTGTACTAAAATTGTACAAATAATGCAATGCATTAAAATACAAATAACATTTGAGTTCCTTACATAATTATTGAAATTTTCACAAAACCACTAAATAATACCATTTAAAGAGTATGAAATAGTCATTTCATTTAACTAGGGCAAGGTCAAACCATAATTGTTTTCCGATCTGTCCTTCTCCACAAATATCACGAAGTTCAAATGCATTCTAATTAGTACTAGTTTACGCCTCGACTTGCATATCGTAAACAACAAACTAATAATTTATTCTATTAAAACTATCCTTGAATAAATTTCGTACTTGCGGCGATAAGATTGTTGTTTTAAATTGTAATGACTCGTGAGTTGTCAAAGTTGGTGATTTCTTCAAACAATGGCCCTTGTTGTTTTTTTTATATGACATTTTAAACAATTATTCAGTTATTTATTTAAATTTTATACACTAGTGAATTCTAGTTTTGTAAAACACATTTTGATTAAAAGTAATATTGGCATTTTATAAAATACAAATTAAAGAAATATGAATTGGTCACCAACAAAACTACATCAATAAGCGAAACGTGACCGTGACCAAATATTAAGGATACATCCATCCTATTTGTGAAGGATGTTTTATCGTAACCGAAACGAACTTATTATACAACTATCGCAAAATGTATGCAATATAAATACACGATAATACTGTTAATAATAGGTACACAAAAATAAGTAAATTGTTCTCATTTTTGACTACATTCGATGCTTATCATAGCTCCGAATATATAAGTTTCATTTTTGAAAAAGACAAGTACTCAAAAATGAGTATAGGGAGTAAAACTGAATAAAATAGCATTTGCTTGCCTACGCTTTTATAAATCGCTTTCAATAAATGTCAGCAATTACAACCAAGACTTACCCGGAATCGAACCCATATCCTAAGGTATTACAGTCCAGTGCCTTTAAAAATTGTATTATCAGGGCGATGTGAAGAAGTTATAAACAGAAGAATTGTTAAAAAGGCGTTCCAAAAGAATGGAAAATAAGATAATTCAGTTGTATTAACTCAGTTTCCATCGAAGCGATCGACATCAATTGATATGGGATACCTTCCATCTTCTGAACAATTATTGGCGTGTACAGAAACTGAGATTAACAATATTAAATCACACTGCTCATTTTAAGAAGGTACGATTAATTAAATTTGAATTACGGCATCGGTCATATACTATGCAATTGAACTCAAAGAAGAACGAGTATGTTCAGGTACTCGTTTTTAAGTACTTTTTTTACAGTGAAATATGCCTAGCTTATAGTTATATTATTTTAGCTCATTGTTTTGGTAGATAATGATCAATCAACTTTAATACTAACTTTTATTTTTTTTATAACAACTAATTGTATTCCATATGTATATGGTATTTGTATTGCATGAAACTTGATATACGCCTGTGTATTAAGTTTCGAACTAATCACAATTAGGCTTTCTCTTCAAATATGAGGTATCTTTAATTTCTATCCATCCGTGCAAATAAGTTTTACTTGTTAACGCCCGCCGCCGGCCCATATCGACGTTGTGAATTGATTTTCTTTATTTCATGATTTTACACGCATCGGCTCCAAATTTCCTACAGTACGGGTTTGAATTTAATGTTAATCGTGCTATCTGTCACAAAATTATAATGTTCACATGGATTATCCTTCTGTTTCTATCCTGTTACCCCACGCAGCTGCTTCTAAAAAACGTGTCAAGTCAAAAATCGTAAATGCATTATTTTTGATAATGCGGAATTCTCTTTTTACTTTTGTAAAATTTCGAATTACATAATATAATTGATTATGCAATAAAACGCTCCGTGTCATTCCATAATCGTAAATTATTACGTAACTGGCACTAGAGACGTAATAACTTGACAGTTAATTGTTATTTAATATTTAAAAAAAAAATGAAAATGTCATATCATGGGTTCGTTATTTAAAATAAATATGAAACAATTCCGAATTTTCCCTTGCATCAGATTTTAAACACCTCCATTTATAATGAATCATTATTGAAAATAAAATCACATTTTAATATAAATTTCTATAAATTCATATTAATTACGAGATCAAAATCATCGGAAAGGGTGAGAATATCAATTTGCCATCATTAATTTCAGTAAGTCATATATGTGACGCAATGGATGAGTTGATTCTAGTACAATAAAACCGGAAGCGGCAAGCTTTGATTCCTTAAAAATATCAGACGGCAAGATTGACGGGAGAATTTTAACATTATGTTGGAAAAACTATTGCTTCAATGAATCACAGGCACTCTTTATAATATTTGAGTTGGGAGGTTTGTTTTTAAAATGTCAAGAACATTTTCACAAAAATGATTAATAATTTGATTATATAAATTTCATAAATTGATTAAAACTGCTAATAATGAAACTGATTAAAATTAATAATTAATATTTTTTTTGAGGCTCATGAACGTCTACGATATTTACATTTATTTTGCGGAACAATTTCCGTTGTTTTTCAAAATGAAAGTGTAATGGGGGATTTGCAAGGAAGACAAATAACGGATCGTTATTTTGTCACTTGGGAAATATTACTGTGGAGTTCAAAAAATATTCCGGATAAATTTTTTAAAAAAATTGTAAAATATTTTAATGTAAAAAATGCTCAATGTATTGGATAAGTTCCAGCAAAATATTTCGTGTATTTGTTAATACAAACTTTTTATAACTATCAAAATAATCTTCACAAGTTCTCAAGAACTCCCTTCGTTGTAATGCAGGGTCTATTCTACCGGGTAGGTGTGGCTTAAATCATAAATAACTAAGGCTAATAAATAAGGATAGGCGTGGCTTCAATCAAACCATGCAAGAGAAGTTAGCAAAACTGACCCCAAGGATAAATAAATTATTTATTAAAAAAAATAAGATTGTGTCTGGCAATTTGTTTTCAGTTACTGACTTTAAATTTATGATCAAAACTGGGCAGTTGGATATGTTCTGAGAAATTAGGCAGTCGTGGATTTTCTGAAAAATTTAGAAAATTGTAACGTTTACTTTAGCACATACTAAAAGTTTACTTGATTACCCAAATTCCGATTTACAATGTGCATGTTCCGTACGCGCTCATTACCCGGAGCTTGCGTGCGTTAAATTTATCGTGAGATCAGTAAATCGTGAAACTCGACCGACGCGAATTTCGCCTGTCAAAGTAACGGTATACAGCAGTGGTTCGTACTTTGAAACTCAATTTTGACATATTTTGTTTATTGTCTTATTTCCTATCAGCCTCGCGTTATTTGTTTTGTTTTCGTCAGAATACGGATGGGGGCAAGAGATTTGGGTGGAATACATTTTTATAAGCAAAAACACATATTTAATATTCCAATAATATTTTCAATTTATTAACTGACAATGTTTGCTCTTCGCTGCTAAAAAACAATTGCTATTATAGCAATTTTGAATTTTTAGTAAAATTTAAATAATTTTTTGCTAGTAATTTAGAGAATCTAAGATTTTCTCTCTGTCCTTACTACCGTGTGTGAGGGGGGGGGGGGTGGCATATCGTCCTTAACTGCTGTATACGCTTCCGCCCTCATAACTTTACGTGAAATCATTCTATGGGAATTAATGGAATACCATCGTTCAAGAATCCCACATTCCAAAACCGATTATCAACCTATTATGACTTTTGCACCGCGTTGGGATAGTGTATACTGCAGTTGCCTGAACTGCAGTATACGCTTATGCCCCAACAACTCTACGTGGGGATAATTGACACACCGTAGTGTAGATGAAGGTGGGTTGCGTCTACCAGGTTGGCTATTTATCCATTCTCCCCTTTGATTTTTGTACTGCCCAAAAGTAATCATGAACCAAACCTTGATTTTTTTAATATAGTTTTGTTACATTTCTCGTTTACTACAATAAACCTAGAAGATTCAACCCCGATAACCTATTAGGAAAAATACCGAGTTCGAAATTGGAGGGTTGTGAGTTCGATCCTTGTAGTCTGCCAAACATTCTCTATGCATAAGGAGCCGGTGCATGTTAAATTGGTGTGGTTCTAGCATTTTCATATTGAACAAAATTGTGGGAGTTTAAAGGGTGGGATTCCAGTAAGTGTTACCTCGTCATCGAACCACCATTTTTTAAAAGTTACGAGAAATTATATCCGGGTCTCTCCCATTCTTGATAAATCCGTAATATTAAAATATTTTTATTAAACTTTATTTTATATACATTTTTAAACATGTTGGTTACTCCCCAAATATTTGTGTTAAAATGCAGGATGGCATTGCAAAAAATATTTTATTTAATTGGAATACAAGTAGGATATAGAGCTATTTCAATCAATTAAAAGGAAGTTTATCATTCTCTATGGAGGCTTACAAAGGATTTGCAAATTTAATTGCACGTTATAGATCGACATCTTCCTGTAATCTTTTCCTCTCTTGATTAAGTTCTTAAGAGAGGATTCTAAGAAACTTCTAGGAAGTGGTGGTTAAAATTAGAAATGGTATCGACAGCAGACAAATACAAACCCATTATTAAATTTATGATTTACATATTATTAATATTTAAATTCTAAAAGGAAAAAAATATCAAACATGATACTTTTCGTGAATCCAACACTGTAAAAAAAAGTGCTTAAAAATGTATATACATGTATTTGTTTTATTTTAAGTACAATTGCATCGTAAATGAGCGATGACGTACGCAAATTTAAGCAATTGTACTTTTGCAAAAATAAACAGTGTGATTTAATATCGCTAATATCAGCTTTTGTTCAAGCCATCTTAATAAAGCGACCTGACACCCTTAACATAGTTGTTCAGAAGATGGTTTTCCACGCTATTGGAAGTCGATTACTTAATATAAAACTGTTTTATTACAATTCAAATATCTTATTTCGCATCTAACATTACTTCTGTTTACGAATTCTTTGCATCGCAATGATAGCTTAACGGATAAGGCCCTGGACAGCGGTGCCTGCAGATTTGGATCGTTTCCCGGTAAGTCTTGTTTGTAACTGACCATATTTATTGAAAGTGATTTATAAAGGCAACCTATGAAGGCAAGCTACTGCTTTTTTATTCATTTTTACTCATTTCTGAGAACATGTCTTGATTAAAAATGAAACTCATGTATTCGGGGCTATGATAAGAAGCGAATGTAATCAAAAATAAGTACATTTTACTTATTTTTAAGTAAATATGTTTAACAGTGCAGCTGTGGTATGCAAGACAAAATAATCAATGTTTTACAAAATTATTAGAAACAAATATAATTGTTATAAATTACGTTGTATCAGAATATATAAATAGTACACTGCAAAGAAAGGTACTTAGAAATGAGAACTCGTTTTCCTTTGAGTGCAATTGCATCGCAAATGAGCGATGACGTACTCAAATTTAAGCAACCGTACTTTCTAAAAATTGAGTGAATTAATATTGCTGATATCAGGTTCTATTCAAGCCATATGACAAACCTGATAAACTTAAATTAGTTATTCAGAAGACGGTTTTCCACATTATTTGATGTGATTTCTTAAATGGAAATTGAGTTACAACAATTCAATTATCTTACTTCCCATTCTTTTGACACACCTTTTTTAACATTTAATACGTTTATAACTTCTTCACATCGCCCTGGTTGTATAACAGATAAGGCATTGGACTGTGGTGCCTGAGGGTGTGGGTTCAATTCCCAATAAGTCTTGGTTACAATTGTCGATATTTTTTTAAAGTGATTTATGAAGACAGCCTATACAAGCAAACTACTGCTCTTTTTATTAATTTTGAGTACATGTCTTTTTCAAAAATAAAACTTAGTATTCGGAGATATGATAAGCATCGAATGTAATCAAAAATGAGTACAAATTACTTATTTTTGAGTACCTATTTTTAACAGTGATGATTTAATTTTTTTAATTATAATCAACACCAACTTGTTTGATTTTTCGATTATAAATAAATTTTAAATTTACAACTCTCCCTTTTTAATATTTGACTGTCCAGTTATGATGAAGATGAACGACTTAAGTCGCCTATTGATTTTAAGTTTTTTTTGGCAATACACATGAATCTTAAATTGATAAAAAATATTCATTGATGATATATTTTTCACATCTAAAGTGTTGGGGTGCTCTTTTAGAAATTATATATAGTTAAATAATAAAAATGAAAAAATTCATATAAATTACATGTATTATAAATACCATTGTCAAGAGAAAACAACCTTTCAAATTTAATATTTTTCCAAAATGCTTAGAAAAAAACACCATTTGAATGACTCCAGGTTTAAAATACTGGAACAAAACACAAAAATGTCTTGATGGATTATTACTTCACTGGTTCTCTTATATTGACATCAATTTAATAGATTATTTCGCAAAGCGACGCGCACAAAGATATTTTTTGATTCAATTGATATTTCGAACGAATCAAAACAACATTTTATTATTGGAACCGCACAAGATACAATCATTGGAAGTTCGACACCAATAGACAAAAAAGAACACAGTCTTCCTGACACATAAAAAGATAATGATCTCTAATTCGGCATGACAAAAACAAAGGCGCCCGAAACAATGTAAACAATGTAATTCATACCATGGAAAATATAGAAAGCTCACGGGAAAATTACCCTGGCTGTATATAGCCCGAAGACATCTCACCTCAATATATCTCATTTCCCCCATTATTGCGATCTTTTACTCGGGGATTGATCGCAATCAGAGCTTTCTTCCATAACATTTAAAAGAAGAAAGAATGAGAAGAATGAAAAAAAAAAGTAGGTTATTCAAAGTTTCCTTCGCTTCTTCGTAACAATCTAGGATTTGGGATCCTATAGGGATTGGGACGATGTTGCGTCATCGCATCGGCATCCGAAAGGGATAGTTTATTACGTGAAAATTTGTAGTTGATGTTTATTTTGAATTATTTGAGATTTAAATGATCGTTCTACTGCGAGCCTGCTCAGTGATCCGCCATTGAAGGAAACAGGAAGGGGAAACGGACGGAAAAGCTTGAGGCATGTTCGATCTTGAACAGTTTGGCGTACCGTTCGTATTAAAAGACAATTATAGATTGCAACTCTTATACATAATTTAGTTTGATATGTTGTATTGCAGAGTGTTTTTAAACGCTCTATGGGACAGGTATTCAAATTATGCAACACGACCCATTTGTCTGATAGTGGAAGTGCTGTCAAATCATAAGTCACACATCTGACATAAGGTTTGCTGGATACTAAAATTATTGCAAATATGTATAAATTTTAATATGCATTGCAGGCTTGTTTAAATGTTTATGAGATAGTTTTGGCAATTGTCATATGCGTCACGACCCATTTGTCTGATATTAGAAGAGTAGCCGAATTATAAGAAGTAATGCAGCTGACATTAAGTTTGTCAAATACTAAAGTTATTTCAAATATGTAAAATTTGTAATATACATATTTTATTACAGGCGTTTTTAAATGTTCAATGGGATAGTTTTTGCAATTGTTATATGCGTCACGACCCATTTGTCTTTCATTAGAGGAGTTGCCGAAATATAAGATGCCATGTATTTAGCATTAATATTGTAGGATACTAAAATTATTGCAAATATGCATACATATTAATATGCATATTTTATTACAGACGTTTTTAAATGTTCAATGGGATAGTTTTTGCAATTGTTATATGCGTCACGACCCATTTGTCTTTCATTAGAAGAGTTGCCGAAATATAAGATGCCATGTATTTAGCATTAATATTGTAGGATACTAAAATTATTGCAAATATGCATACATATTAATATACATATTTTATTACAGACGTTTTTAAATGTTCAATGGGATAGTTTTTGCAATTGTTATATGCGTCACGACCCATTTGTCTTTCATTAGAAGAGTAGCCGAATTATAAGAAGTAATGCAGCTGACATTAAGTTTGTCAAATACTAAAGTTATTTCAAATATGTATAATTTTTAATATACATATTTTATTACAGACGTTTTTAAATGTTCAATGGGATAGTTTTTGCAATTGTTATATGCGTCACGACCCATTTGTCTTTCATTAGAAGAGTTGCCGAAATATAAGATGCCATGTATTTAGCATTAATATTGTAGGATACTAAAATTATTGCAAATATGCATACATATTAATATGCATATTTTATTGTTGACTTGCTTAAATGCTTATGAGATAGTTTTTGCAATTGTTATATGTGGTACGACACATTTGTCTGATATTAGAAGAGTAGCCGAATTATAAGAAGTAATGCAGCTGGCATTAAGTTTGTCGAATACTAAACATATTTCAAATATGTATAATTTTAATATACATATTTTATTGCAGATTTTTTTAAACGCTCTATGGGACAGGTATTCAAATGATGCAACACGACCCATTTGTCTGATAGTGGAAGTGCTGTCAAATCATAAGTCATACATCTGACATTAAGTTTGCTGGATACTAAAATTATTGCAAATATGTTCATGTTTTAATATACATATTTTTATTGTAGATTTGTTTAAATGCTTGAGATAGTTTTTTCAATTGTTATATGTGCCACGAGCCATTTGTATGATATTAGAAGAGTAGCCGAATTATAAGAAGTAATGCAGCTGGCATTAAGTTTGTCAAATACTAAACTTATTTCAAATATCTAAATTTTTTAATATACAGATTTTATTGCAGACTTTTTTAAATACTCAATGGGATAGTTTTTGCAATTGTTATAGGCATCACGATCCATTTGTCTGATATTAGAAGTGTAACCAAATTATAAGAGGTAATTTATCTAGCATTAAGGTTTTCGGATACTAAAATTATTTTTAAAAATTTATAATTTTTATTATACATACTGTATTATATATATTTATTGCAGATTTTTTTTAAATGTTCAATGGGATAGTTTTTCCAATCGTTATATGCAACACGACTCATTTGTATGATATTAGAAGTGTAGCAAAATTATAAGATGTTATGCATCTGGCATTAAGTTTGTCGGATACTAAACTTTTTTCAAATATGTATAATTTTAATATACATATTTTATTGCAGACTTTTTTTAAATGCTCAATGGGATAGTTTTTGCAATTGTTATAGGCATCACGATCCATTTGTCTGATATTAGAAGTGTAACCAAATTATAAGAGGTCATTCATCTAGCATTAAGGTTTTCGGATAATAAAATTATTACAAAGTTTCTAAATGCTCAATGTCATAGTTTTTCCAATTTATATATGCATCAAAATCCATTTATCTGATTTTAGAAGGGTCACCAAATTGTAAGGAATAATGCAAGGTTGTCGGGAACTAAAATTATTTAAAATATGTATAATTTTTTTCAAGATAATTTTCATAAAAATGCATTTAATAATTCTATAAATTATTGTTTCGTTCTTGTTTAAAATTTTCATGATATAATTTGTATCGCTGCGTTTTTTGATTTTTTTTTGTAATTCTATGCTAATTGTTACAGTAATTTAACCTGTTTCATTTGAATATATGTTCTTTAATTGAAGTGTAAAGGGGTAAAACCTCTTAATAACATAAAAACAAAATAGAATGTGTGGGGAAAAGGGTTTTTCCCCAGAATACCAAGACTTTATCGTTTTTAGTGGCTTTAAAGGGATTCTACCCGAAAATGAATGATCGTGGTGATTGTACTCTTTGAAAGCTAAAAAATGTCACCGCTATTCAATTTTTTAAAAAAAAATATGTAAAATGTTTTTACAACCGGACCAATTAATTAGTTAAAAAAACCACTTATGCCAAGTATTTTTAAATATGAAAAAATATATAATTATGACGTTATTTTTTGAAAAACAATTTTTTTTAAAAATATGCTCCAATTATGCATTTTTTATTCGGGTATAACAAAATATTTTGTTAGTTTTCCTAATAGACGAATTTTTTTTTTATTTTTGACGAATATAATTCTTATTTTTAACGAATATACTTATAATTTTTGACGCAAAATTTAATTAGAGAAAATTTAATATCACTCTGGTCAAATTTAAGAAAACATTTCAACAGTGAATACACTCATACTCTCAAGTGTTTGCAAGATCGAGCACTTAATGTAAACTTAAGGTTTTGAAACAAATATCATTTTAAACTATGAATCTTAATATTTTGTAATGTTTCTCTCATATATTTGCAGTTTCGAATAATCGCAACCTGATAGGTTGAAATGAATATCCACAATCAAATGGGGGAAATATTTTACATTTTACCGGAAAAAAAATGTTTTAAAACTGGAGATTCTGATTTAAATGGCCGTGCTGTAAACACAGCATGCACTTTAATATATGAGTACTTGAACCTTACTTGTTTCTATTTGAGTACAATTGCATTATAAATGAGTGATGACGTTCTCGAATTTAAGTAATCGAACTTACTCAGAAATGAGCAGTGTGATTTAATATCGCTAATCTCAGCTTCTGTTCAAGTTATCTCAACTAAGCGACCTGACAAACTTAAAATAGTTGTTGAGAAGACAGTTTTCCAAATAGTTTGATATTAATTGCTTAAATGAAAACTAAGTTATTACAACTCAATTATCTTATTTTCCATTCTTTTGGCATATCTTTTTAACAGTTCTTCGGTTTATAATTTCTTCAGGTCGCTTTGGTAATACAACGGAAAATGCATTAGTCTGTGGTGCCTGAGGGTCTGGGTTCGATTCCCGGTAATTTTTGGTTGAAATTGTTGATATTTATTGAAAGTGATTTATAAAATCAGCCTATGTAGACTGGCGTCTGCTCTTTTTTACATGCTTTTATTTAATTTTAATTCTTTTTGAATACATGTCTTTTTCAAAAATGACATTTATGTATTCAGAGCTATTATAATCCTCAAATGTACTCAAAAATGAGTATAGGTTACTTATTTTTGAGGACCTATGTTTAACAGTGCGTGTAAATTATAATGTTCCAAAACCGTCGGATTTCATGTGAAATCGAAATCGAGGGCTTATAATCAACGTCTTATTCTAGTGTTGTGTGCATGATTAATTACACATGAATATTAAGAAACCACTTTATGTCATGAAACTCAATCAGAATACTTCACTCAGCAGTAACCTAAAAGTGTTAGATTTGGGTGGCTAAGCATAATGTGATTAATGACATGAAAGATATTTCCTTTTAAACGTATGACGTTAAACACGAATATTTCCCCTTTTATCTAAATTAATTTCGTCTGGCAGACATGCCACGTGCAGCAACAAGAGGATTTCTTGATTGCTATCAGAAGCAATGGAGTGATAAATGCCCAGCCGTGCGATTATTTTAAAAGACACGTTACTCTGCAGATGGATAAAGAAGTTGAGAATGCTGTTCAATTAAATTCTAACCTTTTGAAGACGAAAGGTGAATTTTAGTCGCCTAAATAATCACCTGTAATTTCGATCTACAGTATAAAAAATAAGGTACTTAAAAATGAGCACCTGAACCTATTCGCTTTTATTTGAGCACAATTTCATCGTAAATGAGCGATGACGTACTCAAATTTAAGTAACCGTACTTTCTCGAAAATGTGGCAGTGTGATTTAATATTGCTGATCTCAGCTTTTGTTCAAGCCATCTTAAGAAAGCGACCTGACACTTTTAAATAGTTGTTCAGTAGAAGGTTTTCTATATTTTTTGATGTCGATTGCTTAAATAGAAACTGAGTAATTACAACTCAATTATCTTACTCTCCGTTATTTTGACACACCTGTTTAAAATGTATTTTGTTTATAACTTCTTTAAATCGTCCTGGTAGTTTAACGGATAAGAGTCTGGACTGCGATGCCTGAGGACCTAGGTTCGATTTCTAGTAAGTCTTCGTTGAAATTGTCGATATTTATTAAAAGTGATTTACGAAGGCAGCCAATGTAGGCTAGCATACGCTATTTTAGCTAATTGTACTAAATTTTGAATGAATACATGTATCTTTCAAAATTGAAACTTATGTAATCGGAGCCATTGTAAACATTGTACACCAGAAATGAGTACAAGTTACTTATTTTTAAGAGCCTATTTTTAACAGTGTAGCGAAACTCGCTGTTTAAACTCCCAAAACTATACAGGAAACGCCCCCGTGATTGCTATTCGATAAAAAAAGAGTTCGTTCTCTCCTACATTTAATTCAAGCGATTCGACCACATCATTGAATTGATTTCATTGGTCAGAATCACCCTCACTGACACAAGTGTAAAGTTTTTAGCACCCTAGACTTCATTCATACTATTAAATCTCCCTAAGGATAGCCCCGCCTAAATAAGAAAATGTCTGCCTCCTTACCTTTTAAGTTAAAGGGGACGTATACAAATTTACAACATGGAGGTCAGACTACGAAATGTTTTTTTCATCAGATATATTAAAAAATTAACATGAAAATTATAAATTTCTCATGATGCAAAAAGCCTCTGACGTTCTTAATTGAGTCCAATTGCATATATATTGTTCGCTTCATGCGCTGTATATTCTATCAATAGCTCAAAATTCAATTGATTTATTACTGGAAAAACTTTTATGTAAAGAAGGAATCTGTAAGACGTCTGTTTTCAAACGTATTGTTAATTTATTTATTTTTTGTTCCTCCAATATTGTTAATATCAGTTTTAATCTAAAAAAAAGGTTAAACTAAAATATAAACAATTACCATAATTAAGCGGTTAATTATGGGTTTAACAAAGTTATAATTATCATTTTTGTTTGTTTAAATGGCAACTATTATAGCATATATATAAAATATAGATTTTTTGAGCTAAAAGAAGATGTTTGAGAAACCTTAACTTTTAGTTTTACAAATGCTATCTTTTTTACAGGTACACAATTCTTCTTTCTTTCTACAAAATATCTTATATTATTTTTAAAGTTTCTAGTTTGAACCCATACTTTTTAGTTTAAAAGTTTATGAAAATCCAAAGCTTAAAATAAAACAAAATTGTTGTTAATGTTGCAATTTAAAAGTTCTTGCATAAAAAAACCCTAGTTATAAAATTGATAGCATATACTTATAAGTGTATTGCCTCAATTTGAAGCAGATGAATGAATGAAACAAGATATATTTCACGCACATTACGCGAGTTCTTAACCCCTTTTTTTTGGTGTATCCAACATGGCCGCCACGGCTTTAACAGTTACTTCAATCTTGATAATGCCGGGAGATAAGACACGTTATCCACCGTTGCTCTTACCTCCATGGTTCACACAAGGGGGCCCCTCTCCTCATTGCAGTGGGGAAAAGTCAAAGTCACGAATGTGACAACATCACTTCAGAATTAACGTGTTTTACTAATAAAAAAGTACGGCTTTTGAAAGAACAAGAACGGAATGTAACAGTTCCAAAAAATAATGTAAACATTAAACAAGTTCCTCGTTTGCAAATGGTTATATACGTTTCAGAATGTTAAATTAAAATGCAAATTACCATAGCTTTAAAATTATATTGGAGGCTGTCGAGTAATAAATAATTATCTGATAATCGCAAAATAAATTATACTATATTTAACATAGTGATTAACGATATATATATATATATATATATATATATATATATATATATATACATTGACACACCATACAATTACAACGACACCCCATACAATTACAACATTAACAGATTGACTTACGCCAATTCAAAATATTATTTAATTTTATATGATACAAAGATTGTTTGCGTAGTATGTATCTATAGTTGTAAGTTTTTAAAGAAGTTTATTAAAACTAAAACATATTTTTGAAATACCGAAATTATTGGAATAGTTTGTTTACGATAATTGAGTAAAAATGAGATAAACGGATAAATGAATGACAAAATGATTTAGTTAATGAATACAATAACTCTCGGAAATATTGCAGTAGTAATTGTGTTTTTGAACCTTAATGACTTAATTGTTTCATTCCACTATGATGTAATAATTTTTTATAATAGACAATCTGCGAATCGTTGTCATAGGAAATAATTAGCCCTTTAATTATAAACTAACCATTCATGAAATGTTTAATTTTAACTGAGTTCATGAATTGTTTAGTAATTCAGTTAAAGATTTGTTCTCAATTATGTCTTATTTCTGGTTTAGTGGATATTATAATAAAATATTCAAATATTTTTATAAATATTTAAAATTTTTTTATATATTTATGCATTTGTGTGTAAATTCTTTAAGTGTGATTCATTATAATAATCATAGAAAATGTAAACATCGAGCAGTAAACTAATCCTAATGACTTTAACCTAAAAAAAACGTTATAAAATTGTCAATTATTTAAAAATGTATTGTAAACTAATGCGGAAAAGCTAGTGTTTAATTAATTTTTATAGCTAATTAGTTTAACTAATTACTTACACATGAATATTTTATGATTGAAAGGGTAAATGGGTGAAGGAAATTCTTATGCAATATATTAAAGACAATTGAATTATTCATGGATGGAGATATTTTTTGGCATGTTTTTTGACAATGTCAGCAGCATTGCAGAAGCCTTAAACTGAGATACTAGTGTCACGAAGGAGGTATGTGATCTTTTGTTACATATTTCCATTACCTATCATTTAAAGGTGGTATGCAACATATTAAAAAATAATTATAGTCCTGATAAAAGAAGTATGTGTTGGCCTGTATTTTGACACTGACTGCAGCTCTGTAGATGCCTTAAATTGAGTAGTGTTATGAAGAAGGTAAGTGCTATTTTATTACATATTTTTATTCTATATGATTTAAAAGAGGTATGCAATATATGAAAAACTATTTATTGTCACAGATGAAAGAGGTATGTGTTGGCCTTTTTATGACACTCTCCACAGGAATGTGTAACTGAGATACTAGAGTATTGAAGGAGGTATGTGATATTTTGTTACATACTTTCATTACCTACAATTTAAATGGGGTATGTAATATATTAAAAAATGAAATAATATCATGGATGAAGAAATGCCTATTTTTTGACACTGACATCCTCAATGTAGATGCCTTAAAATGAGAAACTAGTGTCATGAAGGAGGTATGTGATTTTTTTGTTACATACTTTCATTACCTACAATTTAAATGGGGTATGTAATATATTAAAAAAATGAGTTAATATCATGAATGAAGGAGGTATGTGTTGGCCTATATTTTGACATTGACATCAGAACTGTAGATGCTTTAAACTGGGAAACTATCGTCATGAAGGAGGTATGTGATCTTTTGTTATATATATTCATTACCTGCCATTTAAAGGAGGTATGTAGCATATTAAAAAATAGTTATTGTCATGGATGCAGAAGGTATGCGTTGGCCAGTTCTTCGACACTAACAGTAGCACTGTAGATGTCTTAAACTGATGTTCTATGTAATGAAGGATGTATGCGATTTTTTGCTACATACTTTCAATACCTATCATGTAAAGGGGGTATGTAAAATATTTAAAAAATAGTTATTGTCATGGATGAAGGAGGTATGTGTTGGCAGTTTTGACACTCTCAGCAGTACTGTAGACGCCTTAAACTAAGATACTAGTGTCATGACGGAGGTATGTGATCTTTAGATACATAGTTGCATTACCTACCATTTAAATGAGGTATGTAACATATTAGAGAAAATAATTAGTTTAATGGATGCAGGAGGTATGTGTTTTTCTGTTTTTTGTCACTGAAAGCAGCAATGTAGATGTATTAAACAGAATAACGAGTGACATGAAGGAGGTGTACATTATCCATTTACCCCTTTAGTTATACAACAAAAATTTTAAGCATAGATTCCCCCCAAAAAATTTTCGATTTATAAATGATTCATAATTTACACCAAATAGTGTCTATGTAGTTCACATTCTCCATTTAGGTGATTTATTACTCATTATTTCCTTAAACCTTCACATATGTAGTGCATTGAAAAAGTCCATTGTCCTTGCACGTAAATTTAAAGTAAAATGCCACGCAAAACATTTCAAGGATATCAACTATAACACCCAATATGTCCCGATCACACGCTATTTAATCTAACTGATTTCGCTCAAGATTTAATCGAACAAGTTTTCCCAAGAGAATATAGTTCAAATGACATTTCACGGTTTAATTCAACGTATCCGTCAATGTGACAAAATTAATTATCATTTACATCAAGTCGAATTTCCTAAAAATACAAAAAGCTCTACGTGATTAGCGCCAACCTATAAATGAGCTGAAAGCCATAATTCTGTCAAGATCTTTCCGACAGATTCAAAGAACCTTATTCTTTGTTCGAAAAAGAACTTGGAACTAACGCCCCATCAACCTTCACGGTTAGCAGTTACCTAATGATACCTAAACTAAAGTCTAGTTTTTGTCACTTCCCAGTTCCCTTTCCCAGACACAGCTGCCGATTTTGGCAAATTATCTGTTATTTGGCATCCCCGAGACAGTAGTTTGTTTGGACCCTGGCCCTATTAAATTTGAAATATTTTAATATATAATTTTATTCTTATATATTCAATAATGTGTATTCATATAATTTTTTTACTAGTTATAACTTATAGCAAAATCTCATTGGCCAATGACTGAATTTTTATCGATTATGGTGGAACGGGTGAGGGTGATGGGTGATCTTTTCATCGGCGATTGATGCGAAAAGTCCGCTCGGCCGATGGTCGAGCCGACTTTTCGCTTTATTTTATATATTTATTCTTTATTTTATATAAATCTTTTCGATTTATTTTATATAAATCTGCTATTTTGACCGTCAAAAGAACTATAAAAAAGATTTTTTTTTAATTGATATTATAACCTATTCAGCTAACTCAGAATTTTCTGATTGTATTATCGGCCGAGTTGCCAAACGGAAGGTAGAACCTCTATGCCATTTGAAAGGCGAGTCTTACAGCAGTACAGTGTGTCCTTCTGAAAGGGCGTTCAATCATTAAAAGTTATTTTCTTTAAAAAAATAAGTAAATTTTATTATTTAAAATAGTTAAATAATTAAAATTATTAAAATTAAAAAAAAAAATTATTTAAAAAAAAATTCCATATATTTTTTCACAATATGCTATTGATGATGGATTAGAAAATTTTAATTAGACGCGACTGTGTTACTTAAATCAATGTTATAGATAAAATTTTAGAGATATTGTATATAAAATGATTGTTGTAATTGTTTTGTGCTTCTTTGTATTATTATAAAATGATATTTTTCAGTATACGTAGATCAATACTTATATATAAGAATGGAGTGTCTGTCAGTGGAATCGAACAAAACCCCTCATTTTGAGTTTTCTCCACGAATTAGAATACGCTGATTCCGAAAATCACATTTAAAATTTTTTTGTCTGTCAGTCTGTCTGTCTGTCTGTCTGTTTGTCCGGATTTAACTCAAAAACTACTGCACGGATTTTTCTGAAACTTGCACCATGTGAACAAACTTTTCTTAGTTTAAAATCTGCACTTTGTTTCATGTGGATATCTGTAACCATTCAAAAGTTATAGAACTTTTTCCATTTTCTCTAACATTACGCCTATGGGAAATTTACATCTCGATCTTCCCTTCATAACATTATTGTTAAAAATCACCTTGGGGCGACCAAAAATATTTTTAGACAATACTGGGATAAACGATTCATTTTGATTGGCTGATGAGTAAATGTCGCCAGATGAATTAAAAATATCGCCAAATGAATTAAAAATATTGCCAAATGAATTAAATATGTCGCCAAATGAATAAAAAATGTCACCAGATGAATTAAAAATATCGCCAAATGAATTAAAAATGTCGCCAAATATTGCCAAATGAATTAAATATGTTAAATGAATTAAAAATGTCGCCAGATGAATTAAAAATATCACCAAAAAATGTCGCCAAATATTGCCAAATTAATTAAAATATTGCCAAATGAATTAAAAATATCGCCAAATATTGCCAAATGAATTAAAAATATTTCCAAATGAATAAAAAATGTCGCCAGATGAATTAAAAATGTCGCTAGATGAATTAAAAATATCGCCAAATGAATTAAAAATGTCGCCAAATATTGCCAAATGAATTAAAAATGTCGCCAGATAAATTAAAAATATCGCCAAATGAATTAAAAATATTGCCAAATGAATTAAAAATGTTGCGAAATGAATTAAAAATGTCGCCAGATGAATTAAAAATATCGCCAAATAAATTAAAAATGACGCCAAATATTGCTAAATGAATTAAAAATGTTGCGAAATGAATTAAAAATGTCGCCAGATAAATTAAAAATATCGCCAAATGAATTAAAAATGTTGCGAAATGAATTAAAAATGTCGCCAGATGAATTAAAAATATCGCCAAATAAATTAAAAATGACGCCAAATATTGCCAAATGAATTAAAAATGTTGCGAAATGAATTAAAAATGTCGCCAGATGAATTAAAAATATCGCCAAAAGAATTAAAAATTCGCCAAATATTGCCAAATAAATTTAAAATGTTGCCAAATGAATTAAAAATGTCGCCTGATGAATTAAAAATATCGCCAAATAAATTTAAAATGTCGTCAAATATCGCCAAATGAATTAAAAATATTGCCAAATGAATTAAAAATATCGCCAAATATTGCCAAATGAATTAAAAATGTTGCCAAATAAATTAAAAATGTCGCCAAATGAATATAAATGTTCTCCAATTGAATAAAAATGTTGCCAAATGAGCTAAAATAGAGGTCCTATATTTAAAACTATCATCACAATGGCGAAATTAGGGTATAAATAACAAAATTAATGTCGTTAATAAAAACCTCGCCAACTGAAGGAGGAAGATAAACCAGCCCTTTCGACTGACGCTATGTGTATTCATGTTCCAAACAACTTAACTTTATGACAATAGTGCTATTTGTTACGGAGTGGAATATTACAATGATGTTGAAATGGTCCACCCTAAAAGTTTAACTTAAGGTTTTCTATATTTATACCTCCATGTATCTTATTTTTAAATTATCACCACAAAAACATATTATTAGTATTCAAAAATGAATATTTGATAATTAATTTTTTATAAGAAATATTATCCGTAAATATTGACCCGTATGAAGTTATGTTGAAAGACGTCTATATAGACTCCGGTCACCAATTGGCACAAAAGAAGAAAAAAAACTTCACCAAATACGATACATTATTTCGATTTGGAAGAATGCAATATTTTTACTTTGATATATTATTGCGTCGCCAATATTAAAACTAATGAATGTGCAGTTTACTACATGGGTTTATTGTCACTAAATGGTAAATTTTTATAAAAAAAATATGCAATGAAAAAAATTCAGGAATATTTATTTCACAAAAAGAAACATTTTACAAAAAAATCAGTTTAAATAGTAGTCGCAATAGCATGTAAAGTCGTGAACATAGAAATAGATTTAAGTATCTCAAAAAATACTCAAACTAATTTAATAAATCTGTATTTGGATAAAATTTATTTTTCACAGTGCACAGAGAGTGATATGCGATGGCTATGCTAACAAGACAAAATCGCGCAGCTCTCATTGCGCAAAGTGACCACGAGCAACGCCGGGCCATATTGCTATATTTAAATATATTGATAATATATGAACAAATGCTTCAGAAATTGAAAACAGACAGAAATGAGTTGCATAAAATGATAGTTCAAATGTAGCTTTAATGAAGCCATCAGGTCAACCTTAAAATGAATCTAGCTATTTCAAAATTCATTCCATTCGATCTACGAACTTCAGTGATTACTGTAAATTATAGCAATTTTACGCGACTCTTATTGCGAACAATATTTGCAGAAACACTCCAAACTTGCTACACAAATCAAACAGCAAAGCGAACCCCAATAGAAATATGATTACCAGAATTTCTCAATCATGCTTTCTCTAATCGACATTTGGAGAAAGATAACGCTTAACTCCTGCTTCAGTAAATGCATTTTCTTTCTATGCCTCTACTCAAACTACACACAGAAGCAGTGTTACATATATGAGAAACAGAACAATTGTTCCAGAGAAACTATATGGCCTCACTGAAAAAGATAATGTGTTATTCGAGGTTAAAGTCAAAGCCACAAGGTTTTTCCTAAAACTTCGGATTCTGAAATGGCCATTAGTAAAATGCTCATATGCATTGTTATTTTTTCGTGGGTTTAAAGGTATATGTGTATTCTAAATTGTATGTATACATTGTTAAATAAATATAAATGTAAAGAAAGTTATATGGTAGACATTTCAAAATCTGATCGTTTATGTGGAAGTCCTCAGGGCTGTTCTGTATGGATGGAATTTCTATAATTTGAATCGGTCGATTAAAGCCAAAGAGTAAATTGTTCATATGACCCATATATATATAAACTGTTATATGTACTTTTATTATTTTGGATATTTTTTAAAATTTATATTCATATTGTTCTTAACCACAAAAGGAAATATATCACAAATGTACTTTTATTATATTGGATATTTTTAAAAATTTATATTCATATTCAAATATGATCGTTACTTATTTATATTTTACTTAACCACAAAAGGAAATATATCACAAAGTGATTTTTTGAATGTATTTATGTTATTCTAATTGTTCATAAAAATTTAATAGGAATGTGCAAATTTATAAACGCAATATAAATAGCTTATCCAATTCTACAATAATGAAATGAATTATAATTTTTAAGCGGGAATTGAAACTTTAGAATGCAAAATTAATTACTTTTTTATTATCAATATTTGGATTCTTTACACTGTTAATAAAAAGCACTAAAAAATGAATACCTGAGCATACTCGTTTTTCTTTGAGTATAATTGCATGATAAATGAGCGATGCCGTACTCAAATTTAAGTAATGATACTTTCTCAACAATGAGCAGTGTGCTAATCTCGGCTTCTGTTCAAGAGATCTTAACAAAATGAGACCTGACTCATTTAAAATAGTTGTTCAGAAGATGGTTTCCCAGATTAGTTGAAGTCAATTGCTTAAATGGAAACTGGGTTATTACAATTCAATTTCCTTACTTCGTATTCTTTTGGCACAGCTTTTTAACATTTCTTCTGTTTATAACTTCTTCACGATGCCGTAGTTGTACAATGGATAATGCACTGGACTGAGGTGTCTGATGGTCTGGGATCTTTTTCCGGTAAGTCTTGGTTGTAATTGTTTATATTTATTGAAAATGATTTATGAAGGCAGCCTATGTAGACTAGCATGTGCTCTTTGTATTCATGTTTATTCATTGTACTCATTTTTGAGTACACGTCTTTTTCAAAATTGAAACTTACGCATTCGGAGCCACGATAAGCATCGAATGTATTCAAAAATGAGTAAAGTTGACTTATTTTTGGATACCTATCTTTAACAGCGTACCATTTTAAAAAATCCAGATAGTCTCAAAATATACAGATTCAAAACCCGCATAGTCAAAAATAAGGCATTCATTACATCGATTAATAGAAACTTTAAAAAGAGAATGCAAATGGCCAAACAAGCAAAGACGTTCCTAGGAGTAAAGTGTTAAAAAAAATCTTCCTCGTTGGTTAATATCTATTTTGTCTTCCAAGAAGTCCAAGTAGGCCACACACTAAGTCAGTGCCGTCTTCAGCTGCCTTACACGAGTGGTAGTCCGTGACTAAGTACCAGCTTAAAATATCCCTGGCTTTCTTAGGTGATATATGAGAAGACACTTTCAGACTCTTTGGAGATTTTGTGAAGAATTTTGCACAGGTAATTTCACAAGTGTAACTTCCCAATTGCCGTGAAAAGAGTTTTCACCGAGCTCGTGTCGTGTAATTGTATTTTGAAATTGTTTCCGGAGAAGTAACTTTGACTAGCATAATGCTGAGAGAGTTATGTTCTCCATTCTGGAAGAGCTCGAAAAATCTAATTATCGGTATTGGTATTTATCTGCACATTATCAGTATAGATATTTATCTGTACTTGTACACAAAAAGAACATGCTTACAAATTAACTATTGTCAATGCGTCTCACTTTCTAGTTTACTTTAGAGTATGTTTTACAATAGTCATGCACTTAGAATATCTTTGGATACTTAATAACCGCGCACTTAGAAAATATTAAAAAAAATAATTGCATAGGTAATTTCACAAGTGTAACTTTTCAATTGCCGTGAAATCAGTTTTCACCGAGCTCGTGTCGTGTGATTGTACTTTGAAATTGATTTCGGTGAAGTAACTTTGATTCAAATAATGCACTGAAAGTGATGTTCTCCTTTCTGGAAAAGTTCGAAAAATCTAATTATCGGTATTGGTATTTATCGCACCTTAAAAAGAATTGCTCAAAAATTAACTATTATCGATGCCTGTCTCTTTTTAGTTATAGATTTGTTTTTATTGCACATTTATGACTATTTTAGAATAAAAAATAACATACGTGCGTTATACAAATGTATACGGATATTCTTCGATTTGATATATATACACTGTTAAAAATAGATACTCAAACTTAAGTAAAATTTACTAATTTTTGGCTACATCCGATGCTTATCATAGATCCAAATATATAAGTTGAATTTTTGAAAAAGGCATGTATTCAGAAATCACTAAAAATAGCATTGCTTCCCTGCATAGGCTGTCTCCATAAATCAATTTCGATAAATGTCGACAATTACAACCAAGACTTAATGGAAATCGAACCCAGATCCTCTGACATCGAAGTTCAATGCCGTTGTACTACAAAGGCGACATGAAAAAGTTATAAACAGATTTTTTTTAAAAATTTGTGCAGAAGGAATGGGAAGTAAGATAGCTGAGTTGTAATAACTCAATTCTATTTAAGCAATTGGTATTAAATAATGCGGAAAACCATCTTCTGAACAACTATTTTAAGTGTGTCAGGTCGCTTTCTTGAGATGGATTGAACAGAAGCTGATATTGACAATATTAAATCACTCTGCTCATTTTTGAGAAAGTACGGTCATTTACTCATTTACGATGCAATTGCATTCAAAGAAAAACGAGTAGGTTTAGATACTCATTTTTAAGTATAGTTTTTTTTATTGTGTTATGCTACTCAAACATGTGCAGTGAGTTTACACTCCCAAGCATTTGAATATTTTCACAATATTCAAATAATATTCTCACAATAACAATTATTCGTTTATTTCTGAGTCGTGTATTTCGAGCAAAAGTTAAAAAGCGTGCCAATTAACCTAAAACTACTTTTTATTTGGCGAATAACAGCTTGTAAAAGGTTAGAATCATATGTACGGGTTTAGGAAAAATGAGCGGAAAATAGTTCCAAATAAAAAAATTCTTTACAAAATTACGGGTTTAGGAAAAATGAGCGGAAAATAGTTCCAAATAAAAAAATTCTTTACAAAATTACGGGTTTAGGAAAAATGAGCGGAAAATAGTTCCAAATAAAAAAATTCTTTACAAAATGGATCTAACTAGTGATTCAAAATAAATAGTAATTCCATTAAAAAAATAAAATGTTAATTTGTTATTTCGTATTTCATTCAATGAGCGTCTTGTGTGGTCGTCTTGAAAATGGCGGTGGTCTCGGACTAAGTATTCTGTATTCTATTTATCTCGAGTTTCATATTCAGAATTTAGTACGTCAACCCAAAGAACACATGGCATGCCTCTTAAAAACTAAATAATTAAAAAACCATATTGCTCACATGTTAGTTTTAATTATTGGTGTTTTTACAACAGAAGTTGGATAATTCAAACTGGAAAGAATAAAATCATTTTAAGTGTCCCAACGTTGTAAGATTGTGAAATAATTTGATTCTGTGTTCCGTATTTAAATAATTCTTTACTATAAACCTAAAAGCATATTTAAATTTATTTGGAAATGCCATTCAAATTCTTTTTCCGATTTTCGGCTAATAATAAAAATTAATATAATTGCATTGTAATATTTAGTTTCCAAAATGCATTTATTTTTAAATCAACTTCAATGGTATTTAGTTTTGTATGTTGTAATCTTTATTCCTTATTCTTCTTTGCATCTAAATTCTATTGCATTGTTATATTAAAACATTATTTTTATATATTTCCCCCCAAACAATCTTATTGAATACAATTTTTCCCAAATAAATCGTAAAATCTCAGAAAAATCCTGAAACTATTTTCTGTGGTGAAAGTTTCTCTCAGTCTAATATATGCAATTCCAAAGAAATAAGTACAAATTAACATATTTATTGTTACAATGCAATAGTAAAAAAAAGTAATAAACCTAAAAAAACGTGTTTGGATAAAAAAAATATATATCGTAATTGAGTGTAAAATAATATATATATTGAAATTTTAATATTTAAATATGTTTAATTTAATATATTTTAGTAAGTATTTAAGTTAATATTTTAACCTAATTGTTATTTATTAAAGGTTTACGGATTTACACTATATAAGCCATTATATTAGTTTTAAATATATTTTTGTTATGATAAAGATCTAATTTTTTTTTTCTATTCTTGAAAACTAAACCAAACTCTAGGGTTTAAATATATTTCGCGAAATATTTTTCGCTATTTATTTTAAGAAATGTTAAGAAATGTAAGGACATACATAAAACGTTTTAATGAAATTAATTTCGAAATTTACAACAACAAAATTACTAATAATACCACATATTCATGTATGTTGGTAATATGCTATCATACTCATCGATTTAAACTCTGAATTACTCATTTTAATTTGACAAAACTGTTACATATTCGTTTTATAAAATTAAAAATAAAGACATTGATATGTCTTGGAATTAAATACACAATACACTATTCAATTATAAAAACAATATTAAATTTGACTCCTATTTCATAATGAAATATAAAAGAAAGTTATACTTTGACGCATATTACATAAATAAATATAATTCTTTACCTCCTTTAAATTACAGTGAGTCAAGTTATTATCTTATTAAATTAAATAAATTATTTTCAAAGTTTAATTTTTAATTAACTTTTAAGTTTTAATGAAACTGGAGTTGAAAGTCATTAATAGCAATGAAAAGTCAATACAGCTCAGTCTATATAATCAAAATCACGCATGCTATCATACGTAGATTTTACTAATTGCAAGGTGTAAAAATTTAAATATTTTTCAAAACAATTATTTTAAAAAAATTTCGTAATTTTAAAAAAAATATTTATTAAACATAATTTTTTAAATAGTTACTAGCAATTTTATTAACGATGTTTAAACCGCCTTACATGTTATTAATGCATTTTTTTTTATTTAAAATAATATTTTAAAGAAATTAATTTTTATTTTATTTTAAATTTATTGCAAATTACTATTCTAAGTAGCTAACTTTTTAAGCAATGATTTATAGAATGTACATTGTATATGCATAACATTAAAAAAATGTAAACCGTTTAATAGAATTCTGTTTTAAAAAAAATATGAAATTAAAATTAAATATTACCATAAAAATTATTCCATATAATCTAATTAAAAAAAATTATGGATTTAAAAACTTCACATTTCATATCCATTAAATTTAAATGCACAATTAATAAAAGTTACGAATTCTAATTAACAAAAACATTATTTTTTAATTTATCAGAAAATAATTAAAACACGTATTAAAAAAATTATAATTATCCTACCTTTCCTTCATCCGTTGAAGTATCATCTTCGAAAACAAATCAATGCAACTCCAAATTGGCGAATAACAACAAGGAACAACAATAAAAACGTTTCATGTATTCCAGCAAACGTTGGGCATTGGCACAAAAGTTTCGCGAAGTCCGATCTGGAGAAGTTAGACAGTAGATTTGAGTGACGTACCGCGTAAGCTTAGACATTTTATTCCGAAACTAGTTCGCTCTGTCGTCACGCTTCGCCGGGTCTTCTTTTTTCTCGCCGCTTTCTCCCAAGCTGTGTGAATTGCCCTTTTTTTCTTTCTTTCTTCGAGCGCGCGATATCGAAATAGAAAGTTCGATCTTCGTTGTTTTTGAAGCGGGTATTGTTTTGATTTGCTTTGATGGTTCGGTGGGCGAGAAATTGATAGGTAATTTACGAGAGGAGCTTGACAATTGTCTTGGAGAAATGTAATTCTTTTTTTTGAAAGTTTATATGACGATTTGAGTAATTTTGGGTATAGTTTATTTGTATTTTTTTCTGTAAAAATGAACACTTCTACGATTGTAAGGTACTATCTATAATAATAAAAGAGTATGTGTCAGTATGTCTTTGGGACACAAAACACTACCTTCCAACTCAAAGAAATGTCTGAAATTTTAAACGTAAGTACTATTCTACCTATAAGTCGGGATCAAAATCCAGGCCCGTCGCACCGGGGGGGTTTGGGGGCGAGTCCGATCCCCCAATAATCTGGAAACCCTGAAAAATGGGAATTTCAACTTCTAAAAACTCCGAGTTGGGAAAATCTATGATTGAAGAAAATTAATAAATATTATTAACAAATGGAAGCTATAGGGAAGGTTAGAAATCTCCCAACTTGTAAGATTACATTTAAATTAGACCTCAGAACGGACACTGAATTGGAATATGGGTGCAACAAATCAATGCTTGTGAGAGAACTGTTTAATATTACCTAAATTATATATAATAAAAAATGAAAAATTTCGATAAATTGGAACTGGGAATTTTCATTACTTTGTGTTTTGAATCTCATATTGTTAAGTTGGGTAATTTCTTGTTTCATCCCCCCCCCCCCTTATGTAACTTTCTGTATGATATTTCTTTCTTATGTAACGGCACTGATAAAAGCCTTATTTAAAAAAATTTAATTTCGTATTTTTTAAATTGATATTTAAAGTATCCATCCAATATGTATTGTTGCGGACCTAAGGCACGGATTTGTAAAGTTCCTTTTTTTTTTGTTTAAAGATTTTAACATTTAAAGAAATACAACATAAAGAAATATCTTTTAAAAAATATTTCCGAGATCGAAAACATGCTTTTGTAGCTTAGTCGTACTTTCGGAACAATAGGTCGCAATTATCTAGACATGGGGCACTTATATTTTTTAATGTATATGTCTTAACAGGTTCTTAGCAAAGCTGGGCCACACAGCCAGTAGGGAATAACGAAAACCAATTTCACTAGTGAAAATGATAGTGAAATACTGTATTTAAAAATTACAAAGTGTCATACTTATTCCTGCTTCATTAAAATATGAAACATGAAACTGTTCTGGAGCGTACACTAGCGTTTACAATAAATTTTTATACGTTAAAGTAAAATAAAAATGAAATACCTAAAATTTAAGAGTAAAAACAATTTGGTGAAAATAAAAAATAAAATTATGTGTTACCGTTTAAACAATGTAATAATTTAAATTGCCATTGCACTTGTATTAAAGGAATCTCCTAAAACCTTAATTAATCCACATAATTAACTAACATTCACTAATTCATTTAAAATAATATAATGATGAAGATTGCCAATGTGTTAAAGTTGTAATTGTGTTAAAATAGTATTTGTGTATTATACATATGATGTATATTTTTTAACTGCAAATTTCTGTGTTGTCATATTATTTAATTTATTCAAATTTGTATTAAAACATTGATTTGACACAAGTGCACAGTGCACTAGAGCTGCACAGGATTAATTGACGATCATAAACTTATTCTTGCTTTAAAGAATATCGTTTTTGAGCAATGGCAGCAACTTCCCCTGTCAGAAACTTTGAGGATTGTATCGCTGGCTTTACTGGTGACCCTTTGCGATTAAGATGTTGACTCTCATGCACCACTTGGTCGGATGCGTTAACTAGAGAATAACTTTTCAGGAACCATTGTACCACTCGTCTCTAGTTGCTAGTTCGCCCGAGCAAAAAAATGCATCTACAACAAAGGATTGAATCCCATCCAAATTCAGCTGCTCATTGCTCTTGTTTTATTGTGTTCAGACATTCACAGACCAATATTATAAAACTACCATTTTTGGGCTCATTGGGCCTTAAAACATGACGTAGACAGTAAAACCTCAAAATCAAAAATTTAAACCAATAACCATTGCTTTAATACGAAATTATCCTGCAACTTATCATATTCTATTTTCGACATTGAATAAGTTTACTATGTAAATATAATTCATAAGTAAGAGAGATAAGAAAACTGCAGTGATTTATTAGTTTTCTGTAATCCAAACGATGCATTGTTATGGAGTTCATTTACTACGTTTACGTGTTAAGTCTACGTTACTTACGTTTTGATGAAAGTTATTTGTTTTTACTGCTTGGTAGTTAAGATAAAAGAGGTTAGCTATCTTGTAGAGTATCGGTTAAAAATTAAATTATCTGCTTCACTGGTGCATACGTAGAGATACACGAACTTCACTTTTGTTTGAAATGTATTTGACAAGAGCAAACATTGAATTGAGTGTCTTATTGATATCGACCATCAACAAACATATCTACAAATGTTCGGAAATCGGTAGTTTTATTAAATATTAAAAATAAATTAATTATGGCGTTTGATTTTTAAAACAACATATCGAAGGAACTAATAAGTAAATAGATAATACATGGTTGGCTCGTTAAAAAAACTTTGCTTTACAATTGATATGATGAACATATTTTCTTATGTTCATTCTGTACATAGCTACACTATTAAAAACAAGTATTTAAAAATAAGCAAAATGTACTCATTTTTTAGTATATTCGATGCTCATCATTGCTCCTAATACATAAGTCTCAAATTTGAAAAAGGCATGTACTCAAAAATGAGTACAATGATTAGAAAGAGTAGATGCTAGCATGCATAGGCTGCCTTCATAAATCACTTTTCAATAAATTTCGACAAAATACAACCAAGACTTACCGGGCGGGAATCGAAACCCAGATCCTCAGACACCGAAGTCCAGAACGTTATCCGTTAAACTACCAGGGAGACTTCGAAAAAGTCATAAATAGAAGTAATGCTAAAAAGGTGTTACAAAGGAATGGGAAATAAGATAATTGCGTTGTAATACATCAGTTTCCATTGAAGCAATCGACATCAAATAATGTGGAAAACCATCTTCTGAACATCTATTTTTAGTTTGCCAGGTTGCTTTCTTAAGATGGCTTGAACAGAAACTTAGATTAGAAATATTAAATCACATTGCTTATTTTTGAAAATGTACGGTTATTTAAATTTGAGTACGTCATCGCTCATTTACGATGCAATTGTACTTCAAGAAAAACGAGTAGGTTCCGGTACTAATTTTAAGTAACTTTATTTTAAAGTGTAGTGTTGGTACATATTAAGGTGATTTTGAGCTTTTTTCTGCGACCGATTGACATCTGTCTATTTGTATAACTTAATCTGTATTATTTTTTATTTATTTGTATTTATTATTCTGTATATATGTTCTCATATTCCTGCAATAACATTTTTATAACGTTAATCAATTCCATTCGTAAATGTCTCAAAAACTGTAGATCGCATGTTATTTTTGGTCAATTATGTATATACAGTAGAACTCTAATTATCCAGATCATTTGGGACCAGATCCCATCCGGATAATCGAATATCCGGATAATTGGAAAATTCTTGAAAACAAGTTTTTTTTAGTAAATAAAAGCATTTTGCTTGTAAGTAATATAATTTAACGACTATTAAAAACAATATTATTCACCAATAAAACACTTTTTAATGGATTTTTATGATTTCCTTTTGCTTACTCAAAGCGATCCGCATCTGGATAATTGACCATCCATTTGGTTTGATCCGGATAACTGGAGTTCTGATAATTGAAGTTCTACTGTAAGCAAGGATTCTCACTTTACAGAGCTTACGCGTTCTTGTGGTTACATCTTATCGAAAACAACTAAAACAATACTCAACAATATTTAGTACGTAAAAATGTAAAATATTATATAAAAATCTGACCTATTTAGATTAAAAACCGTACATTTTTAAGAAAGCGGTATTCAATTTACCCTGTTTCCTGAACGGAAAACGTGATAATTTGAAAGCAATAATTGTGATTGCAATGTTTCAACGCTGTAAATTACTTATCTTTTACAGAAACGACATTCGTCAGTTCTCATGCTGTAATTCGTTATGACACGTCCCAGAAATTTGTATTATTCATGTCACTGCATTTTTGGACAAGTAAATCACATACGCAGAGCAGTTATAATGATTGGATGATTGTTTTTATGTGGATCACAAATTATATATATTTTTCGACAGGGTGTTTTGTTCAGGAGGAATATAATAGCAGATAAAATAATATTTATTTGGAAGACTATCGTCATGTCCTGCTTGTCAACGTATTATTTTTTCTCTGATAGACGCTTAGTTTTTTTTTTTTCACTTTCAACTTTTTTTATTTTAAAAGCTTTGAACTTTTAGCGTAGCATTCAGTCTGCGTTATTTTAAAGTAACATTATATACATTATTATGAACTCGTTAGTATCGATAATTGATATTTTTTTTAAATATACAAAGAGGAATTTATTAGTTTGTAAAAATTAACAAAACTTTTAAAAACAATCTGCGATTGTTAAAGTACTGCACCTAAAGAAAAGAAAATAATCTTTTGAAAAAAAGATAAACCGAATTTTAAAAAATGCGATAAAAAGTGAAAAATAATGTTTCGCTTACTGACAAGCAAAAGCGTCCATTTTTTTAATCGAAATATATTCTTCTGTTGACAGTATATTTGAAAACAAACTGGTATTTAACTTCATTATATTAATATGTAAACAGTATTAAATATATTGCAGTTAATTTTTGGCACTTATAAGCTTCGAAATTCACATTTTTGTAGAATACTTGCACTCGAAGATCGATACTTGTAGACGAAGATCGTTTAAACTTTTGCGAATTTTCTATTCTTTAGCATTAATAACTCAAAAACCAATTTTTCCCACTTTATAAAACATTGAAAAAAAAAGCTAAATAAATTATAAATATTTCTAATTTTTTCATTTAAAAATATATTTAAAAGTTTATTTTTTACACAAAACCCAAGACTATTCGCAAATAATTCGACTTTTCAAGTTTTTATATAGTTGTTTTCACGCATCAAACTATGATAGTTATTTTTTTCTGCACGCAAACAAATCGTATGTTGGACTTGAAATAAATCACCCAGAAATGAATTGTTTTGCTAAAATTTACTCCATTAATCGAAGTATTTTTTTTTAAAATAACGAAATAAAAAGATAAGTTTAACAATATGTAATTTAATATTTATTTTCAAAAAACCTAAATTACTCCACAACCCAAATTACCCCACCTCACCGTATTTTATATTTGACACGATTGTTTAAGAAGATGAATACGGTTTCCAAATCTTTGAAGGCTTATTCAGAAGGTTCTACATGAAATCTTTTTTGATGAATTTATTCTTTTTTATCATAATAATATTCAAATTTCAAAATCTTGTATAATTTATTTACGAAAGAGACTTTGAATGAATTAGTTTTTTTTAAACATAAATATTGAAAATAAGCATATTATTTTTAAATTATCAAATTTATCTGAGTAATTTTTAATTATTTAAATAAATTATTTAATTTAAACTCTATTTGTTTTTGTTCTGAAATGTTGCAACAAATACACCCCTGACTATAGAGATATATTGTTACAAAATTACCTAAAATAAAATTAATTCGCGTAGATGCACCTAAAGAAAGAAATGGTCACACATTTGTAGTAGACTTTCACTGAATCAACTAAACAAAAATGTCACAAAGAATCTTTTGTCTTACAAAAGAACAGTCCGTTTTTTTTTATGAATTCGACTTTCCTTTCTCTGAAATACTGCGAAAAAAAAATAGTACAATACTTTGGTTAATTGTGGAAAAAAAAATCGCGATGTTTGTAAGCTCACACAAAAACTTTTTTTGCGAGAGCGGTGAGGTAACATGTTTTTGCAATCTGAATGATAGCATCTTTGTGTTACTATTAACAAAATGGGAAGAAACAATTATTTCTGAAAAAAACGAGTTTTTGTTGCTGATCCTGTGTGTTTTTGCTTTATGTTATTTCACATGTTATTTATATTGACGTTACAAAGGCATTCCGTAATACCAAGATTAAAAGCAGAAAAAGGAATACTAAGTTTCAATTAACCTGCGTATCTGCTCAGTAAAAAAATTGTGGTTAAAATGAGTAAATGGACGTACTCGTTTTTCTTTGTATAGTAAATGAGCAATGGCGTACTCAAATTTAAGTAATCGTATTTTCTCAAAAATGGGCAGTATTGTTTAATATTACTAATATCAGCTTCTGTTTTAGCCATCTTAACAACGCGACCTGGAAAACTTAAAATATTTGTTCAAAAGATGGTTTACCACGTTATTGATGTCGACTTACTTCTCATTCTTTTGCCAAGCTTTTTTTAACATTTATTCTGTTTATAACTTCTTCAAATCGCCCTGGTAATACAACAGATAAGGCATTGGGCAGTGGTGCTTGAGGCTGTGGGTTCAATTCCCAGTCATTGTCTGCAGACCTCTGTTTTGCGCCAAGATATGGGGCTTAGTTGAACTGAAATTTTTATCAGAGTAAAAATCTTATTCACATATACACAATGTTCTTTTTGGGTACGTTTTAATCAAACTAATGACGTCGGTCAGCATTGTATTTTTCTCTTCTCACTACTCACTCGTATTAAACTAAAATATACTAGAAAATTAAAAGGAATTAACAAAGAAATTCGTTTGTGAGTAGATGTCACGGATCATTACACTTAACTGCTTTTGAACCTCAAGACTATTCCTGATTAATTCAAGGAAAGTCGAAAATATTTTAATTGTTTTCTAGAAGTATTAACATAAGTATAATGTAAGATATCCCTTTTGCATTGTTATTTCTAAATTAAGGGAGACCCGAGCACCATTTTTTGAAAAACAATGATACTTTTTTTTTGTTTTACATAAAACGATTCTATACATATTTAAGGAGACGTGTATAAAATTTCAAAGCAGTAGAATTAAGAGAACATGTGTTTTGTTTACATGTTTTAATATCCTTTATTATCTGTCTACTTACCTTTTGTCTGCAACATTTGTCATATACTTTTTAAATTGTTGTCATGTTTAAAACGCTAAGGCTTTGTAAAAAAATACTTAAAACTAGACTATTATTAGTTTTTTAAGCTTAAATATTTGTTTTATAAACGTAAGAATTACTTTTATTTATTAATTTATAAGTTATTACTTTACGAATTAATGAACATAAAAAATTTTAGAATATTTTCAGGCTGTGAACTTAAAATAAGTTTTTGAAAACAAAACACAAATCAGAAAAATTATATTATACGTCCATAATACATACCTTGACGTTAGTTAATAAATTTAAACTTTTTAAAAATATTAAACATATAAGGAGAAGTAGTGTTTTTAAAAAAAAAGCCTATTTAACATTAAAAAACGCAAAAAAACGAAAATAATTTGTTTATATATTATTTTTTTTATTGATTACGGTTCACAAAAAGATGTTCTAATAATGCTAAAAAATAGTATTTCTAAATTTATTATTAAAAGCATGTGACGCATTAAAAGCACTCTGAATTAATAAAAAAATAGGATAAGGTACAAGGATCTCCTTTAAAAATATTTTTAATTATACTAATTTGGCATCATAGAACAATTCAAGTAATTTTCAGCTGTTTTAAAATACGTGCTTTTCATTAAACGAAGCCATGAAAGAGCTGAATAGCCATGAATATTAAAATGTTTTCATCTACAAAAACTATGAAACCATAAATTCGATATTAAAATCTGAATGTGATAACCTCATTAGTGAACCATTTGAATTAATTTTTAAAAACTAATTTACACAAATACTAATACATTACTATAACGCTTATTTTGAAAAGATTAATCTAACTAATCCACACCAATCAATGGCATACATGTTTTTGTGGTTATAGATTTAAGTAAATACAACAAATATACTATATGAATAAACACAATAACATAATTAAAACACTACAAATAACAAATAAACATTTATTTCCCTAAATCTATTTCTTATCTTAATTCAGGAAAAATTCCAACCACTTTATATCGCATTACGAATGCAAATCCGTTTGTTTTTTGCATAACAATTTTATTCAAAGCATTTTTTTTAAAATCCATCAGTTATTTAAACATAATATAATTGATTATTGTATATCATTCATTTAAAACTGCACTAATGCAAATAAATAATCCTATAGAAGTTAATTTGTATTTTGTCA
This sequence comes from Troglohyphantes excavatus, assembly GCA_963932185.1. Taxonomy (NCBI): domain Eukaryota; kingdom Metazoa; phylum Arthropoda; class Arachnida; order Araneae; family Linyphiidae; genus Troglohyphantes; species Troglohyphantes excavatus. Next base: position 63,213,921 of record OZ010674.1, on the reverse strand, counting down.
TTAATCCACTGAAATGTTAAAACAGTTACAATAATAGGAAGTAATTTAACTAACCCGATAATTAATTAAGACATCAGTTAAAAGAATTCCAAGGTTGATCAACATTCTTATTGGTTCGTTATACTCACAATTCCTAGTGTTACATAATAAGACATTATACATTAAATAATGAAGATAGATTATTTTAATTAGTATATTTATTTTCTTATATGTCGATACTTTGCGGCATATACTTTTCAATAAAAATTGGAAAGACATAATTGCTTTTAATTTATATTTTAAATGTAGATTATACTTCCTTTGTTTTTTTACTTTTTACACCAATTGGAACCATTTTCAATTGCTTCAAAAAATATGTTTTCTTGTTAATTGTATTGATATTAAAAATAATTTATATGCGTTAATTGTATAAATTGATTTATTAAATAGCATGCTCAATTAGTAGCTGTTAGTTACGATTTTGTAAGAAACATACAACAGTCAGCATAAATTAGGCTAATTAAGAATTGAACTAACACGAAGAAAAAACCCTAGAAATAGTCAGCGACTCTTTGATATAAACAACGTTTTATAAAAAATCTTTTATATTTTAGAACATATTAAATGTTTAGCGTAGGAAAAATTAACTTACTCGTATGCAATCGATATGATCCATGGTATCCTATTTATAAACCTTTAGTAAATCACTTAAGAATGTGACTTTGCAAGTTAGAGTTTTAAATTAAGTAAGTTAGTTCAATTAATGTATTTTTTCTCGTAAGATTTTGAACTAAAATATGATAAATAATATCAATGTTAGATCCCTTATTCTTATATTTTGTGTTTTTTTTGATAATTTTTAAAAGATACAATTTTGATAAAAAAAAAGGTACTCTTGAATTTCTATGCATATGTAATTATTTCGAATAGTCTCCAACCCAACCCCCTTCTCTTAAAATTGTCAATACCCTCCCTACAATCCGTCGATTGGACCTGAAGCTACAGCGAATAAACAGGCCAACGTATGCCCATTATAATACTCAATCTCCCCTCCCTTTTCGCAGTTAGAACAAAGTTTCAGAGAAGTCCCTTGGAGTTATGCACGGAGTAAAGAAAAAGGTGGAGATGTGGCTAGATATGGTAAGACGTAAGTTAGCAACCCCAAACTAGACACAAACAAACCTAGTTTGCAGTATTTTTTCTACGAGGGATGCATTATTTTCAAATTAAGAAAACGCATGCTGAAACTTAAAAATGACTGTTTGTGCAGTTGTGGGATGCAGTGCAAGTTCCAAATCGATAAAGGATGCTATTATTTCTAATTCATAGGTAAATTAAATTATCGCCAAGTACTGGTACAAAGTAGTGCTTTAGAATAGCGCCAAATACTTCGCCAGTTCCTACTTGTTAAGCGATTGCTTACTTCACATTGCAAACCGGTTTTAGACTTGTTCGCACCTCCACCTTTACTCCGTGGAGTTATGGGGCTTTGAAATATCAACACTTTCCCTGTCGCTCAAGTTTCTGCCACCGATTCTAAATTCGCATTCACGTCGACAAATCTCGACTCATTTCTTCCCGACGAACTTCAACTCTGGTTGATCGAGTGTCTATTCCCGGTTAATCGAAACGCGATGCGATCGAAGGAGGAAGCGATTTCGCAAAGTGGGGTAATGATGATTATCCGTATGGATATGTGTATTCGAGAGCCCCAGGAAGAAGAGATGATTGCCCTCTGATCTTAAATGCAAACAGTCCGAGACTGCCTCGTTTCGTAACTTGTCAATGGGGGGATATTCACGACACACGAGTATATGACTGGAATGACACTCGGGGAAATTATGAGGATTGGCCAATTTTTTATTTGAATTGGCGTGGGGATTGGCTTCTAATCCTGCTTATCCGTGTTGGGAAACTGAAGACTGAGTTGAAGGATGGTAATTGCATTATTTTCACTGTAAAAAATGTGTTTAAAAAGGAGTGCACGGACATACTCATTTTTCGTTGAGTATAATTGCATCGTAAATAAGCGATGACGTACTCAAATTTAAGTAATCGTGCTTTCGCAAAAACGAGCAGTGTGGTTTAATATTGCTAATATTAGCTTCTGTTCAAGCCATCATAACAAAGTGACATGTAAAACTTTAAGTAGTTGTTCAGAAGATGGTTTTCCACATTATTTGATTTCGGTTGCTTAAACGGAAACGGAGTTATTACAAGTCAATTATCTTACTTCCCATTCTTTTGCCACGGCTGTTTAAGATTACTTATTTTTATAACTTCTTCTCGTCGCTCCAGTAGTACAACGGATAAGGCAACGGACTTCGGTGCGGACGACGTCAGGTAGACTGAGTGGTTCGATTCACGGTAAGTCATGGTTGTAATTGTTAAAATTTATTGAAAGTGAGTTATGAAGGAAGCCTATGTAGGCAAGCAACTGTACTTTTTATTCATTTTTGAGTACATGTCTTTTTCAAAAATGAAACTTATGTATTCGGAGCTATGATAAGAATCGAATGTAATCAAAAATGAGTAAATTGTAGTTATTTTTAAGTACCTATTTTTAACAGTCTGCGTTATAGTTAAACACTGTTGAGAGTTTAAAAGGCTCTTAGTGTTTAAAATTTTGTTATTTTGTTTAAAAATCTTTTCAGATGCATAAATATCGTGGGTGTACTGCCAAAATCTACGAGGTTAAAAAACGTAGTTTGTGTGCAAATACCCAGCAAAAATAGTCAGCATAAAACCTTTATCAACATTTTTAATTTGAAGATTTTATGCAGGAAAACTGCTGTTTTATTTTGAGATATTTTCAATGTCCTTCATAAAAACTGAAAAAACCTTCAAAAATTCGTGCATGAAATCTTCAATTTTTAATCATGAAGGAAAAATACTGATATGCAGTTATATGCAGGAAAATGAAAAATTGAAGAAAAAAATGTAGTTTTTTTTGTCTTTATATCCTTTATAAAATCTTCAATTTCAAAATTGTGGTGAAGGTTTTATGCTGACTTTTTTTGCTGGGTAAAATTTGTTTTTCATATTTTAATATTTTCCCTTTAATGGTAGTTTTAATTTTTACTAACAATTTAAGCAACTTTTTTTCGACAACTTAGTTGAAATATTTTTTTTCACTTCGTTTATTTTGACAGTATATTCATGATAAATGAGTTACAAGGTTTTCTAAATGATAATTTTTATTTATTTTTTAAATTTAACAATTTGTACTCATAAGCCATAAGGGAATATATGTTCGTAAATTCGTTCAAATTGCGTTATTCCAAAACTATAAAAATAAGTGTTTGTAATCTGTGAAAAAATCAGTCCATTTGGAAAGTATAATTTTTTTAAAAATTGTTTTTAAAAATTATTTTTACATTATAACAGGAAAACAAGCAATGGCAGTCTACGCATCTATTTCAAAACAATATCCCTATAATATATAGATAATAAATCAAGAGTTGAAATCAAAGAGTTGAAATGTAAAAGTTAGTTTATCTAGAACATAATTTGAAAAAATTATTTCAAACACTGTTGATAAAAATGCATCTTACTTAAGGTTAAATTATTTTAATTTGCATTTGAACAATTAATTTTGTGTTTACGTCTATCGTTGTTTTAATGATATCATTGTAATAGCTGACTCGAACCCACCTGTTAGCAATTTTTACGAAGTTTAGCGTGCTACCGACTTAGCTGCAAAGACGCGTTCTTGGAATTATAAATATTTTAGCATGTTTATTTACGCAATATTTATAAAATTATTGAAATCATTTACAAATTTAAACGGAATTTTACAATTCCGAACCTGAGGTGCATATCTCTAAAATCAATATTACTTATTTATATTTTTTTTTATATGCAGATTAAAGTAGATATATGGCTCATTACTATCCACATACTTCTAATTTGTTTTATTGTTATAGAATACTCATTTTCGGCATTTTTATTCTTTGTTTAATGTAAAAATATACATACTAAAAGATGTCAAGAACGAATGGAGATTTCCAAACGGTTCGAAATCCTAGATAATTGTTTTCCATATCCTTTCTGATATCAGGGCACAGAAATAAAATAATATAATAAAATAACTGGAGCTTCAAATTCAATAGGATAACCTTCAATCCCCAAAATTATTTTTGAAAAAAATTCAAAATATAGACAAAGTACATTAATTCCCCATTGTGCACTACATCCGACAAAATGTAGCCAAAAGAAAATCCCGACAAACATTCTCACGCTGTTACAGCAACCACGCTTGGGGACACGAAAAACTGTGTCACACTGTAGCGACCTAAACTTTGAAATTGAATTATCGACCAGGATTGCTATTCACACTTCAAAACAATGGCAAGGAAAGCTAATACCTTTAAAAAAAATATCGCACAATGGTAACGATTGATTTTGCTTGGCGCGAATCTCTTCTTTTTTTGAGGTCAAGCCCTGACCTCGCTGCACCGCCAAATCACAATGGACGATTTCGTGTGCAGGCTTTCACTTGGAGCAACTGTTCAAGAAGATCATCGCCAATGGGAAAGCGATCCCATGTGCGTGTTGTATGCGCTCGTACATAACAAAACGTAACGGGTATTCTTCACGTGTGTTCTACATAAGTTGGATATGGATATATCCCGATGCTATTGTTTGAAATGGATGGATGGATGGCTAACGCGGATTAATACTTGCGTGAGAGTTTCTCCTAATGAATGTTACACAATGATGATTGTCTTATGCGTATTGACCACATTGCAAAAAAATGGTACTTAGAAATGAGTACCCGAACATACTCGTTTTTCTTTGAGTACAATTGCATCGTAAATGAGCGATGGCGTACTCAAATTTAAGTAATCGTACTTTCTCAGAAATGAACAGTGTGATTTCATATTGCTAATCTTAGCTTTTGTTCAAGCCATCTTAACAAAGCGTCCTGATAAACTTAAAATAGTTGTACAGGTGATGGTTGTCCACATTATTTGACGTTGATTGCTTAAATGGTACTGAGTGATTACAACTCAATCATGTTACTTCTCATTATGTTAGCACACGTTTTTAGCATTTCTTAAATTTATTACTTCTACACGTCGCTCTGGTAGTCTAACGGATAATTCTCTGGACCGCTGTGCATGAGCAACTGGGTTCACTTCCCGATAAGTCTTGGTTGTAATTGCCAGCATTTATTGAAACTGGTTTACGAAGATAGCCTATGTAGGCTAGCATTTACTCTTATTACACATTGTACTTAATACACATATTTTTTTTATTTGAAAACTATCTATGCCGCGGCGCCCTGGGGAGAAAAATTACAGAAATTTCATAATTAATCAGGACTCTCAATGATTCCCTCAGTGTAAATTTAAAAATAATCTAAAATCTAAACAAATAATCGAACTACCATAAGATACTTACACTGTTAAAAATAGGTACACAAAAATAAATAAAACATACTAATTCTTGAGTACATTCGATGATTATCATTCCTCCGAATCCGTAAGATTTATTTTTGAAAAAGGCATGTACTCAAAAACGAGTACAATGAGCAAAAATGAATAAAAAGAGCAGTTGCTTGGCTACGTAGGCCGACTTCATTAATCAGTTTCAATTAATATCAACAATTACAACAACGACTTTCGGGAATGGAACCCATATCTTAAAGCACCGCAGTCCAGGGCATTATCCGTTGTACTTACTACCAGGGCGATGTTAAAGTAGTTATAAACAAAATAAATGTTTAAAAGGTGTGCCAGAAGAATGGGAGGTCAGATAATTGTGTTGTAATAATTCAATTTCCATTTTAGCGATCGACATCAAATTATGTGGAAAACCCAACTATTTTAAGTTTGTCAGATCGCTATGTTATGATGGCTAGAAAACAAGCCAAGATGAGCTATTAAATTACACCGCTCATTTTTGAGAAAGTACGATTACTTGAATTTGAATACGTCATCACTCATTTACGATGCAATTGCACTCAAAGAAAAACGATTTTGCGCAGGTGCCAATTTTTAACCGACTGAACAGCGCGCCAACCCAAACTCCAAAATCTTCCAGCATCCGTAAAACCGCTAGAAACTTTAAATTAAAACCGCCAAATCGCGCGATAGGTCAAGATCTTATCAAATCGACTGTTATGTATATTTTTATGCATGTTCGCGCGAGATTTCTGTTCTAATTCAGATATTTGGACACTATTTTAAGTACGTCTTTTTCAAAATTGAAACATGTATTCGGAGCCATGATAAGCATCGACTTTACTCAAAAATGAATACATTTGACTTATTTTTGAATACCTATTTTTAATAGAGTAGCCAACTACATGTAGTTAACTGGTTACAGTATTCAACCCACGATATAATTTACACAGTTTTGAACAAATACATCCACATTATCTCATATCTTTTATGCATATTTGAATATATGTAATCAACTCCTTTTATGTTGACCATAGTGACACTAGAATCTTAAGATGAACTGTTGCTCTTCGGGTTAAAGAAAACAACCCTTTTGATCTTAAATTGATCTTATCCCTCCTTTGTTCCGATTGCGCACAATGTTTTTTAAAAGAAGAATAGCATTATCGGACAACAACATCGCTTCCTTCAAAGGTGTATCCGAAGAGAAAGTTGTTGAATGAAACTTGTATAATAATTATATAGAAGGACTAAAATTTTCTCGGTGTTCAGTGTCTTATAATTAACGGCTTTTGGCGCGTTGAAACAATGTGTATTGTGAGAAAGCATACGGTGCTACATAAATTTCCTGGTGTAGACTTCCTATTTCCTCGTAAACATATGCACCGAGGTCGGAAAAAGGTTAATGTTCAAAACGATTAATGTGTTAACTATTATTTTAAAGTAATTAACCATTTGTACACCTAAGAATGCCTATTACTTCTCGTTTTATTCAATTATTACCTTTTCAGTTCGCTGGTACAAAATCTCTGATATTTCACTGTTAAAATAGGTGCTCAAAAATAAGTAAAATGTACTCATTTTGATACATTCGATGCTTATCATAGCTCCGAATACATAAGTTTCATTTCTGAAAAAAACATGTCCTCAAAAATGAGTACAATGCGTAAAAATGAATTAAAAGAGCAGTATCTTGACTATATAGGTGCCTTCATAAATAACTATCAATAAATATTGACAATTACAACGAAGACTTACCTTGAATCGAACCCATATCCTCAGGCACCTCATTCTAGTGTCTTATCCGTGCTTTGCCTTACAGGTCGACGTGAATAAGTTATAAACATAATATATGTTAAAAAGGTGTGCCAGAAGAATGGGTAGTAAGATAATTGAGTCGGCAAAAACTCAGTTTCTATTTAAGCAATCGGCATCCAATAATGTGGGAAACCATCTTCCGAACAACTATTTTAAATTTGCCAGGTCGCCTTGTTAAGGCGGCTTAAATAGAAGCTGAGATTAGCAATTTTAAATCACACTGATCATTTTTCAGAAAGTACGTTTACTTATATTTGAGTACATCGCTGATTTATGATGCAATTGTATTAAAAGAAAAAATAGTATTCCCAGGTTCGTTTTTTAAGTACTTTTTTTCTACAGTGTTCTATAGAACAATATAATTTTTTGGGAGTTATTGTGACAACACGCTAACAAAAGATCGACATTTAGTTAACTTCACCAACACGTTATACTGGTTTATTTTAATGAACTGCAGAACGTTATTTCACTTGAAAGGTTAAATTTCAGTGCAAAATATTAAAATTATAATCATTAAGTTTTTTTTTTTTTTTTGTAAAATTGGTAGTTTTATAAATGAGATAAATAATAACATATATCCTGTGCTTTAGCTGTTAATAATGAAATATTAGTATCCGTTCTTCGAATGTATCAACAATAACAATTAATGAAAATGACAGAAAGCATATTTTTTTTTATTAATCGTATATATAAAATTAAAAATAAATATGAACATTGACGTATTAAAACTTTTAGAAAAACGAAGTACATGTTTTTTGTTCTGTTTTTTGGGTGTATAAAATTAAAAATTAAATATGAACATTGCCGTATTAAAACTTTTAGAAAAACGAAGTACATGTATGTTCTGTTTTGGGTGTATAAACCATTGATAAAATTCCATCATCCGTTACAATACATCCGTATGTTTTTATCTTTGTTTCTCCAGTTATTTTTTTTATCAATACACAAATCTTTAACTCATTGATATAATCCGTTTCAAAAGATTTCTTTTAAATCTAAAGCCTTGTTGTATGTTTTCTTTATTTTAAATCTATCTGTTTAAAATTTTTTTTTTTGTAAAAAATCCCGATAACCGATACTTGTTGAAAATATAAATTAAACTCATTTTCAGTGAAAATCACTTTAAAGTTTTAATATTTTTCTTGTCGTATTAGTTATCCGTCAACATTTCTTACATTGGTAAAATTTTAATTACAGTTTTCAGGGCTAATAATAGTAATAGAAACCCCTGCGTATTAAAATAGATATTTTATGAGAATCAGAAAAACATAATCTGTAAAATCATTATAAAATCTAATTATAAACATAAAACATTTCTCTGAAATTTAGCAATAAAATTGATTTTGAAATGTGTTTTAATTCATATGTCATAAAAATATATTTTTCTCCAAATGGGCAGAATTTTATATAAGTGTATAAGATTTCATAAATCAGTTATTATACATCATTGTTGTTTATACAATTTCGCAACGCCCTTATTTCTTCTTAAAGTTACTAACCAATCACTGAGAGAAAAAAAAATTAAAGGTGTTCGTTCTTTAAATTTCATGCCATAAAATCATAAGTAACTCCCTAATATTCATAAACACACATTTAGATTTTGCAAGCATATTTTAAAAAAATATGCAAACTATTTATTTAGCGAATTAAAAAAAAATCGAGAATTTTACACTTTTTTTGGGGCAATATGTTCAATTAATATTCAAAAATGATTAACAATGTAAATTAGGTTGAATTACGATTGCGATGAAAATGATAATTCAAGGTTAAAACACCATTTCATCGATTCATAACTGAACTTCAGTGATCCAAAATGGTTTTCACGGTTTAAACTAAGTCAAGGTTTTGATTGAAATATCCCCGACTCTTCTGAAATTCTCAGTTATGATATCAATGAGAATTCTCCAGAAACGCAGATCAATAATTTCCATATTTTGTAGACGAATTATACCCTTCACTGGGCAGTGATCATTTGCCCAACACTTATAAAGAAATCAATTGAACTGGTTACTTTGTGTGAGATATTTATTCTCTTCACATATATACCCGATTTCAAGCATATATCCTTAGGGGAAATATCTGTGGAGTATATGTATATATTTTGGTTTCTGTTGCATAATGATTGCGTTATTTATAATAAATGGAATGCCCTTGAGCTTGATTTTTATACACTAATGCATCAAGACTGATTCGAAATTGGATTTTAATGGGCCTAAATTATGTTTTGCTTTATAATGAAATGGATACTTTGTGATTAATTATCGATTTTAGTATGCAATGTATTTTTATAAAAATAACTTAAATATTTGTAATTGTTTGTTTTTTTTCATTTAAAGCATTACCCGTTTCATTTTTTTATATATTTATTTTATTCCGATTATTAAACAAAGTATCTGCAACATTGCATGCGACTTTCTATTATATATTTGGAAAATTCGCGCAAATGGGAAGCCTTTATATGGGTTCGACTGCAATCTCTTTACTCTAAAACTTCTAAATCATTTAAATAAAACTAGGAAACTTTATATCATATATGTGCACTACGCATGGTCGATAATGACATTCTGAAATCCTGTTTATGCCATCCGATTAATCGGTATCTCCAATTAGTTGATATTTCTAATATATCGATATTTCCGATTAATCGATATATCTATTATATCGGTACCGTAAAATGGGGCAACTTTGTGCCACAGGTTGCAACATTGTGCCACAGACGATTTCCAGACTTCAATGCATTCTAGCGGTAATATAAATGCAACTAGAGGTTTGGAAAAAATCCTGTAGTTAGCTATGATGATGTTGAATCGAAACGAGCATGTAATAATCTGGTCAGTTATCAGTTGTGGTTTCAAGAAAATATTGTTTGTGATCACAGTGTTTGAAGGTTTTTAAGATACCAGGAGAGTCTCATCTGGACCTCATATTAGTTGTTCCCCTGGAGATTTGGTAAGTTTATACATTAATCACTATATTATTATCTACAATTTGCTGTATTAAGCAATTCAAAATGTTTGTTAGTTTCGCCATAAGCTCACATGTTATCAAAAATGACAACTTTGCTGTACAACTTTGTGCCACTCAATTTCTTATATTTTGAGCTTTAATCCGCTTTTTATTCAATACTTTTTTGCAGATAATGGTCCGTGGTGACAGAAAGAAGGTCGGAGGTCGCCCTTATCGGGCTTACACTAATGAATACATTGAAAAGGTGTTAGGGAAAATTACTGAGAAGAGGATTTCCATCCATAAGGCCCAAGAGAGGTATGGAATTCATCGAAATTCACTTGCAAGTATGCTGAAGAAGAGAAAGGATGCTGAATCATCCCCATCTGAAGGTCTGAAGAAATCAGGAAAATTGGTTTGAATATACAATGTTACTAGTCCGCAGGAAACAAAGTGGTACTTATAGGAGACAATCTCAGTTCACATCTTAGTTCGCATGTCCGGCGTTTGTGTCAGGAAAATGATGTTAAGTTCATAGCGCTGCCTCTAAACTCCACTAATGTAATTTAAAATTATTTTTTGTAATGTAATATTATAAAACAGTTTATCATTAAAAGTTTTAAAAAAACTCGTCTTCTTCCATTTCGCACACTTCCAAATTGATAAAAATGCGAAAAAAGAACAGTAAAATGATGAGAACAAATTTTATTTCCCTACTCATAGCATAGTAGATGAGCTGAGTATGAAAAAAAGTATGGTCAAGATTGTGCCACATTAAGTTTCAATGTGTTTTAGAGGCAGAAAAGAGAGTGGCACAAAGTTGTACCCAACCGGGTACAACTTTGTGCCACACGAAAAAAATTCCCCCTCCCTTTCTATAAAGAAAACATTTTTTTCCACCCATCATTGGATAGCCGAGATGTGTAGGTATGCTGTGTAAAAATTTCAAAGCAATTGGTGCATAAATGATAGATATATTCTGAAAAATCCTCAAAAAGTGGCACAAAGTTGCCCCATTTTACGGTATATCTATTATATCGGTATATCTAACATATCGATATAACTAATATATCGATATAACTAATATATCGATATTTCTAATATACCGATATTTCTAATATACCGATATTTTCCATATTCTCCCAAAAAACGTAGTTTATACGAATTTACAATTTAAAGTTCTGATTAGTGCGAACTAACAGGATTTTTTTTCCTTCATATTTTACTGTGGTTCCTCCTTGGTTTTTTAATATAACAACTTAAGGTTTTGGAAGCGGGGGGGGGGGGGATATACAATATTAGAAATACGAGATTAGTATCTTCTAAAAGAGATGCTCATTTTAATAACTGTTGGTAATTTTTCTCCGAATTATCGTTCGCTTGTCAGATTTACATGATTACTATATATAAAAAAAAAATTGAATAAATGCAAATAAGTGGAGATTTATTTATAATCACAAACATACTAATTATTTCATGGATGTGATTCTGGAATTTCGATATTAATCGAAACATTGTCCAAAAACTTACTCAAATCCACGAAACCGTGTTTTCGTGGATTATGAGTAAGTTTCAGTATCAAACTTCTCACCCATCATTTCAAAACATACGTGCTTTTTTAGAAATAAAACTAGTTAAAGTCCACGAATTTTTTTTTTTGCATTTTAAAACAAGATAAGCGATCCAATCACGCGTTGCCTACGCTCACTCGGTTTTTCTTTGGAGGTTACCTACTCATAACGTTCTTCATTTCGTTATTTTTTTTCTCTTCTTCCGTTCCTTTTACTTTCGTTTCTGACTTGCACTTCCAGATCATTTCGTTTTCGGCCAAAGAGAATCGCGTGCGCTTTTGCGATATCGGTTTGTGGGTCAGCTTTCGAAAACGAAAGTAATAAAAAAGGGGCAAACAAACAGAAGAGGATGCAAGGTGGGGGGGAAGTTGCGTAAATAAAAAAACAACGAATCTTGTTAGATTTCAGGTGACGTGTGGAGAGAACTTGAAATTTTACATAATTCTTTTGTTTTAGTAGAATCCAGCATATATTAGTGAAAATTATTCAAATTTAAAGGCAGTGATAAAGGGAGAGGTGCTATTTTAAGAAAAAGGGCAATCTCCTTTCCTAATGGCATTTTAACCTTCTGTCATGCGCACATTGTTAGAAATATGTACTAAAAAAAAGTAAAATTTACTCATTTTTGAGATGCTTATCATTGCTCCAAATACATGTTTCAATTTTGAAAAAGGCACGTACTTAAAACTGAGTACAAAGAATGAAAAGGGCAGTTGCTTACCTACATACGCTGCCATCATAAATTACTTTAAATAAATATCGACAATTACAACAAAGACTAACTGGGAATCGAACCCAGATCCACAGATACCGGAGTTAAAATTTTTATGCGTTACACTACCAGGGCGACTTGAAGAAGTAATAAACAGCAGAAATGATAACAAGTTGTGTCAAAAGGATGGGAATTAAGATAAATTAGTTGTTATAACTCAGTTTTGTCCATTTCAACAATCGACATTAAATAATGGGGAAAAACATTCTCTGAAGAACTATTTTAAGTTTGTCATGTTGCTTTGTTAAGATGGCTTGAACAGAAGCTGGGATTATCAATATTAAATCACACTTCTCATTTTTAAGAAAGTACGGTTATATAATTTGAGTTCGTCATCGCTTATTTACGATGCAATTGTACTCAAAGAAAAGCGAGTAGGTTCAAGTATTCAATGTTAAGTACCTTTTGTTTACAGTGTGTTGAAAGTGGCTTTTGAAGGCAGCCTATGTAGGCAATCATCTACCCTTTTTACTCATTGTACTCATTTTTAAATACATGTCATTCTCAAAATTGAAAGTTATGTATTCGAAGCCATGATAAGCATCGAATGTACTCGAAAATTATTACTTACTACCTATTTTCGAGTACTTATTTTTAACAGTGAAATATATCCACTTAAAACTAAACAAGCCTACAAAATTCAGATGAATTTTTACAGAATCTGATATTATAAATATTAAATCACCCTGGCCATTTATGAGAAAGTAAGTTTACTTAAATTTTTGTACGTTATCGCACATTTACTATGCAATTATACTGAAAGAAAAACGAGTAGGATCAGGTACCATTTTAAGTGCCTATTTTACAGTGTTTTATCTCGACCGCTGATTTCGGACGAAATGTGCTTTATATAAGCCACATATTTAAAATACATAATTACTGCATCCTTCCATGTGATATAAATCATTATTAACGATGTAAAAATAAGAAAATATAATGTTTCTGCAAAAAATATGTATATGCAAACTAGTGTCGAACAAATTTCAATGAAAATGCGCGCACAGGCCTCGCTGTGCCTGTCAGATCCATATCGCCTGACGGAAGGTTAATAAGAAAGCAAAATCGATATTTACTACATTCATCATTCAGAATATTTACCTAAACATGTTAAAAATACTAAAAATAATTAGTAATTCTTACAAGAAATAAGCTTTTTGTTATCTCCAAAGTCGAAAAATCGCCGGGGAAAATCCTGTTTTCGATTAGCGCTGATTTCGTTCTCAATTACAAGGAAAACTGTATTTTGCTCTTGAAATTGAAAAGTATAGAATGGTATATTTTCATGTTATGTCTTGGCGAATATTGAAAATTTTTAGAAGGGCAAAAGTGGCGGGGTTCGTGATTAAAAGAACAGGAGAGCTCAACTCTCAGGCGTGCAGAACAGACTGACCTTAAAAAAATCTGGGGTGACTATTGTTAAAGGAAAGGATTCTTGCATAGCTTTGCCGTATTGGTAAAGGTACTCAATAATAAAAATTCGAAATTATCGATTTATTGAAAATTATTCTATTTGTTAGTAACCCGTTTGTTATACAATTTTGTAACACCTTTAACTCGGGAATATCGTCTGAACTCAGCGATATTTAATATTTTAAAACTATGAATACATGTTTTTTTTATTATATCAGATTCCGAACTGTCGCATTAGACTCCTCAATTACGAATAAATCGAAATGGTCACTACCTCCTGAGTCCTGAAACTATTAAAATGGACGTTTTAGTGTTTTAGTTTACTGTCCTGCTGTGAAAGATTTTATTGTAGAAAATTAAAACTAGAATGGTATCATAAAGGATTAATCGGAAATCGCTTTTTAGATTTTGGAATGACCACGCCTGTTTGTTTGTTTGTTTGTTTGTTTGTTTACAATATTGCGAAGTACGTGAGTTAAGTTCGAAATGGACGCTTTTTGATTTCCATATTCTTTATTAATGTAAATTCCTTAAGGGGACTTGGTATCCTTTGATTTGAGAAAATCGATGAAAATATCAATTTTTATTTTTTTTGCTTAAAATATGCTCTTATACCTAAAGTTCTTTATTACAAAGTTTTGAAACGATCTGACAATTTTAACTGTAATAAAAATGCGTGTCATTACTCTCATAGCACTTAAAATGCTACGTCCATTTCGATGTTTACATTTTTGACGCAACAGCTTTTCGTCATTTATTTAAGGAAAAATCAGCTAAGAACAAGTTGAACGTGTTTATCTGTGACGGTATCTATCACATCACATGTTTGTTTACTTTTTTTTTACCGCGGTTTGATATAATTTTAAATTTGAAGGTACAAGGAGCCGTATTTGCCAAAGGCGACGTATTTAACAAATGTAATAACATGTTTTTGCTATTGTCAAAGCATATTCTAAAGTCTTTTATGGTATGGAATATGTATGTTTAATGAATTCAGTTGTATTAGTATGGTTTCTAACACAAAATTAGTCTAAAACAATATTTTAAACACTATTATTTTGATTTTAACAGATTTTTCTCCAAAATTTAGTTTTATTATCATTTTAAAACTGAGTACACAATAGTGATTTAATATACTCCAATTAAATAATAAAAACCGGAATTTTATATGTATGCAAGTAGTTATAAAATTAATTATGTGTAAAGAAAATATCAAATGTATTACTCGAGTTATTTGAATTTGAAATGTTTAAACTGATTTATCTCAGTTTGTGTTTTTTGCATATGCCACTGTATTTAAAATAGGAATACTTTCTCACATATTATTCAAATGACTTAATTTTTTTTCTGAAATACCTGTATAACCTATTTAAAACAATCAAGGATGGGTTTTGCAAAATAATGAAAAGAAAAAAAGTTAAAAATTAAAAAGTAGACTAAATCATGTTTTTTTCCATTTTTTTGCATATACATCGACATTTTATTTTTTTTCTCAAGAACTAAATCAGTTATTTCAAATTCGACCCTTTAAGTTATAAAGTATAGTACAGTGAATGTAAAAAAAAAATTCTTTACAAAATTATAAAAACTGAAAGAGAAAAACCATTTTTAAAACAGTTCAATTTTTTTTAAAAAAATTGAATTTTGAAAAATATACTCATAAAAATATTTTTTTTGTTGCTAAAATCATGTTATATAATAATAACCTTCAATAATATGTGTAACATATCTATGTAAATTATTTAATAAAAAAAATTATTCCAAGGGTACCGAGTCCCCTTGTGAACCTAAACGCCAAGTGTGCGAACACGCGCCAATTTTGTTAACCTACCACCACTAATCACGCTCAAGGGCAAATTGGAAAAAGTATCGTGCCAATTTTTTCCTTGGCGACAAATACTGGATACTCAACTGACAACAACCCTTTCTCTTCAAGTTTGTTGTCAATGAAAAAGCTGCTTATCTTGGAAAGTCATTTTTGTCAGTGAACCCTTTATTTCACTTGCCCCTTCAATTAAGTTTCCCAGATTCAGAGCTAGTTATATCCAAAAAAAAAATCGAAAATCGAAAATTTCGCGCCATTTTTTTTTTGATGGACCATCCTTTGTGGGGTTCGTTTATCAAACAGTTACAAAATACTTCTAAACCATTGAAAAAAAAACTTCGTAAACCCGATACTGCTGCAAAACTCTTTAAATCCGACTACCGTGCATACCTGTTAAATTCATTCGATCCAATCTGTGTCACAACTCGTTATATACGCACATGTTAGTATTTGGTGCACTTGATTTTTCTGCAAAATTCGTTAAATCCCAGCTCTTCTCTTTCCTGTTTTTTTTCAGTATTACTTGTCTCCTAATTTTTGTATAAGATAATGGCAATACGCTGTTCAATAAAGAAAATATTGTTGCAAAATTAATTAAATCCTTCAAACTGCAAAAAAAACTCTGTAAATCGGTTATATTCCGGTATAACTGAAAATTTCTCTCTATTTTAAAAAAAAGTAAGCCCTAGGGGGAAAAAGTAAGTACTAGGGGGAATTTTCAGTTCTTTCAATGTTATTCAGATCGTATCTCAAAATGTAAAAGTCCTAAAATTACGAAAATAAGTGAATTTGTTAAGAAATGTTTGATAAATAAGAAGAATATATTTTTGTTTCAATACTGTTATTATTTTAGAAGTTATTTAATATTAAAGTCGTCGTTGATAAAATTTCGCTTACAACTAATTTTGTCCGTCGAGTTTCTGAAACACTATTAAGAAGAGAGATCCAATTTTTTTAGGGAGTGTACAAATAGATTTGAACTGGAAATCCAAGTAAGCATTTTTTTAAATTCGAATTAGTTTTGGATTTATAAATTTTTGAAACATTTAAACACGCTCCACTTTTTAAAGTTTTTTCACCCTCATTTTTGAAACGTGATTTCTAAATTGCTATAAGTCATTTAAAATTACATATTCTCTTATTCAAAAAAATATATTAATGTTCGTTAAAACTTCTTCTTTCTGATGTTATAAAGATTGTATTTCTATCTTTACAATTAAATTAGATATGGTCAATTAAGATAGGTATAAAAAATAGCGAAGAAGGATAAAAATGTCGGATATTTCGAGAAAATTTTAATTTGCGACTTTTTGTCTCATTGTTCCGCTTGCATCTCAGAAAGTAAATGTCCTAAAATTATGAAATGATGCCAGTTTATTAAGAAATGTTTGGGTAATAAGATGAATATTTTCTTTTTTCAATACGATCAGTATATTAGACGTTATTTTATGTTAAAGTCATGATATTAGAAAATTTTGAAAACAATTCATACATTTTTGGATACTTGTCTTCCAATTTTCAACAAAAAAATAAATAAAAAATTAGGGATATAGATTAAACTATTGGCTACAAATGATCCAGAGCGTTTGTGAAATTTCGATTTAGTTTTGTAGTTATAAATTTTTAAATAATTGACGAAATGTCTGAAATAATCGTCAATTATACGGGTAAAATTTTAAGTGATAAATTAAAACTGCTCTAAATAGTTCAAAAGTATACTTTTTTCCCGTTAAAAAAATATAGTTATATTCGTAAAATCTTCCTTTCTTGAATGGTATCAATAATGAAATTCTATCTTAAAAAATAAATTAGATGTAACTATTTATGTGAAGTACTATAAATATTATTAAAAGATACTCCGGAAGGAAATGCCAACATTGGCAAAATGCCAACGTGTATTTGGCTGCCAACGGCGAATTATTATTAGCGCCAATTCTCAATTATCTTACTTTATATAAATATAAGTTGGCGATGAAGCCTATTTATTCTTGGCGCGTTTATGCTGTTGTTTGTTTATGCTGTTGTTTGTTTACACATGTTTCGCTTTTCAATGAGCTCAATTGCGTTGAAGCAGTTCTATAGTTGAGTTTTTCCAGTTATGGGGGGGAAGCATGCCCCCCCCCCCCCTCTGTAAACTTGAAACCTTAAAAGTTGGGAATTTCGAGTTTTAAAAATCTCTGAGTTGGGAAAATTTATGCTTCAGGCAAAGTAATATTATTAGCAAAGGAAAGCGACGGACTACTAGAAATTGCCCAACTTTTATTAAGATGAAACTTAAATTAGACCTCAAAACGGACCACTGCATTGGAACATGCGTGCGACAAATCAATACTTTCGAAAGAACTGTTTAATATTACCTATAAAAAAGCTGAAAATGTCTTATAAGTTGGAACTGGGAATTTTTTTAGCACTGTTGTGTTGTGCAATTTCGAATAGGTAGGTGTGGTCTGGTTAAATAACGTCACACTAGAGCTGCACATTGAACTACTGGCGTTGGTTCGAGCAAAGCGCCCTTGATTTGTTATTGGTACGTATTTACTTACTACATCAAGGACGCTTTGGTTCGAGGCCTTTCTCAAAGAAAAGACCCGGGAACGATGCCTCATATTGTTAACAGTGGTCAGATAACGAGGACAACACTTCAGCTGGTACCCGATGTCCTTAGGTTGGGAATTTTGAATCGTTCAAGTTCGGAATTTCGGATCGTTAAGTTGGGAAATTTCTTGTCTCAACATACTAAAAATAAATTTGTGTGACGGCACTGCCAGTAATAATTTATATAACTAAAAAAAGTATTGTTGTTAGGACACATTGTCATTGCCTACAGCCGGTGCATGAAGCCGGTATTGGTTTGCGAAGCAAACTAAAGAGGATTGCGTAGCAATCCTCTGGGGGTTGGTGGAGCGTTAGCGGAGCAGGGGGCGGAGCCCCCTAGTATATTAAAAAAATATTAGCAACTTTTATTTAGTTTAACTGGTCGCCTTTTCAAATATTTTTCATCAACAGTCGGCATATAGTTATTTAACTACACTTTTCACACCCGCTGGAATCAAGAAGAGTTAAAAGTTTCATTTAATATATATTCCCTGGTCACTAAGAAAATCCAATTGTTAATTTTCGAAGCAAGTGAAACCGCGGGTAACAGCTAGGTTGTAAATTGTATATGTATATATATTTGCGAGGTGGGTAAATTAAGTAGTGAGACTGATTTTCTAGTCTTTGATCTGGCAACACTAGAGACGCGGCACGCATAGGGTAGGCAGGTAAACATCAAGGATAGTGAAGACCATATATATATATATATAAGGTGTGCTCGTGTTTCGCTTTTTGAAAGGGGCAAGGAAAGAATTCTTTTGACGTCATTTTAGCTCCGTCTTACTATGAGTTTTTGATAATTCTCATTGGCTGTATGTTTCAAGCATTGCTACTTATATTTTAATAACGAAACGACTTTGGAAATCGATTCAAATTGTTTTTTGAAGCAAATTTTAACTGTTTTCTTTTAAATAAATTCATGATTAGTTAAAAACAAGAATTCTTGTTAAATTAAGTACTCCTTGACAATAGCGACAATTACTCTTAAAACGAATGTCGAGAGCATTAGACACGCCCACAGACAGTTGAAGGCGAAGGAAGGCGTCACTATGACGTCAAAAGAATCCTTTTCCCCGCCCTCCATCAGCAAGAGCGAGTACCAGCACACCTTTTATATATAGTCTCCACTATCCTTGGGTAAACATCAGATACGCGTCCAGAACAAGTTTGAACACGCTAGAGTTGTTGTGCTATCCGTAGTGAATTTTTTTTTGTGAGAAAGGTTTTTTAGTGCGTCCTAAAAATGAGTGACATCAATTTCGAACAACGTTTACTATCATGTTCTGCTTCAGACGTCTCTTACAGTGAAACGTAAACATTTCAAAAACTGCGTCAGGCCTATGGAGACAGTTGGTTTAAGGCATTTTCAGAAGGATGAGAATCAATTGAAGACGAGCCTCGCAGCGAAAGGCCTTCATCTTCAAGAACCTATGAAAATGTTGGCAGAATCCGCGATCTCGGGCGTTCAGATCGTCGTTTGACTGTCAGAATGATCGGTGAAGAGTTGAATTTGACTCACACAACCGTTCATCAAATTTTGACCAATGAATTGGGGATGAGAAAAATCTGTGCAAAAATGGTTCCGAAAAATCTTTCACAAGAACAAAAGGTAATTATAAAGGAAAGGTGTTTGGCCAGTAAAAACAAACGTGTGGCTCCTCAGCCTCCTTATTCACCCTTTACCCAACTTGAGTCCATGAGACTTTTTTCTGTTCCCAAGATTGAAAAATCACCTCAAGGAACGTCATTTTGGGACATAGGAGAATATTCAAACAGCCCTAACCGACCCACTGAAGGCTATTCTAGTATCCGAGTTCCAGCACTGCTATGAGGAATGGAAGAATCGTCTCCAGCGCTGTGTGGCTTCACAAGGTAGTTACTTTGAAGGAGACAATGCGAATTTGTAATTTTATTTCCATAAAAAAATTAGAAACAATCAGTCTTATTACTTAATTTACACACCTCTTATATATTTATATAACATTAAAGCATTTTTCACATAGTATTCTTAAAACCTTAGAATTAACACCAAATCCACATATTTTAAGTATTTTATTATAAAAACAAAACAGTTACACACATGGGCCCAAAATGTACAAAAAGGTAGGCTCATCCATAATAATATATATTACTATTGGCAACTATTTACATGTACCGTTATCAACAATAAATGCACATGTTACAAAGCTGCACAATATATGACAAGTAAAATGTCGTCATCGTTTCTGTAGCATAATAATAAGTACATAATATACTATATAAAAATACTTATCATCTTAAAGTTGGCTTTGAAATTAAGTTTTCTAATTTTTGAAAATTCAATTTTATATTTTACAAGTAATAACTAAAACTGTTAAGGCATTCAGAATTTTACTCTCAGAAAATACTTTCTGCATCCTATAAAAATTGTGAAATATTTCTTATACTAGTACGGAGCGTAAGGTCTTTAATTCTGCAATAAATATACGTACATCATCTTTGATTAGAATGTAAATTTAATTTTCCGTAAAATGGAAATTATTTCTTAATAGTAATTGGCAATCTTCTTTTGCATAAACTTACACTGATATAGTTGGAAAATAATTGTAATATAAAGAAAATCATTGGTCATTTAGAAATCGTTTTCAAGACTTTTCAGTTATTTGAAATTAATGTTTCGATATAGCTTGTTAAGGTTAACAATCATTGACGTCATCACTATAAAACATTAAGAACTTGGCTTCTTTTTCAAGCACATAATCGAATTTTTAAAGAGCAAAAATGGTTCGAATAAAATCACTCGTATAAACGCTCTAGTTAAAGAACCATTAATTATTTTAAGTCAAAACATGCAACAATTTATGTCAAAACAAATTAGTAAAATAAAACGCAATTATGACCAATCCAACCCAATACAGTTAAAATCAATTCCCGTATGTGTAAGCAAAGCTATAAAATTATTAGAACTTAGATATTATATAAATTGTGAAGTCTAGCAAAATAGTAATATTTTCCATAAAATACCAAATGGAATGTTTATGTTTCGTTTTAAAATAGAATAACTGTTTATATACATCGGGAAATTGTTGAATGCCAAAAAATAAGCAAATGTAATTAATATTAAGAAAATATACACAACTACCGTAATTTTTGGTAAAATAAAGTCTGTTAAAAATAGTAAAACATTTTTTTTCCTGTGAATACTTTTAAAATGTTCTTTAACATTCTATAAACGTTGTATGTAAGTGTTGTAAGAATTCCTTAGTAATTCGAAATTAGTCAAGTATAATATTTTGGCAAAAAATATTGGAAGAAAGTTAGAGAACGCAAAATAAGATATTATAAATAACATTTTAATAACTATAACTCTTATTACTGGTATGTGTTCAACAGATAGTTCATTAGGATAGAGTTGCCACTAATCAAATTAATCATAATGAACATTTATTATTATTTTTACAAACATACAAATAATATAAACTTTTTCTAATAATATTTACATTCGAATAGAGAAAACTATTTAGATCTGACTTGGTGACATGTTTTTTTTTAACTATCTTAACAACAAATACTGTGTAAAATGAAAATAACTCTCTCTGAAACGGCACATGTTGAAAAATATCGCCAAGCCATATCCAAATAATTAAACGCCGTAAATAATTCCTTGGGTAAAATAAAGTATACAGTGTAATCACCTACCATTTTTTGGCGAATCGATATATTTGTCATTTTTGTAATACTTCATTAGATTATCTTTCACCTTTCAAATTATTTGAAATAGAGTAGAGCATCACAAACCAATTTGGCGACCAAAATGAGTCTCTCGCCAATACGTACTGTATACCCACTTTACCCATTTATCATATATCAATCCAAATTTGGCTTCTTTTCCACTCTCTTAAATAAGTGATATATCTAATTCAAAACTATAAAATGTTAATTATTAATACGCAGAAAAGAAGCTTTTGGCGCTCCTTTGGTTAAAGTAAAAAACAGAGTGCCGCCATTAATTGGCGATTATTTATTTATGAACCCGACAAGTACAACATATATTTTGGGTTTAGATATTGTGTATTTGATTTATATTGATGAAAGCTACATTACGATGTTGCTTTGGCAGAGTTGTACTCGGAAATGAACTTATTGGACTTATTTTGGAAGTGGAATTGGCGGCAACGAGCCAACTTGGCGAGGTAGCGGCACCGTGTTCTTTACTTTCACCGGCACTTCTTGGCTGGAGTCGTTGCTACGAACGAGCATGATAATCTCAATCGTCCCTCACTGTTTCGACTTGGAAACCAATCACTCGTCAAAGTAGACTAGAGGCAAAGAGTCCAGCCTGGTTGCGGATCGCAGGCAACGGCTCTAAACGCACACTCGAGAAGAAGTCACCTTTGTTTGGTGTTTTTGCAAGAAGTAAACATAAATGTTTCTTGTAATATGGCTGTGAAATGCATGATGTCGTTTCCTACAGATATTTTCCTGGGATGTGTTTCGCTTCTTTTACTTCTTTTTCTTGTGGCCGTAGTCCTCCCACGCGCTGAAATCCAAATCTGGAAGCTCTTTGCACTGTGTTACAGGATTTCTGAAAGAGATGTGAAATTAGGGATAATTATCATATAAGTAAATTTTACCATCAGTTAAAATAAATGGGACAGCAAATGTTTTTTCATAACTTTATATTTCAAGTTGTGTGTGTTTATTTAATACTTATGGGTGCATTGCTTTAAAATTTAGTGTTTTTGAAGAATAAACCTTTCAAGACAACTTCATGTTGTTTTTTTTATAGTTTAACCTATGAATTTCAGACTAGCTCCTGAAAAAATATAATTAATAATCTTATTTGATATTTGGTGTATATTGATACTTTTTCTTTTTTTAAACTAATTACTTAAAATATAAGTATTTCAACAATGTTTTATAGTGTGAAATGTTATAAGAAAAATACCTCCTAAATTAAAGTTATCCAAAAGATTGTTTTTTTTAAATATCCCTCTTATGTATGACTTTAAAATTAAATATGAATATACGTTGGATATTTTTACATTACCTGAAGCATAATTTCGAGCTCTAACTAATCTTTGTCATTTATCTTATATAATTATAATAAAATAATCTTTTTTTTTAAAAAGGAAATCCAAATTTAAGGAAAATGCGCTAAAAAGTAAAAACAAAATAAATTAAATATTACGAATGAGTTGAAAATATTGAATTATTTAATATCAATTTTATAGTTATTAAAACTTTTGGGAATCAGTGCCAAAATTGATGTATGATTTTTTATAAATTGGCACCCACTTCAAAAAGTTGTAATAAGTATAAAATTGATATTAAATAATTCAATTTTTTAAATTTGTTCGTAAAATTTAATTTTTTTTTCTTTTCAGAAAATTTTCTTAAAGTCTTTTTTTTTTTTTTTTAAAGATTATTTAATTTTTATCTTTTTAGTTTTTAATTTAGCAGGGAGCTTCGCCCCCTATTATTATTCACCACAATTCAAGCTGCTGCTCACAGTTAGCTTCCAATGTTAAATAAATGCCGGTTAAACAAAATGTATTGTCTGAAACAATATATATTTTAAAGCAATCCCTATACATAAATGCCAGATGAACGAAATGTCATTGTTGTACAACGTCCATCAAACAATGAAAACATTTTGAAATTGAAGAAACTGTTAAAAAAAAGTCCGTTTAATCGATATTTTCGGACATATAACAGACGGAGAGCCGATTATTTTTTGCAGTTTTTGCCAAAGTGGAGTTTTCTATATCCAACAAAAAAAAAAAAAAAAATCGAAATGGGACAATATTTTTTCTCGCACGGTCCGGTTAACTGAGAATTCTGGATAGTTAAATGCCGGATAACACCGGATATTAAGTGCCCAAGTAAAATATCCCCTATCCAACAAAAAAAAATTCCAAATATATAAATTAAAACAGAAATCTTGCACGAACATACATATATTTTTTTTTATAAATACATAACTTTCAATTTGATAACTATTCACCTTTTGGCGAGCTCTTGCGGTTTTATTTTAAAGTTTTAGTTGGCGCGCTTTTCAGTTGGCTATAAATGAAAGTTTGTCTGTTTGCATGTTTGTGCACTTGCTTCCGCAAATCTCAAAAACGGTAGAAACGGATCACAGTGAAATTTGGCGCAGACAAAGAATGCGACCAGTAGCAGGTTTTAGACACATTTTTAAAACTCTGGAATACCAAGAAGTTGCAAAATAATCGAAAAATCAGCTATTTAATTAAGTTTTGCATGTAACTATCTTCAATGGTAACTTCTTAAAATATTCAACCGCGCGTTCTATAATATTTATTTAAAAAAAAGTTTTGCGTCACCCATAATGATATTTAAGGTATAATATTTTAATAAATTATATGCATGGAAATTTAATTGAAAGACTTCGAACGTTAATTAAAGAAATGAGTTACATTGAAAGTATTTGTAATTTAATAGAATTATATGTATGTAATTTTAATTGGAAGACTTCAAACGATAATTTATAAAAATTTACATTGAAAGTATTTTAATTTAATTTGATTATATGTATGCAATTTTAATTGGAAGACTCCAAACGATAATTAAAGAAATAAGTTACATTGAAAGTATTTTTAATTTAATAGAATTACATGTATGCAATATTAATTGGAAGACTTCAAACTATAATTTATAAAAATTTACATTGAAAGTATTTTTAATTTAATATAATTATATGTATGCAATTTTAATTGGAAGACTTCAAACGATAATTACTAAAATGAATTACATCGAAAGTATTTTTAATTTAATAGAATTATACGCATGCAAATTTAATTGGAAGACTTCAAACGATAATTTATAAAAATTAAATTGAAAGTATTTTTAATTTAATAGAATTATATGTATGCAATTTTAATTAGAAGACTTCAAACGATAATTGATAAAAATTGACATTGAAAGTATTTTTAATAATTTAAATTAAGCGCACGCCCAGTCTACTCTCCAGTTCTTATACAGTTCAGTGATGGCGTAAACCAGCGATTTTATGTTTATAACTTTAGAAAAGATATGAGCGAAATTCAAGTCCATGGACATCGTTTCTTTTGCTACCAAGGTTATTAAAAATTTCAAAGGGTTTCTGTAACTTTTCTCCCAATCTTTGTTTTCAGAGCCTAACCACCAAGAATTCCCCTTCCGCACAAATTTCCAAACTGCGACCGCAAAAAAAAGATCGCAAAATAAAAAACCAAATGGAGCAATCCGTACCCAAGCCGTTACGCTCCCCTGGCCCCATTTTGCAAACGATTTCGGGGATGGCTTTTCAACCACTCCCCCTCTGGGCATTCCCCAAGAGAAAGCTGGGCCAGCACTTCACGCATCGGTTACGCCCCAAAACGTCTTAATCCGTTATTGTTTTTTCTCTGCGATTGAGAAAAAAAATTAAGCAGCCGGAAATAAATAAAATATTTCTTTTCTCTTTGAATCTGACCGCTCGTTCGCGAGTTTTGAGTGTTAAAAGTTGGTGACGCTTTTAATCTAAATATCTGAATTTGAAATAAGCCATAACTGGTTGGGTTTATTGAAATCTCAACAGTTATGACACGCATCGGAAATCCATAAATTAAATGTAAGTAGTCCATCTTTATGGAACGCCATATTAATCTTTTGGGATTTGGTATAAAACTGTCTAAGATAGTGCGAAGGGTTTATTGTGACCTCGAAGTGCGAACCTCAAATTTAACTAAGCGGCTTAGCTTGATATGTTATAAAGTACCTTTTTGATACCTGTTATTTACTCAAATCAATTGATTAGTATTAGTTTCAGTATATAGATGTTGTATACGCAGGACAGTCCTATAGAAACACAATGTCTCGTTTAAAACACTCTGTGACTTCCCTTAAGGCCGCTCTTAAGAAACGCTGGGGCACTCTTAAGAAACGGGGTAGTCCATAAGCAACGTAGGACAGCTTTCATGAACTACATCAAGGGCGCCTTTAATAAAGCGAAGGGCACCTTTAAGAAACGTAGTGTCTTCCGTAATAAACGCAGAGCCGCCTTTATGAAATGCTGGGCCGTTCTTAAGAAAAGCATGGACAAATTAAAAAACAACGAAAGATCATCCTTAACAAACACAGGAATACCCTTTAATAATGCTAGGACATTCCCTAAGATACACAGACCTGCTCTTAAGAAACGCAGGGCCGATATTAAGAACCGCAAGGGAACCTTTAATAAATGCAAAGTTGTCCTTAATAAATGCAGGACCACCTTTATGAAATGCAGGGCCGTCCTTAAGAAACGCAGGGTCGTCCTTAAGAATCGCAGGGTCGTCCTTAAGAAATGCAAGACCGCTTTTTTGAAATGCAGTGCCGCCCTTAAGAAACGCAGATATACTCTTAAGAAACACAGGTCTGCCCTTAAGAAACGCAGGCACACACTCAAGAAACGCAGAGTCGTCCTTAAGAAACCCAAGAATACCTTTAAAAAACGATGAGACTTCCTTTAAGAAACACAGGGTTGTATTTAGGAAATGCAGGGTCTTTAAGAAGCGCATGGACAAACTTAAAAAACGAAGGATCGTCCTTAACAAACGCAGGAATACTATTAAGAAACGCAGGGACGCCTTTAATAAACGCAATGTTGTCCTTAATAAATGCAGGGCCACCTTTATGAAATACAGAGCCGTCCTTAAGAAACGCAGGGTCGTCCTTAAGAAACGCAAGAATACCTTTAAGGGTCGTCTTTAAGAAACGCAGAGCAATCCACAAGAAACGCAGGACTTCCTTCATGAAATGCAACAGGTATACCCTTAAGGAACACATAATTGTCCTTAAGAAACACAGGGTCGCACTTTAGAAATGAAGGATCGCCCTTAAGAAACACTGGGATACCTTTAAGACACAGATGTGTCCTTAAGAAAGACAGAAACTCAGGTCTGCTCTTCAGAAACGCAGGAACAGACTTCCTTAAAAAAGCAATGACTCCGTTAAGAACGCAAAACCAAGTGTGAAAATAATCGTGTTGCCCTTTTACCCATGAATATTATAAGCAACAAACCCGATTTAGGTTTTTAATATCATACAATAAACCTCATATACTAAGTTTACATCAATATGTCATAAGAGGTATATTGATGTAAGGAGGTGGATTGGGCTTTGAAACTTATTTAGTTTCAAAGCGCAACCCTCCCTAAAACAAATTCTGCACAACTTTCAGTTCAATGGATATTGAATTTACAAAAGAAAATTGCACTGAATAAACCCGTCTATTACTTCCTTTTTTATGTATGATAAAAATATTCTTTTATTCTCTGAACTCCATGTGACTTATAATAGAGAAAGTAATACACCCTAGATATATGAGCAAACTAAAATTAAGGCAAAGCAAATTGGAGTTGATTTTTTTTGTTCATTTTTCTAAGGTTCTCTTCTAAATGAATAAGACTTGAAATTATAGTTTTTATTTTTGTAATAGCACAATTTTTCACAACCTAAAAAAACATGCGTAACAATAGGCAATACATATAAAAAATATTTCTAAAAAAATAGTTCCTACTCTTGTCACCATGGGAAACTTACAGGTGTAATAACGGTGATTATATTTAAAAAAATACCGGATATTTCTCGATCCTGCATAGATGCCATTAATTTCTTATAATTCCAAGAAATATTATTTTCTTTGTTTACAATGTCTACAAATTTCGTATAACAATACGTTTCATTATATTCCGTCATTTAAAACTCAAAAATTAAACTAAATATCGGGTCTGGCTAAAAAGTTAATCACTGCCCGTAGCATAACACAGCTAAACTTTAATTAAACTTGTGTATTTATTTTGTAAATATATATCTTAAATCTATCATTACGAAGGCGTAGTAAAATTTTGATTTTTTCAATCGATTGTTTTCCATCAAACCCTTACCTCCATTTGAAGGTAATTTAACACGATATCGAATTTAATCGATGTTTTTAATCGATGTTCCCTAGGGAAATATTTTGGGTGTAACGTGAATTAAAATTAGGACAATGACTTAAAGATTTTTATTTGGGATTATTAGTTGTTTATACAAATAAAACAAATATTTCTCTAAGGCGGATTTAAATATATTTGTTTTCAAGGAAAAGTCCTTCAAATCAGCAACATGGGGTATCAGGATAAAAATATTTTGTTACGCATTTAGGAGATTTCGTCACTTACAGTTGACATTTATATCATATTTTTTAATCGTTTGACTGTCATCACAAGTTATTTTATTCTTAAATTTAAAAAAAAAGCTTTTCCAAAGTAAATGTGATTTGGGAATACCACTCTGTACAAACTAGGAATACGCCCTATATATTTTAAAATATTGCCTATCCTATGATAATATTCGTTTTAAGAACGTTTTTTTAAACTAAAAGCTTTATTAATAAAACGATCTGTTTTAGTTAAATTTGTCAAAATTATAAAACTGAGCATAATTACAGAGGGGAAAATATAAAACGTTTTACATTACAAAAAAAAGTTGAATGAGAATTACAAAAAAATGGTGCTGACATCTATCTGGCTCACTAGAAACTTACTGAGCCTATCGATATTAAATTTAATCTTTACTTTGTATTGTTTTTGATTGTTGAACGCATAAAAATACTTTGTGTGATAGAATAAGCCCAGAATAGAAGTTCTGAGAATTTACAAATTTAAATAACAAAAAATGATGGTATTAATGATTAAATAACAATAAAAATAACAAAAAAATTATGGTATTTTTTTTCTCAATACATACATAATCGATATTTATTAATAGAACAATTTTAATTGAGACACATTTATAAATAAAAAGGGGCGGCCACATTAAACCAGCATTTATGTTAGTTGATGTATTATATTACTGATACAATTCTGCATTGTTATATAATTGTTAATAGCCTTCATTGTAAAGCTGGTACTTACCCAGTAGATGGAAACCTGAATGCATAACGCTGGATTTCATGTATGTGTGTATTCTGGCAAATGAGCTTGGAGAAGGTAGATTTCTTTAAAGTTTCCAATTGACCTAAAAAATTACAATACATGATTTAGTTTAATATGTGTGACAAACAACACAATGTATAGATAAACATATGCATAAGAAAATTGTATATTAAATGTGTATATCTAAGAATTATTATCTAAAAATTATAATCTAAAAATTTTCAAACTGTGATTTTTTTCAAATAAAATATTTTTCAGCACTTGAAAAATATTACATTATTTTAAGTTATGAAATATACCTTTGTATATATTTTTAATAAAATAATGTTATATGTGAAAATTTTTAATTTGTTAATTTAATTTTGTATAATTAATATGAGTTTCAGATCACCAATGATAACTTATTTTTTTAATTCTCTACCAAAAGTTGTATTCTACTGATTGATTTTGAGAGGCTATTTTGAATTAATTTTACGACTGTCTTGTTCTAAAATCATGCTTATAATAAATCTTTAAATTAAAAAAAGAATTAAAAAAATCTTCAATTTTTTTTTTTAATATATTTTTTATATCCCATTTTTCTCCAAAAAAAAGAGCTTGATAGATTAAGTTTTTAAAAGAAAATTTTATTTTTAAATTATATTTTTCGTATTATTAAAAAAATTTAAGAATTTATTTATCGTGAAAAATATTAACTATTTACTTTTAAAAAAAAAGTGATACGCCTATACGTAATGCATGTAATTTTAGCTTATATTTCCCTGAACCATGCTAATAATATATATTTCTTATCTCTTATATTTTCTTACGATGTTTCATCTATATACAGATCAATATACTGTTCGACCACCACGAGAATAGCTCGAAACTCGATTTCGCTTTGTTGTGGCTACCATGGGAACGGACAATCTTATTCATTTTCGGAGGTGGAATGTAAAAGATAAGAGGTGAGTACAAACAAAATTGGCTAATTGTATGAAAACATATTTAACCGCGCTAAGTGCCAAGTTCGTAATAACGGCCTTGACGATCGTTCTCTTGTTGAACCCAGTCAGCGTCCACCGTAGCCTAGACCACAAAAGAAGTCTTCAGCGCAATGCATCTTGGGATACTGATAACAGTTTCGTTATGCGCAGAACTTAAAATCCGGTTGGAGCTCACAAAAATACCCATCGGCGAAATGCATCTTGGTACATAGATTGCTGCGCAGAAACGGTCGGTTGTACTTCGTATTCTGGTACTTTTAGGGCTTCTCCTATCCCCTCTCCATTCTGGTAGCAACACTGCACGCGGTCTTTCTCGAGACGGTCGCATAGTATACAATTCTACCCGTCAAGATACACATTTAAGTATGGTGGACTCACCAAGAGAGAAGGATCCAGTTTCGCCGTGGTGTTCGAAGTAGTATCTGTCGCCAAATTTTAGATGGTAGAACTGGATGCCGATGATGCAGGCGAAAGTGGGGCCGACCACGCCGTCGGGGACCATACTTTCGGAGGTACCTCCAGAGTACAGGTCGATGTCGTGGACAGATCTGGTAAAAAAGAAACACTTGTTATCGGTTGAATAACAGAAATACAGCTAAGATGTTTGCATTAAAGGATATTGTAAGAATTATCTCAAATAAATTGTAATTTTAATGTAACTGATATTTCAATTAGTTTTAAAATCTTTTCAAAATTATCATAGGCTTAGGAAAGGGAGTGGCTCATGGAGTTAGTTGACCCCCCCCCCCCCCTCCCTCCCCCTTCCACACATACTTTTTAGTGAAAAGTTTTTACCAAAATCAAAAATTAAATCTTAGACACAAAAACATTTCAGACAAATTACAAAAAAATAATGCTACTTTTAAATGCTAACAAAATTGTGCATTTCATTGGAGATTTATGCAATTAACTAGGTAATTTACAAATTATTGATGATTAACAACTTATTGCTAAAGAGTAACTAATTACTATTAATCATAAATGCTTATTACGGTTTATTTTTTTATATTGGTATATATGTTGGATATGGAGCTAGGTAACAGTATGGTATGGCATATGTCATACCTACTTTCAGTCCCATAATGTGTATAAACGCGTTAATATTGCTAATTTCAGCGTCTGTTCAAGCCATCTTAACAAACCGACCTGATAAACTTAAAATAGTTGTATGGAACATGATTTAGTTGTCCAGAAAATGGTTTTCCACATTACGTGATGTTGATTGCTTAAATTGTAACTGAGTTATTACAACTCAATTATCTTGCTACTAATTTTTTTGGAACACCTTTTTAACATTTCTTCTCTTTATAAGTTATTCACGTCGCTTTAGTAGTATAACATTTAAAGCCCTGGTTTGCTGTGCTTGGGGATATGGGTTCGATTCCCAGTGAGTCTTGGTTGTAATTGTCGATTTTTATTGAAAATTATTTATGAAGGCAGCCTATGTAGGCAAGCTACTGCAATTTTTATTCATTTTAACTCATTTTTGAGTACACGTCTTTTTCAAAAATGAAACTTATGTATTCAGAGGTATGATAAGCATCGAATGTAATCAAACATGAGTACATTGTGCTTATTTTTGAGTACCTATTTTTTAACAGTGTACTTACTGGTAAATGTCCTGGAATCTTTTCCTCCTCTCTGGTGTCATGAACCTGTCCAGGTCTTCGAATGTCTTTATCTCCACGCCGAAGCAGTACTGGATGTAGCTGGTGTAACCTTGGATACCGTGATCTCGCCCTCTCTGAATGTTGAACGCTGCCAAATCTAATCCAGTAGCGTTTCCACGACGTCTGTAATGTATAGATAGCACCGTAATTAACAAATTGTTAACTGACATTAAAAACGTACATAAATAGTTATAAAGTAACAAACTGTCAGATGATGCAGAGATGTTATATTCGAAATGAGTTTCCAAAAAAGATACCCGAGTCCCAAATTCCAAAAAAAATACTAAAATATGTTGTTGTTTTTTTGCATAAAATAATGCTATATATATTTTGGAAGGTATGTACAACATTTCAAAGCAGTATAATAAATATAACATATGTTGTTTTGCATGTTTATGTATCCTTTAGCATCTGTCTTTCTATTGTTCGTCTGCATTATTCGTCATTTACTCAAAATATATATTTTTTAAATTTTGGTCACGTTTAAAATGTTAAGACATTGTAAAAAAAATTTAATTAAAACTAAACTGTTAATAATTTTCGAAACTTTAATATATGTTTAATAAAAGTTTGAATAGCTTTTTTTAAAATTAAGCTATAAGTTATATTTTAAGAATTAATAAACATAAAAATGAGATTTTATTTTAGGTTAGGAACTTAAAATAAGTTTTAGAAAACAATTAAAACAGAAATTTTCAAAAATCTATTCATACGCATGTAGTATATACTTTGACGCTATTTAATAAATTTAATTTTTTTAATATAAAAAATTGAAGGAGGAGTAGTGATTTTACAAAAAGTATATTTATACACTTAAAAAAACAATATAAATATAAAAATATTATTTTTTTACTTTGATTATTATTCAGAAAAAGGCGTTCTTATAATGTAAAAAAATGGTATTTCGAAATTCATTAAAAATATTAGGATTTGGGGCTTGGCTCTCCCTTAATTAAATATATAATTTTACGTTAAAGAGTACATTCCAAAATGCTCACAATGCATGCTCATTTCTTAAAATTTTCCTCATTTTTGACGAAACGCACGCCTGCTATACGTTCCGATAAAATATTTCGTCAAACAAAATAAAATAATTTTGATTTTTTACGAAATTTATTTCGCCAAAAATAAGGATTATTTCAAGTAGTAAATGAAAGCTCGACTCGGACCAGGGGTATCTTGACCCGAAGATATCGATCGAGCCAGAAATATTCTTACCCATTGTGGCAATATACATATAAAGGAAAAATAACATTAGAATCAAAAGAGCTGATACCACCGAAAGGAAATCGGAGTAAATTATATAATCTCGGTAGTCGAGCTACATTCCACATCTTTGTTGCAAATCCAGATACATCCAAAATACAGTTTTTCTCTTTCTCATAGTAATATTTATACATAAATAATTTTTTGTTGTTAAGACCTAAACTTAACCAATACCAATTTGTTAAAAAAAGGAGATAGAATACTTCCATAAATAATGCACCAAAATTCTCTTTTTTATTTGTTTCTCTTGAATTATTTGCCAAAAATGATCTATCTGGTTTAGAAACTAGACGGCCAAAATATTTTCCCGTTGCTTCTATGGGTTCTCCAGTGGACAAAGGCGTTCAGCTAGTAATCAGAGGATTGCTAGTTCGAGCCAGGGCTTTGGACTTGACTAAGAAAAGTAAAAGAGTAGTGATCTTGCATTCAGAGGGTAGCCAGCTTAGCTACAAAAATACTAAAAAGTCGTCCAGAACATCCAATAAATTACACAGGCGAGTATACGGCACTGGTGCACGATAAATCTGATCGGGGTCTGATGTCCTGACGCATATTGAGCTTGTGTGGGGTGCCAGCTCAGGTGTTGGTTCATCTGACCGTGGTTCAAAAATACGAGGTATCGTTCCCGGGTCTTGCCTTCGAGATAATCCCCGAAATGTCACCAATAGCCCATTGCGCAGCTCCAGTGCTAATTAACCAAACCAAATCACGTTGTTTCTAAATTCTACAAACAATCCGATCGTGTGCTACTCCCATATATAATATAGTCTGTATCCAGTCAATTAGCGTTTGGGGAACGCCCACCAATACTATTTTTAACGAATCAGAAAACAAGTTTCAGCGAGTCGACCAATCGGCTTATCCAAACCATATAAACAAAGTGACGTCAGAGAAGCCATTTAGCCAGAGCCGGACTATACCTGTACAGGAAGTTCCTGACGTCGGGTACAAGATGGGGGTCGAACTTCTGTGCAGGCTGCAGGGTGAGTCCTTTCATGAGGGGATCCAGCTGTCCGTCGTACAGCTCGAAGGGGAAGAAGTAGTAGTTCCGCAGCATGATCCCGGATATGTGGCCGGAATGTTCCTGGATCTCGCTGAACAGGCCATCGATCAGAGAGTGGCCGTACCTGGGGGAAAGAAAAGGGTTGATTTAGTGACAGATTGCAGGTTATAAATGCACTGTAAAAAAAGGTATTTAAAATGAGTTCCTGGACATACTCGTTTTCCTTTGAGTACAACTGCATAGTAAATGAGCGAGAACGAACTCGAATTTAAGTAATCGTACTTTCTCAAAAATGGACAATGGACTTTATTATCGTTAATCTCGGCTTCTGTTCAAGCCATCTTAACAAAGTGACCTGTACTGAACGTTTACAACGTTTTTCTGTACTGAAATTGCTTGTAAATGCCAGAAAATCACTCTTTTTCTAATTTTTTTTTGATTTTTATAAAAAATAAACAATACGAGTATGTTATGGCAGGAGTGTGATAAGTTCACCTGTAAGCTGCCGTCGAGAACTCGTTGATCATGGTGGGCTCCATCTTTGAATTATACTGCGTGAAGCCGCTCTCCAGCACCCAAAGGCTGTAGAAGTCCATGTAGTGGGATCCCAGCACGACGGGAAGGTACTCTCCAAACACGACCATCTGCATCTGGGCTCCGATGATTCGTCTGCAAGAAGAATGAAAAAATCAATATAAGAGTGTATGCGTTTTTTTAATATGTTTTTATACAAATATACATCTCTATTCCGAGTTTGATGAATTTTACACACTTCTCGGAATATCACTGCTTACTTGAGATTTCGAAAATCCACCCAGATTCCCCTTTTCCACCCTTTAAAGCAAAAATGACTTCTTAGTAAAACCGTCAGATGGCGCCTGGGTACAGAAATCGGCTCATAGAAGAATCAACAGATCCTTCTCAGGAAATCAGTGCATAATGCCTGGAACTTTAATTATAACCACCCTGCATTATCCCATAGGATATATTGTATCTTTAAATTTTACAATTTTGGTTCCTACACTGCATTGCCATAGCCACAAAAAATTCTTTAATATTTAATTTAATTAATATAAGATACAACAACAACACAGTGGATTACACAAAATTGTAAACAAAGAAACGTAAGCCTAACCCCGAAAAACAAGAACGTGGCTTAGGGGCAAGGCTTGGTGTCCAGCGACAAGAATCCAGTAACAGTGAAGAACTTGAAAAAAACGACCAGTGATTCTACTGTAAGATTATGCAGAAGAGAGTTAGATTAGGTGCAGTGATTGTGGACTCATAACTCTTTTGCAGATGTTGAGAGTGAAGATGAAGACGCTGTTCATGTGTGTGTTTTGTGTAGAAAGTAATGGATTTTTTATATATGCAAATATAAACAGTTGTTTAATAGTGAGTAACTTTTATTTAATTTTTCATTTTCTACACTTTTTACTTCTAGGATTTAGATCAAGAAACCCGCATGTGGGGCAAGACGGGGCAGGAAACTGATTGAATTTCAAAAATTTAGAACACATATTATGTTTCAATGATATTTCTATGTAGCCAAAGAACCAAATAATACCACTTTCGGTAAACATAAATAAATTATTAATTTATTTAATAATTATGGACTGCCACCGAACCTTAACTACCGTCCGTCTTTCGCTATGTATTCACGTCGAAAAGTATAGGAATGTAAAAATTTGAATTATAAATGTAAAATAATTTTCTGTTTTACCTTGTCTCCCAGAATATGGTCTCGTCGTCCCAGTGGGGGTTGACGTGCTTCAGACCATCTGCCACTCGGTTGTGCTGTCTCATCCAGATGGTGTGGAGGGAGGTCAGGGCCGGGTGCTGATTGACACGAGCATCACCTGTAATCCCACAGAAAAAAGTAAATTTAATTCAACAAGGAATAGGTATCCTTTATCAATTATTATTGCGTGTGTAACCACATAAAAGGATGTGTTGGTTCAATTTACATCACATTAAGACGACTTTTCTTTATCAATTACTTTTGCGTTTACAACCACTTAGAAGGATGTGTTGGTTCAAATTACATCGCACTAGAAAGGCTTAATTGGATTCTTTATCAATTATTATTATGTGTGCACCCACTCAGAATGATAAGTTGGTTCAATTTACATCGCATTAGAACGACTTTTCTTTATCAATTAGTATTGTGTGTGCAACCACTTAAAACGATGTATTGGTTCAATTTACATCACATTAGGACGACTTTTTTTTATCAATTACTTTTGCGTGTGCAACCACTTAGAAGGATGTGTTGGTTCAAATTACATCGCACTAGAACGGCTTAATTGGATTCTTTATCAATTATTATTATGTGTGCACCCACTCAGAATGATAAGTTGGTTCAATTTACATTGCTCTATTATGACTTAATGAGACTTTTTTAATTATTATTGCTTGTGCAATAATAATTGAAATTGAACAAGCAATAATAATTATTGCTCTTATTATTGCTTAGAAGTATATGTTGGCTCAATTTACATCGCATTAAAAGGACTTAATGGGATTATTTATCAATTATTATTGTGTGTGCAACCACTTAGAAGGACACGTTGGTTCAATTTACATCGCGTTAGAGCGACTTAATGAAGTATTGGCGATTATTCTGGACCAATTCCGGAGGAAAAATCCGGGAACACTGTAACGTTATTTTGAACTATATCAGATAGCGTAGATAACACCTGAGCTGGTGCCATATGCACCTGTGTAGGTATGGGGACGTTTGGAACAGAACATATTTAACGTGGTTAAGTCCCTATAGTGGATTGTTTTTTGTGAACGATGGCATTTAGAAAGGAAAATATAGCATATGTACTTTTAAAAAATGATAAACAAATGTATAACGTTAAATGTAACCATGTTGGAGATTCATGCAACCTTAGTCTATAGATTATTATAAAAAAGTAAGTGCAAAAGGTTTATATTGAAACACACTTCAAGCAGTTAAATTAAATTACAATTGCAAAACTCGTTTGAGGGTCAGTGGGTCAAATCTCGCGGTTACGAATATTGTTAAAATATTTTAACTATATAGTTGGAATTGGGGCTTGTAAACAAAACGAATGTACATAAATTTACTTTATTTTAAAAAAAAGTTAAAAGCGCATTTTACAAATGTTTCGTTATTATGCGTTTTAACCGAATCTAATACCGTGTGAAGCCTTGCATAGGAAAACCTTTACTATTTCAAATCCTTGGTTACAAATGTAGACTAAAATCGCTTTTTTGTTTTAGAATTAGAATTGGTAGATATACAGAATGGGCTATTGGCTTACAACAATCGGTATTGATATTACTGACGAAGACTAAGAGCGAATAATAAAACGTGCTTTGAATAAAATAGACGTGGGAATGTGGTGACAACGCTCATTGTAGTAATAAATGTGTAAAAAAGAATTGTGCATACCTGCCCTAAAGCAAAACAGATTTCTTTGGGGAACACTGCACTGGTCCTTTTTGGCGTCATCTGTTTGAGGCAAGAGATCTCCAGTGTGAGGGACTTTAGTGACGATTAGCTTACCTTTAGGGATAATTATAAAACATATATAAACACCACAAAACATGTTAAATAGATATAGAAAATCATACGCTTCAAATACTACACTTATCGCTAAATTTGTTTCTTATACTTTTAAACGCAAAACAAACATATTTACAGCTAATTTTTAATTCTTCCACACTCATTTCATTGTTATCTCTCAGGCGATAAAATAATAACCTGTTCTTTGGCTTCCCTGTTCATCAAAATAAATTAGAACTGCATGTTCTTGGTGTTTTAAAACCAAGTGTCCGTTATTTTAATGGGTGTTAATAATGCAGTGTTTGTACTTTTGAATAAAGAATAAAGATGGGAGTTATAGTTCCGTATAACGAAAAAATAATAAATATCCATTCCTTACCGTCTCTGAAAGACCTCAGGGCTTCTGTCTCGTTTTCTGCGTTTCCGTACACTGTTGACGAGTCCACAAACGCGGTCAGCTGATCCATTTGTTGTCGGGGACCTGGAATAGATAACAAATAATTGTTAAACAATCACAAAGTGAAAACATTTGAAACCTACAAGCCTGCTTTTTTAACCACTTGCATTACAATGTAAGTTCCGACACCGTGACGTAATACATTGTTAAAAATTTCAGTTCAACGATGTGCTATACCTTGGTGCAAAGCATAGGTATACACCATACTATCATGGAATCTAGATTGAACCAAAAATCTTTATTAAAAAAAGCGGAGATTTCACCGATAATTGGTTCAACCTCTTTTACTACACCCGAAATTTTCTCTGTCGCTACATCAACAAGTACCTCCAAGAAAGACAACGACGAACATGAGCCTCCGTGGCCCAGTGGATAAAGGTGTTCAGCTATGAATCAAAGGATTACTAGTTTGAGCCGGATCGGTGACAAGTTGTCATCTTGCGATCGGAGGGTTGCCATCTTTGCTACATAAATACTACAACTACAATAATAAGAAAACTCGAAATTTGAGTTTTATGCAACGTTATTAGTTTCGGTGCAACAATTCACCACTAAACCATCCGTGGTAGCACCGTAAAATTTCGAAACTAAGCACCCAATGTGGGCTGCATCTAAATGGGTACCAAAGTTTTGTGCTAGGTCGTAATAATTTTTAACAGTATAAACAACTAAATCGATCACTCGTTATGCCATTTCGTAGCTTGCCAGCTAAAAGTTAAAAATTTTAAATTGAACACTCATGTTATAGAACTGAGCATTAGTCGGCATGGGACAGATCCTTCGAGCATGAATGGACTGTAATAGACCAAATATGACGTCATCATCGTGATGCAAATATCTCAGACATCATGGCACCAGACACGTGACTTCCTTACAAAATTTATGAATGAAAAAAGGTTCTCGATTGACTTGTGATTTGAAAATAATAGTAAATGTGTTACTTCATGAAGTAGAGGATATTTTTATGAATGAACTAGAAAAAAATTATGAATGGATGACGTAATAAACAACGTGTCTGGGGTATTACATGTTGGCCTCACTTTGATGTTAGCGAGATTATAACCTTATGATTTCTCTACTAGGAGGGATCCATGCTCGAAGGACAGATCTGTCAAAGACTCAATTGGAAAAAGCAACAGTAAAATCACATTGATTCTGTAATTTACCTATTATCTGTTAATTATATATGTTACTTACCCAATGTACAGAGAGGACACGGGGCTGATCTGACGAAATTGAGACAGTCCGTGTCGTGCTTCGAGTAGAAGGGATCGTCCTGGGGCAGGAGAACGGGAAAGCACTGGGGGTGGGTGTTGTTGCTGTGGGGGCAGCACGAAATCATCTGGGGACCACCTGTTGGAGTGAGTGGGAAAGAGACGACACAAGACACACAAAAAGAACGGATATTAGTGAAAAAATACATTTATGTTGTACCACATCTGTAGATATTAATACATGCTGTTTACACAAAAGGAATTTTTAAATTTCTGATTAAATTAAGAGTATAGGAGGAAAGTGACAAGGGTTAGTTTTTCACTCAAAATGATATTTCGACAATTTATGTTGGCTTAATGGCTTTATTCTTTTGTACCAAGTTAAAAATGATGATTGTCCGGCATTTCTTTTAAACTGTCAGTTAGTCCGTCAGACATGAAACTTTACATGCAGTTTTTCTGCATAATTATTTCAAATACCATCCTTCATCATTTTTACACATTAACTTTTTTTTTTAATTTAGTATTTAATTTAATTTTTTTTTTGAAAAAATTATGATTTATTTATGCAGCATTTATATAAAATTTACCAAATTTTATATACAAATCTACAAATTATATATATTTTATAAATACATTTTATAAAATCAAATCTTTTATAAAATTCATTCGAAATATTAAAAAAAAATACTGTTTTAAAAAATCAATGAATTAAGTAATGTTTCAACAATATTATAAAATTTCATAATATTAAAAATTATCGAATATGTTTTTCTTACCGAATTTGTTTAAATTATTTTTAATTCAATTATTCCTTAATTCACCTTTTACATAGAAATATTCACAAATGTATTCGAATTCATTTTTTTATCTGCTGTTTACATTGTTATTGAAATCTTAAAATTTAAAATTCAATAACTTAAGTATTGTCTCAAGAATACTATAAAAATCCATAATATTGAAATGAATAAGATAAATTTTAAACTGTGTGCGGATAATAAAAAAATGTTTGCGCACAATGCCCTAAAATATTGAACATATTCATTAATGACAATGTTTGGTGGATTTGGTACTATTAGAAATAAAACGCTTCATTTGCAAATCTTTTCTCTTGACACATAATTATAAATTATTTAACAGATTCTTAGATTACAGCTATTTAGTAATTTGCTACTCAAAGATGTTAGTATATATATTTAGAATAATTATCATGATTACTACATTTTTTGTTTGGATTTAATTAAAAAAAATTATTAAAACTATTTTTCGAATTACAAGACATACATAAAATTAATAACTTATAATAAACAATAAATCATAAAAAATGCAATATAAAAATACATCATATAAAATATTAGAATTATTGGGTTTAGTTCAGCATTATTACACTGTGCACATGGATTCATTCACATTCAAAATATTTTTGATAATTTAAGAATATAAAAATATTAGTTGCATATGCGAAAAAAATATTAATATTTTTTTAATAAAACGTCATATAGTGCAGCAATGTTAGAATAATGTGCACTTGAGATGTTATAGTAATATGTTAATAATAAATATGTGCATGTGCGCACGGTTAAAAAAATATTGTGCTTTGTTAGTTTAGGGAATCAGTAGGGAATTTGAGTATTGTTATGAGCGGTTATTTTGCTGTCTTACCTTTTAGCTTAGTAGCGGGTTTTGTTAATTCGTTGTTAATGTTAATTCCTTGTTAATTTATTTCCACTTACCATTTCGATGTTTAGCGATTCTAGGGGAATGCTTCTACTCTCTGTTTCAAAAAAGATAATATTTGATGATTTTAATTAAATATATTATTCGAAAGTAAAATTCGTTTGGAAAAGCTGAGAAATTAAAAAAAATACATTACAAATTACGGAAAACATTTTAAAAGCGACTTTTATTATCCAGTATTTAATTTTTTTTTGAGATAAAGACAATATAGAACGGTTTATTGAAGTTTTGTTGGAATGAACATTTAATCAAACTGGCAAAAATAGACCTCATAACAGACGAATACAATTAACCCATGTGACACTGTACATAAATAAAATAATTTTTTATTACAATTGTAGGTTATTAAATATAAAAAAAAATATTTATTCTTAAGTTTTAATTCTTCATACTTAAATTTCGTAGGAATGTTGCTTGAAATCATGTCATTAAAAGCGTTGTATATGTTTCTTTGGTCCCGAGGTTTATAGCTCTCATAAATATTAGTATGTGTATGAGACTTTTAAACAATTAATCGTTCATATTATGTTACTTTGTTTGAATTACTAGGTATATTTAAATATAATATAATATATTGTGCTTATAAATATTTTCTGATACTAACATAGCTATGACATGAACATAGGTATATGACCTTGTTGGATTTTATCACCCAATTGACATCACTAACATTTTTTAATAGTCAAAAAATTTAAAATTGACAAATATTTTTCAAGAACATTGATGATAGATGAAATATTATTTATATAGCAAATGTTTTCTAAAATGCGCAATGTCGGATTTATAAAAATTTTCTTTTCAAAATGTTATTAAATTTTGATTAAAAATGAATTTGTTATTAGTTTTGAAAATAAAATCCTTTTTGAGATTTTTTTTTTCTGAAAGTTAAATTTATCGTTTACAAAAGCTAATTAAAAATATTTTATGAATGGGAAACTAGTTAAATAAAAATATATTGTGCTTTTGCAAAGACCCCCAGAAATACACCTCGAACAATATAAGCGATTTTACACCCATTCATCACTGATAAAAAAAGATCACGTATTTATTAGGTTTATATTTTGTTCGTCTACACCACTAGATGGCAGCACTAAAATTTAATTATCCGAATTATCACTAGATGGCGACACTACTTATTTTCAATTCAACTTCATTTTGCATTCCATATGCGAGTACCAAACAAGAGTGGTGAGAGAACGCTAAACATCGCCATGGCATGGCATATCACGTACCGGCCGGCATACCAGTGATAGG
This sequence comes from Troglohyphantes excavatus, assembly GCA_963932185.1. Lineage (NCBI taxonomy): Eukaryota > Metazoa > Arthropoda > Arachnida > Araneae > Linyphiidae > Troglohyphantes > Troglohyphantes excavatus. The sequence goes on along the minus strand of OZ010674.1, from coordinate 63,171,550 downwards.
CGTGAGCGTGATATCGTGATCGACGAATTGACCGAATGCCATCAACAGGTGAGTATGGTCGTGGGCTGGCCTGTCCATATGCCTGTGGATGTAGAGGGAGATGACACGAGGGGGTGGGAGGGGTTTTCCGGCCTTCGACATGCGAGGTACTGAGATACCTGGAAGTAAATAGTTATTTTTAGAGGGGAAACAGTTAATGTATAATAACATTTAATGTAAAATAACAGTTCATGTTAAATAACTTAGGTTTTTAACCACACAACACTTGTCTTTGATGTGTTTATAATTTAAATTTTCTAATTCGATTTAGGCCAATATATTATTCCTGTTTACAATTGAGCTATTACAGATCGTTTAAAACCATTATTATTGGGGTGATTGTACCAGTTTCCGACCGATTTCTGATCAGTGACAACCATAAAAAATTCTGTGACGACGGAACTCCTAATAGACTGTAAAATGAAATTCATTTCAATTTTTAAAGCCTTTGAATATTATGTAATATAGGGACAAACATGTAATATGTTCTTTGTTTCGAAATATATTTTCCAAATTGTATTCTATAAAATTTCAATAATAATTGTAGATACGTTTCTATATCAAGAGAAATTCAACATATATCAACACTAACATATTTAAAAATATATATATATATATATATATATTACAGTTTATTGTATGTCATGAAATCATCCTAAATGGTCAAGATGACGATACGAATAATAACATTCAACCCGATCAAAATAATTCAATGGTTTTTAAGTAATATACTTACAACCCCACGAAGAAACGTAATAAACAATTCCGAGAGGGCTCCCCCTGCTACTCGCTAACGCTCCTCAACTCCAGGAGGATCCTTGATATACTTCGCAAACCAATTTTCGTTTTGCTCACATTAATTCCATGTCTTTTCTACGTTTTACTTTAATTCAGTCCGTTTGATAGAGTTACTTTACTTGCGCTCAAATTTTGGGATATAGATGGCCTGACTATGATCGTTTTTTTTATTTTAAAGCGAAATAAACTAATTTATTGTTTAATATTTTATCTACAGTTAACGTGACTGTTACAAAAAATAGCATCGCCTATTAAATACATAGTTATAAATTAATAATTACCATCTGCGTAGTCTGGGGGTAGGAGTCTCTGGAGGCATGTCTGTGCTTTACCCCAGGTGGGGTTGTACAGGTTGTTGCAGCTGCCGTCCATGGTCCTGTACTTGGAGTCGGTGCATCCGCCCGCGCTGAAATGACCGTGGCACACCTCGGCTGCCTTCAGTGCCTCGCGACCCTTCAGCTCTTCATGCGGCAGGGCCAGGGTGACCTGCTCCTTCGACAGACTGAACCTGGGGGTGAAAGATACAAAGTATTAAGGACAAGGACAGGTGCCAGGCCTTTAATAAGTCCAAATATCATCATGCCTGATCAGCAACATCAGGTGTCATCAACATAAGTGTAAGGTCAGGTATTATAGTGGTGATCTCGTTTCAACATCACGCCAGTACTTGTGCCTGTATTTCGGGATAGATCCCTCAACCAGGGCCTTTGATAAGGGGAAAAGGAAGGGGAAGACCCCCAATGTTGGTAAATTCTTGTAAACCTTTTCTTTTTAAATAAAATTAAAGAAGGAACTTTCCAAAAAAAGTCATATGTTTCACGAGTTTACCAACTAGGATTGGGATTGTGTCCAGTCAACAGGAATTTACCAACATTCGTACGGCCTACCTCTGCATGAAATATGTTGGGGTATCATTGTAAAAAACTGAAATATTTTAATAAATTTTATTTCTGGTTTGGTTGCCAATTTCCCAAATAGCGGAAAATCCAGTCAAGTCCAGAATTTATCCAATATCTTTGCGGCCTGCGTAGGCATGGAAAACTTTGGGGAAATCATCCCAAAAATTGGAATTTTTTTATTAAATTTTACTTTTGGTCAAGTTGGCAATTTCCCAACCAAAACTAATCTTTCCCATCGAAGCGGGAAAAAACAGGTAAATCACCAGATCCTAAAAAAAGTTGGTAACTTGACTCTAAACAGTTGGTAAAAACCCATATTCGACTTGGCAATTTTAAGGCTTCTCCCCCCATCCCTCATCATCATAAGCCCAAACGATGATCCTGCACTGCTACTGTGCAGCTCCAGTACGACGCTTTTGCAAACAACCAACCTTCTTTATGGCACCAGCTAAAACACCCGACATACATATTCAGTTAGAGGAGGTTTATCACTGATGACCTCAGGCCACTGCGTTTGTAGACAGAGTCAAGGAGGTCGAGACCTGTTCACTCAAGAAGCTCAGACCTGTGAGGAAGCGAGTATTAATAGCTTCATTTGAAAAGAAGATTTCTATGTTCTTGTTCTTTTTTTTACTTTCAGCCTTTGATCTTCTTGATCTTCTTTCAGGTAGGGGAAAGTTTGTGCGTGATTAATCCCTATGAAAAAAAGCCAAACGTGCATTGAAAATAGGAAATTAAGTAATGAATTAATAATTTTTGTATTCGGGGAACGCCTGATAATTGGTTCTTTTTATGGAACAGTTATATTCTTGGTATGTTATTTTTAAATGGATATTATTTAGCGTGTTTTTTAGAAATTGCTGGAACAACTTTGTTGGAAGATTTTGTTTGGCATGTTGGAAGCTGAAATCAATGATGTCTACTGGATGTACGTCTAAGTATATTTTCGCCAATAGCCCAATGTGCAGCTCTAGTGAGATGTTAATTAATTGGTTTTGTTAATTAAAGTTGCCCTAAAGCTGCACAGTGGGCTTTTGGCGACGGTTTGGGGTCTATCTCGAAGGAAAGACCCGGGAACACATACACATTTACACACACATTCATACATGCACCTCGTTGTTTTAGAACCATGGTCAGATGACGAGGAAACACCTGAACTGGCACCCAACGCCTTCAATAGACGTCAGGACTTTGGACCCCAATCAGATGTATTGTGCACCAGTCCCGTATACACTCCGTTCATTTTTGCGCATGTTCTGTGTTAATTAATCAATCCAAGTCTAAGTATATTTTCGTCGGATTGCGTTTGAATAAAAATATTCAAAAACACTTGAACTTGCGTTATCACGCTACTACATCACACTGTATACTGTCGCCATGACAGTATACGGTGACATTACAATATTAGATCATGTGTGTACCCCTTTGGGAACACACATGTTTTTGTTTTGTTTCGTTTTTGCTCTTAAAAAGATTCGAACCCACAAGCCTCCAATTACGAGCTCGCTGCATTCTAAAAGTTGATATTCGAACCCACAAAAATCCGGTTATGAGCTTGCTACTGTAACCGCGAGTCTCGATTTAAATGAAGTTAAATACAGAACAAGCTAACAAAAAAAAAGCGTTTTCTTATGTTCTAGAAAATACTGTTCTTGTTCAATTTTAAGAACAAGGGAAAAATAACAGGTCGTTATTCATATTACTGAGAGTCACGTCCCGAGTGTAAAGGGTTAAAAGTGGAGTTTTGTCAGTTGGAGAGCGTAGTTGTGAAATGCGATATGAATAATAATTATTTGTGAATTATGATATTCGTAAATGGGGAATTTAAATTCATCAATTTTACATTTGAATGCGTGGAAGTAGTAGATGATTTCCCCATATCATATGTAGATCATGATTATAAGTAGGCGAAATTGAAATGAAAAAATAATGAAAGATTGCGATTACATGTCCTGCTTAGAAGTTATTCCAAATTAGATGATAAATCAAAGTCGTGGTTGGCTGGTTGCTTAATTAACATCGCACTAGAGCTGCACAGTGGGCTATTGGCGACGGTTTGGGAACAAATTCGTGGGATAGCGCACACGATGTTATGATTTTAAATCTGCAAAATCGAAATGCGCGTTTCCCAACAAAGATTTTCGTCATCTGATCTGACCATAGTTAAAAAATACGAGACATCGTTCCCGGGTCTTTCCTTCGAGATAGACCCCAAACCTTCCCCAATAACCCATAGTGCAACTCTAGTGAGACGTTAATTAACCAAACCAAACCAACCAAAAATATTCCACTGATCTCTAACTGTATCTTCGAGCCCCAGTTGCTCAGTTGGTAAAGCGTTCAGCTACTAATCAGAGGATTGGTGGTTCGAATCCGTGCAATGGACTTGACATAGAAAAGTAAAAAAGTAGTGATCTTGCGATCGGAGGGTTGCCAGCTTCGCTACAAAAATACTAGAAAGTCGTCCAGAATATCCAACAAATTATACTGGCGTGTATACGGGACTGGTGCACGATACATCTGATCGGGGTCTAAAGTCCCGACGTCTATTGAAGGCGTTGAGTGCCAGTTCAGATGTTTCCTCGTCATCTGACCATGGTTCTAAAATAACGAGGTGCATGTATGAATGTATGTGTGAATGTGTTTGTGTTCCCGGGTCTTTCCTTCGAGATTGACCCCGAACCGTCGCCAATAGCCCACTGTGCAGCTCTAGTGCGACGTTGATTAACCAAACCAAACTAACTGTATCTTCTTCTGGATTGGGTAATCCCACTGAACTCTAACTGTAACTGCTGGAAGGCTCAAACCTTACTTCCTCTATGGGCGCGTTGAAGTCAATTGAAAGCAGCCATGCCTTTTCCCAATATATTTTTTAAGTGATTTAGTGGTGTTTTTTATTACCATCGCATTGTAGAAATATCAAATGTATATAAAAATTATATTTTCTTCTTATAGAATTATTTTTTACAATCAAACAAATATTTTTTGCTTTTTATCTACTTCGACTTTGACTAGCAAATGACTTTATATTTTAATAGCAGATTGCAGTTAAAATGGGTTTAAAAAGAAAATTGAAAACAATTCAGCCAAAAGCAATACACGTCGGCTTATTTTAACATGAAAAATATACGAAATATTGCGCTAGCAAAGAAAGTGGGGCACATCATGGCTTCCTCCATATCGGTTTCAAGTCAACAAAATGTCTTGCCCTATCCAGAAGTTACAGTTAGAGATCAGTGGGTGATACAATTATGAATTTTAGGATACCAATGGGCAGAATTCCATGTTTTAACATTTACTTACATGTCCTTGATGACATTGGTGGCTTCTTCGAATTTTTCAGTCGCTCTCTCCATTTTCGACGCCTTTTTGTTCGGAGCCAGGAGATGCTGATGCCTTGCTGATGATGGGTACTGACCAGGCTGCATTATCCTACCTGTTGTGGAAAATTGGAAATAGTTAAAGAGAAAAGGACTAACCCAAATTTACTCTACTAGTAAAACACAAAACATTGTACACTATTAAAAATATATATGATAAATTGAAATAAAATAGCAACTACTTGAATTTATCTGAAATTGAACTAGTGAGTAATTTATGCATTAGCCATCATCGTCTCCAAATAAAAGCTTTAAAATTTGTTCTAGTACAAAGTTCTATTTTTCCTTTACAATAATCTCATAAAAATTAAAAAAACAAATAAGCTATTTATTTGTATTTTGAAATAAACTTTAACCACGAGTTAGTAAGTCAATGAAATATAAACGATGTGTAGCAACATTGAATCAGTGGTGCTTCAAATGTAATAGATGGGTTCTATTTTCGGTGTAAAATTTTCTAGTAACATATTTGTTTCTGAAAACGTAATTCATTAATAGTAACAATCAATCCATCTAACAATCCAAAATGTATTAGACCGGTAATTTAAATCATTATACTGATATATCAATTAGCTATTTCGTATTTCTTTATACATTAGAGCTCAAATTATCCGAAACCCAGTTATCCGAATCAAAAACAAATTTCACTACATACGAAAGCAATTTTTTTTATTATAAGAAATAATCTAACGTTTGAGAATTACCCAATTGTCCGGATATTCGATTATCCGGATGGGATCGTCTCCCATTTGTCCGGATATTCGATTATTTGGATACGATTGGGTCCTAATTGTCCGGATATTCGATTATTTGGATGGGATCGTGTTCCAATTGTTCGGATATTCGATTATCCGGATGGGATCGTGTCCCAATTGTCTGGATATTCGGTTATTTGGATGGGGTCGGGTCCCAATTGTCCGGATATTCGATTATCCGGATGGGATCGTGTCCCAGTTGTCCGGATATTCGATTATCAAGATGGGATCGGGTCCAAATCGCCTGGATATTCGATTATCAGGATGGGATCGGGTCCTATTTGTCCGGATATTCGATTATCTGGTTGAGATCGGGTCCCAATTGTACGAATATTTTATTATTAGTATGGGATCGGGTTCCAATTGATCCGGATAATTGGAGTTCTACTGGTTTTGGAATATAAAAAGAAAACAAAAAAAAATCCACACATTCTTTTAATTTTCAAAGGTTAAGAATATTTCTTATAATTTTTTGAAACATTTCTCTTTTCACATTTCTTTTCTCTTATTTCTAAAAAAGATTTCTACAATTTCGCAAACATTTCTTTAGGACAAGGACACGTAATGAAAAAAAAATGAGTTCGTATTCAAAATGCATTAAAAGTTTATGGTAACACCCAATAACTGTCTTTAAAAGCTTTTATATGCTTACAATTTTTTACATTTACAAACTAAAGATTCGCGTACGAATGGTAATTAATTAACTTTAAAAAAAGACTTAAAATTTTCGAAGTGTCCACCTTTAATTAAATATGATAAATTTGGTAATGTCTTATATTTTGATATGCATAAATTATGTAGAAGGTTATATTCTTTTTAATTGTACACATTTTATGAAAACTTTGCAATTTTATGTCATACTAAAATGATTTACTATTATTTTCATTTCTAATGTAAAGATTTTATTTAATATTGAGTATATATACTAATTAAATTTGCACACTTTTTTTAGGGTTATGTGACTGATTAAATTTGATAAATTCTATAATTATACAAATCTTTCATTAATAAGGGAAATTATTAATCTGAATATATTATTTAAATAATTGCACAGTATATTCAAATTATTCTATGAAATTGTTGAGATACACAGGATCATAAATATAGTTCAAAAACATGAGAATATATGATCAAATCAAAATTTTAATGCCGTAGCGAAAACGCGAATTTTCGTTCAACGTTTCGCCATAAAATGGAGTAGCGAAAACACGCATTTTGGTGCTACGTTTCACCATAATATGGGGTAGCGAAAAGACGAATTTAAGTGCAATTTTTCTCCATAATATGGGGTAGTGAAAACACGAATTTTAGTGAAAATTTTTAACCATTCAATGGAGTAGCGAAAACACGAATTTTGGTGCTACGTTTCAATACTATATGGTAACCGTGGCAGCACCATAAAAGCAACATTTCACCATAATATGGGGTAGCGAAAACACGGAATTTTGGTGCAACGTTTCGGCATAAAATGGTGTAACGAAAAACGAATTTTGGTTCAACGTTTCAATACTATATGATAATCGTGGTAGCACCATGAAATGGTGAAAATAAGCAACGTTTCATTATAATATGGGGTAGCGAGAACTCGCATTTTGGTTCAACGTTTCGCCATAAAATGGTGTATCGAAAAACGAATTTTGGTGCAACGTTTCAATACTAAATGATAACCGTGGTAGCACCATAAAATGGTGAAACTAAGCTCCGACTAATGATCGCAGATACCAAATTTTGGTGCAAAGTTGTACTGAATTTTTAATAGTGTAGGGAATCAACATAATTACGACTTTCGCACTTTGGCCGTAGAATGATACACATGTTTGATTCGGATGGCCAGCTCACCCCCTTTGAAAATCTTGTCCTCGTGCGCCCTCTTTGCCTTGATGACGTGATCGGCGACGACGAAGGCCTGGTCCATGTCGTACTCGGTGATCTGTGGCAGCCATTCGTAGTGCGTCCTCTGCAGGATGGCGTACCGGGGGGTGATGACCCCTTGACCGATGGTCAGTCTGCATGCACACACCACCAGTGATATCCTCACCAGCAGCCTACATTAAAGAAGAAAGGAAGATTAGTTTAAACTTTGCAACACACTGAATACACACATTTCGCATATATAAGAAAAACGAGTACTCATTTTTAAGTACCTTTTTTACGGTATATATATACTGTAAAAAAGGTACTTAAAAATGAGTACCGAAAATGATTACTCGTGTGTCTTTGAGTACAATTGCATTGCAAATGAGCGATGACGTACTCAAATTAAAGCAACCGTACTTTCTCAAAAATGAACAGTGTGATTTAATATTGCTAATCTCAGCTTTTGTTCAAGCCATCTTAACTGACGACTTAAAATAGGTGTTCAAAAGATGGTTTTCCAGATTATTTGATGTCGATTGCTTAAATAGAAAATTAGTAATTACTACTCAATTTTATCTTACTTCCTAATATTTTGACACACCTTTTTAGCATTCCGTCTGTTGATAAAGTTATTCAAGTCGCCCTTCTATTTTACAGATAAGGCTATGGACATCGGTGAATGAAAATCTGGGTTCGATTCCCGGTTGGTCTTGGTTGTAACTGTCAATATTTTTTTAAAGAGATTTATGAGGGCAGCCTATGAAGGCTATCTTCTGCTCTTTTTATTCATTTTTATCCATTGTCCTCATTTTGGAGTACATGTCTTTTTCAAAACTGGAACGTTTGTATTCGAAGTCATGATAAGCATCGAATGTACTCAAAATTGAGTACATTTTATTTATTTTTGAGTATTTATATTTGAGTACCTATTTTTAACAGTGGAGAATGAACAATATATGACCACATGATGTTTTTAAGTAAATGAGCTTAACTCTGTTTCCGGTAGAGCAAAATATAAGTAAAACTAAGGAAATGTGCTTTCTTACAACGTAGTAGAAAACGATTTGATGGACTTCACTTTCAGAAATAACATTCTTACAATTAATATTTCTGCGATCGCCAAGGCTACTTTAATATGTTGACAATCGTTTTGTCATTGAATCACTTGACTTTTGTCGAAACAAGAAACAAGAAATCACAAAACTTTTGACGAAACAAGAAACAAGAAATCACAAAACTTTTGACGAAACAAGAAATCCCAAGACTTTTGACGAAACAAGAAACAAGAAATCCCAATACTTTTGACGAAACAAGAAATCCCAAGACTTTTGACGAAACAAGAAACAAGAAACCCAAGAGTTTTGACGAAACAAGAAACAAGAAATCCCAAGACTTTTGACGAAATTGATGGACTTCACTTTCAGAAATAACATTCTTACAATTAATATTTCTGCGATCTCCAAGGCTACTTTAATATGTTGACAATCGTTTTGTCATTGAATCACTTGACTTTTGTCGAAACAAGAAACAAGAAATCACAAAACTTTTGACGAAACAAGAAACAAGAAATCACAAAACTTTTGACGAAACAAGAAATCCCAAGACTTTTGACGAAACAAGAAACAAGAAATCCCAATACTTTTGACGAAACAAGAAACAAGAAATCCCAAGACTTTTGACGAAACAAGAAACAAGAAATCCCAAGACTTTTGACGAAACAAGAAACAAGAAACCCAAGACTTTTGACGAAACAAGAAATCCCAAGACTTTTGACGACACAAGAAATCCCAAGAGTTTTGACGAAACAAGAAATCCCAAGACTTTTGACGAAACAAGAAATCCCAAGACTTTTGACGAAACAAGAAATCCCAAGACTTTTGACGAAACAAGAAATCCCAAGACTTTTGACGAAACAAGAAACCCCAAGACTTTTGGCGAAACAAGAAATCCCAAGACTTTTGGCGAAACAAGAAACAAGAAATCCCAAGACTTTTGACGAAACAAGAAACCCCAAGACTTTTGACGAAACAAGAAACAAGAAATCCCAAGACTTTTGACGAAACAAGAAACAAGAAATCCCAAGACTTTTGACGAAACAAGAAATCACAAGACATTTGAAGAAACGGGAAATCACAAGACTTTTGACGAAACAAGAAATCCCAAGACTTTTGACGAAACAAGAAATCCCAAGACTTTTGATGAAACAAGAAATCCCAAAACTTTTGACGAACGTTTGTAATGAGAGTAGTTACGCTGATTCCACATTCGAATCTAATTTTAGTTCTTATACGTATATTGCCACAATTCTAAAGATATTGTTTGGGCTATATCGATAGCGCACATAACTTCGGACTGAGATGTCCTTGGTTCGAGTCGAGTCTTCGATTTATATTTCAAATCCTCTTAATTTTTTTAGGATTAAATGACGTAAAAGAAAACGATAAAAATAATTATGTTCTATTTATTCAAAGACTCTCCTGATAATAGGATTCACGCAGTTAAAAGTAAAATGTTATTGTTATTAAATTCAAGTTGTTGTTTTTTTAATTATAAATTTTTCGCGTATTCTAATTAAAGTTACGATATGAAGAGCAAATAATCGAAATATGTTTTGTCCAACATTTTTAAAGTTAGATGATTACATCACTGAATTCGTCTCTAGATTTAATATACAACTAAACTAGTATACTCGTCCAAAACACGTTCTGTTCCACTGGCATTACATTGCAAAGATTGAAGTCAGTAAATGGGACGATACATTTAGCAAAAGCTATTTGCATTTATCCACGAATCGTGTGACAAAACACGTTTTGAATGTCTGTTCGTTCCTTAATTATATTCATTAATACTGTTCCTTTCTTCAATCACGAATTGTATCTTTGGAGTTATATTTCAAGGTCAAGAATATAGGTTTAAATGGAACGAATAACAATGAAAGAAGTAAAAAAAAAGTTTTTAAGAAGGTCCTGTATAAAAGCTGCTGTGATAAGGTTCTAAATGGTTTGTTTACATAAAGGAAATGTTTTATCCGAATTGGAATTGTGTGGTTTGAGATACAATTCAGTGCAGTACCTTGAAGGTATCAATGTTGTGTGAAGACTTAATTGGATGTGCATCTAGTTTTGACCAAATCTGCTTATTTGTAAGACAGAGACCACCTAAACTCTAACTGTAACTTTTGGATGGCTCAAAACATGTTTCCTCTACGGGCGTGTTGAAGCCAATGTGGAAGCAGCCATACTGTACCCCCCAAACTTTTGTTTCAGTGATTTAGTGATGTTTTTTAATACCACAGCATTGTAGAAATATTAAATGTAAATAAAAATTAGATTTTCTTCTTACATAATTAATTTTTATATTGACAAACGAATAGTTTTTTCTCTTGCTTTTTAGCCACTTCGACTTACCACGTGAAGGTTTAAAACTGAAATATTCGACATTAAATAAAATAGGACAATTTTCCAAATCGCTATACCGATTTTATTATTATATGCTTAAATATCAAGTCAATAAATTTACCTTTTCGATAACTTTTAAGCAGTACGTTTTCAATATTTTGCAAGTGACAACTTACTTATTAATGCTCTAACCAATAAGTAGGCTATCAAGCAAGAATAAAATCGTGTATGGAAAACTCATTTTATAAATCTATTTTTTTTTATCATCCGGCAAGGTTAAACTAATTCACCGAAATTACAAATCCAAACTGGATGTTGCTTCCAACGAATTATCATTTAAAATTCAAATACCACGGATTTCCAGACAATTATATTTACTCATATCCAAACATCGGAAAGGAGAGGATGTGTTTCTAACAAGATTAAGTTACTCGTCTCTATACCAAGGGCAATGCTCTATCCCAAACAAAACACTACCTTGGAAAGAAAGCATGCCCAATAAATTTTCACAGACTGCTTGTCTACCTTGTTTCTTGCGTTTCTTGTACTACATGGTTTCTCCCAAAGGATGATTAAACGGAAAGGAAGCCAGATCTCGTGCGGGGGCGGGGCCTATGACCTCCAATGACGTGTTTCACGCTTTTATGTGTCACTAGCGATTAATTACTATAAATGGAAGTTTACACACACGCAAATTACACGGTGTATTTATAAATTAAACATTGTATAGACTATAAACTTTATTATGCTTTTGAATTAAAATAGCGAGTGAATTATGTTGGTTGATTAGTTGATTTATATGCTGTTTATTTCTGCCCTCATATTGAGACTTATCACAGCCACACAGACTCCCAGATGTATCTGAGCCCCAGTTGCTCAGTTGGTAAGGCGTTCAGCTACTAATCAGAGGATTGGTGGTTCGAATCCGGGAAATGGACTTGACACAGAAAAGTAAAAAAGTAGTGATCTTGCGATCGGAGGGTTGCCAGCTTCGCTGCAAAATTACTAGAAAGTCGTCCAGAATATCCAACAAATTATATTGGCGTGTATACGGGACTGGTGCACGATAAATCTGATCGGGGTCCAAAGTCCCGACGTCTATTGAAGGCGTTGGGTGCCAGTTCAGGTGTTTCCTCGTCATCTGATCATGGTTCTAAAATAACGAGGTGTGTGTATGAATGTGTGTGTGAATGTGTATGTGTTCCCGGGTCTTTCCTTCGAGATTGACCCCGAACCGTCGCCAATAGCCCACTGTGCAGCTCTAGTGCGACGTTAATTAACAAAAACCAAAAACCCACATGTATCTCTGTAAACGCCGGTGTCTCTAATACGCCATTGTTAACCAACGCCCTCTGTGGGCCAATGAGTGTAACGAGGGAGAAGGATCATAGCCGTGGAACGAAGCAGACGTTTCCGGTCCTTAATAAAATGAAAATCAAAATTTAGCATCCTTCCTTCCAAACAATCAACAACAAACAAAACAACAGTCCACTACATATCGCAGAAATACATTAATGGTCCAGTAGCAGACGGAGAAAAAGAAGCCATCAAGATGAAAACAATAAAAGAACTCAATCGTATGCGTGGGCGTGTAAAATCGAAACTCACCGCCATTACGAAGTTCGACGAAAAAGCCAAAGAAGAAGACGGAAAAAATAAGATCGAATGTGAGAAAAAGCTGGAAGATATCTTTCAACTCAAAAGTGATTTAAGAACTCTTTTCGAACTGTACGGTGAACTGGATTTAGACGAAGGTTTATCTTCGGAATGTGACGCTGCCGTTGAAGAATTAGAGATACTCTGCGACACTCTGGAGGTAAATTTAAAATATTTCCTTACAAAATGTAATGATAATTCTAATTTGTCGGAAATTAAAACCAATAGTGCAAATAAGTCTGCAAAGTTCGATTTGACTTCTAAATTGCCTGATATACCATTACCTAAATTTAATGGAAAAATAGAAGAATTTGCTAATTTTAAAACTCAATTTCAATCTATGATTTCTGTTAACGAGCATGTTTCAGAAACTCAGAAGTTGTTCTATTTGAAAGCCGCATTACAAGGTGAGGCAAAAACAATAGAAACTAGCGAAGATACATTTGAATCATTGTTCAAGGCATTAGAGGACAGATACGAAAACAAACGCGCTATTGTCGACATATATATTCAGGAAATATTAAAAATGGAAAAAATTCATTTCGAAAATGCAAAATTACTTCGGAATCTTTCCGATACAGTCAGAAAGAATTTAAGGGGTTTAAAGGTACTTAAATTAGAATGCAATGATCTTTCAGATGCTTTTATAGCAAATATTGTTCTCCAAAAATTGGATAAAGAAACTAGAAAGGCTTATGAATTGTCATTAACTTCAAAGGAAATTCCGTCATTAGACGAATTATTAACCTTTGTTGAAAACAGGTCATTAGTGCTAAATCAAATAGGCAAGAACATTTCAAACAAATTTGTGAGGGAATTTCAAAACCCTTCTTTAAAATCTAAAAACCTATTTGTTAATTCTAAACCAATCGTAAAACCTTGCATTTTGTGTAATGAAGAACATTCGTTATTTAAATGCCCCCAATTCAATGAAATGAACGTTTGCAATCGAATGGAAACTGTAAAATCCCTCAATCTATGTCGCAATTGCCTGAGAGGCCATAAAAACAGTTGCAAATCAACTTTTTGCTGTTCCATTTGTAAAAAAAGACATAACACATTACTTCATTTTGAGAACCAAAAATCAAATCGAACTGATGAGTCATCATCAGCTGCCAACCATAGTTCTTCTTTTGAGTTGGCAGAATGCCAGGAAGTTACATCGCCTAAACAGACATCACTCAGTGCGAACATAAATCGAAGTCATAACTCAGGCGTTTTATGCACTGTTTTGATTTTCATAAAGAATTCGCGCGGTGAAAAAATAAAAATGAAGGCTATCCTCGATAGTGGGTCAAGTAAAAATTGCATTTCTAAAGAAGCTTCTGAGTTTCTGGGATTGAAAAAAGAAAAGTGCGATATCTCTTTATCTGGTATTAATGCAAAGGAACTTTATATTAAGAATACTACATCGGCTATCATTTCAAATGAAGAAGGAAATTATGCACAAAAAACCACTTTTTTGATTTTACCGAAAATCACAAATTTAACGCCGGTAACTAGACTTGATATATCCCAAATAAATTTTCCCAGTGGAATAAAATTGGCCGATCCTGAATTTTTCGTTCCTAGTAAAATTCATGTTTTAATTGGATGCGAATTGTTTTTTGAGTTGTTAAGGCCAGGAAAGTTTAAATCAACTAATGATTCACTAATCTTACAAAACACGGTGTTTGGATATTTAGTGTCAGGATCTATGAAAAATGTTCAATCAAATTTCTTTGCCGGTTTAATTACGGAACGGGAAAATTTAAATCAATCACTTCAGAGATTTTTTGAAATTGAATCTTTTCCCGATGAAAATCAGGATGATAAAGGAAACATTTCCGTTGAGGAATTGTATTGCGAAAAACATTTTATTCAAACAACTAGGCGCGATGAAACTGGTAGATATATAGTTAAACTTCCAATAAAGGAAAACTGTAAGGCCGATTTAGGGAATTCCAGAGATGTCACAGAAAGACGTTTAGCTCAACTGTGGAGAAAATTAGGCGACGATGCAGATATGGCTACACAGTACACGAACTTTATCAAGGAATATCTCCTCCTCAATCACATGGAGATAGTGATGGACAATCAGAAAGATCCTGAAAGTTACTACATTCCACATCATGCCATATTGCGTCCGGAAAGTTCGTCAACGCCCTTGCGTGTTGTTTTCAATGCTTCATCAAAAACCAACAAGGGTATTTCGCTCAACTCGATCCTACTTAACGGTGGCACGGTTCAACAGGACTTATTTTCCATTGCAACTAGATTTAGAAAACATCAGGTGGCATTCAGTGCTGATATAAAAAAAATGTATCGGCAAATCCTGGTTGCACCAGAGGACAGAAAGTTACAACGAATCCTGTGGAAATCGAGTCCATCTGCGGCTGTTGAAGCATTTCAGTTAAGAACAGTTACCTACGGAACATCGTGTGCGCCATTCCTTGCCACGCGAACTTTGAAGGCTCTCGCTGATGATGAACGGGCAAACCATCCCTTGGCTTCTGATGTAGTCCGCAATGACTTCTACGTCGATGACGTTCTTTCAGGTGCAGAAACCGTAGAACAAGCTAAAAGCCAGCAGTCTGATCTAGTTCAACTTCTGCACAAGGGAGGCATGGAGCTTCACAAGTGGGTGTCCAATCATCCAGAATTACTACAAGGTGACGCAAAATCTGAATACTCATTTGCGTCGCAAGTTGCTGCTGTGAAGACTTTGGGCATGTATTGGTGCTCAAATGAAGACTACTTCACCTTTAAAGTAACTGTAAATCTTCAAGAAAATTACACCAAACGAGAAGTGTTATCAACGATTGCAAGGCAATTTGATGCTCTGGGTCTAATTCAACCAATAATTTCCAAAGCAAAAATATTTCTTCAAAAACTTTGGGTGCTTTCACTCAACTGGGAAGATCTTCTTCCACCAAAGGAGCTCAAGGAGTGGTCGAGCTTTATGACTCAACTACCTGTTTTGAACCAAGTGCAAATTCCCAGATGTGTTATCCTGCCAAATGCCACTTCAATCCAACTCCACGGATACGCCGATGCATCCCAGAGGGCTTTTGGTGCAGCTATCTACCTGCAATCCACAGATAATCAAGGTCAAGTAAAGACTAGACTTCTTTGCAGTAAATCAAAGGTGGCTCCCATTAAATCCCTGACTATTCCTCGCTTGGAGTTGTCAGCCGCTCTCCTCTTGACTCGACTTACCTCAAGAGTTGTGCCCATCCTACAGTTGCCCTTGGATCGCATCTGTCTAAATACCGACTCAACCATCACTCTCGCTTGGATTAAAACCCCTCCTGAGAAGTTAAGGCCATTTGTGTCCAACAGAGTCAAACAAATTCAATCCTTGGACAAAAACTATGAATGGAGACATGTGTCTTCAAAGGACAACCCAGCGGACATCATCTCTCGTGGACTTGACGCCAAGGCTCTCATTACCAACGAGTTGTGGTGGGAAGGCCCAGATCCGTTGAAGTACAACAACCTGCATGACTCTTATATTGAGTTAAATGATATTAATGATAATCTTTATTTCAGTGAACTAAAAGGAACACCTGAAACAGCCTTAGTTGTAAATATAAATGATTTTTTGTCAAAGTTTCTTAACTCAAGTAATAGCTATCGAAAATTAATTAATGTTTTTGGTTATGTTCTTAGGTTCATAAATAATTGTAAGAGTAAGAAAAGCAAAGTTGGATCTCTTTCAGTAGATGAAATTAATGTCAGCGAATTGCGATTATTGGCCATGATTCAACAAGAAAGTCTAAGTGAAGACTTCCAGTTATTAAGCTCAGGAAAACCAGTAACGACTTCCAGTAAATTAAAATTCTTATTACCTTTTCTTGATAAAGATTCAAATCTCATTAGAGTTGGAGGTCGCCTTTCAAATTCTGAGTTACCCTTTGATGCAAAGCATCCAATTGCTCTTCCTAAAAATCATATAATTTCAAAGCTTATTTTATTAGATTTACATAAAAGTAATTGCCATCTCGGTGCACAAGCACTGTTACATTTGTCTAGACAAAGATTTTGGATAATTCATGGCAGGGATCTTGCTAGAAGTACTGTTCATGAATGTGTGATTTGCACAAAATGTAATCCTCGATTTTTAGTGCAAAAAATGGGAGATCTACCAATCGAACGTTGTAGACAAACATTCCCCTTTCTTAATACTGGGACGGACTACGCAGGTCCATTTTACATTAAAAATAAAAACCAACGAAAGGGGTCATTACAAAAGATCTTCATTGCAATATTTGTATGTCTAGCAACACGTGCTGTTCATTTTGAAATTGTGTCAGATTTGACATCCGACTCATTCATTGCATCATTGAAAAGATTCATGTCTCGTAGAGGTAAATGCTCTACTCTCTTTAGCGACAACGCTAAAAATTATGTAGGCGCGAACAACGAGTTAAAACGTTTGCATAATTTAGTAAGTCGTCCAGATGAAACTTTGGCATATTTTCTTAGTTCTGAGAGAATTCATTGGAAATTTATTCCACCCAGGTCTCCCCATTTTGGTGGTATTTGGGAAGGTGGAGTCAAATCATTCAAATTCCATTTAAAACGAGCAATAGGGAATTTAACTTTAACTTACGAAGAATTCTTAACAATTACAAATCAAATAGAAGGTATTTTGAATTCCAGGCCTTTGTCGCCACTTTCCAGTGATGCAGATGAGTTAGATGTCCTAACACCAGCACACTTCCTCATTGGAAGAACAATGTTAAGCATAATTGAGCCAGAAATACTTGATATTTCAGACAATAGATTAAAAAGATGGCAGCGCACCACCAAAATAACTCAGTCAATTTGGAAAAGGTGGTCTAGAGATTATCTGTGCCATTTACAACAGAGATCAAAGTGGTGCTTTGTAAAGGATAACATTGCAGTTGGTACAATGGTAATAGTAAAGGAAGATAATATGCCCTTAAATTCATGGGTTTTGGGAAAAATTGTAAATGTATTTAAGGGAAAGGATAATTGTGTCAGAGTTTGTCTAGTAAAAACCAAGAATGGTGAATTTAAACGTCCCATCACTAAATTAGCTGTTTTACCTGTACCAACTACCCCAAATGTGTGAAGCTATGATATGTATATTTATGTATATTTTAAAAATTATCAATTTTGTATCAAGTTAAATCATAATAATTGTATATGAAATAATTTTCTTTTATATATTTTAATAATTTGAAATTTATCAATTTCAACGCCGGGAGTATGTAAACGCCGGTGTCTCTAATACGCCATTGTTAACCAACGCCCTCTGTGGGCCAATGAGTGTAACGAGGGAGAAGGATCATAGCCGTGGAACGAAGCAGACGTTCCCGGTCCTTAATAAAATGAAAATCAAAATTTAGCATCCTTCCTTCCAAACAATCAACAACAAACAAAACAACAGTCCACTACATATCGCAGAAATACAATCTCGTTATTTTTTTTAAAATTTGGTTTATTAATGTCGCACTAGAGCTAAATAGTGGGCTATTGGCGACAGTTCAGGGCCTATCTCGAAGGTTTGGTTTGGTTAAATAATGTCACACTAGAGCTGCACAGTGGGATTTTAGCGACGGTTCGGGGCCTATCTCGAAGGAAATATCTCGTTTGCCTCGTAAAAATACAATGCCTCGTATTTTTGAACCATTGTCAGATGACGAGGACAACACCTGAGCTAGCACCCAACGCCTTCAATAGACGTCGGGACCTTATCTCGAAGGAAAGATCCAGGAACAATTCCTCGTATTTTGAAACCATGGTCAGAAGACGAGAACTACACCTCAGCTAGCACCCAACGCAATCTGAGTAGGCGTCAGAACATTCAACCCCGATCAGATTTATCGTGCACCAGTCCCGTATGCACGCCAATATAATATGGTGGATGTTTCTAGACGACTTTCTGCTATTTTATTAGCGAAACTAGCGACCCTCCGATCGCAAGATCACTACATTTTTTACTTTTCTTTGTCAAGTCCATCAGTCGGGTTCTAACTAGCAGTCCTCTGATTACTTGCCGAACACCTTTATCCACTGTGCAACTAGGGGCAGGGAATGCTGTTAATTTATCATTATTATCATATTAATGAAAACTTAAAATTTTTATCATCATGTAAAAGGTTATTTTATTTCTCAGTTATAAGGCATAATAGTGGTAAGACATGTGTTGGAACTATATAATGTTTTTATACTAAACTGGCTGGTAGAGTATCGGCGTAGCATGCAGAAGGTCTCCTGTTCGATTTCGAGTGATTGTCAAATGCACAAGGATACATCACTGATCTCTAACTGTAACTTCTGGATAGAGCAAGACATTTTGTTGACTTGAAGCCGATATGGAGGCCGCCATGATGGGACACACTTTTCTTGATACCGCAATATTTCGTATATTTTTCATGTTAAAATACGCCGACATATATTATTTTTGGATAAGTTTTTTTATTTTCCTTTTAAACCCATTTTAAATGTAATCTGCTATTAAAATAGGAAGTCATTTGCAAGTCAAAGTAGAAGTAGTTAAAAAGCAAGAGCAAAAACTTTCTGTTTGGCAATATAAAAATTAATTCTATAAGAAGAAAATATAATATTTATATATATTTAATACTTCTACAATGCTTTGGTAATAAAAAACACCCCTAAATCATTTTTAAAAAAATGTTGGGGCACAGTATGGCAGCTTTCAATTGGTTTCAACGCGCCCGTAGAGGAAACAAAGTTTGAGCCTTCCAGCAGTTACAGTTAGAGTTCAGTGGAATACATTTTTTTTAGAGAATGTAATTTATTAATGTGTGTTGCTTTATGAGTTTTCTTAGTTGTGTGTCACTTTGAAGCGAGCTTTTTTAAAAAGAGAATGTCTTTTATTCTACCTAGTAGTGGAAAATGAAGTTCCACATTGGTTCTATATTGTCTAAGTCGACTGCAATCAAATTTATAATAATAACAAATGTGCTGAAAACCGTTGTGCTGGAATAATATTATACTGGGATAAAAAAGTAAACAATATTGAAGAAAAAAATAATTAAAATTTGCTTAAAAAAATTCACTAAAATTTTAAATAAATGTTTATTGGATTAAATTTTAAATAAAATTATAATTTATAAACTTCAAAAAGTTGTTATTCTTACAACGTGTAATGCTTATTTTTTCAGATTGTCTACGTGCATAAATCGACTATTTATTTAAAAAAAATATGAAATGTCTAGACTTGAATCTGATCTAAATTCATGAAGGTCTCCCCAACTATCAAAACGATAAAAATTTCCTTATTTCATATCTTAATATTCATAATGACCTTAGTTTTCTCCCATGTTCGACCCAGTTGTAAGCATTCACGATACGCCGTGAGTGTGGGACGGTACTCGTGACTCCTTAACAACAAGGGCCTAACCCCTATTTTAATTTCCTTGGCACGCCTCGGAAATTAATGATTCAAGCGTTGTGTTCCAATAACGTTAATTTCGCGCTTGCTAAATAAACACAATGGGGGAGTTAAATAATAAAAGTGAAGTGTTGAAACTAACGCTTTTCTGAAGATAGTGTGTTAAATGCCTTCTAGAACGACCTGGGTTTGAATGAAGTGGGATAGTAAGTCACTGATGTTGGGCCTGAAAGGTCAGACGCGAAAAAAATTGACCCTCGGTAATTTGAAGTTGATGGTTTATTGAATTCTTGCGTTTATGAATATAATTTATTACTCTGAGTGCAATATTCTAATGAGGGACTTCAATGTTATGAAATTCAAAGTGTGTCAAATCGGGGAGTTCCCGTGTGCTGTTCAGGTTATCATTTTAAACTTGGTGTACTTCGAATTTTTTGCATAATTTTTTTGTTAATTTATGGTAATATTTAACTTACTTAACACTTATATTTACTTACTAACGTGAACTACTTAAATGGTCGTAGCTTGGTGTTACTTAGAATCTGGTGGGTTACTTGACCCCCCCCCCCCTTCCCCCTCGAAAAAAATCACTCCTAGGTCTGCTGTAATCTATATATATAAATGCGAAAAACCCCACTCATTCACTCATCACTAATTCTCCAACTTCCCGTATGCCTATGGAGAAGAAATTTGCAAAGTTGTTCCTTAGACCTTAAATAGGAAAAATAAGCTATTTTTGTTCCGATCGAACGTATTTAAGGGGGTGTAAAACCCTTTTTTCGATGTTCGTAGCGACGTTAGTTTGAGTATCTACAGATCCATAAAAGCTAGAGTGCTGATGTTTAGAGCACAGATTCAGCTTGGGCCGTAGAGGCACATTACGAAAGGATTTTTAAAAATTCCAACTCGAAATGCCAATATAATGATTTTTTTAAAAATCTTTCCATAGGATTAACATGGAGAACATGTAACAATGCAATATTTCAAGATTGAAACAATGGACATTTTTAATAGTATGTAAACTATGAGGAGCATTCTGATTGGCTGATGACTAAATATCGCCAAAATGTTGTCAAATAAATCAGAAATGTCGCCAAATAAATAAAATTTCGCCTTTCTTATAATAGTTATTATTATACAATTATAAGATATGTTAAAATATGGATGTTAATCAACGGGAGTAACGTATATATATATCCCTATTACTGTACAGTGTACAGCCACCTTCTCCATAATATCAATCTTTCCAATTCTTGCGGGACCTTGCTAATAAAATTTCGTTACAAATTGGGACTTTTAATACTTTATTTCGTTTCCCTTGATGGGTGACAAATTAAGAATAATATTTATTGCGCTTATAATTATTGTATTTGAATCTATTTTGTAACGTATTTCCTTCCCGTGCGTAGAACGGGTATTTCAGCTAGTGAAAATATACATGTGATTCTTGGAGATATATTGAATCATGTTTATATTTCCACGGCAGCAGACCCAGGTGTGAATTAAAACATTTTTTGTTTGTTTGGGTTGCCAACTTCCCATGGTTCACTTAATCCCAAATTACCACGGTAATTTCATTTAATTGATGTTATTTAAATATATTCACGGTTCCTTGTGTTAATGCAGCTGTAAGCGCTTCACAGGAGTTCGTGTTATGTAGTGTGTCTGTATGTGTCTACTCTACCGATCTGTGTTCTAAGTGAAAAATTTCTGAAGGTTGGTGTCGTCCGGATAGCTTGGTGGTAGAGCACTTGTGCACTAAACAAGTGATCCCCGGTTCGATTCCCGGCTTGATGAACTTTTCATTCTTATTGATTTAAATAAATGTTGCAGTTCCTTGTGTTAATGCAGCTTTAAGCGCTTCGCAGGAATATGTAAGATTTATTTTGTGTGTTTGTTTCTTGGTTGATGTTATTAAATATATATATATATATATATATATATACTTTTCACTCTCAAGAAGTTTATCAAAAATTTAAATTTGTAAAATTGCATTTAGTTTATTAAATGATTTGACAATTTCAGAAATATTTCACATTATAAAACAAGTTTAGACACATTTCACAAAGGAACATCTTAAAATAATGTTCAATACCTACTTGAGAGCACAACCGATTTTAGAACACTCGGTTCGAGTCCCGAAAGAGGTCAATATATTTCTAATGTATATGTAATAACATGTTCTTCAGCAACGCGGGGCCAATCAGCTAGTTAAAATATGCGTACTAAGATATAGGGTAGTTGGACGTTAGATACACGACAATGAATAACGCTGGATTCATTAATCCATATTTATTATCAGATAACTCGTATTTATTCTTGTAGACCAAACTGATTACAAGCTCGCAAACATGTTATATCACAAAAATCATTCAATTTCCCAAGCAAATCCGCATTCCTAGCTGAATTAACAGGCATAAAAACGTGTGTTTTACTCAACCCAGATGAAAGTGCCCCAATTTCTGACTCGAATATGATTGTTCGGTTTTTTTTCTTCTTCTGTGAATTCGCCATTTTCATCGGAGAGAAGACATCATAATTGAACGTGGGGGGGAGGAGAAGGGGCAAACCCTGACGCGCATCCTTTCTTGCGTATGAATTAGAACGTGAAAGTCGCGTAGAAAATTGGGGAAAATATGAAAGGAGAAATAATGATTGAATTGGTGATGTGGGAATTTTGGTATGGTAGAGTTTTAATAAAAACTTCATGGTACGATCAATTTTAAATTTTTAATGGGAAAATGTTATAATTTTGGCCCTGAAATTTCGAATTAGTATTTTATAGAGTAACTGATTTGCTTTCTGAATGAGAACGTGAATATCAGAGGGAAAATTGGGGGAAATATGAAAAGAGAAATAATCATTGAATTGGTGATACGGGAATTTCGGTATGGTTTGGTTTTAATAAAGACATCATCGCACGATCACTTTTAATTTCTTAATAAAAAATGTAATAATTTTGTCCCTTTAATTTCGAATTAGTATTTTATATAGTAACTGGTTTGCTTTATGAATTAGATCGTGAATGTCAGAGGGTAAATTGGGGAAAATATGAAAAGAGAAATAATGATTGAATTGGTGATGTGGGAATTTCGGTATGGTTTGGTTTTAATAAAGACATCATCGCACAACCACTTTTAATTTTTTAATAGAAAAATTTAATAATTGTGTCCCTCAAATTTCGAATTAGAATTTTATAGAGTAACTGGGGTGCTTTATGAACTAGATCGTGGATGTCAGAGGAAAAAATGGGGAACATATGAAAAGAGAAATAATGATTGAATTGGTGATATGGGAATTTCGGTATGAAATTATTATAAGATTTTAATAGAAAAAAGTCGTAAGATTCTACAACGAGGAAGTTAGGTAGAAAATTGGAAACAGTTCTGGGAAACGAGATTTATTATGAGATATAAATACTAGTTTCTCTATAAAAAATACAAACGAAAATAATCCTAAAGTTCTAATAAATAATATGGAATAAGAGCATTACATTAAAATATATATTAAAACACTATTTACAAATTTAGAATATTATTAAGTTACATTAAAATAATAAAGACGAAGCATTCGAATTACAAGAAACTTTTTTAAAATCAAACAAACCCATTTTGTATTAGGACAAAAACACAATGATACTCTTTTAGGGATGATCCATTCCGACACTACAACTCCGGACAAATTGCTCCAATGGTGTAAATATGGTTTTGTTTGATTGAAAATTAGGCGTCAATACGTGTAAAATATAATTAATATAACCGGTTTATTTAACTGCTGTTGAGTTTTTTTCCATTCAATATATGTTTATGATCCGCTGAAATGGCATTTCACATTATATCCATTTTGTCTTTGCACCAACACAGCCACACGTGATTTTTATAAAATAAAATATGGGATACATTTATTTAAAATTAATATATTTAGTTTTCTTCTTAATATTTTTATTTATAGAAGATTTAGGCAAAAAAAATATAGTACATATTTAATACGCACCATATTTATTAACATGTTCATTTTATTAGCCGGTCAAATTTGTAGAAAATCTTCCCTACTTATATTTTTAGAACGTTTTATGTACCGCTTTCAAAATATTTTAATGAATTGTAAAACAAGTGTTTCAACTACATTTATTTATTTTTAAACTGACAACAAATAATTATAATGATGAAGATGCTTTATAAAAGTCTTAGTAAACATATACAGTTTGTGCATCTTAGTTATTTGTTTTAATTTGAAATATAAAAATAAAGCAATTGGAAAAATATATAGTTTCTTATTTCTATGCGATTACTTAATGTAACCAACTTAATTATTATAATAGCTAGAGGAACATGCAAAATGTTTTTAAATGCTGTTTGTGATATTTTGTGATATTTAATGTAACCAACTTAATTATTATAATAGCTAGAGGAACATGCAAAATGTTTTTAAATGCTGTTTGTGATATTTTTTTTTTAATAAATAGTTTTTCCAAAAGTAAAATAAAAGTATTTAATAAGTAATGAATCGATTTAGAAATAATCCAGTTTGATTTAAACAATTTATATACTGTTTATTTCTATAGTGGCAATAAGGTTCAAGTTATCAAAATGTCTTAAATGTAAATCGCTGAAATATATTTATAGATATGCTAAACAAGTATTCATAAGTTTGTACTAGAAAAACTAACATGGTGATGTTTTCATATAAGTTTTGTAATATAAAAGAATCGCATGAACAACCCTCCACCCTAACACAAAGATTTTAGCGAATTTTTGATAGCCAATATGCAAAAAATAACGGTTTTACTCATAGATGGCAGCACTACCGACGGCTCGATTAAAAACTGCTTAGAAACTAAATATTTTTAAACGCATTTTTTTAAAAAAACTAATATTCACGAGACAAAAGAATAATTCGCACTGATGCTCCGGGATGATTCGTCACTGATGTATAGAGAATTCCCTTATATTTCAACACCTCACATGTTAAGATTCGTCGTGTGTGTGACCCACAAAGGGATCTTTACTATTGAAATAATATATACAATATGTAGGAAAGGAAAAAAAATCAGTGAATTAAAAAGCATGAAAAATTATATTTTACTCAAGACATTCAAGAAAAATACGCTTTACTGTTTTCACAAATGATAATTCAGTAGGAAAAATAATATTTATTCTAAATTCTTAGAAGTCTAAAAACACGCATTTCTCCAAGTGTTAAAATGGCTACTGCAACTATGTCATCAAATTTTGTTTTATTTTGTCCTTTGCTAGAAGGGTTGTCAGCCAGCAAAAACAAAATTCAATATCCCACTCAAAATCCGAACCATGAAACACAAAGAAATGTAGACTAACAACCGTAAAAAAATAAAAACCCTTGTATGCTTAATCTGCCCAACCTTAGACATGTAGCAATAAATCATTTTTTGAGTTTCTCTCGGCCTTTTTTTCCCATTGCTGTCATTTTTTGAGGAGTTTTTCCAATGCCGAATCCCGGTTCTCACGTGTTGCGGCGACGCTTCAGTTAGTATCGGGGTTTCAAGTATCAATCTACGAAGCATCCCGCCGCGGGGCGCAACACTTTTATAACTTTGTTCCCATTCGGTGGGTTCTCAGATAAATAGGACTTGTCAGAGATCGTAGTGGAATATATGTATACATTGATATAGTCTGTACAGGGAATATGTGTTAATGAATATTTTTTACTTTCTATCGAAAGACTACTTTTTGTATTTTATATTTTTAGTAGTTATACGATTATTATTATGTAATTGTATTCAGGGCCGTCGCAAAGGGGGGGGGGAGTTCGACCCCCCCCCCCCCTTTGCGACGGCCCTGAATACAATTTCATAATACACCCAATAATCTGGAAATCCTGAAATTTGAGAGTTTAACTTCTAAAAACCCCGAGTTGGGAAAATGTATGCCAGAAGAAAATTAATATTATCAACAAATAGAATCTAGGGAAGACTAGAAATTGCCCAACTTGTAAGATTACATTTAAATTAGACCTCAGAACGGACACTGCATTGGAATATGGGTGCAACAAATCAATGCTTGGGAGAGAACTGTTTAATATTACTTAAAATATATATAAAAAATTTTGATAAGTTAGAACTGGAAATTTTCAGAACTGTTGAGTTGGGAATTTCAAATCGTTAAGTTGGGAAATTTCTTGTTTGAACATAAATTATTTTACATATATAAAAAAATATTTTGTGCAAATAATAAGCAAACTTTCTATTTTTGTCAGTGATCTGGGATTATTATAAATGATGATTTTAAAATGAGTCATAAATGCATAGTAGCTGGCAAAAAAGTTAGTGAATTGCTGGCTTACTTCAAATTTCATTAAAATCTAAGGATATAATCTTGCCATTGTATAGAGGTTTGGTAAGGTGTCATCTATTGTATGCTGACACTTTTGATCACCATATCATAAAAAAATATTGAATTGTTAGAGAAAGTTCAGCATAGAGCTAGCAAAATGATCCAAGCTATTTCAGGCCTGGATTCTGGAGATAAATTTTAAAAATATGTATTCTTTGGAAGAGAGAAGGTGTTAGAGGATAATTGATTCAACAGTTAAAATTTATTAAATAGGGACATGTTGACAGTTTGAATTGTAATACGAGTGATAATACGAGAGGTCATGGGTTTAAATTAAACAAATCCCATTTTAATCGGGAAGGGAGAAAACACTATTTCTTCAATAGGGTCTGTTTTCGATCCTTGTTATTGACCAATATTTGTAATTGTAATATTGAGTAAATTACATAATAATACAATAATACAGAAATGGGTTTTAGGATTTTGCATCAAAAAGTTCGAAATAAATTATTTATTGATCTACGTATGTACATGTTTTTGATTGTACATCATAAAATTATATGAAACCATATGTCAAAAGTAACTTATGCAACTTTGATTTGTTTTAAAACAAATTCTCTACATTATTTTAAAATGGTCACTTTGGTTAAAAAAGATAATTGTTCCACTACCGTCCTAAAATCGTGTTATCCTATTTATTTGTATTAGTGAGAATAACCTAAGCAAAATCAACAATGGCCCAGTAAACAACTCCGTAGTAATGGCTCAGTAAACAATGGCTATTTTCAAACCCTATTTGTTAAATTAAATTTCCTCCTATAAATATATAAACAATTCAACAGTTTCATAAATATTTTCTTCATACAAATGCATTAAAACACATCACAGCGGAAAAAAACAACGCATCAAAGGTCCATTCTACACGGACGAGTAAAACGCGCGTGAGCATTTCCATATGGCTCATCGATTCGAGAACCCAAATCACGTGGTTTGTGTGCTCGGATCACAGAGCCGTCTGGAAATGCTCACGCGCGTTTTAATCGCTCGTGAAGAATCTGCGTAAAAGTAAACCATCGCATTTCCCCAACACCTGAGGGCTGCCAACCGTAAAGTGTCAACGTAATCAACGAGCGGTTATTGAGGGACTCCCGATTGACACTTTGACATACCCAGTGAGCAACAGACGATCTCGTACGAGACGACAAGAATGGCAGAGATATCGCCGACACCTTTCACTTGCCGTCTGTCTCGAGTTTTTCTTTTTCTCCGTTTGGCAACAATCGATGTTTTATTGTTTCTCTCGAATCGAGTGCATGGCCGTTGACTTGGTTTCATCATTATTTTTTCTTCGCCCCAATCCTTGTTTGCTGTGGTCTGTGGTTTTTTGTTTGAAGGGGTCCTATTTACCATTGTTTTAATTTTTTTCCCTTAGCTATTCTTTGCAGGTTTGTTATGAAATACTTTCGGACAGTTACAACATTCCTGGTTGCGTGATTTTTAAGGTAGTTTGACAAATTTAGTAGCATTCAATGCTGGTATAAATGGATAAAAAAAGTATATATTAATATAAATTAAATCTAAGGCCTGTTCTACACGAACGTTATTAACGCACGTCAGGTTTTGTGATTGCGGAATACAAGCCACGCAGTTTGTATTCCCAATCATTAGGCCAACTGATAAAGTTTACGCTCGTTAATAACGTCTGTGTAGAATGGGCATAAGTGTCTAAATAATATTTACTATGAAGTACTTTCAGGAAACTTCAACATTACTTGATGTGTACTTTTTCTGTTTAGTAACACAAAATATGAAACTAACTGTCACTGTAAATTGATAAAATTACAATAAAAGTTTTAAATTTATAAATAAAATAGTATTTATAATAATAAAATAATATTTATAATAATAAAATAATATTTATAATAATAAAATAATATTTATAATAATAAAATAATATTTATAATAATAAAATAATATTTATAATAATAAAATAATATTTATAATAATAAAAATAAAATAATATTTATAATAATAAAAATAAAATAATATTTATAATAATAAAAATAAAATAATATTTATAATAATAAAAATAAAATAATATTTATAATAATAAAAATAAAATAATATTTATAATAATAAAAATAAAATAATATTTATAATAATAAAAATAAAATAATATTTATAATAATAAAAATAAAATAATATTTATAATAATAAAATAATATTTATAATAATAAAATAATATTTATAATAATAAAATAATATTTATAATAATAAAAATAAAATAATATTTATAATAATAAAAATAAAATAATATTTATAATAATAAAAATAAAATAATATTTATAATAATAAAAATAAAATAATATTTATAATAATAAAAATAAAATAATATTTATAATAATAAAAATAAAATAATATTTATAATAATAAAAATAACATAATATTTATAATAATAAAAATAAAATAATATTTATAATAATAAAAATAAAATAATATTTATAATAATAAAAATAAAATAATATTTATAATAATAAAAATAAAATAATATTTATAATAATAAAAATAAAATAATATTTATAATAATAAAAATAAAATAATATTTATAATAATAAAAATAAAATAATATTTATAATAATAAAAATAAAATAATATTTATAATAATAAAAATAAAATAATATTTATAATAATAAAAATAAAATAATATTTATAATAATAAAAATAAAATATTATTTATAATAATAAAATATTATTTATAATAATAAAATAATATTTATAATAATAAAATAATATTTATAATAATAAAATAATATTTATAATAATAAAATAATATTTATAATAATAAAATAATATTTATAATAATAAAATAATATTTATAATAATAAAAATAAAATATTATTTATAATAATAAAATAATATTTATTATAATTAAATATTATTTATAATAATAAAATAATATTTATAATAATAATAATTTTTTTTTATATTTAATTAATGTGATTTTACTAAAAACTTACCATAATATATTAAAAAAGTTATTTTATTAAGTATCTAGATATATTACTAACAATAATAATATTGGATATTTTAGACGACTTCGTAGTATTTTAGTAGCGAAGCTGGCAACCTTCCGATCGCAAATTTTTTTCTTTTCTTTGTTAAATTCATCAGTCGGGTTCGAAGTCGCAATCATCTGATTACTAGTCGAACGCGTGTATCCACAGGGCAACTGGGGCCCCAAAATATGGGTAGAATAACCTAAATACAAATATAACAAAGTGCATTACAGAATGCATCCTACTGAAAATATACAACGGTAAAATATTATCAGAAATTATAATAATTCATAATATGTGAACTTTGCAATAATTTGATTTCAGAAATAATCACATGCAAGAACACAGATTAAAATAGCTTCATTTTAACATCAATTTTATTCTTAGACAAACAAAAACAGATCCCGTACCTGTCAGAAAGACCCAAAACTGACATTTAAACTAATCCTGAAACAGATTAATGAACAATTTGAAATCTTGATAACAGAAACAAGTAAAAAACTACAAAATAACGACTGTCATTTCTCATTCTAGACTTGGAGAAACACGATTCCACCAGAGTCAACTAACCGTTAAACATCCAATTCGAGTCCTGTCAGAAAGACCCAAAACTGATATTTAAACTAATCCTGAAACAGATTAATGAACAATTTGAAATCTTGATAACAGAAACAAGTAAAAAACTACAAAATAACGACTGTCATTTCTCATTCTAGACTTGGAGAAACACGATTCCACCAGAGTCAACTAACCGTTAAACATCCAATTCGAGTCCTGTCAGAAAGACCCAAAACTGATATTTAAACTAATCCTGAAACAGATTAATGAACAATTTGAAATCTTGATAACAGAAACAAGTAAAAAACTACAAAATAACGACTGTCATTTCTCATTCTAGACTTGGAGAAACACGATTCCACCAGAGTCAACTAACCGTTAAACATCCAATTCGAGTCCTGTCAGAAAGACCCAAAACTGATATTTAAACTAATCCTGAAACAGATTAATGAACAATTTGAAATCTTGATAACAGAAACAAGTAAAAAACTACAAAATAACGACTGTCATTTCTCATTCTAGACTGGAGAAACACGATTCCACCAGAGTCAACTAACCGTTAAACATCCAATTCGAGTCCTGTCAGAAAGACCCAAAACTGATATTTAAACTAATCCTGAAACAGATTAATGAACAATTTGAAATCTTGATAACAGAAACAAGTAAAAAACTACAAAATAACGACTGTCATTTCTCATTCTAGACTTGGAGAAACACGATTCCACCAGAGTCAACTAACCGTTAAACATCCAATTCGAGTCCTGTCAGAAAGACCCAAAACTGATATTTAAACTAATCCTGAAACAGATTAATGAACAATTTGAAATCTTGATAACAGAAACAAGTAAAAAACTACAAAATAACGACTGTCATTTCTCATTCTAGACTGGAGAAACACGATTCCACCAGAGTCAACTAACCGTTAAACATCCAATTCGAGTCATTTGGACAACTGTCACTACTTACACCAGCAATTATGTAAAACGATGAGCAATCTGCATCTATCGTTTCTCCCACAGCATGTCATGCGATTTGGGGTTTCTGTCTCGTCGAAAATTTCTCGTTCCGCTTAACTTATTAGAACATTTTCCTTTTTTTAGGTTGCCCCCAGTGCATTTACCTGCAATTGACTGTCACTATTGTTCAACTAGAAATCAAACGTCAAATTCATGTTCTTGAAATTGCTTGAAAGAATTGAAATCTAGTTGTTATTTGGTTGTGAAAAGTAGAGGTTCGATTCAGTAGAAAAGGTTTGAGGAATTTATCTGTTTGTAGTTTACCAGGATGTTTTTTTATGTGTCTAAATTTATTGAAGGTTTTTCTCATTCGGAAAAAAATAGCATCAATGGAATATATATTTTTTACATTGATTTATAACTACAATATCAGTAATTAAATATAATGGAAACGTAAATGTTAGCTCAAATTAAATAAAAATAATCCCGATACAATTTTAAAAGGTTTTGACCCTGACTTCTTGGTTTCATGGTTTAGTTTCATGAATTAACGTCGCACTAGAGCTGCACAGTTGGCTATTGGTGACGGTTCGGGGCCTATCTCGAAGGAAAGACCCGAGAACGATGCCTCGTATTTTTGAACCATGGTCAGATGACGAGGAAACACCTGAATTGGCACCCAACACCTTCAATAGACGTCAGGACTTTGGACCCCGATCAGATTTATCGTGCACCAGTCCCGTATACACGCCGTTAATTTTTGTGGATGTTCTGGACGACTTTTCTAGTATTTTTGTAGCGAAGCTGGCAACTCTCCGATCACAAGATCACTACTTTTTTACTTTTCTTTGTCAAGTCCATCGCACGGATTCGAACCACCAATCCTCGGATTAGTAGCTGAACGCCTTTAACCGCTCGGCCACAGAGGCTGACCCTCACTTCATCAAGGCAATGACTGACGAGATAAAATAGGTGAGAAAAATTGCATGAATGCGAACCACTCAACTCTAATTGTAATTTCTGGAAGGCTTTTGGATCCGGTAGCCCAGTGGATGAAGGCTTTCAGATGGTAATCAAAGGATACATAATTCGAGCCCGTGCGATGGACTTGACAAATAAAAGTAAAAAACCTAGTGAGCTTGTAATCGGAGGGTTGGCTGCTTCGCTACAAAATACTAGAAAGTAGTCCTGAACATCCAACAAATTATACCGGCGTGTATACGGGACACTGGTGCACGATAAATCTTATCGGGTTCCAAAAACCCTTCCATTGTCTTTGGACCATGGTATTTGGTCAAAGGTCCCTTCCATGACCCTATTGAAGGCGTGGGTGCCAGCTCAGATGTTGTCCTCGTCATCTGACCATGGTTCAAAAACACGAGCCATCGTTCCCGGGTGTTTCCTTCGAGATACGCCCCGAACCGTCGCTAATAGCCCACTATACAGCTCTAGTGCGACGTTGATTAACCAAACCAAACCAAAACCGCAGTCTACAGTTGATAATCGCAAACAAATCAAATCACGAAACAAAATCGATCACGGAAGTTGGTTTGGTTTGGTTAATGAACGTCGCACTACAGCTGCACAGTGGGCTATTGGCGACGGCTCGGGGTCTATCTCGAAGGAAAGACCCGGGAATACATATGCATTCACATACACATTCATACATGCACCTCGTTATTTTAGAATCATGGTCAGATGACGAGGAAACACCTGAACTGGCCCCCAACGCCTTCAATAGACATCGGGACTTTGGACCCCGATCAGATTTATCGTGCACCGGTCTTGTATACACGCCGTTAATTTTGGCGGATGTTCTGAGGCGTGTATACGGGATTGGTGAACAATAAATCTAATCGGATTCCAAAGTTCCGACGTCTATTGAAGGCGTTGGGGGCCAGTTCAGGTGTTTCCTCGTCATCTGGCCATCGTTAAAAAATACGCCGCATCGTTCACTGGTCTTTCCTTCTAGATAGGCACCGAACCGCCGCCAATAGCGCACTGTGCAGATCTAGTGCGACGTTAATTAACCAAAACAAACCAAAAAACCACAAACAAATCAAATCACGAAACAGAATCGGTCACGGAAGCATCTGCAATCTGTAAAAAAATTAAAAAAAAAAAAACGAACTGAAATACACCTTCAAATCGATTATTAAAAAACCCTGACATTGAACGAAGAATCTTCATGAATTGGTGTCGCTTGGTCGACGACATGAAACCGAAATGAGATGCATATCGATGCAGCAGTTAAATGAAGTTATCACGCACGCACATTATCGATATTGGAAGAGAAAAACAAACTGAACTCGATATGCATGTCCGACACTCTAATCACGTAATAAATAAATTCGCTGATGACATCCCTTTGGCATGCGTTAACAGGTATTCTAAGATGTATGGTGCTTATTATAGCATATCAAAAGAAAAAGGGTTAAGGGATTATGGAAGTTAATCTCGGTAATAACTTCGACTTGTGTCTTATTCATTAGCATTTTAATTGGATATTAATTCACCGTTAGTTGAATGCATGTATGATTTATTTTTACTTTTTTAGACGCTAGATTTACAGCACAAATCTTGATATGTTTATGTATAGTAGACAATTATTTGATGTTTTAATATAACAACATTTT
Source organism: Troglohyphantes excavatus (assembly GCA_963932185.1). Classification (NCBI taxonomy): domain Eukaryota; kingdom Metazoa; phylum Arthropoda; class Arachnida; order Araneae; family Linyphiidae; genus Troglohyphantes; species Troglohyphantes excavatus. Next base: position 63,137,882 of record OZ010674.1, on the reverse strand, counting down.
AATTAAGTCTGTGCTATGCGCAGAGTTAATTAAAATTTCCTCTCAGGCGTTAAAATTCCCTCACCGCTGTCTCCTTCCAGGCGACAATAACGACCAGTTCTTTTAGTTCCCTGTTATTTAATCATTTGCACTGCGTTGGCGCCACTCACGCGACAACATAACGACTCGTTCTTTTGGTTCCATGTTCTTTAAAATAAACGAAAACAGCATGATGTGTTTAAAAAACATCGATATTTTTTTCAACTCGTTCTTTTGCAGATCCAAAACAGATTAGGTTTATTTTTTTCTATAAGCATAACAAACGCTAGGGAAAAGAACGTAAGGATGAATAACTGTTCCGTAGAAAGAACGGAAAACGCAAAGAGTTCTTGGAGTGCAAAGGGTTCAAATAAACTAGAATCTTGTGTTTAAAAAATATTGATTTTCCAACTTGTTCTCTTGTAGATCCTAAACAGACTATGATTGTTTTTTTCCGTTATGAGCATAAAACATTCTATTAAAAAAGAACATAAAAATTATTAACTGTTCGGTAAAAAGAACGTAGAATAGTATGGAACGAACAATTCTTTTGGTTCCCTGTTCCTTAAAGTAAACGAGAACCTTGTGTTTAAAAACAACGACTTTTTTTTCACTTGTTCTCTTACGGATCAGAAACAGATTATGATAGTTTTTCTATGAGCATAAAAAATTCTGTTAGAAAAGAACATAAAAATTAATAACTGTTCGGTAGAAATAACGAAAAAATTCAAAGTGTTCTTGCTGTGCAAAGGGGGCTTAAAAAATTCTGGAAAAAATAACAGAAAAAGAATAACAGTTCCGTAGAAAGAACACAAATGTCAAATATGTACTTGGAGTGCAAAGTGTTAAAAAATATTGTTCCCTTGGAAAATAATGTATAAAAATACACCTTTCGATGCTAGTTTATGTTTTTTGTATGTGTGTATACTTTAATTTTATCTTTAAAAATTAAGTTAATTACATTTAAATTATTTACACTGTTTTACTATTCAAACGTCTCATAACTGCGTGGTTTCCAATAGCCAACAGTGCAACTCCAGTGCGACGTCTATTCAAACGACCTAACCATTAGTGTGCGATAAATCATTGAGGACCTCCCTTAAAATTCAAATACAGTAGAACTTCAATTATCCGAATTCAAATTATCCGGATGAAACAAAGCGGATCTACAATTACAGAGATCCAGATAGCTTTGAGAAAAAAGATAAATCAGCAGAATCCGCATTTTAAAAGTTTCTTATCGGTGAATTATATTGTTTTTAATAGTCATTAAATTACATTACATACGAAAGCAACATTCGTTTTTTATTAAGAAACAACCATTGTTTTTGTGAATTATCCGAATTGGATCTGGTCCCAATTGGTTCAAGTAATTGGAGTTCTACTGTATAAGTATATGTGCTACGAATAAGAATATATTGTTTCCATGGTAATAAAGAATATCCCCAACACAATACGATTTTATATTATTTATCTAATAACATAAAATAGAAATTATAACGCAATTTAAAAGAAAATAATTGACCGATTTGCAATTGTAATTATTTATAAATTGATTTAAACAAATCAAAATTAAATATATTAAAAAAATATATCCATTTTCATTAGTTCGCATTTTTTTAATAATACCTCAAGACAACGCAAAAACTTTTAAATTGATTTATAAAATGAACAGTTGGTACTAATTTTTGTTGCAACTGAAATTGCATAATTATAGCGAATATTACTACGAATGTAATTACATAATCTAAAATAACAAATATTCCCATTAATTTACTCAGAGTGAAATGTCCCCAGAGATTTCTTATGAAAAAAACAAAGCCCGCGCTCTCAAATAAACCGCAAATAAAAATAGATACGTGGAAGCATAAATCACGAAATATTTAAACATACTCGAAAATAATTGAAAAATTTGTAATCGTAATCATTTGTAAATTGATTTAAATATATCAAAATAATTGCATTAAAAAATATATGCATTTTAATCGGTTCGCATTTTTTAAATGTACGTAAAAACAACGAAAAACCTTAGTAAATGGATTTACAAAATGAACAGTTGATAATAATTTCAGCAACAACTGAGATGGTATAATTATAGCAAATAAACAAGGAATAATTACTGCGAATGTAATTACATTGCCTAAAATAAACGAATAATCGCATTAACTCAAAATTCACAGATAATTGTGTAATATCCTCTGAGAGTTATTAAAAAAAACGAAGCTCCCAAAGTAACCCCAACTAAAAGTCGGTACCTGGAAGCATAAATCACGAAATATTACCACCAGTCTATCGCAGTATGTCAACAACCTAAACCAGGTGCCCGTAGGTGCTGGGTATTTCCGTCCGAATCGCCCAGGGAACGACTGGGCCACACATCCGTGTTTCCTTTCCCGAAAAACTAAAAAAGAAAGCCAAAACGAAAAAAGCGCCAAATCAAAACCGATATTTAGCGAAGATAAAACCAGAAGTGTGTCATTGTGCTTCTTGGGGACTTCCCTCTCTTGTTAGAGGATACCCTCTTCAGGATCCTCGTGGGTAAAATCCCCAAGACAGACACGAGGAAAGAAAGAAAAGGGAAGATGGAGGGATTTTTATTTGAGATGTTTGAATTGGAGACGCGCGATTAGTCACACACAGGAAAGAGATTTAATCCCTCTTTTTCGGATTCTGCGATGTCTGTCTTCCAGGAAGAGGGTCGGTGGTTCTCAGATGATTGGTTTTGTGTTATCTCTTGATTGCCGGGATTCCAAAAAGGCTCGGAGAGTTTAGTTGTAATTTGCGTTCCAATGTCTGTAATTCCAATTTAATTTGGAAGAAAATGTCACAGACTTGTTTTAGATTCATCAGTGGACACGCGGATGTCACATGACTGATTTTATTTACCAAATATCGAAGATTTTTAAATTTGGATAACTGATGTATTGGTTACTAGAGGGGCTCCGCGAACTACATAAAATAAGCAGTTGTAAGTCGGACAATCAACTTACAACTGCTCTTGGAAATTTTATAATTTCTTTTTACAAAAAGACAACAGTTTAAAAAATGAGCATGCATTTTTAACAGTGCATATATTTTTTTTTAAAGAAAAATGCCAAAAACATCAACTAATCAAGCAAATCTTTGGTCTGTCATACCAAATTGGACAATCAACTTGCATCTGCTCTTAGAATACTTATATTTTTTGTTTACAAAATGACAACAATTTCTTTTGAAAAGAGCATGTATTTTTAACAGAGTATTAATTTCTTTTTTAAGAAAAATGCCAAAGATTTCAAATGATCAAGCAACTCTTTGGTCTGCCATACAAAAATTGGACAATCACCTTACATCTGTTCCTGGAATATTTATAATGTATTTTTACAAAAGGGCGACAGTTTCTTTTAAGAAAGAGTCTTTCTCTTTCTTTTAAAAGTGCGTATAATTTCTTTTTTAAGAAAAATACCACATATCTTAACTAATAAAACAAATCTTTGATCTGCCATACCAGAATTGGGCAATCAATTTGCATCTGCTCTTAGAATATTTATAATTTCTTTTTTAAAAAAGACAACAGTTTCTTTTGAAAAGAGCATGCATTTTTTACAGTGTATTAATATATTTTTGAAGAAATATGTCAAAGACCTTAACTGATCAAGCAACTCTTTGATCTACCATACCAGAATTGGGCAATCAACTTACATCTGTTCTTGAAATATTTATAATTTCTTTTTACAAAAATTCGACAGTTTCTTTAAAAAATAGAGCATGCATTTTTAACAGTGCGGGTAATTTCTTTTTTAAAAAATATGCCAAAGGCCTTAACTGATCAAGCAACTCATTGAACAGCCATACCAGAATCGGACAATCAACTTACAACTACTCTTGCCATATTTATAACGTCTTTTTACAAAAAAGACGACAATTTGTTTTAAAAAAGAGCATGTATTTTTAACAGTGCATATAAATTCTTTTTTAAGAAAAATTTCAAAGAATTTTTAAGAAAAACCTTAAATGATCAAACAACTTTTTGATCTGCCATATGAAAATCGGACAATCAACTTGCATCAGCTCTTGAAATATTTATAATTTCTTTTACAAAAATATGACAGTTTGTTTTAAAAAAGGACATGCCCAGAGCAAGAGCAATGCAGATAGTTTCTTTTTTTTAAGAAAAATGCCAAACTGATCAAGCAACTCTTTGATATGTCATACCAGAAATGGACAATCAACCAACATCTGTTCTTGAAATATTTATAATTTCTTTTTACAAAAAGACGACAGTTTCTTTTACAAAAAGACGACAGACAGTTTCTTTTACAAAAAGACGACAGTTTCTTTTAAAAAAAGAGTATGCAATTTTAACAGTGTACATAATTTCTTTTTTAAAAAAATGCCAAAGACCTTAACTGATCAAGCAACTCTTTGATATGCCATACCAAAATTGGACAATCAACATAAATCTGTTCTTAAAATATTTATAATGTATTTTTACAAAAAGACGACAGTTTATTTTTTTAAAAAAAGAAAGTTTATTTTATAAAAAGACGATTTTTTCTTTTAAAAAAAGAGCATGTATTTTTAATTTTTTAAATGAAAAATGGCAAAGACCTTAACTGATCAAGCAACTCTTTGTTAACACCAGTATTGGACAATCAACTTCCATCTGTTCTTGGAATATTTATCTCCTGAGGGCAATTCCATTAAATTGATTCACCAAATTGATAAACACATTACATATTTCTCTTCTAAAAATCAGAATCGCGGTCAAACGCCACCGAGCGAGAAGCGTTCCAAAATAGAGTGAGAAAGAAGTAATCCTTCCAGGCTCTATCCAGAAGCAAGTCCGCCTGTGCGTTCCGCTCCACATTTGCTTTATTCTAGCGGAGAACGTACTGGCTAATGACATCGGGATTCTTTCACGTTATCAAAACGTGGATGGATGACAGTGGACTCCTCATTAAATCTCGTTTTTTAGACATAAAAGAATAAAGAATACGAATATGTATGTAAAAGAGTCGTGTCTTGGTGTTCTTTTATGTGGGCAGAAAGGGAAAAGGATGTGAGTTTTTAATGGTTGGCAGGACCGGGAGCAATGGAATAATGGACTGTTTTTTCTGGTGTACCTGACAGTAAATGTTTGTTGTAATTGCTATAAATATAGCGGTTGATAAATGGCGTTGCTGAAAAAACATGTCTTTCTTTTAAAGAATATTTCGTCATTTTTGACGAAACTGACGACTGTTTTATGCTCAGATTAACTGTTTAGTCAAACTGATGAAATTAGTTTTTTTGTTGTTTTTTGAGACACTTATTTCAACAAAAATGTGGACGATTTCAAATAAATATCGACGAACCAAACCACAGATCTTTTGATCGGAAGACTCGCGCGCTGTCGACCATGCCAGAAAAGTTCGCATGGATTGTGGTAATACACGCATAAGAACCAAAACCAACGGAAAAGAAACTGAGTGAATAACTTTCTTTAAAATTTTGAAGATTTTTTTTCTCTCAAAAGTCAAGTGATTCAATGATGAAACATTTGCCAAAATTAACGAATATAAACTGTTCAAAATAAGTACACGAAAATAAGAAAATTGTACTCTATTTTTAGTACATTAGAGGCTTATAATGACCCCGAATACAAAAGTTTCAATTTTGATAAATGTATGCACTCAAAAATGAGGTACATAAGTTGATTACATAACTCTCCATCATAAATCAATTTCAATAAATATCGGCAATTATAATCAAGTCCCGCCGGGAATCGAACCCAGATCCTAACGCACTGAAGTCCAGTACCTCATCCGTTAAACTACCAGGGTGAAATTAAGAAGTTATAATCATTAGAATTTTTTAAAAGGTGTGGTAAAAAAATGGGAAAAGTAAGGTAATTGATATGTAATTGCTCAGTTTCCATTTAAGGGGACTCGGTACCCTTGGAATAATTTTTTTATTTAATAATTTACATAGATATTTTACACATATTATTGAAGGTTATTATTATATAACATGATTTTATCAACAATTTTTTTTTCTATGAGTATATTTTTCAAAATTTAATTTTTTTCTTAAAAATTTAACTTTTTTAAAAATGGTTTTTCTTTTTCAGTTTTTGATATTTTGTAAAGATTTTTTTTTCTTACATTCACTATACTATACTTTATAACTTCAAGGATCGAATTTGGAATTTCATTTTTTAGTTCTTGAGAAAAAAAATAAAATGTCGATGTATATGCAAAAAAATGGAAAAAAACATGATTTAGTCTACTTTTTAATTTTTCTTTTTTTTTCTTTTCATTATTTTGCCAAACCCATCCTTGATTGTTTTAAATAGGTTATACAGGAATTTCAAAAAAAAAATCAAGTCATTTGAATAATATTTGAGAAAGTATTCTTATTTTAAATATCGTGGCATATGCAAAAAACACAAACTGAGATAAATCAGTTTAAACATTTCAAATCCAAATAACTCGATGAATACATTTGAGATTTTCTTCACACATAATTAATTTTATAACTACTTGCATACATATAAAATTCCGGTTTCTATTATTTAATTGGAGTACATTAAATCACTATTATGTACTCAGTTTTAAAATGATAACAAAACTAAATTTTTGAGAAAAATCTGTTAAAATCAAAAAAATAATGTTTAAAATATTTTTTTACACTAATTTTGTGTTAGAAACCATATTAATACAACTGAATTCATTGAACATACATATTCCATACCATAAAACACTTTAGAATGGGCTTTGACAATAGCAAAAACATGTATTACATTTGTTAAACATGTCGCCTTTGGCAAATACGTCTCCTTGTACCTTCAAATTTAAAATTATATCAAATGATTTTTCTTTAAATAAATGACCAAAAGCTGTTGCGTCAAAAATGTAAACATCGAAATGGACGTAGCATTTTAAGTGCTGTGAAAGTAATGAAACACATTTTTATTACAGTTAAAATTGTCAGATCGTTTCAAAACTTTGTAATAAAGAACTTTAGGTATAAGAGCATATTTTAAGCAAAAAAAAGAAAAATTTATATATTCATCGATTTTCTCAAATCAAAGGGTACCAAGTCCCCTTAAGCAATCGACATCAAATAATGTGGAAAACCATCTTCTGCACAACTGTTTTAAGTTTGTAAGATTTTATTAAGATCGCTTGAAGTTGAGATTGGCAAATTTAAATGACATTGCTTATTTTTGAGAAAATACGGTTCCATTAATTTTAGTACGTCATCGCTCATTTACTTTGCAGTTATACTTAAAGAAAAATGAGTATGTTCGGGTACTCATTTTAAGTACCTTTCTTACAGTGCGTTTCATGAAACAAAAGTATAGTTCATTTTCCTTTCTATATATCTATAGCCGTAATTTAGATCTGTCTGGTTCTTGCACCGATCGATAGAGGATTTTTTCTTTATAAGGGATAAGTGCAAATGTGTAAATAAAAAAAAGTTGAGCTGGCTGGTTCTTGCACACACGCCATCAATTGTTATAAGAGAAATAAAAACACCTTTCTCAATAATACTTCTTCCAATTCGAACAAAAAAAAACACCCTCTTAATCTAATTGATAGAAAGACACTTAAATGTGAGACAGTAACGAAATCCAAATATAAACTAGCAATCAGGAGTTACTTTAATTTTTTTTTTTAATTCTTGTTAACTTCTTTTTTTTTAAATGTTTCAACTCATGTTGTCTATAAACATTAAATAGTGTGAAACTACCAACTAATCAATACTTGCTATCGTCTAGGAATATTTTTTTTATTGCAAAGGTAATTATATGTCAATTCTGGACACACAATTTGCATTACGCAGTGGTTTCATCGCTTAGAGATCGGTCACGGAGTATAAAGGGTAAATGGGTATACTAATTGCATAATGTAGCCTTTAAATCTGTTTTAAAAGATATGAGATGTCTAGTTTCAAAACAAGATATATCCATTTTCATAAATTTGGATTTTTGACTTTTCTTAATACCATTTTTGTCGTTTGCTTTTATAAAGAATGCTCTTATCCCTCCCTTCTAAATTGGAAACTGCCCTTTTTAATTTAAACTGAACCAAATGCACGTTATTTTTTTTGTTGCAAACTTATAACTAAACGTTACTATTTATTGGAGAAAATATTCACTTTAACAGCTAAATATATGTCGTTACATGTCTTGAGAACGGCATGGCCCATTTTAGAGAAATGATTGAGCGGAGCTGCGAAGGTCAGCTGAAATTTTTGACCTATATCTGAACTTTAAGCTGGGTGCCTCGTATGCCCCAGCGACATAAAAATGCTGTTGGCCCACTTCACGAAAGTGACCAGCTTAAACTTTGCTTCGGGTAACGTGTTGGTCCCGGTCACATATAATTCTTCTGAACTATTCTCCCAAAATAAATGGGCCAATTACACCATTTTGAAAATACGTGAATCACCCAAAGTCTATAGTGGGTATTTTTTGCGTTTTTTAAAGCTTAAGTAGACTTTTTTTTAAAAACACTACTCCTCTTTCAATTTTTGGACGAAAAGTATGTAGAAATATTTCAGACGAAATGTATGTCGAAAGATGATAAATGGTATATAAACATCTAAAAAAACATATATTCTGTTTCTTTTACTGTTTTGAAAATTTTTTTAATTTAAATTTTTTTTAATTGATTAAATAACGTCAAAGTATATACTACAGACATATGACTAGACTTTTGCAGATTTGTGTTTTAATTGTCTTCAAAAACTTATTTTAAGTTCACAACCCAAAAAATATTCAAATTTTTAAGTTTAATAATTTGTAAAAAAATAATTTATAACTTAATTTATAAAATCTATTCATACGTTTATAAAACAAATATTAGAGCTTCAAAAACTATTAACAGTTAAGTTTTTTTAAGTTAATTAGTTACAAAGGCTTAGCATTTTAAACGTGACCAAAAGTTTTAAAAAATAATTTGAGTAAATGACGATTGTTGCAGACAAAAAGTATGTAGAAAGATGATAAATGGTATATAAACATCTACAAAAACATATGTTATGTTCCTTTTACTGTTTTGAAATTTTGTACAAACCTTCTTAAGTACGTTTAGGTTCGTTTCATGAAGAAAAAAAATTTAGCAATTTTTTCGGACTTTGGGGCTTGGGTCCCCATTAATAGTATTGTAGTTGAACTGCTTTTTATAAGCACAACAATTTACTCATTTTTATTCACCTCAAACTATTAACGTCTCACATAATTTTTAAACTGAAAAACACCTCTTACAATTTTAATTACCTTAAGTTGAGTTATTTGGAGAAGCAAAGTGACGTACCAATTAATTCCCCACAGAGATCGCACAATAATCCAACTACAGATCCAAAACAAGAATGAAAACAACTCTCAGAAGATCTCGCATTATCTTAAGATTAAGTTATTTAAAGATAACAGAATGAAGCCCAATTCGGATGTTCTATTCCGAAAATTTATTATCCCGTTCCAAAGTTTAGAATAACCTTGATGTTTTTCTTACCTTCGGGCGTTTGCAAAAGAAGGTCAATTGCCGAAGAACTGACTGACAGCTCTCGAAGTAGTTGGTAGTTTCGGCGATATTTTTGCAAAGAAAGTTTATAATGAAATGCCTTTGCTGGATATTTTCTTTAAATTAAGAGACCGCAAGTAGAGCAGTTTTATTGTCATATCAATATTCAGAAGTGGACTAAATTTGATATGATTTTAGGTTTTTTTTCCCCGTTTCAATTCGAAAGCAATAAGCTTTAAATATTTGTTTTGCATTTTACAGTGAGTTTTGAAAAAACACCGGGTTTGTAAAGAAGTTTCTAAAAATAGGATTTTATGATAATAATATTTTTTGATATTTTTAATCTCTTCATGGACGCTGGTGAATATGGGTATATTTAGAATTTATTTATTTAAAATAATTCTAAGTGAAAAAAAATTACATCTGTTGAACAAGTATTCACCACATATGCTCTCAACAATATTAACAATAAAACGCGTCGAATGGAAATACTGGTAATATGTTATTATATTTGAGAATAACTACTTTGTAAATATTGCAAGTGTGCTTTTAATGTGTCAAAGTTGACATCTTCAAGAATATCGTTAATATTCGATAAATAAAATACCAGATATGTAAAATACATTAAGTTTCAACGATGTATCAATTTCAAAACGTAATTATTAAATTATTCTAAGTGAAAAATAAATTACATCTGTTGAACAAGTATTCACCACATATGCTCTCAACAATATAAACAATAAAACGCGTCGAATGGAAGTACTGGTAATATTTTATTATACTTGAGAATAACTACTTTGTAAATATTGCAAGTGTGCTTTTGATGTGTCAAAGTTCTTAAGACATTTTCAAGAGTATCGTTAATATTCGATAAATAAAATACCATATATGTAAAATACATTAAGTTTCAAAGATGTATAAATTTCAAAACGTAATCTGTAATATTAACTAATTACATGTATATGATAATCATGTTATTGTAATACAAGTAAAAATTAAGCAGTATAGTTTAAATATTTTAACGAAGGTCAATTTTATCAATAAAGTGTATGTTTTAATTGTTGTAGAATAATTCAATTTGTAAGTTTTAATAAGGAAAATAATTTATTTATTATTGTCATTTAAATATAATTTTTAATAAAATTAAAAAAAAAAACTTAGAAGCACTTCCACCTATTTAAGTACTAATCAACGACCTTGTAAAGGTCGTTGCCATAGGAATGCATACATCAATTTTATTTATCAATCAAAGATTATAAATCTGACTGGCCTATTAAATTCGTAATCTTTTTCTTTATGAAAAATATAAGAATGAAATTTTACCGAATTTAATATTAATGCCATAACCCATATTTTCGAATCGTGTGATGAAATTATTTCAATCTCTCGATTATTCCATAACTTTTAATAGTAGTATCTGGCAACCGAAATGGGGCTATCAATGGCGATATTTATATCCTCTTGCGTGATAAGTAAAATGCTACGTGCACGCAAATCTTTTATTGACTAACTCACACTTCTACAAAATCGTGGAGAAAATGGAATGAAAAAAAAGCTAAAGCATACTAATACGTGATTTGTAGGGTATTACTTTCTGTCAAAACTGGGAGTGGTCAATATGTTATTTGTAACAATGTCTTATGAAGATTGTAGATAGGTGTAAATAGAACATTCAGATCGAATTCAATCTAGATAATTGTCTTTTTCAATGCCGTTAAGATAAGTTTTTTTTTGGAACATTGGGTTCAAAAATCTCTTATCATGCCTTTAGGCAAATATATAGTTTTCAAAATAAATTTTATATACAGGCAATTAAAATTAAAATGATGCGAAATATTTTTTGCTCTGTGATAAAAGTTATTTTATTAATTAAAATTATTAATTTATTTCATTCTAATTCATTTGCCTTACACTGTTAAATATAAGTATTAAAAAATAACAAAATGTACTCATTTTTGAATACATTCGATGCTTATCGCACCGAATACATAAATTTCAATTTTGAAAAAGGCATGTACTGAAAAATGAGTACAATGGATGAAAATGAATAAAAAAGAGCAGATTCTATCCCACATAGGCTGCCTTCATCAATCGCTTTCAATGAATATCGACAATTGCAACCAAAACTTAGAGGGAATTCAACTTTTGTCACCGTTGTCCAGGGGCTTATCTGTTAAGCTACCAGGGCGACGTGAAGAAGTTATAAACAGAAGTAGTTAAAAAGATGTGCCAAAAGAATGGGAAATAAGATAATTGAATTGCAATAAATCAGTTTCCATTTAATCAATCGACACCAAACAATGTGGAAAACCATCTTCTGAAGAAATATTTTAAGTTTCTCAAGTCGCTTTGTTAAGATGGCTTGAACGGAAGCAAAGATTAGCAATATTAAATCACACTGCTAATTTAAAAAAAGTACGATTATTTAAATTTGAATAAGTCATCGCACTCAAGAATTGTACTCAAAGAAAAAACGATTATGTGCATGTACTCATATTTAACCACTATTTTTTACAGTGTACATTTGATTTAATGTGCCACATTTCCTTATTGTAATTTTTTCTTATGAATAAAACCTTATGCAATAAATATTTATTTAAATAACCCATTTGTTATACAATGAATCCTGTAGAACTCTTTACATCCTATTTACACAATAACCAAACATTAAAAATTCACTCATTTCCTATGTGCTATTATTAGAAATAAAGTAACATTTTAATTGCTTGCAATGGAGTAACATCTCAAACGTATTTATAATGACCCCAAACCCACATTGCAACACCCACAAATTGTTACGTTATAGGAAAAGACTTACAGAAATTATTATTTATAGAGTTTTAAAATGCATTGTTTTCTGTTTTAAAAAGTGCGTCACTCTCGCTGGAGTCGTAGGCAGCTGTGTTGTAGGTCATTCACTGTGGATTCAAGTTCGCGCCCTTTACATATAAAATGGCCGAATTTCATTATAAAAATCAGTCGTTCTATTGCAGTCACGTCTCGCCAGGATGTGACATTGGACAAGATGGGTGTCGTCACTCAAGCTGGTTTCGTGTCATTCAACTTTTAATTTGCAGGATATTTTTATTTTCGGTTGGAAATTTGCCGTTTAAGCCTTTAGACACGGATTGTCTTTAACACGGAAATGTTTCAGCCATTTTTCTGAATTTTTTGTTTTACATTTATTACCTTATGTGAAATTTTATGTATCGAAACCTTTTTTTTTTTTGCGTCAATATTTACATGTTATGTTTTTCTTTATATTTTGTAGTCTTTTCTTTTATACGAGTCGGCTCATAATATCTTGATCATTTTACGAGTAGGTTCATAATTTTTGGATCTTTTACAAGTAGATTCATAATGCCTGGATCTTTTACAAGTAGATTCATAATGCCTGGATCTTTTTACGAGTAGGTTTGTAGTCTTTTCTTTTATACAAGTCGGCTCATAATATCTTGATCTTTTTACGAGTAGGTTCATAATTTTTGGATCTTTTACAAGTAGGTTCATAATGTCTGGATCCTTTTACGAGTAGGTTCATAATTTTTGGATTATTTACAAGTAGGTTCAAAATGTCTGGATCTTTTTACGAGTAGGTTCATAATTTCTGGATCTTTTTACCAGTATGTTCATAATTTCTGGGTCTTTTTACAAGTAGGTTCATAATTTATTGATCTTTTTACGAGTAGGTTCATAATTTCTTGATCTTTTTAAGAATAGATTAATCAATTTCAAGTACTTTTCTTACAGTGTACACTGTACAGTCGCATACTGCCATATTCTATTTTTAACTATTTTACTTGAAGCTACTAATATCAAATAATTACAATCAATTATAGATCCTTGACTAATTGCCATATCCAGATATAAAATTAATTTTACCTATTCAGAAAAAAAAACATCGGCCCAAGTTATTACTCTAAATTTAAAACCTTAACTAGGAAATTGTGATTTTATACACGATAACATTATTCACCAAATTTATTTTTATACAAATATTATTCATGATCATACTGAAAAAAGTTATTTAAACAGCCATAAACATGTAAGTTCCTTACTAATGATAAAATCTCAATATTACATAAGACCTTTGACAAAAAAAAACTTTGCGCCATTTTTTTTTCTCTCTTTATTACATAACGCACTTTCTTCACTAGAATATAAACTGGTATTTTCCATTCTTTTGTTCTAAACAATGCACTTTTGATTAATTCTTCTCTGATTGTAGCATCAGACATCACATACAAGAAAGTGAAAGAATTGTTGTTTTGACTAAAGATTCTTTTGCGAGATATGTATGTTTATTATGTAACGAATAAACTAGAGCAAGAGCGAGCGACATTTGAATTAGTTATTAAAACGTACAACAGAGTTTCTTCGTTAAAATCGTATGTTTTTATTCGATTATCAATGCTAAAAAATGCTAGAAAGTACAATATTATCATGTGTTTAAAATGTATTGATTATTAATCGAAGCATTTTTTTTGTATTCCGGTATTGGCATATATTTCGTTGTTTTCTAAGATAGCAACGAAATACATTGTGTAAAAATGAATAAAAAGAGCAGTTGTTTGCCTACATAGACTGCCTTCATAAATCACTTTCAATAAATATAGACAATTACAACTAAGATTTACCGGGAATCGAACCCATACCCTAAGGTACCGCAGTCCAGTGCCTTATCCATTAAACTAATAGGACGACTCGAAAACGTTATACATAAAAGATATGTTAAAAAAAGGTGTCAAAAATGCGATAATTAATAATTGAGTTATAATAACTCAGTTTCCATTTAAGCAATCGACATCAAATAATGTGGAAAACCATCTTCTGAACAACTATTTAAGTTTACAAGGTCGCTTTGTTAAGATGCCTTGAACAGAAGCTAAGATTAGCAATATTAAACCACACTACTCAATTTTTCGAAAGTACGATTACTTAACTTTGAGTACGGCATCGCTCATTTACGATGAAATTGTACTCAAAGAACAACGAATAGGTTCAGGTACTCATTTTTAAGTACATTTTTGTTTTTCGGTGTCTGTACCTTTCCGATTACGAGCTCGCTGCTTTTCCATATACGGGGACTGAACTCACAACCTTATAATTATGAGCTCGGCACTTCACCGACAAGACCACCACGGATCTGTTAATACTCTTAAGCAAAGACTGCTGTGTACGGAACAGGTTGATCCAGACAGCCATAATATCAGTCCTCAAACTGATACGATTAGAACCACTTCCTTGAGGCATCATTAAGTATCCATTCATCCTCAAAAGCCATTTAATTTTTATTTTGTGTCTTTCTTGGGTTTTTTATTATTCTGGTCTGATGTGTTGATTTAATGGTGATACGCCGCGTGCTCGGTCGGGTTAATTAACAAGGGAAATGTGGCTTTACTATTAACCAGTATCTGGTTAAATCGAGCTGTTTTATTTAGATCAATGCTAGGGGTTGGTTTTGAACTGTGGATTCCGGACCAACTAATTTAATTAATTATATTTGTTTATTAGGTTATTTTAATGCATTTATTGAATGAAGAAAATAAATTTTGTATTTCCAGTAAAAATTTAAGTACTTTGTTCTTACATTTTTCTAAAGTATTGAACTTTTAATTTTGAGTGCTAGTTCAATACAGTTGAAAATTATATTTAATGTGAATTAATACATTTTTTTGTTAATATTCCATAGCAACCTGCACGAGTTAAAAAAGCTTTTCACTTAAATTCAGGACAATTTTTCAACACTATTGCTTCAATTCAAGTTTTAATTAAATTTATATTTTTATTTCATCTGAACTTTTTCGAAAAGTGATAAATTTACTCAGATTTAGAAAAAGTATCAAATATTATGGGGCAAAAATATTGTTTACCCCTTTGGAGAAAAGATGTACGCAGATTATATTTCTGATTTTAATAACATTAAATTGAAAATACATTAAAATACGAAATCAAATTCAACTTTTTTTAAAGTTTGAATTTGGCAATGCCCTTTATGTCACGAAACAGGGCTGTATAACGCTAGATATTATTGGGAACTGCACTAAAAAAAATCTAAACAAAATAATTTTGAAAAAACTCATTTTAAACTAACAAAAGAGGATGAAAAAGCAGTGAAACCTCAAAAGTTAGTTTTTAACATAGAAAAAATACTTTTAGTAACAATAGTTCATATAAAAAATCTGTTACTGGAGTTTATATAGAGTATGCTACTCTAGTGCATGTACTATTAAATCTACTGTCAGTATTAACTATAGTATTAAATCTACTAATATATATTTTAAATGTACTCTTAGAAAGTAATTTTCCCCAATACATATTAATCTTAAAACAGTCATCGCACTTTATGTTTATTTCTTTATAATTTAAAAGGTTCAGAGATTCACAAAACAAATTAACATATTAAATTATAAATTTAACTCAATATTTTATTAATTAATGCTATTCTACGTAAATTCGATTTTTGTCCTCAATTTCCCAAAAGTTAAATTGCTGACTATTTTTGTATAACTCTGTTATTATTGCTCTCCTATTTTTACTTTTCAAATAATATTCACATTTCTACATTTTTTAAACTTTCATAGCTCTTAAAAACTTTTATAAAATAGCTAATGTAAAACTAAGAATTTAATTGAAATAACCAAAAAGAACCATTTTATCGCTTTATTTCGAACAAAATTTCAAAAACCAAATTACTCAAATCCAGAAAAATAATAAGAACAAAACATTTCATAATTACATTTTACTTTTATTTTATTGCGATTCCACATTTCTCTCTTCCCTCAATCGAGACAATTACAACAAAACTTTTGTTTCAATTCATTGACTTCAATCCATTAACTTCCTTTAGTGCGATATAATGAAATAACTCTGTTCAGCAATTCAATGCTCAACGTTCTAGATTGATCAAGTTTCCTTCCAGCTGCAGACAACGCGGATATAAAACTTAAAACTAAATTAAACTAATATCCACTACTTTGCGTTATATAATTGCCACATTATAAATTTAAAGAAGTCGGAATTTTTTTGGAACGTTCGAACGCTGGCACACTTTTAACTAACACGTGGGACAAGTTTCTGCGCATTCTATTGCCATTAGAAAATCAACGTTTTTAATGAGGAATAACTGGTGTGGAAATTCCGCAATTACTAATAGTTATTATATGTGCCGTCAATATTAGCGTTGATTTTTATTAAAATGTTTGTGTTTTTTTTTATTCCAAAAGCTTTGAAATTTTCCGCAAATTCGTATTAATATTTGGAAAATATTTCTATTTGACATAATCAAAGAGGGTTATTGGAATGGTTATAATAAAAATAGGTTTGTTTTAAGTACTTTAAGAATTAAATTATTTCTAATACATGTTAAATTAAATTAACTTGAAATAAATAATTTTATATTAAAAGTATTAAATAAATTAGTAATATTATTTAGTATTAAAATATAATTATGGTATTATGGTTCACTGCAGAAAACATGTAATGGAACATGTACTTTAATATTTTTAACCTTGATGCTGAGTGATGATTTTTGCTGTCATGTTTTTTTGCTGTAATGTTATTTTGTGAATACTTTTTTTCTGTTAAGTTATTGTACAGTATTTGTTTGAAAATATAACATAATTTATTTTTAAAAAAATACTGTTATAATAATTAGAATTCACAAATCTCGATTTTTATTTTGTAATTCAATTAGCTTAATTTGTTTTGTGTGAGATTCATCTAAAAAGTTATTCAATAATTTAAATATTGATTTAATTTTTTTTAAAGTTTAAAACTTTGACTGTTACCGAATGTTTTAGTAAGGAGGACAAAATTATATTCGAAACTCCACAAATATAAAATAAAATATTTTTGCTATTAAAATTTTTGGAAAACCACTTGTAAATTACTCAAAAATTTTAATTATTAAACATATATATTTCTGTTAAAACGCTACGCATTAAAAAAATAATAATTAACAAATCTACCTTTTTAGGCTTGTATTTTAAATTATCAGTTTGTAATAACGACATTATATTTTAGCCAGATCTTGCAAACAAAGTATAAATAAGAAGTCTAGTTTCAAATCCAGGTAGATTCATATTTTTCGCTAAATCGTTTTTTTTTAAACTTTTTTAATTTTTACACTGCATCACATTGCATAGAGATTTAATTCGTTTCGTTAATGACCATAAGTGTCTGAATCCAGTCTAAAAATGTATTCATTAGTCATAGATTTAAATCCAAAAGTACGTGGCATCAATCGCTTTTGGCGTCTCCTGTACAAATCATAAATATGGATTTATCTGGTTTTGAAACTAAACGGCTCAAATATCCACCACATCAATTACAAAACTATAAATAAAAAATAATTATTTACCTCCAACTAGTAATCATGGCACTGAAAGATCGCTCACACAAAGTTCGAAAGAATAAAAAAAAAGAACAAAATCACAGTCCCCAACAAAAGGCCCGAAAAATATAAGTCCACAGAGCGAATACCAGCAGACGACAATCACATCCAATCCGTAACGGGAACCTCAGAGTGCGTAACGGGAACCTCAACAAGAGTCTGGTGGAATCCGTCCGTCTTAGACGAGAATCGTTTGCGCAGTGGGACAAGACCGTTCGACGGTTAACGGTTTTGTTTTATCGGAATCACCTTTTTCTTCCCCTACATCTTTTGCGAGTACACCCTTTTTTTTTTCTCTCTCTCTCTCTCTCCAGAGTCACGTGGTGTGATGTCCAGCGGGTTAGCCTCGTTTTTCATCCCCCCAGCCCCACATCCTTTTTTTAAAGAGAGAGAAAAAAAACGTTCGACCCGATTTTTCGTCTGCAGATTTTTCTTTCGAAGAGGAGGTGCAGAGAGCGAATGTAGGTTGGTGGGTCGACGACAAATTGCGAATTGGGATGAGGGGTTGGGTAGGAAGAGGTGAAAGTTTGTGTGTGGTGGGTTGGAGAGTTGCATATCGTCGCCTCAGAGCAACAGTAGGATGTGAGCAAAAACAGAGTTGACTATAGAATTTATTTTAAAATTTGCTGTTTTTTCATTGCTGAATATCTAAGGATGTAGTTCAGGGATTTCAAAGAAGACATAAAAATGTCCGAGTGTTCCACTAAATAAAGGCAAACTTGGTAATATTAGCAAGACCGAAAACTCATTTTCGTTTGTTTTTTTTAGATATCTTACTGTTGCTCTGAGGCAACGATATATGATGAGATGATATTTCGTCAGTAACCGTTTCCTGATTGACTTCGCATGCGATACTTTCAGTATTGTCTGGCCAGTATGGTCAGCAGTTTGGTTGGTTGAATTAAAATCGCACTAGAGTTTTACAGTGGGCTATTGGCGTAATTGACGTCGTATGTGATACGTTCAGTATTGTCTGGCCAGTATAGTCTTCAGTTTGGTTAGTTGAATTAAAATTGCACTAGAGTTGTACAGTGGGCTATTGGCAATGGTTCGGGGTCTATCTCGAAAGAAATCCCCGATAACTGTAGCTCGTATTTTTGAACCATGAAGATATGACGAGGACACTGCACTTCCACAACCGCAATTGAAGTCAGGACATTGAACCACGATCAGATCTAACGCGCACCAGTCCCTTATACACAGTGGGCGAGATTGCGGATATTTTAGGAACGAATCTGGCAATCCGGCGATCACAAGCTCGCAATAAATTGTTAAAAATTGACAAAAAATTTTCAATTTTGTTAATATCTCTAAAATATGGGTACATTCCTAGTGTACGGTGCCTCCTTCGCGAGATTCTGAAAATCGGCGCCAAGACCTTGGAAAACAACGTGAAGCAGTGCGAGAAAAAAAAGCAGGGTTGCCGTACATCATGATATTGCAAGGAACGTCGGGAAATAAGGTTGCTAATATATAAAAAGGGTTGCTAAAACATAAAAAGGGTTGCTAAAATATAAAATTTATCGCCAAATCATATTTGGAGGGGGCACCGTACACTAGGAGTTAACCAAAATATGAGGCTAGAAAGGAAGGATCAACCCATTTTGATTTTTTTACATTGTTTTTCTTCTTATCATAGAAGGCAACTTTTCCACACTGCAGCAGTGCAAATATACATCTCAATAAATATTTTTTCAAATTCTTTACAAAGGAAAAGGCATACGTCTTAAAAATTATTTTTTTGTGGTAATAGTTTATAGTATTCTGCTAACAAAACAACGTTTTCTTTTTAAATAGCTTGTTTAGTTGTTTTTAATGAATATGTTTATGTAGAAAAGGCACAATTCTTTGCAAAATTTTGCTAATGCCGCACATATAATTTTTTTTTCTCAAAAAAAGTTTTAACAAAAAAAAACAAGCTATTTTTTTTTGTCAACAATGTATTCTTACTAAGTAAAAAAATTTAAAGTTTTGACTTAACATTAAAAAAAAGAAATAATATTTTGAAAATTTTCAATGAAAATAAAAGCACAACAAAATTATAAGTTTAACACGTTTTAAATTATCTTTTATTCTGAATTGGAATACTACGAAAATATACTGCATTAATTTTAGCTTTCACTGAAAAGTATGTAAATTTACCATACAAATATTATTAATTTTAAATTTCCAATATGATATTACTGTGGCATACTGTTGGTTATTAAGATTGCTTTACAATAAAAAAATATATAGACACACATTTTTATATAATCAAATGTGTAGGGATTATATTTTCAGGAAATGTACTGAAATTCGCAGATAACTTGAACAAAAGTACTTGCCCAGTTTCTGTAGAAATCTGTAGTTATTTGGGACTGCAGATAAAATCTACAGATTATTTGAAAAACTGTATTCCTATATTTTCTGCAGAAATATGTAGATTTTTATTATTGCCGAAAAAAATCTGTAGATTTTTTGAAGAAAAAAATCAGCAAATTTTCTCTAACATTTTTACAGAAAATCTTACAAAATTATTTAATTTTTTTATAGAAATACAGAAAATGTTCTGGTCTTAAATATCTACAGCTTTCTGTAGATGTCTTCATTTTTTTCGACCCACCTTACCAATCATATGACGTCATTGATATAACGGTTTTAACTCTTCATCTACATTCCTCCACATTTCATTTCGAGGAATTTTAAATATGTAGCTATCTAGGGCAATTAACGTTCCGAATCCGGTTAAAATTTCTATCAGACAATTAACAGTTAAAATTCCACATTTTTACCTTCAATGAAACTGGAAAATGTCTCCTCATTTAATAATTATCTTTTTTTTAAATCAAGTATTTATACTGCAGCCTTAATCACCCAAAATAACAAACATAACTAAAATCGAACGTTCCAATTTCGATCCGAACAGAATAAATTATTTTCTAAAAACGTCGCTCCAACACAACGCCAGTCTGAATTCCAAAATTGCATAGAGGAAATTACGAATAACTCACTGAGAGCGAAACTCAACGTGAAATATATGCAGAGCACAATATTAATTATTCTTTCACCGTTTGTGAGTATAAAGTTATTAATAGAGTATTGGTGAAACCAATTACGCTATAAATCACTCGCTTAGAATGCACTTGCAAATCGCGATGATTCTTTTATCCATGATAAACAGGAATCCAGATCCTTATCTAATGATATGGAAATCGATACGAGAAAGAACGACGTGCTATTTATCGATGCGATGTTCAATAATCGATTATACTTGAAACAAATTGATAGTTTCTGTATAATTAATATCGTGATATTTTTCTTTAACTTACAGCAATTTTCTTGCTAGCGAAAGAAATAGTTACCGATTAATAATTTTGTGTATGGTTGTTTTATTATTTCGACCCCGTATCGTTCGTGTAAGTAACGTGGCGTGGTTAAGTGTTATTTAGCACATGATACGTTATTATTATGTAGTTAAAATAATTGTGTTTCTAGTTTTCAAATTGGCCATTAAAATAACCTCACCCGATCATATAATCATTTTATAATGTATGGATAAATTTGTTTGCGTTATATATTTTTATAAGGTCGGTTACATTTGGAATAAATACTAGAACTACTGGAATGGCTGTTTATACAATATGTACCGTATATACAGTATGTTCCAGCTAACATTTAAAACCTTTATTTTTTTAATTACTCGCTTTCCAAAACACTAATGTTTAAATTAAATTTTGTAATTAGTCGAAAAAAAAGCAATACACTTATTAAAATCGTAATTTTGTAATTATTTTTAATGAAATATCATATTTGTAGTTAAATATCATATTGGTAACGAAATATCATATTTGTAGTTAAATATCATATTCGTAATGAAATATCATATGTGTAGTTAAATATCTTATTTGTAATGAAATATCATATTTGTAATCAAATATCATATTTGTAATGAAATTTCATATATATTGGTAATGAAATATCATATGTGTAGTTAAATATCTTATTGGTAATGAAATATCATATTTGTAATGTAATTTCATATATATTGGTAATTAAATATCATATATATATTTGTAATGAAATATCATATATATATATTGGTAATTAAATATCATATATATTGGTAATGAAATATGTTATTGGTTTAGTGATATGCCATTGAAATCTCTACACAATGCTTATGAGAAAGAATGAAAATGCAACATATAAACAATATGTTCCAGCTAACATTTAAAACCTTTATTTTTTAATTTACTCGCTTTCCAAAACACTAATTTTTAAATTAATTATTGTAATTAATCGACAAAAAAACAATACATTTATTAAAATCGTAATGTTTTAATTTTTTTTAATGACATATCATTATTGTAATGAAATATCATATTGTTAATGAAATATCATTTTGGTAATGAAATATGATGTTGGTATATTGATACACATTGAAATATCTACACAATGCTTATGAGAAAGAAGGAAAATGCAACATATAAATAACGTGTTTCACCTAACAATTAAAACTTTTTTTTTTAATTTACTCCTTTTCCAAAACACTAAAGTTTAAATTAACTTTGGTAATTAATCGACAAAAAAGCAATTCATAGTACTATCTTCTCTCACCAAAAATAACCCACTCAGCGAGATAAACACACAAAAAAACAACTCAAACTTTAATTGAAAAAAACGCGATTGTTGTTGTCTACAGTTAAAGTTAACGTGAGCAGAAACTAACAACACAATTTAAATAAATGCATGTCATTAGCTTCGACGTATTAGCAGAATTTAACTTGATCAACAATCTCTCTCGAGCAAGTAAGTTCAGTAATTGAAAGCAAAGCATTTCAAGGACATGGTCAATAATTTTTGCAAACAAACTACTAATTGGTTTATGTTTTGTGGTAATTACCGATACGCGAACAGGTTATAGGCAAACATCTATTTAATTTTCCGCCTATACAAATGTTTAGGAAACTTGACCTTTTTCTTTTGAGTAATGAAAATATATACGAGGCGATTGGTTTCAAAACAGGCTTAATCCATTTTCACAAATTTTATTATTACACCGAAAATATTTTAGAACCAGTGGGAAGGTGGTTGGTCAACAAGGATTAGGCAAGCTGAGATATTTCCAGATTACCTACAATTTAAATTTAAATTTTGAATTGAAACGGTGTTGAGGCAATTTAGGTAGCATGAGAATCTTTTGAATGGAATAAAGCGAAATTGTATTGTCCAGTTGCAAATTGTGTTAAGCGCCATCCAGATTTGCTTACAGGATGGGAATTTATTTTTGTAATGCTTAATTTACGAGCTGATTGTTTGAAATATGTCATTTTAAAGCAAAATTTTGGTACTGAATCCGATTTCATACGTACTTTTCCAAAATGTGGTATATTTTTTACATTATTTTACATTTTTGTTTGGATAAACAGACTACTGCTACCTTATGAAGTATTTATCAAATTTTGTAGCAATATTTCCCTCACTTAAAACAGTGTTGGTATTCTCTTACACGAAAATAATTGAAAAATATTAATAGGAGGGTGGTAATACTGACATAAAACAGAGGAGAAGAGAGCGAGGATTTAATGAGCTTTGCAGTCAAACCAAGTTCACCAAGTACTTACAGGAGAGGATATAACAAGATTTGACGCAAGTCAATTCGAATAAATTTAACTGGTATGCACAAAAGTTGGATTTCAAGACTTTTGCAATCAGTATCGAGTTTTCGAAAAAAACAGAACTCTGAAAAAAAACAGAATCTCAGAACTCTGATATTGATTTTACACTTGTGAGCAGTAGGCTTGTATGATAACATTTTGCTATATCGATTAATCACCGAATAAAAATTGATATTTTCCAAATAATCAATATTTTCCGAATAATCGATATTTTCCGAATAATCGA
Source organism: Troglohyphantes excavatus (assembly GCA_963932185.1). Classification (NCBI taxonomy): domain Eukaryota; kingdom Metazoa; phylum Arthropoda; class Arachnida; order Araneae; family Linyphiidae; genus Troglohyphantes; species Troglohyphantes excavatus. The sequence goes on along the minus strand of OZ010674.1, from coordinate 63,114,095 downwards.
TATTTTCCGAATAAACGATATTTTCCGAATAATCGATATTTTCCGAATAAACGATATTTTCCGAATAATCGATAGTTTGAGTACATCAATATTTCTAGTAAAGCCATACCTAGTTATTTAGTGCATATATCGATTATTCTTTATTACATTGATATTTCTAGTATATCGTTAATTCTTTACTATATCGAGATTTCTAGTATATCGATAATTCTATAGTAAAGCGATAATTCTATAGTAAAGCGATAATGTTATAGTATATCGATAATTCTATAGTATATCGATAATTCTATAGTATATCGATAATTCTATAGTATATCGATATTTCTAGTATATTTATAATTCTCTAGTATATCAATATTTTTAGTATATCAATATTGTTAACATACATATCATTGTAGTATATTGATTTTTTTAATATAGGTACATATCATTGTATTATATCAATATTTCTGATTTATCGATATTTTAAATATAAAATAACGAAATCAAAATCGCGTTGATTTTTTACTTCCGTAATTTCGATATATATCGAATCATTTTCCAAGCCTACTCGGCAGCCAACCCGCCCATGTGCATGCAAATATCGTAGTACCAGTGCTACAACTAAATAACTCCAAAGGAAGATTTAAGGTATTACATATAAGTTCCTGGTTGTAGTAATCACTCGTAGATATCTAGTTGGGGGAGTTATTCAAGTACGAACTTATATGCAAATGAACCTTATAAACTTTAATCTTTCTATGGAGTTATCTAACTGTAGCTAACTATAAAATAATTTTACATATTTGATTATATTTCTTAAAAAAATAGAAACAATTGAGCAAATAAAATTTAAATTATGGAATACATTTTAATCATTCAATTATTAGTTCAAATATGCGTAAATGAATATGATAGTATTAAAGTATATGTAATTCATATCCGGCAAAATGGCCGCAGCGACGTCACTTTGTTTACAAGGTTTGGATAAGCCTATTGGTAAATTAGCCCAAACTCGTTTGTTGATTGGTTGGAACAAACTTAAAGGGGCGTTACCCATGCGCCATTTAATCTGAACTAGACAATATCAAAACAAGAATGAATGCATATATACACATACAAACCAAATACAATAAAGTAGTATAAAAATGGAAATGTGTAATTTAATTTGATAAAAGATAGTAAATATGTAATTGAATATGAAAGAATAAATATGGAAATGTGTCCATTGAAATTGTAATGTATCAGTAACTATGAAAGTATAGAAATGCATATGAAATTATGAAAATACAGTAGAAGTTAATACGAAAATGAGGTAGGATATATAAAAATATATATATTTTCATGTTTTCTTTTGTTGGATTGAAGTCCGGTTATTTAACTTATCACAATCGCATTTTATAAATCTGTCATTATTTGCAGTCTCTTCTTTTGTTTTATTGCCAATTCTTTCCTTTAGGAACTAATTTGGCAGCTTTGTAAATACGTAATCGTATTTAAGATTGAATTTTTTTTACTGTTGTAAGAAAAAAGTTATTTCTTTTTCAATAATTAACGCATTTAATTTTTTTTTTAATCTCCATGATTAAATGAAATATTTAAAAAATTTAAATTTTGTTTTCAGCATATTTTTTTTTTAATAATAGGTTGGTTTGGTTTGTTTAAATAACGTCGCACTAGAGCTTCACAGTGGGCTATTGGCGACGGTTCGGGGCCTATCTCGAAGGAAAGACCCGGGAACGATGCCTCGTATTTTTGAACAATGGTCAGATGACGAGGAGAACACCTGAGCTGGCACCCGACGCAACCTCAATAGGCGTCAGGACATTGGACCCCGATCAGATTTATCGTGCACCAGTGCCGTATACACGCAAGTATAATTTGTTGGATGTTCTGGACGACTTTCTAGTATTTTTGAAGCGAAGCTGGCAACCCTCCGATCGCAAGATCACTACTTTTTTACTTTTCTTTGTCAAGTCCATCGCACGGATTCGAACCACCAATCCTTTTTTTTTTAAATAATAGAAAATATTGATATTAATTAGACGTATTTGTTTTCTGTATGGATTAGGTCATGTACAGAATATTTTGTGAAATGTTATCTTAAAATATAAGTAAAATAAGTAACATATATCTATTATGCAATGTGTTTGCATGTAAATTTAGATAGCCTATCTTTTCTTGATAGCTTTCGTTTACATTTAATATATAAACTATAATATTACAAGGGAAATTTTTGATATTTTTTTGAAAAATTAAATCTGCTAAATCTTTGTTCCACAAATGAAGAATGATGTAATCCCTCCATTGTTTTTGAGGAAAATTGGGCGAAATTTTTAACTCAACGCCGAAATTTAAACGTTTTATAATTATTTTTTTTAATTAATATTAGCACAAAATATCCCCCTTTTTTGTACCTGAAGAAAATTGCATGCGTACATTACAACCACCATTAAAATTTGTAAATGTTTGTAACAACCCCGAATTATATTTATTACACTTCTCAGAATTGTGTAACACTTTCATGACAATTTTGATGTTTTTTTCGAAAATATAAATACTGATTTTCATTAAATATCAATAAAACAAAAATTTTGACATTACAGTGATGTGAAATTAGTAGATCATAACTAGTTAATATAAACAAAAACATAATTATTTTCTAAATTACATGCATCTGTACCAACTACTGGTTTTGAAGGAATAACTTATATAAAAAATTAAAAATCCATCTTATATAAAAAACACGCTACTATGTATGGTTCAATTATTAAGAAAGCTAAAACATGTTTGTCACACATCATCGGTTAAAGACTCGTGTCTGTAGCTTACACATATACCGAACTATTAATTCGATTCAGTTGCTGATTTCTGGTGTTAATAAACTTTTAGGGATTGTTTATGTAGGTCTGTAATTTTTAAACATTACTGACTTATAAATATAATGCCAAAATTCTAGAACCTAATATATCGTTCTGGTCTTGGAAATCATGTTTGTGATCACAAATAAATCAAATACATAAATTAAATTAAGTAATAGCTTATTGCTATGTCTAGTGTGACGTTTGTATCCAACCAATCTTACAACTAACCAGTCTTGAGCGATGTTGACATTTTATCGCGATTAATCGCCAACCAATAATAGATATTTTCCGATTAAATAATATTTCTAATATACCGATATTATCGCTGCATACATATTGTTGATATATCAATATTTTATGAGTAGAATAAATACAATAGGGAACAATAAGTGAACACGAATATTTACAACTTAAATTTAAATAAAAATCGATATTTTCCGATTAAATTATATTTCTAATATATCGATATTTTCGCTATGTAGGTATATATTGTTGGTATAACAATATTTTCTATATATCAATCAATGGGGCTTCCGTGGCCGAGCTGGGAATCTTAAGATTCCTGGCTCGATCCTAGTCGATGGACTTGACAAAGAAAAAGTAAAAAGTAGTGATCTTCTGATCGCAGGGTTGCCAGCATCGCTACAAAACACTAGAAAAGTCGTCCAGAACATCCGCAAAAATTAACGGCGTGTATACGGGACTGGTGCACGATACATCTGATTGGGGTCCAAAGTCAACACCACCAAGTCCGGACATCTATTGAAGGCGATGGTTGCCATTTCAGGTGTTTCCTCGTCATCTGACCTTGGTTCTAAAATAACGAGGTGAATGTATGAGTATGTGTGTGTATGTGGCTGTGATACGTCTGAATACGAGGACAGAAATATCAGCCGGAAACTGTATTAAACAACTTTACAAAAATTTGTGTTGTACACAATATGGCTTCAACCGAGTATATACGAGGAAACCAATTTGAGTCTTCCACAAATTACAGTTTGAGTTTATTGGTCACGGATCATCCTTAAAATTTACCCGTTGTATGTATGGTTCTTATGTCGTGGTCCAAATGTCCTCATGCCAGGTGGCATCAGTTGCGTGGAGTAACAACTCAAGTACTGTCCTCTTCACATCTCTATGGTTCAAAAGTGCGGGGGAGTATTCCCGAAAATTTATTTTGGGATATATCTTCGAGCATGGATTCTTTTGTAGTAGAGGCGTCACGGCGTCACTCTCGCTAACATCAAAGTGAAGCCAACATTTATGGCCCAAGACACGTGGTTAACTACGTCATTCCAATCATAAATTTTCATAGTTACACATTTCCCAATTCACAAGCCAATCGCGAGTATTTTTTCATTCATAATTTTGAAGAAATGACACGTGATATGGCTCTTCCACTCTGACATGTGGGCTTCCAGATTATGACGTCATATTCTTCCTACTACAGACCATTCATGCTCAAGCGAGCCGGATAGCCCAGTAGATAAAGGGACTGTATACGGTACTGCTGCACGATAAATCCGATCGGGGTCCAAAGTCCTGACGTCTATTGAAGGCGTTGGGTGCCAGCTCAGGTGTTTCCTCGTCATCTGACCATGGTTCTAAAATAACGTGTGTGTGTGTGTGTGTGTGTGTGTGTGTGTGTGTGTGTGTGTGTGTGTGTGTGTGTGTGTGTGTGTGTGTGTGTGTGTGTGTGTGTGTGTGTGTGTGTGTGTGTGTGTGTGTGTGTGTGTGTTTTTTTCCCCGGGTCCTTCTTTCGAGATTGACCCCGAAGTCGCCAATAGCCCACTGTGCAGCTCTAGTGCGACGTTAATTAACAAACCAAACCAAACCTTTCCTTCGAGATAGACCCCGAACCGTCGCCAATAGCCCACTGTGCAGCTCTAGTGCGACGTTAATTAACAAAACAAAACAAACTAGTGTGACATTAACTTAACCAGTTGCCGGTGCAATATGTAACACATAAAAATCATTCCGATCTGCGCGGGGAAAAGTCGTGACCTTCACTGTGAATTCGAAAATGAATCTTTGTAACGCGAATTGGAGCATAAAGCGGAACTCCACGGTAAGGCTTTTTGTGCGATTCTCCATCTCCGAGTCGCCTTGTGTTTTGTTGGCTCTTTCCGTCTTTGCCTCTCTATTCATTAGACAGCCACAGAGCGGAACCTCTTGAAGAATTAATTGGGCTTTTGATGTCTGAATGAAATGCGGTGGCGAACAAGAGTCCCCGTTCTTCTGACTTGTTACACTGGGACAGTTTTACTCGTTGATGACATGAAGCGCCTTTAAGGTTCCATCTTGCGCAATATGTTGACCGCTGAGCTTGGGAGCAATGGGCTTTGTGGGTCACACATAGAAAAAAACATAATAAACATCTAATTATGCAACTGCCAAGTGATGGACATCATTATTATTGATGTGAAAAGAAGAAAATACAAAAGTTTCTGATAAAAAAACATTGTTTGGTTTTGATTAATTAACGTCGTAGTAGAGTTGTACAGTGGGCTATTGGAGACGGTTCAAGGTCTATCTCGAAGGAAAGACCCGGGAACGATGCCTCGTATTTTTGAACCATAGTCAGATAACGAGGAGAACAAGTCAGCTGGCACCCAAAGCCTTCAATAGACGTCGGGACTTTGGACCCCGAACAGATGTATAGTGCACCAGTCCCGTATACACACCGTTAATTTTTGTGGATGTTCTGGACGACATTCTAGTATTTTGGTAGCGAAGTTGGCAACCCTCCGATCGCAATATCACTACATTTTACAATTCTGTAGTATAGTCCGCCCAGCGATCGGAGGGTTGCCAGCTTCGCTACTAAAATACTAGAAAGTCGTCCAGAATATCCAACAAATTATACTGCCGTGTATATGGGACTGGTGCACGATACATCTGATCGGGGTCCAAAGTCCCGACGTCTATTGAAGGCTTTGGGTGCCAGCTGACTTGTTCTCCTCGTTATCTGACTATGGTTCTAAAATAACGAGGTTCATGTATGAATGTGTGTGTGAATGTGTATGTGTTCCCGAGTCTTTCTTTCGAGATTGACCCCGAACCGTCGCCAATAGCCCACTGTGCAGCTCTAGTGCGACGTTAATTAACAAAAACCAAACCAAAACCAAATCTAGTCCGCGCAAAGGCTCGAACCTACCTAGAAGGAAAAACCCGGGAACGATACCTCGTATTTTTTAACCATGGTCAGATAACGAGGAGAACAATTCAGCTGGCACCCAACGCCTTTAATTGACATCGGGATTTTGGACCTTGTTCAGATTTATCACGCACCAGTTCACATGCCGATAATTTTTGTGGATATTCTGGTTAACTTTTCTAGAATTTTGTAGCAAATTTGGCAACCCTCCTATCACAAGATCACTACTTTTTTACTTTTCCTTGTCATGTCCGTCGCACAGGATAGTACCAGGAATCCTTTTATTCTCAGCTGACGCCTTTATCCACTGGGCCACGGAGGCCCTAAAAGAACATGTATTTGACATAAAAGTAGTCGAAAAAATGTCAATGTAAGTGCGCGCTGGCATTGCTCTCTGATCTGTAACTGTAACTTCTGGATTAGCAAGGCATTTTGTTGACTGGAAGTCAATTGAAGGGGTAACAACTGTACCCCCACTTTCATCTCAACCTCAATATTTCGTATATTGTTCATGTTAAAATGAACCGACATGTATTGCTTTTGGTTAATTTTTTTTTGTGTGTGTTTCCGTTTGAAACACATTTTAAATGCAATTTACTATTAATATAAAAAAATAATTTGCAAGTCAAAGTCGCCGTCGTTAAAAAAATTCAAGAGAATAAAACTATTTATTTGGCAATGTAATAATTAATTCTATAAGAAGAAAATAATATTTATATACATTTCATATTTCTAAACAGCTATGGTATTAAAAAACACCATTAAATAACTTTATATAACGTTTTGGGGCACAGTATGGCTGCTTTCACATTGGCTTCAAAACGTCTATAGAAGAAACAAGTTTTGAGCCTTCCAGAAGTGATAGTTAGATGTCAGTGGACTCGCTGTGCTTGTCAAATCAATTTCGCCGGACGAACGTTAAAATCAGTTACATGCGATTTTACGATAGAAACATCATGTTATGTTTTTACTGCGATCAATTCCGACATGTGACAAACATCACGATTGATTAAAGTATGTCTCTTTTGATAGAAAAATATACATTGTTGCGTGTAAAATTTTAAATAAACCTAAATACGTTTTCGGCGTAAATGCTTATTATTGCCGTGCTTTGGTACAAGTATACACCTAATTTTTGTTTTACTTGCTCGTTAGATATGTTTATTTACCATTATAGCTTCTCATACATGAATAATTTTATAATTTTCCCTTTTGAAAACAAAAGCACTCTACAAAACACTACTGAACTCTAACTGTAACTCCTGGAAGGCTCAAAGCGTGTTTCCTCTACGGGCGCGTAGAAGCCAATGTGGAAGCAGTCATACTGTGCCCCAACATTTTTTTAAAGTGATTTAGTGGTGTTTCTTAATATTATAGCATTGTGAAATGTTAAATGTATATAAATATTATATTTTCTTCTTTTATAATTAATTTTTATATTGCCAAACAAATAGTTTTTGCTCTTGCTTTTTAACTACTTCGACTTTGATTTGCAAATTACTTTTTATTTTAATAGCAGATTGCATTTAAAATGGGTTTCAAAAGAAAATGGTAAAAAACCAGTCAAAAGCAATACATGTTGACTTATTTTAACATGAAAGACATACGAAATATTGCTGTAGCGTGAAAATGGGGCACATCACGGATGCTTCCACATTGGTTTCAAGTCAACAAAATGTCTTGCCCAATCCAAAAAAGACATTTAGAGATCAGTAATGAACACGCTCTCCTTAAAGGTTAGTAAAATAAATACTCGAAATCAAAATCCCTAACTTACAAAGTTTATATGTATTGAATTGTTTGTTTGGGTGAATTGACGTTACACAAGAAACACAGATTGGGCTATTTGTGATCTATCCAAAAGGAGCAGAACTAAGAGTAATCTTTGTAATTTTAACCACGGCTAATTAACGAGAACTTAAATCCGAGAACTAATACTTTTTCTCTAAACATTGACACCACAGCCAGATTCATGACATTTGGACCATAACCACTGTTTCCAGGTTGTTAACTGAGGCTTCCTAAATACTCCACTGTTATTTTATCCACTTTACTAACTAAAGGGTAACTTCTATTTTAATTAAAATAAATATTTACAACCTTAAATGTAGATTTACTTTTAGTTTTTTTTACGGTTTGACTCTAAACAGACTTTTAACAGACGGATTAAAAATATTTTTAGATTGAAGGGATATCGCAGGCATCAACCTTACGATTGAGCCCTAATTCCGCATATAACTAGTTCCCGGGTCCTTCCTTCGAGATAGGCCCCCGAACCGTCGCCCATAGCACACTGTACAACTCTAGTGTGAAGTTGATTAATCAAATCAAACCAAAACAAACAGCATATAACTAAAATAATTTCGTGAAATAGTTGTTTTACAGGTATAATGCAAAGATGAACGTCGTGTTTGGGATAGCATAATGGCCGCATAGCCTTGCCAATAATACATGTCGATGTCTTGCATAAGTAAGGATCAAACCTTCGAGCATGAATGGACTGTAGTAGAGCAAATATGGCGCCACCATCGTGATGCAAACATCTCAGACCTGATGGCACCAGACACGTGACTCCCTTTCAAAATTTATGAATGAAAAAACGTTCGCGATTGACTTGTGACTTGGAAATAATAGTAAATGCGTTACTTCATGAAGTACGGGGTGTTTTTATGAATGAACTAGAACAAATTTCTGAATGGATGACGTAGTAAATCACGTATCTGAGGCCATACATGTTGGCCTCACTTTGATGTTAGCGATATTATAACCTTATGATTTCTCTACTATGAGGGATCCATGCTCGAAGGATCAAACAATCAAAATTACTTCTGTCCAAAGGTTTAAAAAATACTAAATACATCACTGAATTTGACTTTAATATGTATATCAAATTAAACTAGTTAAAGTTCAAAAGATATTTTATCGAAGTTAAATTGAATCTGTAAAAAAATCGCAAAAATTGGAATCCGTATACATGGTCACCTGTAGGGCTTTTGATTGGACGGGGACGAAGCCCTAAATTGCCAAGTCAAATATGAGTTTTTAACAATTGTTCTAGAGTCAAATTATCAACCTTTTGGAAGTCTGGTAAATTACCAGTTTTTTCCCGTTGGATGGGGAAAATGAATGTTAGATGGAAATTGCCAACACGATCAGAAGTAAAATTTATTACAATTTTGTAATGATTTTGTAAACATTTTTCATGTCTACGAGGGCCGTAGGAATGTTGGTAAATTACCAAAAATAATTCCTGAAAATTCCTGACCTTATTAGATTTCCCACTTGATAGGAAATTGCTAACCAGATTATTTAAATATTGCAGTTTTTTAGAATGATTTCTCCAACATTTTTTACATGCCAACATTCTACGTAAACCAAAAGAATGTTGGTAAATTCCTTTGACTTAGCAAAATCGCAAACCTAGTTGGCAAACATGTGTAACATTTAGCTTTTTTTTTAAAGTGAAACTTATTAGTTTCAGTTTAAAAATAAACCTAATATTTCACAAGTTCGCCAACTAGATGGGAAATTGCCAACCCAACCACAAGTAAAATTTATTAAAATATTGCAATTTTATTTGCAATATTTTAATATCAATAATTATATCAATAATATTTTATATCAATAATTTTCCCATCATTTTTCATGCTTACATGAGTCGTAAAAAGTTTGGTAAATTCCTGATAACTTCATTAGATTTTCCGCTAGATAGGAAATATTACTAAGCCGGCTAAAAGTAAAATTTATTAAAATATTGCAGTTTTTTTTACAATGATTTCCCAAACATTTTTCATGTCTAAGCAGGCCATAAAAATGTTGGCAAATTCCTTTGACTTGGCAAAATCGCAAATCTAGTTGACAAACTTGTGAAACATTTGACTTTTTTTAAGTGAAATTTATTAGTTTTAGTTAAAAAAAAAAAGCTAAATGTTTCTGAAAACCATCAACTTAATGGAAAATTACCAATCAAACCCCAAGTAAAATTTATTAGAATATTGCAGTTTTTTAACAATGATTTCCCGGATATTTTCAATGACTACGTCTCTCGAAAGAATATTGGTAAATCTTTGACTTAACTAGATTTTCCGCTAGATAAGAAATTAAAAACCCGACCACAAGTAAAATTTATTAAAATAGAGCAGTTTTCACAATGGTTTCCTCAACATATTTCATATCTAAGCAGGCCGTAAGAATGTTGGTAAATACCTTTAACTTGGCAAAATCGCAAACCTAGTTGGCAAACTTGTGAAACAATTTGCTTTTTTATAAATGACGCTTTTTAATTTCATTTAGAAAAAGCCAAATATTTCTCAAATTTTCCAGTTAGTTATGTTTAATTCGCCAAATCTACTAGAATAAACCAACCCTATCCCGGTTTAATTTTGATCCCGCGTGTATTTCAGCCCATTTTTTAGTTAACCATTTTTTTTATTTACAAATTTTTCCAATAGGTACGCTTTTACAACTACAAAATGGTCATTGACTTGATAAAGAAATAAATATGTCAAGTTTTTTTTAATTTCTAAGAAATATTACATGGCATTAATTCTGCTCTTGAAAATTACACCCGTGCCATATAATTTCCTTAATTACTAAAAAGAAAATATCGCTTATGTAAAAAAATGTATCATATTTCGTTGTGAATTTAACTAGTTTGGGGCGTGTGGTTTTTTGATGGTTATTGACACTCCATCACAATTGTTAAAAAGACCACAACGCGATCTTGATATAGAACTTTTTCCTCCTGCAGACATGTCGATGCGTCAATGATCACATTACGAACGTGTTTTTCTGCGTAAAAAACCGACGACATAAAAAAATAACGAGTGTCATTATTCAAGATTATGCAAGACCATTATCACATCCATCTTTATTTAATGTCTTGGTAGTTCATATTCGGCGTGGAAATCTGTAAATACGGTTCGTTGAACTATTTATGAGTAAAGCGAACGTATTGTGTTGTAAATTTTTTAAAAAGTGTCGTAGATTGGGAAAAATCGACGAAAGAGTTGTTTAAAAAAAAAGCCTGAAAGTGAGATATATGCAATTCTATTTAACACTATTGTAAACTGAAGTGGCTGTATACGTCCTTTATTTAATTTATTTTAAATGCGTTATAAATTTTTGAACTCGAAATGAAAATATATTGTAGTTGATCCAAAGTAATTTTAAGCCGGATATGGGATTTCCTTCGCAAATTATTAATTGTGGAAATCAATAGGTAAATTTCACCTGAAAGTATCGCTATCGACAGGTAAAATTCGCTTGTAAGCAATTTCTTAGTTAAACAATTTCCACTTACAATGCCTATAACAGAATATTATGCGTAATTCTGAACAGTTACTAGGGCGACGTGACGAAGTTATAAACATAGGCAATGTTAAAAGGTGTTCCAAAATAATGGAAAGTAAGATAATTGATTTCTAATAACTCAGTTTCCATTTCAGCAATCGACATCAAATGATGCGGAAAACCATCTTCTGAACAACTATTTTAAGTGTGCCAGGTCGCTTTGTTAAGATGTCTTGAGCAGAAGCTGAGACTAACAATATGATATCCAACAGCCCATTTTTTAGATAGTACGGTTACTTACATTTGAGTACATTATCGCTCATTTACGCTGCGATAGCGTTCGATGTACTCATTTTAAGTATTATTTTTGCATTGTAGTATTGTGTTTATACCCCTAATAGTTTGGAAGGCAAATATGAATATCAAGTTACTTGTATTAGAATGTTGCAGTTGAGTTCTACAGTAAAGCCATTGAATAAAATGGCTGTTTAAAAGGATAGAAATTGAGGATAGTCACGGGATAAGAGAAAAGCGATTTATCCAACATGCATTTCTCTCGGGTTTTACGTGTAATCCCGTCATAATATCCCGGAAGATTGCATTTGATCCCAATTCCTGAATCCCAAAGAACAAAAGAAAGCCGCTTCATTGTCTATTGAATATGAACATATGGGATTTTCACTTTCTAAACAAGACAATAAATAACACGTTCACGGAGAATCGGGAATCCCAGGGCTTAAACGCAAGTCAGCTTTAAAATGAGCCTGGTAGAAATGAATTATTTGTAAGATTCGTGGGAATGAAGTATATGTGTCCTGTTGATTCGTTAAGCACTATCATATATATTTTATATGCTTTTTCTTTACTGTAATATTAATATCAGGTTAGTAAAATTGAAGTTCAATGTATTCATTAAAATAATCCTTTAATAACAGAATAAAATAATTGTGAATGTGCAGAAAATATATAAAAAACGCGGATAAATTGAAGTGCAAAATATTCATTAAAGTATTCCGTTAATAACAGAATAAAGAGTTACGGAATGTGCAGAAATCATAAAGAAAACCGTGTATAAATTGAAAAGTTCTAAATATTCATTCAAATATTATTTTAAAAACTGAATAAAAAGTTATGGAATGTGCAGAAATCATAAAGAAAACCGTGTATAAATCGAAAAGTTCTAAGTATTCATTAAAATATTATTTTAATAACTGAATAAAGAGTTATGGAATGTGCGAAAGCATAAAGAAAACCGTGGATAAATCCAAAAGTTATAAGTATTAATTAAAATATTATTTTAATAACTGAATAAAGAGTTATGGAATGTGCAGAAATCATAAAGAAAACCGTGGATAAATTGAAAAGTTCTAAGTTTTCATTAAAATATTATTTTAATAACTGAATAAAGAGTTATGGAATGTGCAGAAATCATAAAGAAAACCGTGGATAAATTGAAAAGTTCTAAGTTTTCATTAAAATATTATTTTAATAACTGAATAAAGAGTTATGGAATGTGCAGAAAGCATAAAGAAAACCGTGGATAAATCCAAAAGTTATAAGTATTAATTAAAATATTATTTTAATAACTGAATAAAGAGTTATGGAATGTGCAGAAATCATAAAGAAAACCGTGGATAAATTGAAAAGTTCTAAGTTTTCATTAAAATATTATTTTAATAACTGAATAAAGAGTTATGGAATGTGCAGAAATCATAAAGAAAACCGTGGATAAATTGAAAAGTTCTAAGTATTCATTAAAATATTATTTTAATAACTGAATAAAGAGTTATGGAATGTGCAGAAATCATAAAAAAAAAACGTAGATAAATTGAAAAGTTCTAAGTATTCATTAAAATATTCTTTTAATAACAGAATACAGATTTATGGAATGTGCAGAAATCATTAAAAAAAAACTTGGATAAATTGAAAAGTTATAAGTATTCATTAAAATATTATTTTGATAACAGTATAAAGAGTTATAGAATATGCAGAAATCATATAGTAATTGAAAAATATTTTATACTTATTTAATATGAATAATAGTACATACTGAAATAACTGAACAAACTCAAAATGTTGTTTACTATCTAATTTTTCTAAACTACTAATTGAGTAGAATACGGTTATATTTTAACCAGGAACTTGTATTTATAATACATTTAAATTAGAATGTTTATATTATATATTTACAAGAATACATGAATCAGTTAAATTTTTCTACACACTACCCGATATTAGTTATTTGCATTCTTGATTTCTTATACAAGATTTAAAAGATAAGTTTCAGAGATACATTTAATAGAGAAAAAAATATTTCCCTTACTGATGTTTATTATAAATAAATTCCTAACTATCAACGTACATTTTTTTTAAAATCTTGAAAATAAAATTGACTTTAAACGCTTTCCTTGTGGTTATACGTTTTTCTACAATAAATAAATTGTTGAACTCCATTTGAATGGACGAATAGTTATCGAAGTCAAATCACTTAACGTTTATATCCTACAGATAAAAAAGGGATATTACAAGCCTTAAATTTTCCCTCTGCTGTACATCACGCTAGAAACGAAAAATTTAGACTAGAAAAGAACAATATTGAGCACCAAAAGATTTTTGAGTACTTCATTTTAAATGCATATATAAATCTTTTCATTAAATCAATCCATGGAAGCTTGGCTAAACTCTCTTAAAATCTATATTCTTCTTGCTCTGTATGGATTCCATTGAAATTCAGCCACAGTGAAATTCATCCATTCTAACATAAATAAAGAGTTACAGAATGTGCAGCAATCATAAAGAAAACCGTGGATAATTTGAAAAGTTCGAAGTGTTCATTAAAATTATTCCTTTAATAAAATAATGAAAGAGTTATAGAAAGTGCAGAAATCATAAATAAAACGTTGGATAAATTGAAAAGTTCAAACTATCCATTAAAATTATTCCTTTAATAACATTATAAAGATTTAGAAAATGTGCAAAATCATAAAAAAAACTGAGGATATTTCGTATGTATTTCATACAAATAACAATACATACTAATATAATTGAACAAACTCAAAATGCAGTTTAATATATAATTTTTCTAAACTATTAATTGAGAAGAATAGGGTTATATTTTAAACAGGATCTTGTGATTATAATACAATTAAATTAGTAAGTTTATATTATATATTTTTACGTATACTTAAATGTGTTAAAATTTTCTATACACTTCCCGAAATCTGTTATTTTGTTGTTTGCAATCTTTAAAAGGTAAGTCTCATATACTTTTAACCGAAAACAAAATATTTCCCTTACTGATGTTTATTTTAAGTACATTCCTAACTATCAACGTACATTTCTTTAAAAAATCTGTTTAAGGTAAATTCGACTTTAAAAGCTTTCCTTGTGGTTATACGTTTTTTTACAATAAATAAATGTTTGAACTCCATTTAAATGGACGAATAGTTATCGAAGTCAAATCACTTAACGTTTACAGCCTACAGATAAGAAAGTGATATTACAAGTCTTATATTTTCCTTCTGGAGCGCATCACACTGACAACGAAAAATTTAAACTAGAAAAGAACAATCTTAAGCACCAAAAGCTTTTTGAGTACTTCACTTTAAATGTGTACATAAATCTCTTTATCCAATCAATTCATGGAAGCTTGGCCAAACTGCCGTAAAATCTAAATTGCGGATCCTATAGAAAGTCAGGCATAGCGAAATTTATCCATTCTAATAAATCAACGCTATGCAATCTCTTGCCCTGCATCAGTGGACATCGTGGGAAATGTTTTATGATTTATATATTTTAAACACCCGGATTTCATTTTTTATTTTGTGTTTCAAAAATATATAACTTTACTTTTATTTGATGTAATAATTCATTTAACAATTTGATTGTGGGTTCAGTGAATACAATAATAAAAACCATTGTCTTATTCTGACATTTTCAGACAGGTGATCTAACGTTTTCTAGTATTACACCCAAAATTTTGGGGGGGAAAGTATCAATAATTTTAAAGTTCTATTTTTTTTATTTGCTTAAATTATTGATTGGAATCTTTTAAATATGCTTGAAAAATTCTAGAACTGTACCTTAAGGGAGACCCAAGTCCCAAATTCCGAAAAATTGGAATTGTTTTCCTTTCATAAAACGATGATATACATACTTAAGAAGGTGTGTACAATATTTCAAAATAATAAAAGAAACGGAACACATGTTTTTTTAGATGTTTATATACCATTTAACATCGTTCTACACACTTTTCGTCTGCAACAATCGTCATTTACTCAATTTTTTTTTTTAATTTTGGTCACGATTAAAATGCTAAGGCATTGTAACAAATTAACTTAAAACTAAACTGTTAATAATTTTTGAAGCTCTTATATGTGTTTCATAAACGTTTAAATAGCTTTTTTAAATTAAGTTATAAATAATTTTTTTACCAATTATTAAACATATAAATTTGAATATTTTTAGGTTTTGATTTTAAAATAAGTTTTTGAACACTTGTGGGGTTCACTTCATCTACCCGATACTCCCGATCAGGCGAGAGTGATCACTTTAGCCTGACTGGAAGAGTATCGGCGTAGCAAGCCTAAGTTCCTCGGTTCGATACCGAGCATAACCAAGTAGTACATAATGCAGCAGATATTAGCAACGCGCTATAATCTATTAAGACCCAAATATGCTAAAGTCTATCCATACGTCTGTAGTACATACCTTGACGACATTTAATCAATTAAAAAAAATTTTAAAACATTAAAACTTAAAGGAGGAGTTGTGGTTTTTAAAAAAGTCTATTTAAGTTTAAAAAACTGAAAAAAAAATAACAAAAATATTTTTTTTAAATATATTTTTGTTTTTGATTATTGTTCAGAAGAAGGTGTTCTAAAAATTTTAAAAATTATTTCTGAATTTATTAATAAACAAATTAGGATCTGGGGATCGTGTCTCCCTGAGTTATTCTAAATTTTAGGCTGGATGATAGGAATATTTTCAAGGAACGAACATTTGAAATCGTTTTTCTTCAAAGTGTTTGGTTTTCCTTGATAAATTTAGTTTTTTCTTAACGCTAAGACTTGTTTTATTATAAATGGATAAATGTCTAATTTTTTAAACACATTATAAAGTATGTGTACATTACACACTTGCATGCAAATAATATGTATGAGTTATATTTTTTTTCTAAATTACTAAAACAACAATAAAATATTGAGTTTTAAAGAAAAATTGTGTGTTATTATGAATAGCAATTTATATAAAAATCAAATACATGTATACCTATACAAAAATTAATTTAATGTAAATTATTTTGTATTATACTTTAAAAGAGGTGAGAAAAAATATTGGGAAAAAAATATAAATATTTAAAAAACCTTAGCGTTTAACAAAAAAAAACTTTAAAATATAGAAATTGTTTAAGTTTTGAAAACAAATACAAACACTTCTGGAATTTTTGTGACAAAATATTGTTTTTTTATATAAATTTTTATAATACGATTTTAAATTTTGATTTAAAAAGTCAAAAATAAAAAGGCTTAGATCGTACCATGTTACCTTAACTCTGCACGACAATTTACCTATAAACTCGACTTATTATTATATATATCGTCATTTAAAAAAAAAGAAAGCATTTATATATGAGAAACGTTTGTAGTTTTACCTTCCTTTTTACTTTTTCCAGTGCCAATCGACATAACTCTTAAAAAGGTTAGAAGTAACAAAAATTTGTTACTCACCAAAATATAAAATAATTTGCAAAACTCTTAAAATCTTTATTTGATCATCCATACGATTTAAAATATTGATAAAACCCCTTAAAAAGTTTATATTACATCTGAAAGCAAATAACGATTAACAATATTTTTTTAATTAATCGTAAAACAGCCATAACGGTAAGAAAATGTTTTTTAGTTTTATAATATGTAATAAATTGTTCCATTTTATAATAAATGGTAAATACATTCATTTTCATTTTGCATAACAACTATAATATTAATATTTTATTTTTAATTTAGAATATTTTTACGTAAATAAATCGACCATATTTCCGCTTCCTAACCTGATACAGATATACACAACCTAATATGTAGAATTAGAATTTAATAGAGCAAAAATGAATTTATTATTATTGAAATAAACTACAACTGTGTTTCCCTTTTTGAAGTAAATGTGTATGTTAACAATCTCTGGAAAAGTGATATTTAATAGACAGTTATTTATTTCATGAAAATGATATTTAATAAATATATTAATACTTTTACACCTAGCATTATACTTTTAAATACACTTTAAATTTTAATTTTTAAATAAGTTATATATTTTTACATGCTTTTATTTAACTCACACTGTCTGGTGTGATGTGTCCTCAAATCTTGTAACTCAATTTAAACCCACTTCTAATTGTCATAAAAATTTGAAACTTGGCATACATACGTAATCCCGGTGACAATACAATAATTAGCCATAAAATTGTTAATTACTAATTAATTCTAATTAATAATGAATTTTCTTTAAAATCGACAAATCTGGCGAAAGCCAGACCCGAACCCATCATGTACAAAAATGACGTCAGATGAATGCGCAAAAATTATGCGCAATGATCTTGTTTTGCTTCAACAGAAAAGCTTTCCGTCGCCATTTTGAATATTTTTAAACCAAATGATAGATGTTTATGGTAATAGTTTCTTCTTCAATTTTATTATTGACAGAACTGTCCGCTATTAAACAAGTTTGGTTTTGTAAAGCACATTACTAAACTCTGATAGGTTATAACTTCGGAGGAGTTAAAAGTAGAAGGATTTATAGGAAACAAATTAATTTGTGTAACAACAAACAAGTGAGTTACCTATTCATTTAATTTGCATATAGCGATGTTTATTGCATTAGTTTAATTTTTATGATATATATAGATGAAATAATTTTATTCGTTGAGAAAACGACAATAAGTTTTTAATATGTTTAAAAAAAATTATAGTAAATTCCTAATGTACGGTGCCCCGTTGTCGCCAAGTCCAAAAATTGGCGCCAAGGTAAAAATGACGTTTTTTTCTTGGCGCCAAATTAAAATGGCGGTTTGGTTTAGTTAATTAACGTCTCACTAGAGCTGCACAGTTAACTATTGGCGACGGTTCGGTGCCTATCTCGAAGGAAATCAATATCGGGAACGAATGCCTGGTATTTTTGAACCATGGACAGTTGACGCAAAATGGCGGACATTACGTTGATCTGGGAAGTCGATCATGGTGCTTACAGGCGATCCTTCGGACAGTTGTTTGGGGCATTTCGATGGCACTTTTAAGTGCTCACGCGTTCCGCGCGCTAAAAAGATGCGCGGCAAGCCTTGGGCTTCCCCGGACATGATTGGAGGGCGTTTTTGGTAACTCGAATGACAAGTGTTCCTGCTCATTCCTCCAAACATTAGCTATGAAACCGTCCAAACCATAGAAATCACTGATGCAATTCGCAATCTCAAAAACATGGATAATGTCATCCCTAATGATGTCAACAAAACTGTCGGGCTTCCAAAAGAACTGGACATATTCGTAGGAGCTAAGGTAATGCTGCGATCCAATATAAATGTATCCAAAGGATTGGTCAATGGTAATATTGGTTTCATTACCGAAATAACATGGCCGCACTTTCGTCGTACACAAATGTATGAAACTGACTTGCCAACAGTCCATGTGAATTTCGGTAGAGACGGAATACATAAAATTGAACCGATATCCATTCAGTTCCCTGCCAAATACTCCTATGGTACGGCTGAAAGGAGAATGTTACCGTTGATTTTGAGCTGGGCCTCAACAGTGCACAAAATGCAGGGTAGTACTGTAGACTATGCGGTAGTTAATCTAGGACCTGCACTCTTTGCTGATGGACAGGCATATGTTGCTTTGAGTCGTGTAAGATTATTAGACGGCTTGCAAATTGAAGAAATAGACAACGTAAAGTTAACAGGAAAGAAACCTTGTAACACTGAGGCAGTAATAGAAATGGAGAGAATATGAAATTACCACCCGAATCAAGTCAAATAGCCTTAACTCTTTTTTTGTCAAGGTTGATACATCCATCAAGATTGGCATATATTTCTATTACTTCATTTATCAAGTTTGGTAACTCTTTCTGATCTATCAAAATAATTAAAAAGGTATTAAAATAGTAATATTGTTATTAAATATCTCGTTTAAAAAAATGACTACGTTCTATTTTTGTAATTTAACGTTATGATCAAATAAAGGTAAACTGTTAAATAATTTATGTAGCATGTTAGTAAGTGGAATTAATGTTTGAATAAATATATGCTATAGCCTTGAAATAATTTAAAGAGGTTTAATTATACAAAGCAATGGTAATATACATGTTTATATAACTAAAAAGCAGAAAATAAAATATATATATAAAAAAAAACTTTTTAAAGCACATGCTTTTATCAAATGTACTAAAATGCAAAAAATAACCATTCTATACTTCTTGAAAACTGACTTTTGTAACATTACCTTTTCCTCCACTTGCCCCTTGAATTCTTTTCTTTTCAACTACTTTGAAATATGTTGAATATACTTTTGTTGGAACTGACTAAAAATAAAAGCGTGGGGCGCTCACACATGATATCTAAAACCTTAATGTCTTCTTTTATCATCTTGAAATGTTAAATAATTCTTAATAAATCTTAAATATAATATCAATAATAAGCGCCCCACGCTTTTATTTTTAGTCAGTTCCAACAAAAGTATATTCAACATATTTCAAAGTAGTTGAAGAGAAAAGAATTCAAGGGGCAAGTGGAGGAAAAGGTAATGTTACAAAAGTCAGTTTTCAAGAAGTACAGAATGGTTATTTTTTGCATTTTAGTACATTTGATAAAAGCATGTGCTTTAAAAAGTTTTTTTTTATATATATATTTTATTAATTATTAAAAACATTGTATAGTTTTAAGTTTCATATGCGTTATATACTTTTAATTTTTAAATGTATTAAATAGTTTTCATTTTTAAATACGTTACATATTTTTAATTTTTAAATACATTATAATTTTCATTTTTTAAATACGTTATATATTTTTAATTTTTAAATGAATTATATACTTTTTCTTTTTAAATATATTATATATTTTTTTTCATTTTAATAAGTATCTTATATTTTCATTTTTAAATTCATTATATATTTTTAATTTTTAAATATATTATATATTTTTCCTTTTTAAATACGTTATATATTTTTCATTTTTAAATGTATCGTATATTTTCATTTTTCAATACAGATTATATTTTAAATTATTAAATATATTATATATTTTTCCTTTTTAAATACGTTATACATTTTTCCTATTTAAATACATTATATATTTTTTATTTTTAAATTCATTATACATTTATACTGTTAAATACATTATACATATTTTTTATTTTTAAAATCAATATGTGTTTCATTTTTAAATACATTATAGAATTTTCATTTTTCAATACATTATACATTTTTATTATTCAATACATTATCTATATTTATATTTTTAAATACGTTATATGCTTTTCACTTTTAAATATATCAGATACTTTTAATTTTTCAATTCATTATATATTTCCTATTTTAAATACATTATATATTTTTCATTTTTTATTACAAAAACTATATATCTAATCAATTGAAAAACGTCCTAGGAATGTGAAAAATTGTACTTTATAATACGGTCCCTTTCATTTCAACACATTCAATAATCGAGTAAATATTTTTTTATCGAAGAAGTAAGTATGAACGATAAATATTTTTTAAAATCTTTTTTTACTGTAATTTGGGACGCGGCAATCAAGTTTAGAGAAATGAGTGAAGTGATCGCACCGTACTCATCCTATTTTCTGCGCCAATGCGCAAAGCAAAAGCAGTGCCACTCGCTAGTTTCCATGGGAACGTCCTCTCTCTGGTTTCTCAAGATTTTGACAAATAGGAGCTATTTTCCCTTTCTTCGTGCATATAATAACCTTCTTTAAGAAGGGAAATGCTGTATTTGTTTATAGTCAATTTATGTGATTTAATTTTGACTAAAAACGCGGAAAGAGTTTAAATATGTAGAAAATAATATACACTGCCCTGTAAAAAAAGGGTACTTAAAATGAGTACCTGATTCTACTCGTTTTTCTTTGAGTACAATTGCATCGTAAATGATCGATGAAGTACCCAAATTTAAGTAACCGTACTTTCTCAAAAATGAGCGGTATGTTTTAATATTGCTAATCTCAGCTTCTGTTCGAACATTCTTAACAAAGCGACCTGGCAAACTTAAAATAGTTGTTCAGAATTTGGTTTTCCACGTGATTTGATGTCGATTGCTTAAATGGAAACTAAGTTATTACAAATGAATCATCTTACTTCCCATTATTTTGACACAACATGTTTACATGTCTTCTGTTTATAACTTCTTCACGTCGCCCTGATAGTACAACGGATAAAGAACTTGACTACAGTGAAATAGGATATGTGTTCGATTCATGGTTATAATTTGACATTTAAGTTATTTATGAAGGTAACCCACGTAGGCAACAACTGCTATTTTTATTCATTTTTACTGATTTCACTTATTTTTGAGTACACGTTATTTCTAAAAATGAAACTTATGTATTCAGAACTCGAATGTACTGAAAAATGAGTACATTTGTGGTGACAGCGCTCCGCTTCATCGGACGGCAACCACAGCATTCCCGCTTCATCGGACGGCAACCACAGCATTCAATAATATTTGTTAACTGCCTTGTGGCAACATAAAAAAAGAAACAACGTTTTCTTTTACGAAGCTGTATTTTGTGAAGTAGTAAAAATGTGTTGTTTAAAAACCATTTCTTTGACTTATTAGATTACTAGGAGTGAATAGTTAATATGTGTTTAAATACCCATATTCTGGTGACCCATCGCATTCTGAGATATCTACGTGTCAAGATGCTGGAATAGTTGTGAAGTGTATCTGCAAGTTTTTTTCCTGGACTGCAACTGTCGGTAGCAAGTTTTATATTTACTTTCTTTTCTTGTGTAGTTTATGAAAAATGTCTCAAACTGATTCGAAAGAAACTGGCGTTGTCAACGCAGAATTGGCACGTGTAGCATTTAAAGCACCGCCGTTTTGGCATACCGACCCTGAACTATGGTTTTCGCAAATTGAATCCCAATTTTTCGTGTCGGGAATATCCGAAGATTCGACTAAGTTCCATTGTGTTATTGCAGCTTTGGATTCGAAAGTTTTATTATGTGTCAGAGATGTTATCAGTTCACCTCCTGATAAGGATAAATATAAAGCTTTAAAGCAACGTATAATTACGCAGTATTCGCAAACCGAAACTTCCAGATTAAAATTACTTTTGCAGGATTTACATTTGGGTGATCAACGCCCCTCTCATTTACTTCATGAAATGCAAAATTTAGCGGCAAACAAAATTGGAGATGATATTTTACGTGCTCTTTGGTTACAAAGATTACCCGCTAATATTCAGCAGATTTTGTCTGTGTGTAAGGATGAATTAACTGACTTAGCACAGATTGCCGATAAAATTAATTAAGTAACTGTCGATACTCCAACTGTTTCCGAGATTTCGGATAAGGATTTAACTTTACAATCTTTGCAAAATTCAATCACTGAATTGTCGAAAGAAGTGCAACGCTTGTCCCGGAGTAGTATTAGAAATCCACGCGGTCGAAACTCGCGATCCAAAAGTTTCAATTCTCGTGAAAGAAATATTTCTGGTGATACTTTAAAGAAAGGCAAACTATGTTGGTATCACAACCGCTTTGCTGAAAAGGCGAGAGATTGCATTAAACCTTGTCAGTGGTCGGAAAACTAGTCGGCTCATCTGTTTCTGCGACGACGGATGTCAGCCAACTGCATAGTCGCTTATTTATATTTGACAAGACGTCCGGTTTACGATTTCTTGTCGATAGTGGCGCGGCTGTTAGTTGTTTTCCAAAGAAATTAACGAATGTTCGAGAACCGCACGACTTGTGTTTATATGCTGCAAATGGCTCCAGAATTTTGACTTATGGCAAAAAGCATATTGAATTGGATTTAGGATTGCGTAGATGTTTCCCATGGGCTTTTGTGATAGCCGATACTTCACAGCCTATTTTGGGAGCTGATTTTTTAGAACGATTTGGGCTATTGTTGGATATTAAAAATAGATTACTTATTGATAATATAACGTCCCTTACGTCTAAAGGAGTTTCAATTCCTGGTCCTTCGATAGGGTTAACTCCAATTTCCAAAGATTCCCCATATTTTGAAATTCTACAAAAATTTCCCAAACTTTTTACTTCTGACTTAAATGCTGAACCTAAAACCCATAATGTAACTCACCGTATTGAGACAAAGGGTGCACCTGTTTGTTCAAAAGTCAGACGTATTTCTCCAGAAAAACTTATAATTTTGAAAAGGGAGTTTAAAATTTTGTTACAACAGGGAATAATTAGACCATCAAAAAGTCAATGGTCCAGTCCAATTCATATGGTTCCAAAAAAGAACAATTCTTGGCGCATTTGTGGTGATTTTCGCCGTATTAATGCTATTTCTTTAGCAGATAGATACCCATTGCCAAACATACAAGATTTTTCGTATAACCTAGCTGAAAAAACCATATTTTCAAAAATTGATTTAACTAAAGCATATAATCAAATTCCGATTGAACCGGCAGATATTGAAAAAACCGCAATTATTACACCTATTGGCTTATTTGAGTACGTTTTCATGCCTTATGGGTTAA
The DNA here is from genome assembly GCA_963932185.1 of Troglohyphantes excavatus. NCBI lineage: Eukaryota > Metazoa > Arthropoda > Arachnida > Araneae > Linyphiidae > Troglohyphantes > Troglohyphantes excavatus. The sequence goes on along the minus strand of OZ010674.1, from coordinate 63,090,075 downwards.
GAAATGCTGCGCAAACATTCCAGCGTTTCATGGATAATGTATTGCGAGAGCTTGATTGCTGTTTTGTATATCTAGACGATATTTTAGTTGCTTCAGATGATAGTGAAACTCATAAATCTGACCTCGCTAAAGTATTTCAGAAACTTTCTGAGTATGGTATCTCAATTAATTTAGATAAATGCATTTTTGGTCAGGAAAAGTTGTCTTTTTTGGGTTTTCAAATTTCTGCTGAGGGAGTTTCCCCTCTTCCTGAGAAAGTTGAAGCATTGGTTAATTATCCATTTCCTGAAACTGTAGACGCATTACGTCGCTTTTTGGCTATGTTAAATTTCTACCATCGTTTCATGAAGAAAGCTGCGGAAATGCAGATTTGTTTACATGATTTGATCAATGGTAAACCTAAGAAAGACAAATCTCAAATTATTTGGACAGACTCCGCCAAATTGGCATTTTCGACCTGTAAAGAAATCATTTCTGAGGCTACTCTTTTAGCCTACCCCAGGTTAGATGCAAAATTATCCCTTATGGTCGATGCTTCTTCAATTGCTATCGGAGGTGTCCTCCAGCAGCATATTGATCAAAAAGTTGAACCACTTGGTTTCTTTTCGAGAAAGCTTACAACCCCTGAACAAAAATACAGTACGTTTGACAGAGAATTGCTTGCTATTTATTCAGCAATTCGACATTTTCGCTATATGATTGAAGGTCGTGATTTCACAGTTTTCACAGATCACAAACCTTTAACATATGCATTAACACAATCCGGGGATAAACACTCGCCTCGTCAGAGTAGACATTTAGAATTTATAAGCCAATTTACAACTGATATACGCTTTATTACCGGTAGCCAAAATTCTGTAGCTGATGCTTTTTCAAGAGTTTCGGAAATTAACGTTGAGGGTTTTATCGATTTTGATAATATGTCTCAAGCACAAACGACCGATGAGGAGCTAAAATCCCTTCTCGAGTCCGATACTGGTCTTAAATTGAGACCATTGACCTTTCCGAATTCCAAATGCGAGATTTTTTGCGATGTATCCACTGATGTTGTTAGACCTTATGTACCAGAAAATTTTCGTCGTCAGGTTTTTGATAGCATCCACAACATATCGCACCCTGGAATCAAAGCTACAACTAAATTAGTTAAGCAAAGATATATTTGGAAATCCATTGCAAAAGACTGTCAAGATTGGTGTAAGACTTGCCTTGCATGTCAAAAGTCCAAAGTGCACAGGCATACCAAATCCCCACTAGGAACACTTCCGTTACCCCAAGTTCGTTTTGCACATGTCCATTTGGACATCGTAGGACCTTTGCCACCATCGCAGGGAATGCGTTATATTCTAACATGCATAGACCGCTACACAAGATGGCCGGAGGCATATCCTTTGGAAAATCAGACTTCCGAAACAATTGCTGAAACATTTATTTATGGATGGGTTTCGCGCTTCGGAGTGCCTGATACCATAGTTACAGACCGAGGAGGTAATTTTGAGAGTGACCTCATGAAATGCCTTTCTCAGTACCTAGGGATCCACAAGTCTCGTACCACTGCATACCATCCCCAGAGCAACGGTCTTGTTGAGCGTTTCCATCGGCAGTTAAAAGCTTCAATAAAGTGTTGTAATACAGAGAAATGGACACAAGTTCTGCCCCTGATACTTTTAGGAATACGCTCAAGTCTGAAGGAGGACATTTCCGCTACACCTGCGGACATGGTTTATGGCTGTACCTTAAGGCTCCCTGGAGAGTTTTTTAGGAATACATCCGTTGATAACATTCCTACAAGACATGCCTTTCTCCAGTCTTTACGCGAGTCGATGCAGCAGCTGAGACCAGTGCCAACTTCGAGTCATGGATCGGTCAAAGTGTTCATTCATCGTGACTTGGCGTCGTCAAAATACGTCTTTGTGCGCGTTGATTCAGTACGAAGACCCCTTACACAGCCATATCACGGACCATATTTGGTTATTTCTCGTAGTGAGAAATATTTCACTGTTGAAATAAACTCTAAACAGAGCAACATATCTCTGGACAGACTGAAACCTGCGTATCTCATGAATGATCCGGCGCAAGAACTTAACACACAAAGTTCTTTTGGCAGCACTGTCACCCGCTACGGAAGAGTTTCCCGCCCAGTTGTGCGTTTCTCAAGTGATCAGCCAACTTGACTCGGGGGGGAGTAGTGTGGTGACAGCGCTCCGCTTCATCGGACGGCAACCACAGCATTCCCGCTTCATCGGACGGCAACCACAGCATTCAATAATATTTGTTAACTGCCTTGTGGCAACATAAAAAAAGAAACAACGTTTTCTTTTACGAAGCTGTATTTTGTGAAGTAGTAAAAATGTGTTGTTTAAAAACCATTTCTTTGACTTATTAGATTACTAGGAGTGAATAGTTAATATGTGTTTAAATACCCATACATTTTACTTATTTTTGAGTACCTATTTTTAACAGTGTAGTCTGGCAGCTATCGGGCTTTTAATTAAACTATTAAGTTGCATGCAACTAGAAAACTTAAATTGCATATGCTCATTGAGCAACTTTTAATTGCACAAAATTTTCAAAAACTTTTTGTTCGCTGCCTATATAACAGCTTTTTTAAAAAAATGGTAGTTTAGCGATTTTGTATGGACTACTGCAATACCATTTTGGAGATTTTTCGTCTTTACTTTGGCGACTTATAAATATGAGACCTGGCATCCCTGTGTTGGAAGCAATTAAATAATCTACCACAGTTGACGTGTGATTTGTTTCAGTTGATAAACAGTTGCAGAGTAATTAATGTTCGAACGTGGTTAGCCTTAAAGTTTCATAACAAGTCGAGCACGGTTTTAACATGGTGGTTTTTAAAATTTTCATATTGGTTTACGGGTTATGAGTATTCATATACAGATACTCACCCCTCTTACCCCCTTTCCCTACCTTCAACTTGCGTATTTTTATGCTATATGATACATTAAAAAAATAATAACGTTTTTCAATTTATTCTATAGGGAATTTCCAAATGGAAGAAGTTATGGTTAAAGACGTATGCACATAAATACATGAATTTGACAATTGGATTGAAAATGCATAGATTTTCATCTGCAATTAATGGGGGAAACACAGGCTTATTTAATATTAGATGAGTCATCCGTATGATCTAGTAAAAATCATAGAGTAATGATATAAATAGAGAAATAAAAATGCTGATTTCCGTGTGTCCAACATTGAAACCACGTGATAAGTGGAAATGCCAATTCATCCATGCGCCAATATTACTTGGCAGGCCTTGGCGACTTTAAGAACTAAACGAGATCGAAGTATTGTAATAAGGTTTTGTGTTTAATTTTGTATTTAAATATCGTTTTTTTGAACGAGTGCCACAATTTAAGGGAGTTTAACAGATATATTAAGGATATTTTTCTTATTTTGTAGTTTTGAAATAATTGCGTTACGTTTTTATGTAAACAATTTACCATAAGCGAAGTTCTTTCAATAGTTATTTTGTATACTTCAATAAGAAAATATAAACAATAAAACCTGAGAAATATAAAGAGTTTCGCTTCTTCGAGTATTGAACACAAATAAAATATTTTCGTTTCGTTAATGAAGAGGAAATATTTAGCTCATATTGTTTGAAAATAAGTAAATACGTACATATATGTTAAAAAGTTGAATACGGGCAGAACTCCTTATCATCAAAAAAGAAGAAAGTGCGCCAAATTTGAAGCTCCTGCAGATGTCTGACCGCCAAATGTGGCTGCGCTATAACCACGTGATTAGGTTTTTCTTTTCAATGTTGACACCGCGGCCTTACGAGAGTCTGGCATTGAAGGCGCTCTCTATTTAATATTACAACTCTCTGGTAAAAACGTCTTAATTTTAAAAATTAATCGAGCAGTTATCCTATATATGTCACTCGTTGCCGATTTTTTTTATTCGATAGTCTCTGCACCGAAAAATAATTATGTCTGGAAGGCATGTTTAATGACATCTTATGAGAGATTAAAATTTATAAAAATAAATATCCATTTAATGGGACATGGTACCGTCTAAACTTTTTTTTATTTTTCACATTTTGAATAAAATTTTTAATATATGTTTGTTTGTTTTTAATTTTGTATAAAAGAGCAATAGCTCACACACAATTTCCATAATTGTTTGTATTTTTTTTTTATGAAATTTAAACCGTTTCAATGTTTCTAAGCTTTTTAAATATTTATACTTTCACCAACGTTTTCCTCGGATCTTTTAAACTATAATACATAATAATTGACACTACAATTTTGTATACTACATATATTTGATTTTAATATAAATATTTATTCATAATATAATAATATAAATATTTATTCATAATATAATAATATAAATATTTATTCATAATATAATAATATAAATATTTATTCATAATAGATTAATAAAATTAATATAAATATTTATTCATAATAGAATAATACAATTAATATAAATATTTATTCATAATAGAATAATACAATTAATATAAATATTTATTCATAATAGAATAATACAATTAATATAAATATTTATTAATAATATAATATTATATATTATAATTAATATAAATATTTAATAATAATATACTAATATCATATAATATAATTAATATAAATATTTGTTAATAATATAATATCATATAATGATCATAATATAATAATCATAATATAATATCATATAATATAATATTCATAATATAATATCATATAATATAATATTCATAATATAATATCATATAATATTCATAATATAATATCATATAATATAATATTCATAATATAATATCATATAATATAATATCATATATAATATTCATAATATAATATAATATAATATAATTTTCATAATATAATATTCATAATATAATATCATATAATATAATATTCATAATATAATATCATATAATATAATATTCATAATATAATATCATATAATATAATATCATATAATTTTCATAATATAATATCATATAATTTTCATAATATAATATCATATAATTTTCATAATATAATATCATATAATTTTCATAATATAATATCATATAATATAATATCATATAATATTCATAATATAATATATAGTCTCCATTCATAATAATCGCGACATTATAAAATTTAGCACATTCTTTGATCCATGCCGTTTTTAACAGACTGACAACGAAAAAGTGCAAATCGTTTTCTTAAAAAATGACGCAATCTAAGACACGAAATACCCATTGTACTCATTTTTGAGTAAAAGTCTTAAATTTATGCATTCGTAGCTATGATAAGCATCGAACCTTCTCAACAATAACTACATTTTAATTATATTTGATTAAGAATCCTTAATAAGCAAACACTATCTTTTGTGAAGAAAAAAAGAAAATTACACACGAAAAACAAAACCCATTTTACTCTCCATCTTATTTTCTATAAAAAAAAAAAAGAAGAACCCGGAAAGTAAAGCGAGCAAAGAAAAGAAAAAAATACAATTTTCATTTTCGTCCTTTCTTGAACTTCTTCTTCCTTTTGTGAAGTTGGGAAAAGGGCGGGAAACGTTGACCTACCTACTGCCGCTGCCGAATTCAGCGGTCTGAAACGGTCAAGGGCAACATCGCAATTTCACGCTCATCCAGCTGCACATGCTGCACTTCCACACCTGTTGCCCAGACTTTGATGTCTCTAGAGAAACTGAATAAATATGTGATGTATGGCATCTAAAAACTTATTTTTCAGGTAAAAATTATCTTCAGGGGTATCACAATAGTTTATTTGGTGTGTTAATTGATTCGTTTATTTTAGAAGCGCCATAACTGCTATTGAGTTAACATTACACTTTATGGGATTTCAGAAATAAGAGATTCAATTAACATCGCACTATAGTTGTATATTTTGCGTCACTATTAGGTTTGGTTTGGTTTGTTTAATTAACGTCGCACTAGAGCTGCACAGTGGGCTATTGGCGACGATTCGGGGCCTATCTCGAAGGAAAGACCCGGGAACGGTGCTTTGTATTTTTGAACCATGGTCAGATGACGAGGACAACACCTGAGCTGGCACCCGACGCAACCTCAATAGGCGTCAGGACATTGGACCCCGATCAGATGTATCGTGCACCAGTCCCGTATACACGCCAGTATAATTTGTTGGATGTTATGGACGACTTTCTAGTATTTTTGTACCGAAGCTGGCAGCCCTCCGATCGCAAGATCACTACTTTTTTACTTTTCTTTGTCAAGTCCATCGCACGGATTCGAACCACCAATCCTCTTATTAGTATCTGTATGCCTTATCCACTGAGCAACTGGGGCTCTGTAACTATTAGACAATATTTGTTTGTAAAAGTCACAGTTATGACCAAACGCATTGTTGGATTTTCTTTAAATGTGACATGTATTTTTCTTGATCATTAAACACAACGTATATATGTGGTTTTTATCAGATTTTTTTTTTTAGTCGCCAGGGCTACTGTTTCCAGAACTACTAGTAATTGATAGAGCTTTGGCGAGGTCATGTTATAACCCGATCACTCAGCATTTGGTAAGTTAGTAAATTTGTTTGTTACACAGTGACGGGAGCCGGTAAATTTGGCAACGGTAAATTTGGCGGAATCGTGCGAGTGGTCGACCATACAGTGCATAACACACATGTAGGGGAAAAGATTGGAATGGATGGAATTATGCTGTCTATAGGTCCTTTCTCTACTACAAATATAATTTAAGCTAAAACTCAATTTAAATAAGAAAAACGCCGGAGACCACAATTGCCCGGAGCCTTAAATCGATGTTTGGAGTTTGCGACATTAGCTCACTGTACGTGCGTGTGCATAAAACTGTTTCCGAGATGCCATGTATGACACAATTCAAACAAAAAGAAAAGCAGGGCCTTGCCGCCAATTTTAGGAATCGCGACAAAAATAGAAGAATCGCAATGTAAAATAATCGCGACAAGGAGTATCGTAAATTAGGAATTGAATATAAATCCAAGCAGGAGAGAAAATGTCTTCCCTCTGTTTGTGTTACGCAATATAGGGACAACCCCTCTTACGATTCCGCCAAATTTACCTCCGCCAATTTAAATACATCCCGCAGTGACGGCCAATCACGTTGTACGATTTTCTTCAAACTGGGGATGAATGATCCTTGCAATCACTAAACGACGGAGTTTTTTTTTTCTTTGTCTCAAAGTATGCTGTTCCCAGAACTATTAGTATTACAAGTTTTGCAATGTGCAATATATTATTATAAACTATTTTTAATATAGAAATATATTTACAGATGAACTGGCTTAATTATTCAGAATATTTAAAATTAAAAATAATAATTAATAAGTTCCCGGTAAATATTTATTCAATCTACATGTTTAAAAATGTAATTACTGAAATACAACAATAAAAACTGGAAAAGAGAAATATTGCAAGTATTATTATTAAATAGAAAGTCAGATAATAAAATTCCATTATTTTTTTCAACATATTTGAATACCATGGAATCAATCCTATGTCTAATCAAATTTAATTTCAGATATTTTTTTAATGTTTATCTAAATTTGTGTTATTATTATTCAAATATAAAATTATATGACTAAATAATTTTATTAAATATTTTAATCAAATAAAATGAACTTTACATTTTCCTTAGTGATACAATATGTTAGCTTATTTGCTGATGAAATAATTAGAATTTTATCGGAATTTCAAATTGCATAAAATTCGGAAATGCGGAATTTCAATTGTTGTAAAGGACGATTATGATGTATCTGTGTTATATGTAGCTTGCAATGTTCATTTATTCTAATAAATGTCAGAAAATTAATTATAATTTGTCAGAAAATTAATTATAATTTGTCAGAAAATTAATTATAATTTGTCAGAAAATTAATTATAATTTGTCAGAAAATTAATTATAATTTGTCAGAAAATTAATTATAATTTGTCAGAAAATTAATTATAATTTGTCAGAAAATTAATTATAATTTGTCAGAAAATTAATTATATATAATTTAACATAAGTTTTTAATTTAATTTATTCTTTTTATATTATACAAAGAAATATCGAAGACCAACCACAGGCTCAATGTCGAGCAAAGTTGGTCCGGCCTGCTGTATCCTAACTATTTCCGAATGAATATTTAACTTGGATATGAATATTTAACTTGGATATGAATTAGAACTGAATCTGAACTATGTGGGTATAGCTGAAGTAAAACAATGATCCTTTAGTTTCACTAAAAGTAAGACAAAAGGGTCATTCGACAATACCGAAAGACTTTTGCTTGAACAATATTGTATATTGCCGTCTATGTTCGGAATTACACCGTATTATAGTGGGAAATATATAAAATGGAACGAATATAATATACAAACAATCATCATAGGTTTTGCACAGCATTTGCCAAAAAGCCAGATTCGTTCTTGGGTTCCGCAAGTGGTCTGGTAGGAAGGGAACCGAGTCCATAATGGGATAGTTAAAAGTTCAAACCTCGAATCAAAATATGTATCTGGTACCCAGATTATTTTCGACTACTTGGCTAGAAAGTATAAATTCCGCGGTTACTATTTTAGCTTCAATGAATGCGATTACCAAGATGGTGGTCTCGCCAATTTCGTTAGGAGCCGTACATTAATTATTTCGCATAATTATGAAATGAGTCTGGGAGAATTAAAATATGTATCTGGTACCCAGATTATTTTCGACTACTTGGCTAGAAAGTATAAATTCCGCGGTTACTATTTTAGCTTCAATGAATGCGATTATCAAGATGGTGGTCTCGCCAATTTCGTTAGGGGCCGTACATTAAATATTTTGCATAATTATGAAATAAGGTTGGGAGAAACAAAATGTGTAGCTGGTACCTATATTATTTTCGACTACCTGGCGAGAAAGTATAAATTCTCCGGTTACGATTTTAGCTTCAATGAATGCGATTACCAAGATTGTGGTCTGGCCAATTTCATCTGGGGCCGTACATTAATTATTTCCCATAATTATGAAATGAGTCTGGGATAATCAAAATATGTAGCAGGTACCTATATTATTTTCGACTACTTGGCAAGAAAGTATAAATTCCCCGGTTACGATTTTAGATTCAATGAATGCGATTACCAAGATGATGGTCTCGCCAATTTCATCTGGGGCCGTACATTAATTATTTCCCAAAATTATGAAATGAGTCTGGGAGAATCAAAATATGTAGCAGGTACCTATATTATTTTCGACTACTTGGCAAGAAAGTATAAATTCCCCGTTTACGATTTTAGATTCAATGAATGCGATTACCAAGATGATGGTCTCGAAAATTTAATCTGGGGCCGTACATTAATTATTTCACATAATTTTGAAATGAGTCTGGGAGAATCAAAATATGTAACGGGTACCTATATTATTTTCGACTACTTGGCGAAAAAGTATAAATTCCTTGGTTACGAATTTAGCTTCAATGAATGCGATTACCAAGATGGTGGTCTCGCCAATTTCGTTAGGTTCCGTACATTAATTATTTCCCATAATTATGAAATGAGTCTGGGAGAATCAAAATATGTAGCGGGTACCTATATTATTTTCGACTACTTGGCAAGAAAGTATAAATTCCCCGGTTACGATTTTAGATTCAATGAATGCGATTACCAATATGATGGTCTCGCCAATTTCATCTGGGGCCGTACATTAATTATTTCCCATAATTATGAAATGAGTCTGGGAGAATCAAAACATGTAGCGGGTACCTATATTATTTTCGACTAAATGGCGAAAAAGTATAAATTCCTTGGTTACGAATTTAGCTTCAATGAATGCGATTACCAAGATGGTGGTCTCGCCAATTTCGTTAGGTTCCGTACATTAATTATTTCCCATAATTATGAAATGAGTCTGGGAGAATCAAAATATGTAGCGGGTACCTATATTATTTTCGACTACTTGACGAAAAAGTATAAATTCCCCGGTTACGAATTTAGCTTCAATAAATGCGATTACCAAGATGGTGGTCTCGCCAATTTCATTAGGTTCCGTACATTAATTATTTCCCATAATTATTAAATGAGTCTGGGAGAATCAAAATATGTAGCAGGTACCTATATTATTTTTGACTACTTGGCGAGAAAGTATAAATTCCGCGGTTACTATTTTAGCTTCAATGAATGCGATTACCAAGATGGTGGTCTCACCAATTTCATCTGGGCCGTACATTAATTATTTCGCATAATTATGGAACGAGTCTGGGAGAATCAAAATATGTGAGCGGGTACCTATATTCTTTTCGACTACTTGGCCAGAAAGTATAAATTCCTTAGTTGCGATTTTAGCTTCAATGAATGCGATTGCCAAGTTGGTGATCTCGCCAATTTCGTTAGGGGTCGTGGTCGTACATTAATTATTTTGCATGCTTATGAAATGAGGCTGGGAGAAACAAAATGTGTAGCTGGTGCCTATATTATTTTCCTCTTCTTGGCGAGAAAGTATAAATTCTGCGGTAACGATTTCAACTTCAATGAATGCGATTGCTTATTTTTCCTGTTATCTTTACACCATGGTACGAAGTAATATAAAGGTTTCTGACCTCCAGCATATCTTTATTCATTTCTAAATTTACATTTTTACCCAAATGTACCATTATACAATTAACAAACGAACAAGTTACCGAGAACAAGAGCAGAGCATTTGCATATATAGGTTAAGCATTCTGCCATTGTCAGGCACCGCAATCCCCCGAACATCTCCCATTCTTCGCAGACAACAACAACAAGGGATTCCGAACCAAAAACAAGGGTTAGTTAACGACCGAATACAACCAGACAGATACCCAGACGCAGATAGTTTCTTGAAAGGAAAACACCTGGAAGAAGAATAGCCAACACACACGCCCGATAATCTGATAGTATTATTAAAAAAATGGAATACTTGTCTAAGTTGCGGATGAGAAAAAACTCAATCGAACAATGGTCCGGCCTTCGCGATAGCTCATAAATAGAATCAAGGTAAATAATCTAATAAAGCATTTCGGCACTTCTTTTGAGATTCAGACACTATAATTGTTGCATATCCTTTACCAATCTGTTAACTCATAACCAATTAGGGATAATCGCATGGTAGATGTCTTTGGATTTCTGTTGGTGTTGGTTAAAGATGAAAGAAATGTTTTTTTCTATGTAATTTCTTTTTTTCTTCGCATATATTTCAACGGTTTGAATATTAATTGGAGCCGAAGTGAATGTGCTCTGTTTCTTATGTAAATTCAGATAACCTATTTTTGGATTTGTAGCAGGACATTTGGTAAGGGTCGAGTAATTTAGGGTTTTCTACCATATTGGTTTTGTTTTGTTAATTAACGTCGCACTAGAACTGCACAGTGGGATATTGGCTACATTCGGGACCTATATCGGAGGAAAGACCCGGGAACGATGCCTCGTATTTTTGAACCATAGTCAGATGACGAAGAAACATCTAAAATGGCACCCAACGTCTTCAATAGACGTCGGGACTCGAATTTTCGTCTCTCTCCGCCCATGGGAAAGAAAAGGAGGCCTATGTGTCGATAAAACAGACCCTTGTAGACGGAAGCACTCGGAGTACCAAAAATGGAGTACAGATGACCGACAGAGCCATACATCATGCCGCTATCTATCCTCAAACAATTCGTATTTCAGTTTGGCTCCTAAGCCCATTTATCATACCCCATTTTGCTTATCAATGCTTACACGTAGACTTATTTTTAAAAAAATTATTATATACATTTCTTAATAAAACACCTTAATGGTTTTACGTATATACGTTTTGTCTATTATTTCCCAACAACATAATTCCAAATTTTACAAAAAACAAACACAATACAAAGATCAATGTAAAACCAACCCGAATTTTCGACAATGGTCTAAATCATACAACTATTTTTTGTTAGAATAATTAAATATACTCAAGAGAAAAAAATCAGCATCCAACTCGTTTAATATTTGAACCTGTAACATATTGCTTACAACGGCCCCTTCCGGCGACTATAACGCCCTCTACTGGTTGGCAGGATGAACTCGCCAGTCGAGAGCCAGCTTCCACCATGCTCGGTTGCATGCAGTTTGTATCTAATATTATGTGTGTGTTGTCTGTAACCTTAAATTTCAATTAAATGTGTTACAATTAAAACACAAATGGCTATTCCTTCTCTTGATCATCAAAGAACCCCATTCGTATAGCACTCACCTCAAGCAGCACAAACCTTCATTGAAACAATACCAATAAGCAGTCAAATTCGAGTATTGTATATCATATTGCTCTCTGACTTTTACACATTAGAAACAATGGGAGCCTACAAGAAAACCCCAAGTTTGTTTTATATCTGGTTTCAGATAGACAGAAAACCATCATTATTTTCTTATCATGTCGTATATGCCAAAAAGTGATGAGTATCGTATGCGCCATCATCGATGTCCAGTAACATCTCTATTCTTGTCCAACAATATACAAAGCAAAAGGGAAAGTTAAGTGTCTGCAATTCTAAGAACTTCATGTGATAAGAAAGGCCAGAGTCCTTCTCGCATTGTGTCATTGTTAGCTTGTGGTTAATAAGAAGAGATAAAGTCGTATTAACTGTAATGTAATTTGGTCTGGTTTAGTAACACATTTTAAGTGAAAGGGAAAATACCCATGCTCTTTATTTTCGCAAATCGAGTCTCCTCTAGAAATTTTACAGCGTAAAAAAATACCTGTTTTTTACAGTATATAACCATTTAAAGAGATTCTGATGTAAAATTAGAAAATTAGTTTATCATGGTAAAGCGATTTTTTAAATGTAAAATAATGTGGTCTGGTTTAGTAACACATTTTAAGTGAAAATGAAAATACCCATGCCCTTTATTTTTGCAATAAGAGTATCCTCTGGAAATTTTACAGCGTAAAAAATTATATGTTTTATTTACAGTATATACCTATTCTTAGAAATTCTGATGTAAAATTAGTTTATCATGGTAAAGCGATTTTTTAACTGTAAAATAATTTGGTCTGGTTTAGTAACACATTTTAAGTGAAAAGGAAAATCCCCATATTTTTATTTGCGCCAAAAAAATATTCTCCATAAATATTACATCGTAAAAATTATCTTTTTTTTACAGTATATACCTATTCTTAGAGATATTGTTGTAAAATTTGAAAATAGTTTATCATGGTAAAGCGAGTTTTTAACTGTAATATAATATATCATGTTAATCGATTTTGTAAATGTAATATAATTTGGTCTGGTTTAGTAACACATTTTAAGTGAAAGGAAAAATACCCATACTTTTCATTTGCGGAAAATATATCTCTCCAGAAATTTTACAGCGTAAAAATTATCAGTTTATTTACAGCATGTACCTATTCTTAGAGATTCTGATGTAAAATTAGAAAATTAGTTTATCATGGTAAAGCGATTTCTTAACTGTAAAATAATTTGGTCTGGTTTAGTAACACACTTTTAGTGAAAAGGAAAATACACATATTTTTATATCCGCCAAATAAATATCCTCCAGAAATTTTACAGCGTAAAAAATATCTGTTTTTTCAAAGTATAAATCTATTCTTAGAGTTATGTCGTAAAATTTTAAAATTAGTTTATCATTTTAAAGCGAGTTTTAAACTGTAATATAATATAGCATGTTAATCGATTTTGTAAATGTAATATAATTTGGTCTGGTTTAGTAACACATTTTAAGTGAAAGGGAAAATACCTATATTTTTATTTGCGCCAAGTAAATAACCTCCAGAAATTTTACAGCGTAAAAATTATCTGTTTTTTACAGTATATACCTATATTCTTAGAGATACTGTTCTAAAATTTAAAAATTTAGTTTATCATTTTAAAGCGAGTTTTTAACTGTAATATAATATAGCATGTTAATCGATTTTGTAAATGTAATATAATTTGGTCTGGTTTAGTAACACATTTTAAGTAAAAGGAAAAATACCCATACTTTTCATTTGCGGAAAATATATCTCTTTAGAAATTTTACGGCGTAAAAATTATCAGTTTCTTTACAGCATATACCTATTCTTAGAGATTCTGATGTAAAATTAGAAAATTAGTTTATCATAGTAAAGCGATTTTTTAACTGTAAAATAATTTGGTCTGGTTTAGTATCACATTTTATGTGAAAGGAAAAATACCCTTTTTTTTATTTGTGCCAAATAAATATCCTCCAGAAATTTTACAGCGTAAAAATTATCTGATTTTTTACAGTATATACCTATTCTTTGAGATACTGTCGTAAAATTTGAAAATTAGTTTATCATTTTAAAGCGAGTTTTTAACTGTAATATAATATAGCATGTTAATCGATTTTGTAATTGTAATATAATATGGTCTGGTTTCGTAACACATTATAAGTGAAAAGAAAAATATCCATACTTTTTATTTGCGCAAAATAAATCTCTTCAGAAACTTGTTATGTAAAAAAAACGTGTAAGAAGTGTCGCTCAGTTTTCGGATTTTAGCCGACTTTTTTCCATCTAACTCAATTAAAATATACTTATAGGAAAAGTTACCATGGATCTAGAAACATGGATCTAGGATTAGCCATGACATAATACTAAAACCTAAACGAAATATAACATACATAAGATGGTAACTTCCAGATTAAAAAAAAACATTTTTAATATTACCTCTAGTTATCTACATAGGACAATTCTATACAAACTTTAGTTGTCCTCATGTAACCAGTGAGCAAAAGTAATCCCTAGACGGAAAACTAAGCTTGCGTTTTATTACTTATACAATGTATTTTACTTATACAATACATTCACAAATATAAATAAACTCTCAAATTTATTTTTTTATTTCTAAAAAATCTAAACATTTCCCGTAAAAATGAATTACAAAAATATATTTTGAATAAAGCCACCATGTCCCGAACTGATTTATTATATCTATAAATAAAAAATTACAAATTCGATAGGATTCGAAATATTTGGTCTGATTGAAAACGTTTCATATAGTAAAGAGTTCATACAGTTGTGACTAATACCCTATTTAAAATTGATTAATTGGTATATCTAATATAATGCGTATATCAATCGTTTTTGCGTCGAAATAAGATTTAAAAGGATGTTTGGAATGATCCAATATCAATCAGACCATCGATTTTAAAACGACATGTATGTTTTTAACACATCAATCTTTTGTGCGTCTTTTAACAATCGTTCGAGCACAGCAATCGCTAACAAATGAATCGTAAAGTGATTGATACTCCTGTTATCGGACAAAAGATAATCTTCCCATTCTTTCTTGCCAACTAATCCTTTACCGAAATTTCTGGTCCCAAACGATCCATGAATCGGAATCCATTGATTTATCGCCATGAATGAGACCGATTTGAACTTCGAAGTGTGTTTGCATCTAATTTTGGAAGTTATCAGATGTAGATGGATTATAACAACAGTCCCTTTAAAAGATAACTGGACATCAACGACTTGTTCCTCATATACAATTCATCGCGAATGTTTTAAAAAAACATTCGAAGTGATCTAAAAATAGTATATAAAATAGTGAGGAACTCGTATCGGTCTTTCAATTGTGTATTTTCAATTGTTCTTTGATTTTTGTGATCTTGAACGGATAAACTACGTTATAAAATTTTTTGTTGCGATTGTCTTACGTCTTGTAATTTTTTTTAACGCTTGTCAAAATGGCGATATTTGCTTTAGAATAACGTTGTCGGTGGGAATATATTATTCTGCTAAATTACTGATGTGACGTCACTTCGTTTATGGTATGTAGATGCAGATTGGTCATCTCGCAGAAACCCGTTTGATAATTCGCTGAAATTTCGAGGGGCGTTGCCCAAACTTCAATTAATAGGAGCCACACGATACTAATTCAGTGTTCAAATTAAATTGTTGTTTGTGGTGATGCAATTAGTTCTGCCTCTCCACCTGTTCCCACGCAAGATTAAGGCGCCAGTCTAGGTGCCATAAAACGTTTAAAAAGAAATCCTTGACAGAGAGTCGAGTTAGGATGTAAAAGGCCATAAATGAAAATCGACTGGGGATTTAGTTCCCATAAACCAGGCCCCCATAAAGTGAAATATAAGGTCTCTTTCATCTCGTCGGGGTCCTTTCATCTCGTCGGGGCCGAATCTTGTGAATGAGATGGTTTTACCGAATCACGGGTGTGGAATTATTATGCCTGTGAACCAATGGGACTGATCTAGGGGCTGTACCCACGCCCACCATCGACAGTACTCTTCTTCACGTAGAGACTCTCTAATAACACTTAAAAAAAACTAGTACACTGACTGACTCTCGTAGGATTAAGACCTCTCCTTTCTCTGAGATATCTCGCTCTCATATATTTTGGACGAGCACTTGACGGAGACTCTCGTAATGTTTATGTAAAAAAATCTCCATCAATCTCGTGTTTGAGAGATGCTCCGGGATAGACTGTCAGCCCCTCTTTGCCTGGTGAGTCGTGCAACCAATTGTCCTCGCACTTAAAATAAATCAGTATTTCATAAAAGTTTAAACGTTTCCTTGCTTTAATTATAGTTAAGTTTTTGCATTTTTATGCCTTTTCTTCCCAACAGGAAAATCTACGTTCCGGGTAAATTAATATTGAAATCACAAAGCAATGTATCTCTTTATCTATACGATCTAGCCAAAGTAAATAAATGTATTAATCTTAATATTAACGGTAAACTTAATGTTAATTCAAACATTGCATTCTCCGAATTTTTACATTTATACATTGTTAATCGAAAGTTAAAGCGTAACGTTCATGCTAAAATACATTGGAGTCAAGTATTTGAATGATGGGAAAACGTACTGGTATCAGTCAATATTCTGTGTAAGGGACCAAATTTCATTCATTAAATAAATTTAATCATTTATTAAATCCTTTGCGATACAATACATTCAATTTCGGTTCACATTGAACAGGTCAATTGTAAAGTTCATCTGGACATATTTTTTGTAATGATTACAGTGGTACTTAAACCTAGTAATTAACTTGAACACCTGACTAATAAAACCAATAGACCGGGAAGGATTAACCTTGCTGTAATTAGAAAGACGAGAATTTCCCATTTAAAAGTAAATCATTTTCAATCAACTTGGTGAGAATTTCGTCCATTCTGAGAAATCTCAACCTTAGTATCTCTATTGCTGGTAAATTCTTGTTTTCTAATGTTTATAAACACGTTCAAAAGCTTGTGTCATTATAAAAAACACACACTGGCATTTTGTGTATAAGTCAGACAAGCAGCCTTGTCTCTCTATTTAAAAAAAGTAAGCCCTAGGGAGAATTTCCAATCCTTCAGCTGTTATTCAGATCGTATCTCAAAAATTAAATATCATAAATTTACGAAATTAATAGAATTTGCAAAAACATGTTCGATAAACAAGACGAATATATTTTTGTTTCAATATGATTGTTAGTTTAGAAGTTATTTAATATTAAAGTGGTCGTTACTAAAATCTTGCTTACAAGTAATTTTGACCGTCAAGTTTCTCACACACTATTAAGAGGAGAAATCCAATTATTTTAGGAAATGTAGGAATAGGTTAAAACTGGAAATCCAAGTAGGCATTTTTTTTTAAAATTCGAATTATCTTTGGATTTATAAATTTTTAAAACATCTAAACACGATCCACTTATTTGAAGTTTTTCCACCCTCATTTTTTCAACGTGATTTCTAAACTTCTATAAGTAATTTAAAATTACATATTTTTTTAATCAAAAAATATATTATTGTTCGCTAAAACTTCATCCTTCCGAGCGTCAGAGGAGCAGGGGGCGGAGCCCCTCAGTTTAATAAATATTACTAAGTCAAAAAAGTACAGGCATAAGAGCTGATAAGTTACAATGTAAAAAAAGGTAGTTAAATATGAGTACCTGAACCTACTCGATTGTGCTTCAGTATAATTGCATCGGAAATGAGCGATAACGTACTTAAATTTCAGTAACCCTACTTTCTCAATAATGAGCAGTGTGATTTAATATTGCTAATATCGGCTTCTGTTCAAGTCACCTTAACAAAGCGACTTGGCAAACTTAAAATAATTGTTCAGAAGATTCTTTTCAACGTTATTTGATGTCGATTGCTTAAATTGTAGCTGAGTAAATACAACTCTATTATCTTACTCCCCATTTTTTGGCACACCTTTTTCACATTTCTTCTGTTTACAACTTCTTCGGGTCGCCCTGGTATTGCAAAGGAAAAAGCACTGGACTGTGGTGCTGTGGATCTGGGTTCTATTCACGGTTAGTTTTGGTTGTAATTGCCGATATTTATTGAAAGGGATTTATCTAGGCTAACATATGCTCTTTTTTATTCATTTTTGTGATCAAGTCTTTTTCAAAATTGAAGCTTATGTATTCGGAGCCATGATAGCACGACACGTTGCAGGAGGAGGGTTACATTGTAAATGATAGATTTCTTCCTCTTTTGGGGACTTTACTCTTTTGTTTATATATATATAGGGATTTTAAGGGATTATTTTCAATCATACTGAATCAGGGAAATAAGCTTATTGGTCAGAAATGGTTTGACCTAAGGACTTTTAATGTGGATGGACTTAAATTACTCTTGTGTGAAACTTATTGCCCATGTATGCATGTAAGCGTTTGTTACGACTAAATTAATCTTGGAATTGAAGTTGTCACAGCGAGATATTGATGGGAACTATATTGCATTAAAGAAATAAACACACAACTATGGTAGAGAAATTGAAAAGTTATGTGGAATAGTAAAAATAGTTATTTAAACACTAGGACAGATTATTATAAAACAATTAATTTAAAAGGATTAAAAATGGTGGTAGTTTAAAGAAATTTTAAATATGGTATTTTAAGAAAATGTACAGTGTAAAAGAAAAACTTACAAAACCCCCACAAAAAATGGCTTATAAAACTGAAATTATGTTTTAACAATTTATCAGTGTCCAGATATGTTCTACTCTAAAATCCAATAAAAAATTAATTAATTTAAAAAACCTACTAATTAATTTGAGTATGTTTATCTAATTATGTAACTCTTAATCTAATGACCCCGCAAATACTTTGAAGTGGTCGCAGCTTACAAACTTGATTTAGTTAGATACAAACATGACATTCTATTGTTTGTAACTTATATTGAAAAGAAAACAACCATTTAACTATTGAACAATTTTTCGGTTATTGAGTTTGAAAAAACAATCCAATATCCAGCTCAATTCACACAATGTGGAAACTGGTAATCCAATAATTACACAGAAAATACACTTATACTTTATCAATTCAGTTTATCAATAAAACGATGCAATCATTACAGGCACGCACAGGTAAACACTATAGAGCACACGAGCGAAAACAACAAAGCATTTCTTCCTATTTCAATTCAATTCCCTGCCAAACCCAATTGAGTCGCCAACGAATTCCCGACACCATTGTTGTTCCTTTCGATTACAAAACACCCTCACGCCAAGTGGGCAGGTTGGCGCTGCTAAGTGGTGCAAGTAAAAAAACCGAGTTCTGAAATAAGAGTGTTTAAAGTTTGCAACTTTCCTTGGCTGTAATGTTAAGTGGATCTGCATTCAATTCATTATTGGGAAATCTATTACACTAGGAATCACGCCCCTTGGCCAAATCATAGATCTAGATGTCTAGTGATGGAAAATGGTCTTGGTTCATTTTCGGATTTTTGGACTTGCGCCACTTGGCGAAGTTTTGAGCTACGGCTTCCAAATGAAAAGGGGTAAAGTACGCCCCAGAAAAAGAATGGGGCTGTTTAGAGAATGCGATCTGTCTCGAAATCATAAAAGGATTTTAGATGTTGAAAGAAAGAAATCAACCGCACCCAATAATGCACATTGCTGTTGCCGAAAATCTTTCGAAAAAACTGACCTTGCGCGGGAATTTTGAGATTTACCGTACTTGGGTGGGGTTTTTCGAACAATGGTTCATGGCGTTTTTACAGGTTTTATTCTTATCAACCAAATAGAAGGAGCGGATTTTTTATTTTTAAAAAAATAAAACTGAAATGGTGATGTGGGGATAAAAAGAATCCAAAATGTTAAATCTTTAATAGTTTTCAAATGCACTTTTAACTGAATTAATACTACAACTGAGCCTTCCAATTTCAAAACTTGTTAAATTCAAAATTTTGAAAATCGTGATTTTCGCGCCAATTTGTTCTTTGAACCGACCGCTATAGGTCTCAATAGCTCAAACAGTTAGAAAACACTCCCACATTGACAAACAATAATAAATTAGTATTTAGAAAGTTTTAAACGAGCGCACACGTTTACTACCATCTTAGCCTACAATTGTAGACTTGGGATATGATTAAATTTTATCATCGCGATTAATCGTCAGCCAATAATCGGTATTTTCAAAAAGATTTATATATCCAATTAATCGGTATTCTAATATATCGATATATAAATAATGTTGGTATATCGATATTCTCTGAATAGAAGAATAAGTACAATAAAAAAATAAGTAAACACAAATATGTACAACTTAGGCCCATTTTACACGAACGAGTAAAACGCGCGTAAGATCCTCAGTGTTTCCAGAAATCATAACTTCTTAGTTCACCGAGAACCTCGCGCGCGCTTTTCTCGTTCGTGTAGATCGGAACCATTTTGTTTTTCCCCTTTATTATTCAAAATATAGAAACTTTGCAACTATAGTTGAGGCCCACGCGCATGAGCTTCTCGGTAATTTGAGGATTCATACCACGTGTTACGAATTCTCGAATCACCGAGAAGCTCTCGAACGTTTTCGTCGTTCGTGTAGAAGGGGCTTTAATCTAAAGCCGGCGCCACATATGCGGTATTCGCCGAATACCGAGCGACTCGCCTTAACCCGAGCGACTCGCCATAACCCGAGCGATTTACAATTACTTGCTCGGATTACAAAAACCTGAGCAACTGGGCTTCTTGCGAGTATACTTGCCGATTTCAGAACATTTATTCGCAGTAGGAAGCAATAGTTTTATGATGGAAAAATATTCTATTTTATTAACAGATTTGTACAATATAAATATATTTTAATACTTTTATGTTCTTTAAAAACATATTTTTAATTTGTGATAATTACAATGAAATTTTTTTTTAATTGGAAATCAGTTGTTTTTATTTGTTTTACATTTTCATTATGCTCATAGCCGTTTGCGAGTGCAATATTTTATTATTATTTTCATAGATTCCAGAATGCCATGCACATGGAGATTCCTTGAAACAGTTGAAATTTTGTAGCATAGAATATGGAAAATTTACAAGAAACAGTGTATCTTAATTCCGTTTGTACACTTAAAAATGATTTAATTTTCAGTTCTGGAATATATATTTTCCCTCTCAATATATTTGTTTTAGCGATAATGATAATAAAAAACAAATTATAATCAGTTCGAAAAACTTTAAGTGTTCCCGCAAAATTTTTCACCGAATATTTCGCATTTTGACAATTGAATTTGCATGCTACATATAAAAATTTCTGTAGTGTCAATCCATTTTTTAACTAAGTGTAAATAATGGACTTTATGCGCGCTGACGTTGTCTTGGGGATCTGATTTTATTCCGTATCTTTTAACATATTGAAATCATCGTTTGCTTTTTTCTTAGCCAATGTACAAACGATTATTTGTTTACAAGATATAATATCGACACCAGGTCAACATAGATTTCATTAAAAAAATTATATTAATATTCGACAATGAATACTATTCACAATTTGATGTCGAGATTAAATGTATGAAGATTGACACTTTGCTTTTGTTTATCCATTTTCGGAAAAAGTTCTATCGTTAATTACTGTTTTATTGATATTTTAGCAATATGGCCCGGCGTTACTCGTAGTAAAAGCTGCGTGATTTTTGTATTTGTTAGCGTAGCCACCGCATATCACTCTCTGTGCACTGTGTAAAATAAACTTTATCAAAATCTAGATTTATTCAATTTTTTGAGTAGTTTTCCAAATACCTAAATCTAGTACTTTTTTTTAATTTTTACGTTCATGACTTTACATGCTATTACGATTGATATTTAAAGTGATGTTTTTGTAAGAAAAAAAATTATATTAAAATTCCTAAAATTTAAGGATTAATAAAGCTTTTACGAATATAGCCGTGTAATATCATTTCGATAAAAATAAAGTATTCAGCAACAATAAAAGTAAAATATTTGGCATTGTTGCTTCAATGTCAATGGTGTTGAAAACTTATATATTTTTTAAACTTTTCAAATTATTTGTATAAAAATTAACCAGTGGGGTGCCAGCTCAGGTGTTGTCGATGTCATTTGACCACGACTCACAATGACAAAAACAGTGTTCCCGAATTTTTCTATGGGGATAGAACCCGAGCCGTAGTTTATTCTGTAACTTTAGTGCGACGTCAATTCAACCAAACATATCTTATATAGATTTGAAATTGACATATTAAGTAATACCGATAACTAATATCTAAATAAGGTTCGTTTATTAAAGGAAACCTCGCTAACAGAGGAAGATATGCAAACTGCGACGCCGCGTATGTTCCACGTCCGCTCTCCATACGTGCTTTGCTTTAGTTCAAGATTTTACACGAATCCTCGCCAAATTTCCTTTTATAACAATCGTGCTTCATTTTACTATGTTATAGTATCAGAATGTATCACCTTAAGAATAGCTGGTTTTAAAACTGTTTCACATCAAAACCACATTTTATTTTTCAACTCAAGATTCTTCAAAACGTTTAAAACAATGACATTTCATTTCGAGGTTTTAAAATACTATTTAAATATTTTCATATTTTTGTGTCTTCATCAAAACAGTTAAATGCAAGAAATCTAAATGAAAAACAAATAAATGAAATTAATTAATAAATAAAAAATAATCTGAACAAATAATTTAGTAAAATTCACAACTTAATAAACGAAGGAATTGTTTTAAGTAGACGAACTAAACAAGTAAATATACGATAAAAAAAGCTCAAAACACCAAAAGTGTTTTAAATATGAAACTTTAAATCATCGGCAGGACCAAATTTATGTCAAACGTGCTATTTTTAGAAAGTTATAGTGTCGGAATCGGTTATCCTAAAAGCGTAAAATGGGGTTTCTATTATGACTACTATGTTCTTACACACACCTTTTATATATGGTTTTAAAGACGTTTCATAACAAAACTCCATTTTATTTATGTCGTGAGACTTCAAATCGTTTAAACACACTGAAAACTCGAATAGAAGTTTTAAAATAATATCATCATTTTTTCGCATCTGCATAAAAATAGTTAAATTCTTCAAATATATAAATAAGTAATAAAATGAAATAATTTAATTGATAAATAAATGAAATAAGTAAATGGAACACAAATATTTAAGTGAAACACAAATATTTAAGTGAAACACAAATATTTAAGTGAAACACAAATATTTAAGTGAAACACAAATATATAAGTGAAACACAAATATTTAAGTGAAACACAAATATTTAAGTGAAACACAAAAATAAATGTATAAACTAAATAAAAATTCTAAAATAATAACACAACAAACACTACGATATATTTTAAAGTCAAATTGATACGAAAAGAACAATATTCCCTCTTTAAATAAAAAGAAAATATTACTATATTGATAGTAAATGGTAATTGGCTATCAAAATCTAGAATAAAATATCGATAGCCAATCACCATTGAGCTCGCTTCGAGATGTGTTCCATTTTCCCGAAATGAGTGGGAAACGCAATTATTCAATTTGCTCGCTTTAACCCGAGCGAAGTTGCTCGTGATAAGGCGAGCACTTTGTAGTGTGGTGCTGAAAATCGTCGTAACGCGAGCGACGCGGCACTTGCCGAATACCGAGCGACCCATCCACACATGCGTCTTTAGGCGAATATCGAAGGTTTCGTTGCTCGGGATTCGGCGAATACCGCATATGTGGCGCCGGCTTTATATGTAATACGAATTGGACTTCTTGTTTTCAAATCAAGCACTAGTATAATTATGTTTTCCCTTTTATTATTAAAATTATAGATACTTCGGTACTTTTGCAATGAGCATCCCGAGTATTCATCCGGACTCCCGAAATTACTTTCTATTAATCGTCAAATCGATTAATCGTCACATCGATTTATTGTCACATCGATTTATCGTCAAATCGATTAATCGTCAAATCGATTAATCGTCAAACCGATTAATCGTCAAATCTATTTATCGTCACATCGATTTATCGTCATATCGATTAATCGTCAAATCAATTAATCGTCAAATCGATTTATCGTCAAATCAAAAATTACAAAATCGAAATCGCGACGATTTTTCACTTCCGGAATTTCGATATATATCGATTCATCTATCAGGCCATCCATCGGGTCCCATTTCAGTGATATCTCCTTCTTCCCCTGCTGGGGAAATGAGTGAGGTCTCTGCCTCTTCCTCGATGTTGAAGTCCATTCCTTCTGACCATCCTTTTCTTTTCCTCTGAGTAAGACTTATATAAATAATCCTCCTTATTTTTAGTCTTGACATCATGAATTCTTTTACTCCTAAAGAACAAAGCAAAAAAAAGGTGTATAATACTACCCTAATTAAAACAGTCCGAAATAACAATCATCATGAAAATCAATAAACACTGCATGCATGGCATCCTCAGAAACAAAGACAATGCCAATTAAGCTTTCGTAAAAAAAAATAACTGCATAATTGCATCTATTTTTAGCAACTTTTTGCTTCCCTTTTTATCATATACAAAACCATTTTGACGAACGCTTTTTCCTTCATGAAATCTACGCAAGATTGGTTATTCAACTCCTGCACAATTGAAATGATGGATTCCTTCTTCACGCGTAAATTAACTTATTTGTAGTTTTGATGCGCTTGTCGGTCTCCTGCTCTGACTAGGTTGAGGGGAATCGTCCACATGCATCGTTTCAATAACACTGCCGAATGGAGAGCAATGTGGGTAGCGATGGATACGATAAGGAATCTGGTAGAGATGTTATTTCAGTTATTTTTAGAGAGCAGTTGCTATACCTTCTTTTCTAAAGATTTATAAATTAACCCGTTCTTGTTTAACATAACCATTGAGGCATAACCATGGAGGCAGTGCCACCCTTAATAGCCTTGGGGCCCGGTCTAAGTACACTGTTAAAAAATTCAATTCAACAATGTACCATATCTGGGTACAAAATAGAGGTCTGCAGCAAATTACACTACATTCTGGTGGAATCCAGGTTAAACCAAAAATCCATTATCGGAAACAAGCGGAGGTTTCGCCGATAATTGGTACAACCTCTTTAACTGCAACCGAATTTTTCGCTGTCGCTACATCAACAAACAAACCGGGGAATCCCCTCCAAGAAAAACAACGACGGACAAGGGCCTCTGTGGTCTAGTAGATAAATGCGTTCAGCTATGAATCAGAGGATTCTAATTCGTGCCCGATCGGTGGACTTGATAAAGGAAAGGAAAGAATTGTGATCTTGCGTTTAGAGGGTTGTCAGCTTTGCTACAAAAATACTACTACTAAAATACCAAGAAAATTCGTATTTTGGTTCAACGTTTCACCATTAAATGGTATCCATGTAACAACCATAAAATGGTGAAACTAAGCACCAAATGTTGGTTGCAGCTAAATGGGTACCACATTTTGGTACAAGGTCGTAAAATTTTTTAACAGTGATTTATAAAGGCAGCCTGTGTAGGCAGGCAACTGCTCTTTTTATTCCATTTTACTCATTGTACTCAACTTTAAGTACATGTCTTTTTCAAAATTGACACTCGTGTATTCGGTGCTATGATGAGCATCGAATGTAATCAAAATTGAATACATTTTACTTAATTTTGAGTTCTTATTTTTAACAGTGTAAATATTTATAAGAGATCATCCGGATAACTGGATTGGGTACTAGTTCAATAGTTTGCATATTAATTAGAGGCATATTATTCTAATTAACATTGCAGTCAATGCTAGTTAAATATGTTAAAAATATGTTAATTTATAAGATCGGTTCATATCTATTTGGCAAAAACAGAAGGGATATAATTGTGTTACATAAAACAGTATATAAGAGCGTGAATATGGAAAGCCGTAATATCAGTTCCAAAAATAAATTTTCCAAAATAAATTTTCCAAAATAAATTAATTTTCAGGAACTAGTTCTGTGTAATTATTTTCGTAGTATTATATTTAAATATCGGGGATGAGTACATATATAAATTATGGGAAAATAAAAGAACAGGTACTCTGTTTTTTTACCCAGTAATAAATATCGAAGTACTGGTTTTAAAGCATTTACACATCGAAATTTAGTTTGTTTTTCTTTCCAATTTAGTTTGTTTTCAATGTCCCCTTTGGTTATCCTGTCCTACCAAAATAATAGCGTATTTCACAATTATTAGTGATTAAAAAGAACTGGTTAATAAGCAATTATATTTAATCTAAAGAACGTGCTGTTCTACCCATAACCAAATATGCTAGTGACAATGAAGCATA
This sequence comes from Troglohyphantes excavatus, assembly GCA_963932185.1. Taxonomy (NCBI): domain Eukaryota; kingdom Metazoa; phylum Arthropoda; class Arachnida; order Araneae; family Linyphiidae; genus Troglohyphantes; species Troglohyphantes excavatus. Next base: position 63,063,675 of record OZ010674.1, on the reverse strand, counting down.
CAAAATGTTCAAGTGGAACGCCATGAAGAATCTTTAGCTATAGAATAAACGTGTGGATATATATATATATATATATATATATATACAAGTGGAACGCCATGAAGAATCTTTAGCTATAGAATAAACGTGTGGATATATATATATATATATATAAGGTGTGGCTAGAAAAAAACCGAACTGATGCTATAAAAAAAAATTATTTTCCATTATTTACAATTTGATGTTATCTCCTTCAATGTACTCTCCTCCTCGGTGTACCCACCGCTCCATACGAATTGTCCACTGTTCATAGCAATGCTGCAGATCATTTTACAGGCAAGTCCATACTACATTACTTCCGTCGCTTTTTCTTTTACTGCTTCAACACTCTCAAATCTAGTTCCTTTCAAAGCTGACTTGACTTTAGGGAAAAGAAAAAAATCACAGGGGGCCAAATCAGGTGAGTAGGGTGGATGGTCTAAGATGGGAATGTTGTGATTGGCTAAAAACGTCTTCACTAACAACGCATTGTGAGCTGGGGCATTGTCTTGGTGCAGGATCCATGTCTTTTTTTTCCACAAATCGTTCCGTTTTCTCCGTACTCGCTCACGTAGGGTAGTCAGGACGCTAATGTAGTAATGCTGATTCACTGTTTGTCCCTCTGGTACCCAATCAATGTGTACAATCCCTTTGACATAAAAAAAAACAATCATCATTGCCTTGAATTTCGATTTTGACATTCGTGCTTTTTTTTGTCGTGGAGAATCAGGAGATTTCCAATGCATCGATTGGCGTTTGGTTTCGGGATCGTAAGTAAAAAACCACGATTCATCACAAGTAATAACATTTTGTAAAAAGGTGGGATCACGTTCAATGTTTCCTAGGATGTCAGAACAAATCATTCTTCGGCGTTCCTTCTGTTCAATTGTGAGACACTTTGGAACCATTTTTGCACACACTTTGTGCATGTTGAAACTTTCATGAAGAATCTGCCTAACACTTTCCTTGTCAATTCCTGTCAACTCAGACATTGCTCTGATTGTTAAACGGCGATCTTCTGGAACAAGTTTACCGATTTTTTCAATGTTTGCATCAGTTTTTGCTGACAATGGTCTGCCAGTGCGAGCGTCATCACTTGTGTCTTCGCGGCCATCTTTAAATCGTTTAAACCACTCAAACACTTGTGTTCGCGATAAACAATCATCGCCGTACACTTGTTGCAACATTACAAACGTTTCACTTGCAGATTTTCCAAGTTTGAAAAGAAATTTGATGTTAACACGCTGTTCTTTCTGTACACTCAACATTTTTCCGACGCACAGACAAAACGTCAACTACTTAGAACAGACGCCACGGGCAGACTGAGTGCAGGAGGCAGATAAAACTCGAGCAGTAGGCGGAGCAAGAGTCACGTGACATGCCAGGCGACTTTCAGCCTTATTGCATTCGTTTTATTGTTTCACCTGTGCTAGTTCGGTTTTTTTCTAGCCATATATATATATATCTAGCGTAAATATATATATATATATATCTTACTATAACATAAAAATAGAATGGCACAACATATAGCCAATAGGAATGTTTCTTTCTACTGGGAGCAGGAGCATACTTCTCAACTCTCGATTCCGGCGGTTTGTTTTGATAGAGCAATGGCGCTTGGAACGCGTTACACGGGAGGAATGGGTGGACCTCAAATTGCCAGAAAAGTGTACAAATGTTCATCAGTGATGGGTTGCCATTTGGCGCTATTTATGATAGTTTTAGTGAACACATTTTTTTTCTAATGGAGATGCGTTGTGTTGTAGGAGTTCCTGGCTAAGAAAATTAAATATATACTATACAATCGCATTTAATTAAAAACTTTAAAATAATCTCAAAATGATAATCTTTTTTATTCTTTGAAAGTTTATTAATCAAATTCAGTTATTATTAATGAAACATACAAGATTTATTCACTATATATTAAATTCTTCAGATGTTGCTTGGTTGGCTGAATAATGTCATTCTGGAAGCACACAATGGGATATTGGCAACTGCTCAGGATCTATTCCAATCGGTTGCTTAATTAATTAGTATATCGCACTAGAGCTGATCAATGGGTATTTGAGGCGATTCGAGTCCATTCCGAAGGTTTTGGTTTGATTAATTAGCATCGCACTAGAGCTAATTACTTTAGAGCTAAATACCCACTTTAATTGCGCAATATGGTCATCTATACAATTAAAGTGTGTATTGATTTATTATAAAATTAATACTTCATGTTAGACTGTTCTACATAACACTTAATGCTGGTGGAAATGAAGAATTCAAGGCGAAATAATAAATGCCAAACGTATTCCTTCATCTATTTGAATTCTGAAGCATACCAGTCTCCAAATTGTCAATATATATTTAAAACATTATAGTATACAATAACTAATTATAATGGGAACGGCTTTTGCAGTAACTTAGTGGCGATCACTTCCAGGATGTTTAATACAAAGTGAGAAATTAATTAGACATATATAGTAACGTTCCATGGGTCCACTCCTATAGATCCGCCCCTGCAGACTTTATTATGTAATCTACTCTTCTTGTAATCGTAGAAACAATTGTTTTGAAGGGACAATGGTCCAAAATAATAATTTCGCATTAAAAAAATAGCACACACTAATCTTAAAGACGTTGTTTCATTCATTAATGGCTAATACAGAAGAAACAATGTAAATTTAGAATAATATATGGATCATTCTAAATTTACATGCAGATTTGGTGCCCTGAAAATATTTTTTTCCACTTTGACAGTCTTTAGCTAATTTTACTTTATGCCATTTTTACTTTTGTAAATAACTTATTTACTCATAAGAATATGTATTAGATTTATATAAAGTTTTTTAAATCTAAAATATATATATTATTCTACATCACTGCGTATTTTGACTGTCCCAAGTGAAGATTAGGAATACATAATTTATTTAGTTATATAACAATTTATTTCTCATTTGCGATTCTTCTCTATCTGAGTGATTAAAAGTCATTTAACAAATTCTTGAAATCCTTTCCTATATATTTTTGGCTGAAGTTTTCCAAATAATACAATTCTAACAGCTCTTTTCATATAGAAAGGCAAATTTACTTGGAAACTTTTAATTACTATATTTTTTTAAAAATCCAGCAGAGAATCTTTTAAACTAGAATTTTGTAAAACCCTTTCTTTAACATATCCTAAGATCTATCACTATGTGTTGTCATTAGAATTTTTTAAAACATTGATTATTGTTTGGATTTCAACTTAAATTTAATTGTTAAAAAGTATTTATAATTGATAAAGTATTGATTGCTTCTGCACAAGTTATCAGTTGTTAATTTTTCTTTTGTTTGATTAATATTTCAATTTTACTGTCAACTTAAGTGCAACACATGAAATGGCATTTCACATTTTTTTAAATAATGAATATTAAAATTAATTATTTTTTTTAAACAAAACATAATTTTCAATCCAACTATAACATTCCTGTTTCTTCAGGTAACTAAGAATAATTAAGTTGTACAAGTATGGGATTTTAAATATAAGTGAAATATCTCTGAAAGACCACCTCTGTTACTACACTAACTATCTCTTAAACTAATATTTTCTGGAACGAAATTTTAGCCTTTAAACAAAGTGTTAGTTTCATCTTCATTAAAAGACCATGCTCTATTTTGTACTCTTGAAAAAACAGATGGTGAAACGAAAAGGTTCGTTCACAGGAATTAGTACAAAGGTTATAATAAAATGTAAAAAGAAAGAAAAATTATGGATTGTCCACAAAAAAAATGTTGTAATAATTTTTTTATTTTGGTTGAACAGGGGACGACACACACTTGACATACCCCATTCCTTCTTCTGAAACTTCTCAGATCTGATTGGATTCTGAAAAGCATGATCTGTTGTTAGTCTAATAACAAGTTTAGACTTAGTATTTCTAAAGCTAGGAAAAATGAAACGCATCCTCAAAGTTATTGTGTATGAAAGCAATTTCAAGGTGTATAAAGGGAAAACTTCCCTGTCATCTATTTTTTTCAGAGTGATAGAAACAATACTGATTTACACAAATTAAACAAAATAGGAAAATAATTTATACAATTTACATATTTCTATGATCTTGATAGACAATATTTTCATTTTAAATACACATTTATAGTCCAACAAGCTTTTTCTTTGATTGTATTTTGAAAGCAATCAATAAATGCTGTTTCATAGCAAGAAATCAACTTAAAAATATGTTTGTTAATTTCCCTGTTCTAAGGACACCCTGCACTTGGAAAATAATGCACAAGTTGATGATTAATTATTTAACATTACTTATGTTTATTACATTTAATTTCTACATGGAAACTTATTAAAAAAGCATTCCATTAAAATATTGTGTCTAAAAATTTAAATAGTAATTAAATTTTAGTAAAAAGTATTTAAAGCAAAAATGAAAAGGATAAACTTCAGTTAAAATAAAAACTTAACTATCAGGGTAAAAATTGTATATAAATAAACTTTTTTTTATGTGGGATAGATTAACCAAACTTCATTCTGTTCTTTGTTTTACATTAAATATTTTTTTCTAAAAAAAAAATGTAATTAATAAACTATAATTATTTATATTATTAAAGGAATATTTTTTTGCATGTGTTTCTAGATTTAAAACATTAATTCTATTTAAACATTTAATAAAGATCAGTGTATAAAATAATTATTAAAAAATGTCTGCATTAAATAATGTTTTATATATGTATAATGACACTTTATGATATAAAAGTTTTAACTAAAAAGTTTCATTTATTTCCATAACTTTTGAAGCAGCTGGAAAACATTGTTTAAATACACTTTTCAAGTATTTTGTAAGAAAGTTACCGACTGCTCATTTTGAAACAGTCAGATTATGATCATACTCCAATTGTGTTGACATCTAAATGAACTTCTATCTGATCAAGAACAGATAACTCACTTACAAGTAAAGTAGATCAACAACTTCAAAACTGGGTATTTAACATTCTAAATAAATTCTTAATATTTATTTTCCACACATCTGTATATTTATATAGTTGTGACCTCCTAATTTATTTTAACCAATATGGGGATCTCTTCTTAGAAAGGTTTCATAAACAGAAAGTTTCCTTGGCTTTTGTATCTTTATTCAGCAAAATATCAACTAAGAAACCCTTGAAATTGATGTCAAAAAAGATCAGCAAAAACAAGAATTATTTAGTCATGGAATTCTGCAAGGTAATTTTCCGAATGATTATCTAAAAGAGACCACTTCTTGGATTAAGCCCTGGAACCTGGTTGGTATTTTATGACGTAAGAGCCATTTATGGACAAGCTGCACCAACCCCGGAACCTGGAAGTAACATACATAATTAATATATACACAAATATCGGTATTTCACATACTACATATATAAAAATAATAAAAAGCATAAATAAATTAGTTGTATAAAAATTAAATTTTTCTTGCCAAAATTCTAAAAAAAATTGAGATAATGAAGATTAAAGTTATACCTGTTTCTTGTTATCAAAAATAAATTTCCTAAATCGGTCTATTAAAAACTAGTTATCGAATTATTTCGATAACTAGTTTTAATTTCTGATATACCCTACTATTAAAAGTAACTCTCCCTATAATAATTTAGATCACATAGCGTTCACATTATTTTTTACCAGTTTTGGTCAACTAAAATACTCATTAGATTTTTAAATTACCATAACTACTAATTCTTTAACTAATCATTACAACACATACATTCATTATAAGGATTCTGAAACTTTAAACTTATTCTCTAAATTTATTTCATAATTTAAAAATAGTTATTGACAACTATTGCTGTTTTGAAAATATCTGCAATGTATTCCTGTTTACTTGAACGAAAATTAAATTTGAGAAAAAAAAACATTGGTGAGGGGAGGTGTTTTTTGGATGGGTATGGTTAAGAATCCCCCCCTCCCCCCAGGTGAGGGGAGGAAGAATAAGATGCCTAAAGAAATCTGTTGCTCACTCATTCCCCCCCACAAGGAAAAATCTATACCTACGTACCTGTTCTCAACTTTTATAATTACTACTAATTTTAAATAAAAAAGCATCTACATTATAATTAAACAACTAGATTTTTAAATTTGGTGAAAAAAATACTTAAATTGCAATTATTAAACACTTTTGAAGGGATCATGTGACAACCCATTAAAAGTGATCTTCTTTAACAATTTTTTAAAATGACACGCGTTGAATTAAAAGTAAAAAAATCGTTACAGACTTTTAACACGATTAAGTGAAGGATTATCAAAACCTGAAATGTATCTTTGTGAGTGTCTTGTGCTATTGTTTATCTACTTTAAATAAATTAGTTCGACTTAAAATTGGCTCTTAAACAAGGAATAATGTCATATTTTAATGAACTTTAGCAGATTCTTTGCCCAGATTATTGGAAATTTAAAATAAGAAATTATTAGAGTAAGAAAGATCCCCACACCGCACCATCGACTCTATTATCCCATCTCGTCAAGGAGAGTCCTTTCCCGAGTAACTCAACAGTGCAGCCTGGGATAAAAAGTAATATTGGGCTGAGAAATTTTAAATTATTTACACATACCAGCATATTTTGTTTGTTAAGGGAAAGAGCAATATGTGCAATTTGAGCATCAGATAAAGGACAATTTTATAAAAGCAGAAATGTGATAAATAGCATATTTAATTTACATGTATACTGGTACTATTTAGCTTGATTTTAATTGAACTCTTGACAATGTTAGTGAAGTAGCCTGTGAAGGCAAAACACAGGATTAATTGCTTAGGCCAAACTACACTTTGGTATTACTTGCAAATAACAATCCAAGAATGAAAAATCTCTAAGTTGAACTGATTGTAAAAACCTCGTTGATTGTGTTCATAAAATACACCAACTTTTCCACGACCAGTTCTGCTAGACGCTCATTCCCCTTGAAGTTTAGATGAATCCCATATTTTCCATAAGACTGGCTTCAATGACGGTTGGCTTGATCTGCAAAAGAAAAACGATTCAAGGTTACAACAAAATCTTTCTAAATGAGTATTAATATTGTCGATTTAGTTGTTTAGTGCGTCAAAGTTTAGTAAACCACGTAAACACTCCCCACTCGGCCCACGAAGTAAAACTGACACAAATATAAATCTTCGAATTGAAAATTTATATGTACTATTGCATAATTCCTTTAACATAATCTACATTGGTTTATTTGTGTTAACACGCGTCTGAACCCAATTGTAACAAATTTCTAAAGACAAGTCAATCTTTTTCAATTGCAAACAAACGAAATATAACTTACAAAATGGCCATTTAGAGATCAAATATTGTTTAATTATCGAATCGCCAGTTATGAGCAATAAAAATTAATTACATCAACACTATCAAGAAAATATAAAATAAATAGCTTACCAAACAAAGGATGTGGAACAAATATTCTGTCGGTGGCTTAATAATGCGATTTACCCGCGTTATATTTCCTCGCCAGCAATATTCATCGCCAAATAAAATGAGTCGCCAAAACCCTCGGCCGCTATCGCCTGAGGTGATGAACATTTGTACACATTCCAGGTCTACCCATTCCGCTTTTGTGCAAAACCCATGGTGCTTGATCATGAAGTTTAAAATATATAAAATCTTATTAATTGTTGCTCTGATTGGGGGATTCAGTACCTGATCAATTCAAATATTTCCGATTACGAATAACAGCTGTAAATATTATTGTCTTCGCCAGCGTGATCTGATTTTACGCAAAGTTACTAAATGCTGTATTTTGCACAATCATGGCAGAGACTCTATGTTGTTTATAGTTATGGAAAGGAAGGCGAATTGTGAGTTAAAATGCATTAAATAAAACGATCACCCTTGACGACTTTTCTGAAAAAGCAATATTCGCAATGCTAACACATTCTTGGCGATAAAAGACGGTTTTGTTGCAAATGAAAGAACTCCATCTTCCTGCTGTAGGTTTACCGAAACAAAAATGGTAACTAACAAAAAATCCGAGTGGCCTCTCATTGTATTTGGCTGCCTAAATGATAGTAGTCATAAAAATTCATTTGTTAGGTTACTGGATGCCGAGTACTTCATTACCCCCCCCCCCCTATTTATTTACATGAATACATTTACGAATTATTTTTTAAAAGATGAGTATACAATTTTGATAAAAATGTAGTGAACGGTACAGTAATAATATTTTTCTGAAATTTATCGATATTTGCTGCACTAACTGTACTTGACGATAAAAATATAAAAACTTGCCTGGTGGATTTGCCTAAAAGGGTAACCAGATTTGCAGAAAAGCAGGGTGACCAGTCAATGCATTTTTACACAATAATATTATTTATAAAGAAGTTTTGTAAATATGTATTGCAAAGGTATAAAATTGGGTTGAAATTTATTGTAGGGTAACCCTGATTTCTTATGAAGAAAATGCCTTTTACTTGACAACAAAACCAGGTTTTGGTCGTCAGGTACTGTTAGCGTAGCAATTATAAAAATGTTTCACAAAATTCGCCAAAGGCATTCACTGAATTTTAACCTAAAATTGTATATACATCTTTTTTAAATATATTATTTGTAATTGTGTTCATGTTTGTAAATAGGGAGGGGTTGAAGCACTTGGGTAACCTAACGAATACATTTTTGTCACTACTGTTGATTTCGACGGTCAAATGCATTGAACAAATCAGCCTGATTTTTCGCTGGTTACCCTTTTCGGAAACCTTGCTTGATGAAGGTGGAGTTCTTTGATAGACATAATTGTAGCGACTTTAGTCTCCAAACATGTGTTAGTGTTGTGAGTATTACTTTTTTCAGAAAAGTTGACAAGGTTTACGCCAAGAATTTGTTAGCGTTGCGAATATTGCTTTTTCAGAAAAAACAACAAGGGTTACACCAAGAATCTGTCAGTGTTACGTGTATTGCTTTTTCAGAAAAGCTGACAAGGGTTACCGTTCAATGCATTTTAACTTTTAATAAAAATTGCTATTTTTGCATAATTCAAGTTTGTTTGCACAACAAGTAAAAATCAAATGTATCAAACTTTTGTTTTATTTTTGCTTTTCTTCTCTGTCTGAGGACAAAGGCAGCTTTTGTTTGCAAAGCAAATGAAATAGGATTGCGTAGCAATTTTCAGGGGTTGGCGGAGCGTCAGCGTAGCAGGGAGCAGATCAAATGTTTATAGTCGTAGCAAGCAAGGCGAATTATGCGTTAAATTGCATTAAACGGTCACCCTTGGCGACTTTTCAGAAAAAGCAATATTCGCAAGGCTAAAGCATGCGTGGCGACAAAAGCCGGTTTCATTACCAATAAAAGAACTTCTACATTGTTGCCGAAAGGGTAACATGCCAAAAATCAGGGTGACCGTCAATGCATTTGACCGCCTAAGTCAACAATAGTCATAAAAATTTATCTGGTAGGTTACTGGATGCTGAGTGCCTCATACCCACCCCTCCCTTTTATTTACAAATTATTGTTAAAAAGATGAATAAATAATTTTAATTAAAATACAGTAACGGTGGAAAAATTTCAGAACTTTACTGATATTCGCTACACTAACCTTCCTTGATTATAAAAATCTAAAAACTTGCCTATGGAGTTGCCTAAATGGTAATCAGATATGCAAAAAAATAATAAGTTGGGGGGAGGGGGGGGGGGGGGGGTCCTTTGCCTGAAACAACAAAACCAGTTTTTGTCACCGGTACGGTTAAAATAGCGATTTAGAAAATGTTCAGATAATTCGCCAAGGGCCCTCTGCATTTTAACCTAAAATTGTATATACATCTTTTTAAAATTTTTTAATAGTGTTCATGAATGTAAATAGGGATAGGTGTGTGTGTGAAGCAATCAGTAACCTAACAGATACATTTTTTATGTCTACAGTTGATTTAGGCGGTCAAATGCGTTGAACAGTCACCCTGATTTTTTGCTGGTTACCCTTTTCGGAAACCCTTCAGGATGAAGGTAGAGTTTTTTGATTGGCAATGAAAGCGACTTTTATTTCCAAAAATATATGTTAACGATGCAAGAATTACTTTTTCAAAAAAGTCGACAACAGTTACACCAAGAATCTGTTAATGTTGCGAATATTGCTTTTTCAGAAAAAAAAACAAGGGTTTATACAAAAATCTGTTAGCGTTGCGAGTATTGCTTTTTCAGAAAAGTCGACAAGGGTTACTCCAAGAATCTGTTACGTTGCGAATATTGCATTTTCAGAAAAAACAACAAGGGTTAATACAAAATCTGTTAGCGTTGCGAGTATTGCTTTTTCAGAAAAGTCGACAAGGGTTACTCAAAGAATCTGTTAGCGTTGCGAGTATTGCTTTTTCAGAAAAGCCGACAAGGGTTACCGTTCAATGCATTTCACCCTTTAATAGAAACCAAATAACATCTTTTGCGTAATTAAAGTTTGCTTGCACAACAAGTAAAATTGAAATGCATCAAACTTTTGTTTTATTTTTGCTTTTCTCCTCTATTTGAGAACTAAGGCAGTTATGGTTTGCGAAGCAAACAAAATAGGATTGCGTAGCAATCCTCGGGGGTTGGCGGAGCGTTAGCGGAGCAGGGGGCAGAGCCCCCTAGTATATATATATATATATATATATATATATATATATATATATATATATATATATATATATATATATATATATATATATATATATATATATATATATATATATATATATATATATATATATATATATATATATATATATAAAATGGACAGGTTGGTAAAATGACAATATTTTATTCAAATTCAGAGGGAGACTGTATCTGCCTAATGAATGAACAGGTAAAAGTAACACTGTGTTATTTTTACGTATTCGTAAAATCAGTTTGAAGTCAAGCGTGAACAGTTTTACTATGGTTGAATGGATATTCAAGTGATGACAACCAGAAAAATTTATGACGCAACAATGTGAATTTTTCTGGCTTGCACTTTTAAAAAAATCACTTGCAAAACATCACACAACTTTCTGTGACTATCAGAAAAATATAGTGGGAAAATATACGCGGTTTCAATCGATTTCTTTTCTAGAGTAACAATTGGTTAATTCTGCTGTTTGTAGTTGTCTCTAAAACTTTTGAATAAAACTTCTTTCGCTCAGAGTTAAGATATTTTTCGGTATAACTATATAATAATGAATTGTTGAGGATTTTTTTTTCAATTTCTGTAAACATTAGGAGTTTGTACACACAGTTTTATTCGTTCTTGAGACAAATTAATGGATTTCATGTTTATTACACATGCCATTTTAAATGGACTTAAAATACCTCAAAACTTTTATATTCATTATATATCTATGTACATTTGAAGGGTGGGTGGAAGAACCTGACAGATCCACTATATTCTGATTCAAACTATTTTACTTATTCCTATAAAGAAAAAAATCATCTATCAATTGGTGCAAGAACCACACAGATGTAAGCTATCTCTATACACTGTCAAAATATGTACTCAAAAATAAGTAAAATATACTCATTTTTGAGTATATTCAATGTTTATCATGATTCCGAATATATAAGTTTCAATTTCGAAAAAGAAATGTACACAAAAATAAATAGAATGAATAAAAAGAGCAGATGCTAGCCTATACAGGATGTCTTTATAAATCACTTTCAGTAAATATCAACAATTACTTCCAAAACTTACCAAGAATCGAACCCGGGTCCTCAAGCACCGCAGTCTAGAGCCTTATCCGTTAAACTAACATGACGATTTTAAAAAGTTATAAAAGAAGAAATATTAAAAAGGTGTGCCAAAAGAACGGGCAGTAAAAAAATAGAATTGTAATAACTCAGTTTCCATTTAAGCAATCGACATCAAATAATGTGGAAAACCACATTCTGAACAACTATTTTATGTTTGCCAGTTGCTTTGTTACGATGGCTTGAACAAAAGCCGATATTAGCAATATTAAATCACACTGCTAATTTTAAGAAAGTACAGTAGCTTAAATTTCAGTACGTCATCGCTCACAGTTGTACTCAAAGAATAACAAGTAGGTTCCAGTACTCATTTTTAATAAAAAATGTTTTACATTGTAGCGATGTAAACGAAAAAGAACTACACCGTTGAGCCATATGGTGCAGGATACGTACAGCTCCAAGAGCTGTCTTGTTTTTGATCGTTTGGTGTCAAAGGTGCTGTGTTTGTTGAACAAGCTAAAAGGTGTGTTACACATCTGAAATTACATTAACGGGGTGCAATTCAGAGAAACATATATATATATATATATATATATATATATATATATATATATATATATATATATTGATACTTATATAATATTTTTTTATTTGTTTTAGCAGCCTATGTGAAAATGTTCTCCTATAGAAAAGTTTGTATCCATTTCTAGAAGAATGAAGGTAACTCGAACATTAAAGAAACAACTTAAGAAACAACGGATTTTATACGAAAGCTGTATAATATTTTATAAATTTTGATTATTCATTTTTTGTATACTTGTTTGTTTATTGATGTATCAGTTTAAAGAATAGCCCTAATGGTTCGTTTGATATAGTTAAGAAATTTTGAATAGATTCCGAACAATAGACTACAAATCAATGGGGAATAATCTTTTTAAAAAGCGTGTGAAACCGCGGGTCTAGTTTTAAGGGGACACGGTACCCCTTCACATTTTTTTTTTATTTTCAATATTTTTTATTATTTTTTGAATGCAAAATACTTTAATATATAATTAATGACAAAATTGTTTAAAAAAATTCAAAAAAGTTTTTTAATAAATTCAAAATTAATTTTTTTTTAAAAAATTTGCGTTTTTTTAAATTTCCTACTACTTTTTTATTTTTTACGTTTTAGTCACTAAATTTTGTTTTTGTATTCCTTGAAATATAATAAACAAAACTGGGTATTGAATAATAAATAGTACTAAAATTAGATTTTATATAATTTTTTTTCTTCTCAAAAGCCAAAAAAACCTTAAAAATCTGAAATTTTCTGTTTGAATTATTTTTAAAAATAAAACTATTTGTCCTAGGGCTTATTCCATACCCAATTATGTTAAACACATATCTGATAACATTCATTAAAAAAATTGAATCTCTATCTCTATTACAAAAAAAGCCTTAGCATTTCATATAAAGTAAAATGCGTGAAAACTGAACACCGAGAAAAAGTGATTTAAAGATTTCAAATGTAAAAAAACGGTATGTATGGTATATGTATCATGCTGTTATCAAAATATATCATACTTTGCATCAAGATAAGTATATTTATTAGCAAATACTTTTGTACTTGGTGATTTTTTAATTTTGGGAGAACTGCTTTTCAACTTAAATTTCAATTAATTTTTCACTAAAATATATATAATTTCATAAGTACAAGCAATTTTCTGTTTAATTTTAGAGTTCTCTATTCATTTACATGAAAGTACATTTAAGTACTCACAATTTAAAAGTTAAAAAAAAAACTAAAATCCTCCAGCTTTGTACGTAATCTCTTCTTTTTTCGATTTGGTGGCATTCCGTCGCGCATGCGCGCATAGAACGCGCGCGCATCTAGTTCAGCCTTATAAACAACACGAGAATAACAGTCATGGATACCGTTGAATTATTACTTCACATCAACTCTTACTTCGATGTATAAAAAATTAGATTAAATCAATGTTCCATATGGCAGTCATCTTAGCACGTTAACTTGCCCGAACTGAAGTGCACATTTAGGCCGCTGTCACTCAATATAAATGCGAATAACTTCTTAAATATTTTAAATTAAACTCTGAAAATTTTCATACATGTTTAGAAATATTGGAAGAGTAATTTAAGCTAATAAAAAAAAATTCGATGTTTTGATTATTTTTAGGGTACTGTGTCCCCTTAAATAAAATTCTAGATTTTTTTTTTAAACTTTTGTTTACGCGTGTTATAGAAGTATTCAATTGATTTTGTAGAAATATTTTGTTTTTGTAATTTTAGCATAATTGAGTTAGTAAAATAGACATTTAAGCAATTTGTGCTTTGAAAATGAGGAAGTACTTAAGCATGAATAGACCCATAGAATCGAAATTTTCTCGTGTCCAGTCTAATAACACACAATTATTCCGTTTTCAGTTTAAACGGTGGTTTCCGTCAAAAATCTAAAATCCCTTACAATAAAGCAATTTTCTTTTACTATGCGAATTACTATAACTATTTGTAATAAAAGATTTATAAAAATATCATAAAAGCTATTAATTAAAATAAAATGTGGTTCTCTTGAAATTTTATTGTCAATTTTAACATTGACCGACAAAAATTAACTTTTTTTAATCAGCCATATAAATGCTTCAGTTTCCTTCCATCCAATATGATGTATGGTCAATGCCTTTTGTAGGTTAGTCGTGACCGTGCAATTCGGTCTGTGTCTATTGCTACTGAACGTTCAAGGTCTTTCTGTAATCCTTTTGTGGATACACCCAAATTATTTTAAACGGTTCTTTTTTATTCTCTAATTTTATTATTAGCATTTCCTAAGACAAATAAGCTGTACACATTGTTCGAATTATACTCATTATCAATGTCAAAGTCGTATACTTTCGTCCGATATATGTAACAAGTTATCTAGCAAAACTTTTATGTATTTACATATTTCAAGACAATGTATAAACGTATAAATTACGAACAATGTTTATAAAATATACTTAATATTTTAATATAATTCGTATTTTTTCAATGCGAATCATATTTGTGGTAGTAATGTTCGAGCATGAATCCTTTGTAGTAGAGGAGTCATGACGTCGCCCTCGTTAACATCAAAGTGAAGCCTACATGTATGGCCTCAGGCACGTGTTTAATTACGTCATTACATTCATAAATTTTCACTTTTGCACATTTTCCAATTCATCAGCCAATCGCGAGTATTTTTTAAGTCATAATTTTTAAGGGATGGCACGTGATATGGGTCTTTCTCTCTGAGATGTGGGCTTCACGATTATGACGTCATATTCTCTCTACTACAGACCATTCATGCTCGAAGGTAGTAATCCCGTAATGGTAGATTAATACGCATCCTTTAACTTAAATCAATTTAGTTCGAGACATAATTAAATATGGGAACTCATATGCTTGAACATATAACCTAAATATCATTTACCGTCTAAGAAGGCAATGCTACTTTTTGGAAATTTAATTATAACAAATTATTTTTTGATTCAGATATTTGTACTTTAAGAAATGAGTTGTTTAAAAACCTGAAACTACATATAAATGATTTTAAATGCCTTATACATAAAATATACTTAATATTGTTTTTACGTAGAAGCCTTTAAAATCATTTATATGTAGTTTCATGATAGAAATACCATGTTACTCTTAAAGGTAATTCACACTCAGCTCTGTGACAAATAGCACGATGGGCATAAGTGTTATCTCGTTCTGTGTTAAATTAATACACTATGCAAGTAAAATGATTGATACAAAGAAATTAACTTTGACTTAACTTAAAAATATAGAAAATATTTTGACAAAACTCCAAAATTCACTATCCTGCACTGACTAAACATCTTGATGTAAAATAAAGCGAACAATTTAAGCCATAGCAAAGTTAAAACGATATTGATATAAAACTACATGACGAATAAAACTTTTTTGTTACTGCTGGAAATGAAATATTATATAATGCAAGTAAGTAACATATTTTCTTTAAATTAACATATTTAAAATTGCCTTAATCTAACACCCCTTTTAGTAGTTAAAACTTAATTCCGTCGTAATAATATTTCCTCGTGTCTAAAAAACTATTTTTACCATCCCACTTAACTTTTCTATCAGATTCGTGTTTCTTTATTTAATGCTATAGAGTACCTATAAATTTTCGCTGACGACTTCATTTCCAAGTCTAGTTGAGTCATAACAATCACTTACTGTCATACTTTGGCATACGTTTCACTCAATGTCAATTTAATGGTAATTTAAGTCTCTCCACATAAAAAGTCCCATAGGTTAAACCATTTCTGACAAATTATCTGATTTCCCTTCTTCACTCTGATTGATAATAATCCTTAAATGTCAGACATGTACTCAAAAATGAGTGCAGTGAATAAAAATAAATAAAAAGAGCAGTAGCGTGCTTACATAGGCTGCCTTTAGAAATCACTTTAAATAAATATCGACAATTACAACCATTACTTACCGGGAATTGAAGCCATGCACCGCAGTTCAGTGGCTTATCCGTTATACTACTAGGGCGTCGTGAAGAATTTATAAACAACTTAAATTTTAAAAAGATGTGACAAAAGAATGGGAAGTAATAAAATTGAAGTGTAATAACTCAGTTTCATTTAAGTAATCGACATAAAATAACGAGGAAACCCATCTTCTAGACAACTATTTTAAGTTTGTCATGTCTCTTTGTTAAGATGGCTTGAACAGAAGTCGATATTAGAACTATTAAATCACACTGCTCATTTTTGAGACAGTACGGTTGCTTAATTTGAGTAGGTCATCGCAGATGTGCGATGCAATTGTAATCAAAGAGAAACAAGTATATTCAGATACTCATTTTAAGTACCTTTTTTTATGCAGTGTATTTTGTTTTAAAAACTTATTAACATAAAATTTGGATAACGTTTTTAAATTTACATATTTTAAATTAATATTTGACCTCATTTTCGTACGTTTCCGTACTATTATGAGTATCAGTAAAGGTATATTCTAATACTTTTCTTGGAAAACTATTTGGTAAATAAATGCATTTAACATAAAAATGTTCATGTAATCATTTAATAACTTCAAAATACCAAAATTTGTTAATTATTATTTTCTTTTACGATATGAGAAATTGGAGTACGTGGTATCATGTCTTCACCGAAGAAGCACATGTCTTCACCGTGGTATCATGTCTTCACCGCATATATGTACCGAGGCATATATGTTGAATACATACAGGGATGTCCTTATCAGATGCGGAACCTTGTGGAAATGAAGCACCAGATTTTAAGGGGTTTTCTTTATATAGGTAGACCAGTTGTGTGACATTCTTTGTATCAATAGTTGAAAAAAAGCATTGTATTATTATCTGTAGCACTGGGCTAACTTCTTTTTTTTTTGCTTTTAAATTCAATTTTTAAAATTATTATTTTAAATACTTTTTTATTTAAAAATTAGTAGCAAAGCAGTCTAGTTTAAATAAAATAATATAATAGATTTAAAAAAATCAAAAGGAAATAGGTCGGAGCAAGGTCAGAAGAGTTTCGCGATGTCATTCCATCAGAACGTATTGTTAGGAATCAAAAATAAGTAAAATGTACTGTTTCAAAATGCCAAATTTAATAAAAATCGCACAAAGCATCGAAAATTGCAAAATGTAATAAAAATCGAACAAAGCATCGAAAATGCAAAATTTAATAAAAATCGCACAAAGCATCGAAAATGCCAAATTTAATGAAAATCGAACAAAGCATCAAAAAGACAAATTTATTAAAAATCGAACAAAGCATCAAAAATGCCAAATTTAATGAAAATCGAACAAAGAATCGAAAATGCCAATTTTAATGAAAATCGAACAAAGCATCAAAAAAGACAAATTTATTAAAAATCGAACAAAGCATCAAAAATTGCAAATTTAGTGAAAATCGAGCAAAGCATCCAAAATGACAAATTTAATAAAAATTGGACAAAGCAATGAAAATTCAAAATTTAATGAAAATCGAACAAAGTACCGACAATGCCAAATTTAATAAAATCAAGCAAAGCATCGAAAATGACAAAAATAGTAAAATTCGAGCAAAGCATCGAAAATGCCAAATTTAGTAAAAATCGAACAAAGCATCGAAAATGCCAAATTTAATATAAATCGAACAAAGCATCAAAAATGCCAAATTTCATAGAAATTGAACAAAGCATCAAAAATGCCAACTTTAATGAAAATCGAACAACGCATGGAAAAAGCCAACTTTAGTGAAAATCGAACAAATCATTTGGTTGTGGCTGGGTAACAAAGTTAAATCAGAAGAAATAGGCGAAAGGTTGAGTTAAAACAGGACATTACTAACGCTCAGTAAATTATATGCTATATTTTCGCAAGTATTTTTAAATAAATTAACAATCAACTCCCGTTTTCCAGTTATTATTACAATTACTCAATATACACCTATAAAAAATTCATTTAATTAGTTAAATTTCTCCTAATGTTTTGTACTATTTTTTTTAAATGGTTCACTTTCAAATAAATTCGAACTTTTCTGCATACATAGTTAGCGAAAACTTGTTATACATCTTTATTTATATAGAACAATCCAAGACAAAATTAAAAGAAATTTAACCTCATTTCACAAACAAATGTAAACAAATCTCCTAATTTCCGCAAAAAAATCACAACCTTGTTATATTTTTACATTCTATTTCCTACTCACGTATTTTAAAACAAGCAAACATGATTTCATACTTAGTTTCAATTCTTCAAAACCGGAAATGGATACCATGTTATCTCCGCTTTGATAAACTCTTCATTTCGAATTCAGTGTCAGTTTCTTAACTGATGCATGTACATCCAAGGACAGGTTAACCATACTGCAGTTACTTGGTTGTTCCTTTAATTATCATAATCTTTTCTCGCTTTTTACCCATGTAAGTATGCCTTATCGTAAATCTTAAAGTAAACTGGTTATTGTTATTTGAATCCGTGGAAATCGTCTTGTTTCCTCTAAAAAGGATGATAAAACTGCCGTTGATTGTTTGAATTCCAGTTCAGACCATCCTGTAATTAATTTCCCGTTTGTTTAATCTGTCTTGGCTATTCTTGTTTCAAAATAAATGTTTTCATAGATATCACTTAAATTCACATTCGTATTGACTTTTCAATAAATGGATTCGCGACGTGGAGTCGGGTGGGATTGTATATAACCGTTAACTGCCATTTCATTGTTTTTTATGGAATGAGTCGTATAATGTAATGACATGCGTTGTATTGCACTATATTAAATTACATTGTATTCTCTTTAACTGCATTTTATTTTAAATTGAAATGCATTATTATGAGTTTGGTAATTGTGTGTTGTAGGTATCTGCATTATAGTAAAATTATTTTATATATTAGTGTAATTATATATTTTAGTTTATTTATATTATTATTTATTGTATAAAAAATTATAAAAAGACATATAAAAAAATGTCATATTTTTGCGATTATTCGTACACACTTCCAATGTCTTGAATTAATTAATTTAGGTATGTTCTTTATTGATTATCAATTCAGATACAACTGCCCGCTAGCAGGCGCTGGTATGACATCTTATTGCAAAGTACGTTAAATTGTGTCATTCCGGAAGAACATCGATGTTAACCTTTCCTATGGTGTTGGGTTGCTATGATGCTTCATAGCTTTCCCACCATAGAGAATAATTGGGAGAACGCGTTGACCATTAGAGGACGTAGAAATTCACACCTAGGGTTTGAATGGGAAGAATAGCTTGGTATTTCGCAGCGTCCCGCACTCTTTTTAACGAGCGCGTAACCCAAAAAGGGGAGTGCAACAATATGTAAGAAAGTGACCTCCTGGTCAGTCGAATGCGCTCCTTCTCAATGGAGTATAGAAATGTAAAAAAAAACATAACTTGTGAGGCTGAATTGTCGAGAGCTGAATCTTGACACTATTCAACAAAAGGCGAAACTTTGAATTAGTTTCGTTCCCAAAAATCGGCTTAGCGAACGGTCATAAATTGGAGCAAGGCACGCGGGTTGATCGGAATTCGGGGGATCATTGGGAGTTAAAAAGGTGGGGTGCATTTGACCAATGCTGACCACCGAGAACTAAAGCGGGCCCTAACCTAACCAGTGGCGTGTTTACACATAGTCCTTGGGGGCAGGGCCCCGAGCTTGATTCGAGACCGCTATGAGTGGGAGGAGGTCCCAAAAGTCGAAATCGGGACTTGTCCTAAAATAATCGGGATCATTCCCTCGAAAATTGGCCTCTGGCTCGGAGTTAACAAGTAGGGGTGATAATCCTCCGAAACTTGTCCTAAGGGACTTAGAAGGCGTAATGATAATAAGCATCCCGCAAATGTTATAAGCGCACCTCTGAGCGACGATCCGGAGCCCTGAAGGAAGTGTGCTGAGATCCCGGCCCGTGTCTCGGCTGCGAGACGCAGCGACTTTTGGAGATGCACTAACTTTGCCTCCGCTGACCGAACTCCGATCGCGAAATGCTTTCGCCCTTTTGGTCGGATCATCCGCTTTATAATGAAAACCCCTCTACCGAATGAAGGTGAGTGGATTAGATTTTGATTAGTAGTGCACTCAAACCCCCTCACTCCCACGATATAAATTAAGTTCTGATTGAATGTATATTTTGTATTCTGTATTCTTAAGGGTAAATTAATTGTCGATGTCACAATAACATTAACCAACTCTAAGGCCCTTTATTTGAGCCCGATAATGATTACTGTGTTCGACATGTATAATCAAGACTTTCAACATAAATTAATAAATTATATTACTGTTGTAACCAGTCCGCCTCTGTGTGTATTCATAATCTGGTCAATACTCTATAGTGTCCTGGGTTATTTGTTATTTATTTATTGGTTATTTATTCAGCTGTTTATTCAATTATCATTGGATACTTATAATTGTATTGTTTGGTACAACGCATGACTAAATTTAAATTAACAACGCAATCGTACTTCCACTTTTGGCCATACTATTAAGAGGATGTTTTAAATGAGTGATTTTGGGCAATATATGTCCATTTGCATATATTGCCAACTTTCGGGAATCGATCCCAAGATTGTGGTGCTAGCGTCCAAACTGTCGGCGGAGCAAGCCCACAATGGGCTCTGTAAAAGAAAAGTTGCTCTGCCTGTGAGCTAATTCCTGAACGGAAAGAGGGGGAGGGGAGCGTCGCTATGGAATACATGACAAAGAGTTCTCAAAGCATTGTGGAAAGACGACTTGCTTTACAATACGAGGCGGGTTAATTGTCTGACGGACGAATCGTTAACAATTCTTCCACAAAGCAGGTAGGTTCGCAAATGAAAGTGGATCAGTTGAGAGGTTGAAAATCTTAAAAGCCGAGTTGAAGACGATCTATAGAAACCATTAGTAAAGAGCCAATTGTCCATGTAATTACTTTTTCTACCGAAAACAGCATACTTCAGACAGGACGTGTTTTTAAAATAATTCTCTCTCCCCACCCCCCTCTGTAATCAAAATTGTCCCAAGCCCTAGCCAGACCTGTGGGACACGTCTGTGGGACACGTGTTGTCCCAGCCCATCTGTTAAGGTTAATAAAATATCACAAGTTTTGCTCAAGCTCTTCGATAGACCTATAAAATATGTAAAACACATGTTGTCCCACCCTATCTGTGAAGGTTTATAAAATATCAAAAACTTTGCTCAAGCCCTTCGATAGACCTATAAAATATATGGGACACATGTTGTTCCAGCTCATCTGTGAAGGTTAATAAAATATAAAGAAATGTGCTCAAGCCCTTCGATAGACCTATAAAATCTATGGGACACATGCTGTTCCAGCCCATCTGTGAAGGTTAATAAAATATAAAGAAATGTGCTCAAGCTCTTCGACAGACCTATAAAATCGATGTTGTCCCAGCCCATCTATAAAGGTTAATAAAATTTCACAAGTTTTGGTACCAAAGAATGACCACCAACACTAAAAATCTATTAATAAAAAGCAAACGTCCTTGCCACATAACTCCGGGCATTTTTCTCTATTATAATATCTGCTGTCCGCACAAGGTCAAACTAATGAAACCTCCCATCTCACATATGGAACATAAGGATCCCAAATAGCCCCACCCTGACGATTTACAAAAGAGAACACCCCCCCGAGGTAGCCTTAAACTCGAGCCTTTTTCTAAACCAGATAAAAAGATCGTTTGACAGATCGTGAGAGTAACACCCAGATCTAGATAGACGGGCGTCGGATTATCCTCATCAAAATGATGTCAGTCTTGCTAATTGAATTGTGCGGATTCTCGATCTTTATGGTGTCTTATCATAGTTGATAGAAATCAATCGTTTTGAATGTTCAATAAAATATTACAGCAATGTGTGTGGGGATGATTTAGTTATGAGAAGTTGTATTTTTAACGTGAAACGCAGCAACATGACATAAAATCAATTGCATGGGGAATCAGGATATAAATACAAAACTTATCTTTTCTGAGACAATAACCTCGTCACAAAAACTACACTGTTAAATTAGGTATTCAAAAATAAGTCAAATGTACTTATTTCTGAGTACATTCGGTGCTTATCGTAGCTCCGAATACATAAGTTTCATTTTTGAAAAAGTCATGTACTCAAAAATGAGTAAAATGAGAAACAAATTTATAAAAAGTGTAGTAGCTTACCTACATAGGCTGTCTTCATAAATCACTATCAATAAATATCGACAATTGCAACCAAAACTTACCGGGAATCGAACCCATAGCCAAAGGCACCGCTGTCTAGTGTTTTATCCTTTAAGCTACCAGGGCAATGTGAATAAGTTATGAACAGAAGTAAAGCTAAAAAGGTGTGCCAAAAGAATGGGAAAAAATAATATTAAATTGTAATAACTCAGTTTCCATTTAAGCGATTGACATCAAATAATGTGGAAAACCATGTTATGAACAGCTATTTTAAGTTTGTCAGGTCGCTCTATTAAGCTGGCTTGAACAGAAGCTGAAAATGGCAATAATAAACCGCACTGCTCATTTTTGAGAAAATACGATCACTTAAATTTGAGTACGTCGTCTCTCATTTATGATGTAATTGTACTCAAAGAAAAACGAGTACGTTCAGGTACTCATTTTTAAGCACCTTTATTTTCAGAGTGTACGAGTGACATAAAATTAGTTTCGTTTCCAAATCCTCTGACGAAGCTGGATGCTGGTTGTTTTAACAATATACATGAAATTTAAATTTATAAATGTATTCGATATTGAAATATTTTTCAACATTAAATTAACATTTTTTGACTTTTTTTGTTGCCTATCATCATTCTTTTTATTTTACAACTTGGGTACAGGACAGTACAAGCTTTGTAAAGCTTTTACCGGTAACACTCAAACTCCACATAAAATGATTGCAATATTTTCATAACTTCCCTTATTTCAAATGAGTCAAACCCGGTGTAACTGCTTTCAAGGTCACCTTGTAATGGGAGACCTACAAGCAGGAGATGATGAGATTATAAACATTGCCGAAAGTAATTTCTACAGAGGAAGAATCCATAAATTAATCAGATGAGGATTTTATTTAACAGTGACCATAATTCACATTGTAAAATCAGTGACTAAAAATGAGTACATGAACGTACTTGTTTTATTTTAAGTACAATTGCATCGTAAATGAGCGATGAAGTACTCAAATTTAAGCAATCGCGCTTTCTCAAAAATGAGCAGTGTGATTTAATATTGCTCATCTCAGCTTCTGTTTAAGCCATCTTCACAAAACGACCTGACGCACTTAAAATATAAGTTCAAAACATGGTTTTCCAAACTATTTGACGTCGATTGCTTAAATTAAAACTGATTTATTACAATTCAATTACCTTACCTCATTACTTTTTAACGTTACTTTTGTTTATAACTTCTTCGCACCGAATTGACAGCTTAACGGTTAAAACTCTGGACAGCGATGTTGCAGACGTGGGTTCGATTCACGGTAAGTCCAAGTTGTAATCGTTGATGTTTATTGAAAGTGATTTATGAAGGCAGCCTATTTAAGTAAGCTACTGCTCTTTTTATTATTTTTTACTCATTTTTGAGTACATGTCTTTTTCAAAAATGAAACTTATGCATTCGGCGCTATGATAAGAATAGAATGTAATCAAAACTGAGTACATTTTACTTATTTTTAAGTACTTATTTTTAACAGTGCCTTAACAGTGCCTGGAAAGGGCAACGCCACCTTTCGATCGATCCCCTTGTGCTGCATCCCTTAACTTTCAGGCTCTCAAGATTGAAATAAACTTTCTTGTGTTCGTAATTAGCTTTACGTTTAGCTAAATTATATGTTTAGCGTAAGAAATATGCATATTTGAATGGTAATTGTTTTTTTTAAGAAACGAAAATAAATGCTGGAGTTAGCGACTGTCTGAGAACAGTTTGAGACAGTCTGGCGACAGGTTGAGACAGTCTGAGAAGCCCGAGTGCTCCCGGGTTATGTAACAAAATTGGACATTTATCGATTTTCATCTGGACCCTTCATATATATTTTAAATTTTACCAATTCTTACTTTAAATAATTTTAAAAACTGTACATCATGTACATTAGATCTATCACCCAAAGAAAGGTCAATAGCATAAACTGCATCCGGATTGTTGACTTTCACATCAACAATAGAATACGACTCATACATATAATCACGTTTATTTAGGAATAACTAGAATTAAGAACGTGGTTAAATTTAGAAGGGAAAAAAGGGGGTTTCTAATGAACTTGGTAAACTCCATCTTATTTTCCCAATTGTTATTCAGAACGAAAATCGAGAGATAAACACCGCCCTGGCTGTGAACAATTGCATAATACAGATAATTTGAATTGTTGAGCTGCAGGAAAAGGCTCTAATGACCTGAAAACCGAAATGTAACGGACAGATAGTAGAAAAACATACAACCCAGGGACTCATAATGCTTCAAGAAAGTTATATATGTATTGACCTAAGTGGATTTTAAATATAGTACACGACAACTCACTAACAGATAACGAGGATACCGAAGTTAATTACTTCAAAGGAAATCACAAACATGGCAATTTTATACCGATTACGGTGTGGGCGGGATAAACTTCCCAGAAATAAATGTCAATGGATTTCAAAATTACAAGTGATACCTGATATATTTAATCACAGTTTTGTAGTTGGAATTCCCGAAAAAGTGATAGATAACTTTATGTACTTATTTTATGGGGGCAAATAGGGCAATATATATTATGTTAGGGTTATTTCCTTCTCAGAAGCTTCTTAAATTAACGTTTAGGGTTACGAGCGTGTATCTTCATACTGTGAAAAAAGGTACTTAAAAATAAGTACCTGAACATACTCATTTTTCTTTAATAATAATTGTATTTTAAATGAGCGAGGACATACTCAAATTTAAGTAATCGTACTTTCTCAAAAATGAGCCGTGGGATTTAATATTGCTAATATCTGCATCTGTTCTAGTCATCTGACAAACATGTTAAACTTAAAATAGTTATTCAGAAGATGGTTTCTCACATAATTGCTTAAATGGAAACTGAGTTACTAAAATTCAATTATCTTGTTTCCCATTCTTTTGGCACACCTTTTTTAACATTCATTCTGTTTATAACTTCTTCACATTGTCCTGGTAGTGCAACATGCAAGGCATTGTACTGTGGTGCCTGAGGGTGTGGGATCGATTCATTTATAAGTCTTGGTTGCAATTGTCGATATGTATTGAAAGTGATTTATAAAGACAACCTATATAAGCAATCTCAGCTTCTGTTCAAACCATCTTAACAAAGCAACCTTACAAATATAATATAGTTGTTCAGAATTTGGTTTTCTTAATCATTTGATGTCGATTGTTTAAATGGAAATTGAGTTATTACAACTCAATTTTCTTACTTCCCATTCTTTTGGCATACGCTTTTAACAAGTCTTTTGTTTTTAACTGCTTCACGTCGCCCTAGTAGTACAACAGATACAGAACGGCACTGTGGTGTCTTAGGATCTGGGAGAGATTCCCGGTAAGTCTTAGTTGTAATTGTTAATATTTATTGAAAGTGATTAATGAAGGCAGTTTATGTAGGTTAGCATGTGCTCTTTGTTTACTCATTGTACTCATTTTTGAGTACAGGTCTTTTTCAAAATTGAAACTTATGTATTCGAAGCCATGATAATCATCGAATGTATTAAAAAATGAGTACATTTTACTTATTTTTGATTACCTATTTTTAACAGTGTATATTGGTATTTACATGTAAACAGAACATGCTGTTCCACAGACCCGTATATCCTTCGGGAGATGTCGGGTACATACGCCTATATCTTATTTAAGGGAGACCCGAGCCCCAAATCCTAATTTATTTATTAATGAATTCAGAAATACCATTTTTTTTATATTATTAGAACATCTTTTTCTGAACAATAATCAAAAACAAAAAGATATTTAAAAGAATTATTTTCGTTATTTTTTGGCATTTTTTAAGCTTAAAGAGACTTTATTTAGAAACACTACTCCTCCTTCAATTTTTAATGTTTTAATTTTTTTAATTGATTAAATAACATCAAGGTATGTACTGCAGACGTATGAATAGACTTTTGCAGATTTTGATTTTGATAGTTTTTAAAAACTAATTTTAAGTTCAAAATCTAAAAAACATTAAATTTTTTAAGTTTAATAATTTGTAAAAAAATAATTTATAACTTACTTTAAAAAAAGCTATACATACGTTTGTAAAACAAATATTAGAGCTTCCATAACAATTAACAATTTAGTTTTAAGTTAATTATTACCAAAACATTAGCATTTTAAACGTGACCAAAATTTTAAAAAAATATTTTGAGTAAATGACGATTGTTGCAGATGAAAAGTATGTAGAAAGATAATAAATGGTATGTAAACATCTAAAAAAACATACGTTCTGTTTCTTTTACTGTTTTGAAATTTTGTACACACCTTCTTAAGTACGTTTAGCATCGGTTTATGAAGAAACAAAAATTAGCAATTTTTCCGGTTTTTGGATCTCGGGTCCCCCTTAAATAAAAACAGTAGATTTCATTTTTTTAATTTGGGGGGGGGGGGGGGGAGAAAAAACGGGCCACATGTTAGAGGCGAAGAAAAAAGGGTGCAAATATTATATGATAAAAAAGATTCTTTGAATCGCCATCTATCATAAAACCAAATATACTATAAAAATCTACCAGTAAATCTACCATAAAACCCCCTCCATTCGTCAAAAAAACGATACTCATCTCTTTAAACTACATTGCGCAGAATTTTTGTTTAGAAACGTCGCAATTACCACGCAAAATAAACTATTCAATTGTTTCAAAGCGGGAAGCGAGCTCCTCAAATTGGGCGGAACAACAATTGAAAGATTTTGTGGGGGGGAAATTACGTCTGGCGACGACACTTTAAAGTGGCGCAAGACAGCATCGGGCTGTCATATTACGAGGACTGACGCAATTTAACTGTCAACTTCCACACTCATCAATTGCAACTTTTTGTCTGACTTCGGGACAATCAGTTCCTCAAGGAGGGGTGTACGACTATTTTTTTATGAGTCAGACAAAACGCTATTGCTTCTATTTTGAAGTGAGTTATTTTGATAAAAAGGCATTTCTGCTTCTGGGTATGTATTATTCCAATTCGCTGTCCTATTTGAAACACCCGAAACAGGAATAAACTGAAATGAAACGACCGACACCCATCTTTTTTTATGTTTTAAGTTCGGGAATAAAAGAAGTGTTTATAGACAATGAGGGGGAAGTTGTTTAATGAAGTGAAATGTATGGTTTTAGAGACACTTGCTGAATAGAGAATTAACTTTGATGGGGATTTGCAAAGAAGGAAGAGTTTTTTGCTTATTTCGGCTAAATAATTTTCCATTTATTTTTTTTGCATTGGGTAAATGCTACTTTGAAGTTTTAAATAGTTCCTTTGTACAGTTTCTAGATCCATATAATTTTGGCACACTGTAAAAAGAGGTACTTAAAAATAAATAAGAATATGATGATACTCGTTTTTCTTCAAGAATAATTGCATCGTAAACGAGCGTATGGTGTAACCAATCGGTACATTATAAAAAAGTAACAATTCCATGAAATATCACTAGTCTAACCTAAGCTTTTGTTCGAGCGACCTTAAAGAAAGTTGACAAATTAAAAATAGTAATTTAGAAGAAGGCTTTCTACCGTATTTGATGCTGTGTGATTAAAAACTGAACTGAGTCATTAAAAATCTCACTCAGTAAAATAACTCAATTATCTTACTTCATTTTTTTTTAGATACATTTTAAAAAAAATATTCCAATTACAACTTTTTAATACTGCCATGATAGTGCATTTGGATACCGCAATAGACTGCAGGGTTGGGATCTGGGTTCATACTCCGTTGACTTGGTTGTAATTGTGGGTTAATTGAAAACTATTTATGGTATATTGTATTGATGACAAGTTCGTAAAATAGATTAAAACAGCCTCTGTAGGCAAATATCTACCCAGTATACTCATTTTTGAGTATATGTCTTTTTTTTTTCAAAATTGAAACTCGTATACTCGGAGCTATGTACAGCGAGTTCGTAATCGGATGGTTGATGGTTCGATTACCTGAAAGTCTAACAACAGAGAAGATTCTTCCGAATATTGTTGTGTGATAAATATGTTTAAGAAAAAAGCAATTTACCAATTTTGTATTTTAAAAATTTGCTAAGTTAGGATATTTTTAAGGTTTTATTCCCGTGGCTATTCAGTTAATTAAAATTATGTGTTTTTAACCCTTTGAACTCGAGTGGTTAAATCTCAGTCACAAAAATAACGATTTATTCTTTTGATCATTGGTCTTCAAATTGAAAAAGAACTGCATCTTCTTCAATATAAAAAAACCCTTTCTTTCGTTAGCTATTTATTTAACTAACTATATTTAAAAGTAAGGCATAACTAGAATATAGATATATTTGGTTAACCCTTTCGACTCTAGTATTGTTTTTAACCCTTTGTACTCCAAGAACACTTTGCGTTTTCCGTTCTTTCTGCGGAACAGTTCTTATGTTCTTTTCCCTAGAATTTGTTATGCTTATAGAGAAAATAAACATAATCTGTTTTCGATCTTCAAAAGAACAAATTGAAAAAATGGTCGATGTTTTTTAAACACAAGATCATGCTGTTTTTGTTTATTTTAAAGAACAAGGACCAAAAGAACGAGTCGTTATGTTGTCGCCTGAGCGGCGCCAATGGAGTGCAAAGGGTTAAGTCACTAAAATAATTATTTTTGCGCCGTTTTTCAAAATAAAATATGAGCTACTTATTCTTGAGTTTAAAAAGTTATTCTCTCACAAAATGTACTAGGAATTATTTTTGTAATCTAAAATTACCAAGTAACATATGCGGGGAATATAAAACTTCTTTCTGATTGAAATTCCTCAAAGTCCATGTTTTTTTAACAATTTGATAAATGCCATAAATCCCTAAATATATGTTTGGTATTTTACAAACTAATATTTAGCTTATCGCATTTTTTTTTAATTTTCTGATTGTCCTGCATAAACGTAAAAATTACATGCTAAAGAATACATCTTTAAATAGAACCGAAACACGATGTAACTGTTACATACAAATAACGTAAATATAAAGTATGTTCCTCGAATGAAAATAGTTAACTGATGAAGTGTTTCTTTCTACTAGCATAGTATAATTCAACATGTTATGATTTGTTTAGTGACTACATAGTATAAATGTCCTCATTAGTAAACTGAACTGCTTTCGAAAAATACTGAATATGTCCGTTTATTATATTTAAAATTTGTATAACATTCAAAGTCATTTATTTGTACAACAACATCAAATTTGTTTTAATGTAATAACTAGGAGTGCCCCTTGCTCCTCTGACGCTCCAACGGATTTTGTAAACTAACTGATGTTGCCATTCCGAGTAAAGAAAAACAATGTTTTTCAATCACCGCGCAATATAATTATATATACACGTTACTTGTGAAATGTTTCGATTTTTTTTAAATAAGTATAATGTTAAAATGTCAAACATGTCATGAAATAATTGTGTAACTAATGGTGGATTTTAATTTGTGTAATGGAAATGTATCGAAAAACTGGTTATCCGAGGTTCAATCAGTATATGATCACTTATATGACATTTTATTATTTTACTTGTGCCATTCCGAAGTTTTTCTTAAACAACACAATATGTGATTTTCCATGACGAACAGTACAGTGCTATCCCACTATTAAATTCTTAAAACGAATTTTAATATAAAAAAGCAAACTATTCAAAATCCGAATTAAATAGAACACATCCTAAAAGTTCCAATGTGGTTAAGTTACCGGTAAATACTTTCGCTCTCCAGCACATCCTTCACGTCACCTCTAAAATAAAACCCTCTAAATCCCTCTTAACACAATCTAGAAAAACGCCAAACAAAATCCTTCACGGATACAAACATTGGCGGAGGTGTGAAAGTAGTTTTGAAAAGGACTTTCAAATATAGAAGTTAATGAACTCTACATCCAACAACACACAAAAGAAGGGTCATCATAATCATTCCTTTCTCGCCCATTGAAAAGCGACATCGAATTCTACAATCCGCCTTAACTCAGTTTTATTTCCGGATTACTTGCTGCATCGCTTCTCTTGTACTCTCCAGGTGGTCCAAAAACTGTGGGGGATTACATTTGCTTAGATAAACAGGATTTTTACGACCTTAAACCAAAGTTTGGTACCCATTTTGTTTCAACCAACATTTGGTTGCTTAGTTTCATCATTTTACGTGCTAACACGGATACCATTTAGTTTTGAAACGTTGCAACAAAACTTATTAAGTTGCATAAAACTCAAAACTCGAAGTTTTATTAGTATTTCAGTAGTAGTATTCTTGTAGCGAAGCTGGCAACTCTAGATCACAACTTTTTTACTTTTCTTTGTCAAGTCCACCGATCGGGCTCGAACCAGGAATCCTCTGATTTATAGATGAACACCTTTATCCACTGGGCCACGGAGTCCGTTGTTCAGCGTTGTCTTATTTGGAGGGGATTCCTCGGCTTGTTGATGTAGCGGCAGCGAAAAATTCGTTTGCAGTTGTAGACGTTGAACCAATACCGGTGAAACCTCCGCTTTTTTCCGATAAAGGATTTTTTGTTCAAATTAGAGTCCAGCATAATATGGCTTTATATTTGCTGCAAATCTCAAATTTGCACAAAGATAAGGTACAGCTGCGGAAAAAAAAACGAACCACCAATGATTACTTCGTTAGTTTTCATAGTAGAGCTAAACTTAATATACCATTTTGTAGGGAATAAAGTCTACTATACAACGATATACAAAAAATTTACATAGGGGACTATCTTCATACTCGAATCCGTACCAACTTTAAAATTTTCAATAGCAACACCTACTTTTGATACCGCAGAAATGTTCCCCGTCCTCAAAATAATCTAAATATAAATTTTCGTTAATTTTCTACCATTATATGCAGAGATATTATACAATATGTATCGATCTTATTTGAGGGGCTACCTCCACATTGAACAAAGTTGAACTAAGAAATAAATGAAGCGGGTAGAAAATGTTTGGCGTTAGCCGTGGTTCTTCTGTTCGTGGTCAGATCAGAGATAAGACAAGGCTAGCATATAAATTGTTCAAATAATATGATGCAGTATGTATTATTCTTACAGATATGTTACTACTTCAATGTGATTGTATATAGCATTTTTGATGACGACAAATTTCATTACTTGTATTCTTAAGATGTTCTGAAATCATATAGGCAAATGATAAAATTAATATTGTAAGAAAATTTTTAAATTTTAGAATATATCTTTAAAAAATTTTTATTCATAATTTAAAATACATATACCAATGATTTACTTTTGAAATTCATATATTTTTTTTTAAATTCTGTATTTAAATGAAATATTGCAAATGTTATATTACAAACTCAGTTTGAATTGAGGTTATGTAATTGCACACTTTCCATAAGATTGTGCTTGTCTTAAGTTATGCAGTTTGGTCCAAAATTATTTTAAGGCTTTTAAAAATCCTTTAAAAGACAAAAATATGCACATAAGGTTTTTTGTATTTAATAAAGAAAGCATTGAAGTTTCTTAAACAGCATTTAGACCACTTCAATGTGCACACAATTTTGAATCTTTAAAAAAAATTGTTTAATAATATAATCACATATGGTGTGTCCAATCCGGCTATGTGAAATATTGGAAAATTTGTAATTTCAATTGCCACTGTAATTCAATTCGGCTTTTCAATTTGTCAGTGACACTGATTGTGTTTTAAACTCTGTTTTTTACGTTACCGTCAAGGGGATTACTTTACACCTTGCAGGGTAACTTTACTCCACCTCTTAAAAAAAAGTTTCATATTTGAAAAAAGGCGGGGCATTCAGCGAAAGAAGTCAGTAATATATCTTTCACGTGAGGATTAGCAATCCTGCTGTCCAACAGTTGGCCTTTTTTCCCCTCTCTTTCTTTAGGGAACGTTACAGCTAAAAGTGTTTTGTAGGTATTACCAACACACCGGTGTTGGTATAACCCGTGTTTTCTTCTAGTGGAAAAAGTTGTATTTTTTACATAACCACGTGTACCCTGTATAAGGTTAGGGCCCAATTCTGTTATGAAAGAATTTTAAAGTATAAAATCTATTTTTTTCTTCTAGTTCAGGTTACAAATCCTTTGGTTCACTAACCTCATTCCAGTCCAACATTCGGGATTACTTTACTCCACCAGTTAATTTAAGTAAACTTTATAATAGTAAAGTAAACCTTAGTAGAGAGAAACCTTGTTATTCTCTACTAAGGTTGTTAAGGATGAATCGTTTTGTTATCCTTTTCATTCAAAATTTGATTTTCACTCTAGGAATCTGATTTTCACTTTTAGGAATTATATTGTTAACTTAAAGCCCTTCCTCTAAAAAAATACATATCTAGTTATTTTTAATGCATTTATTTAAAATAGTTCAGAATTATCCATAATACATTTATTAATTACTACCTATTTTTTTTATTTACAAAATGTAGTGGCGGCTTATATAGTGGTGTGGCTTTCTTTAAAAAACATGGGACAACGGACATAATTATTATATAAAAAAAGTTTAAGTATAATGAACTAAGATATTCACATTCTTTAAATATTTACATGTAATATTATCAACTTAAATCAATGATTCTCAATTTTTCAATGGTCAAAAAATATGAGGCATCGTTCTCGGGTCTTTACTTCGAGATAGGCCCCGAACCGTCGCCAACTGCCCACTGTGCAGGTCTAGTGCACCGTTAATGAACCAAGTTCATATTTTTTAACCATAGTCAGATGACGAGAACAACGTATGAATTGACACCCAAAGCAACTTCAGTAGGCGATAGGACATTGGACTTGGATAATATTTAACGTGCACCATTCCCGTACACCCCTCGCCTTTAAATAAGAATTTAGAATTTTATGCCAACGCGATCCCATCGCTTTTAATTCTCAAAATTAGTAAAGATTTCTGTTAAGTTCTGCTAATTTTAAATTTGTGTATGACCCCTGAAATGATCATTTGTTACACATTTTAATATAACAAAAAAACTACAAAGAGGAAAATCACGAAATTTTAGATATGGATATAAAGCGTTTTTCTGAATCCATCACTATCAAAATATAGCATGGTTGCTATTCATAAATTTTATGAATATTAATATCCTAATTTAAATAAAATTAAAAAATATACATATAAGTAATGAAAGTTAGTGTATTTTATTTGGGTCGTTTAGAAGTAACACGGATAAAAATTTCAGCTTAATAAAATTATTATTTCGAAACATATGATTAAAAGTTTAAGAAATTCATTTAACATTATGAGTTCAAAACTTTCGAAATTCATAATTAAAAAACTGCTTAACCAAATGACTTACAAATTGATATTCAACGATGAATTTTGTCGTAAATTATAAATATTGAATCAAAATTGGGTGTTGCAATTGGAAATTTTAAAGTTGGTGCGGATTGTAATATGAAGATAGTCCCCTATGCAAATTTTTTGTATATCAATGTGTAGTAGACTTTATTCCATCCAAAATGGTATATTAAGTTTAGCTCTACTATAAAAACTAACGAAATAATCATTGGTGGTTCGTTTTTTTTTTCCGCAGCTGTACATCGTTGAACTGAATTTTTTAACTTAACAGTATACGGTAGTAAGTGTTACCAATCTTTTTTTTCGTTTTTAAAGTAGGAATATTTATTTTTATTTGATTTTACAATAGTTTTTCATTTAGATAGGCGTTTAGTTACCCATATACATTTATATGCACATATACATCCAGATAGACTTGTAAAATAAAGTTACCTCAAACAAAAGAAAGTGTATTTAACCGACACCAACAATGCGTAAAATTACTTACAAATTTAGTTAGTAATTGCGCAAACAGCTGGAAAATTGTTTAATGCCACATTATTAGTTTTTGAATTTTTCTAGCCAATTTCTAGACCGAAACAAACCAACACGTCAAACTTGATATGATAAAATCAATTTTGAATTAATTTTACTTTTTGTATTTTTAGTCATATTTTAGACATTAACAAAATTACCATTGATTTTATAAAGCCGCTTTGTGATGTTTCTCAGTGTTCTAAGTGTTCCCATTCGAACGGAAAAAACTAGTAAATTACCAGACTCTAAAACAATTTGTCAAAAAGCTGCTAATTTAACTCTCAATGAATGAACAGATCAGCCATGGAATGTATTTTTAATCATTGAATATAATAGCAATTAGCTATGGTTAATGAATAAACATTTTGTATCACTGAAGGCGATAATGAGGCTATGTCGATCATTGCAAAAAACTGCAATTTTTTTAATAAATTTTTTTATGGTCTGGTTGGCAATTTCCCATTCGAACGCAAAAAAATGGTAAATTACCGGACTCTAAAACAATTTGTTAAAAAGTTGCTAATTTAGCTCAAATCTATGAACTTCATATCAGTAAATGATCAGATCTGTCGTGGAATACAATTTTAATCATTGCATGTAATAAGAATGAGCTATGGTTAATGAATAAACATTTTGTATCACTGAAGACGATAATGAGCCTATGCCGATCATTGCAAAAAACTGCAATTTTTTTTAATAAATTTATTTCTGGTCTGGTTGGCAATTTCCCATTCGAACGGGAAAAAACTGGTAAATTACCAGACTCTAAAACAATTTGTTAAAAAGTTGCTAATTTAACTCTCAATGAATGAACAGATCAGCCATGGAATGTATTTTTAATCATTGAATATAATAGCAATTAGCTACGGTTAATGAATAAACATTTGGTATCACTGAATATGATAATGAGCCTATGTCGATCATTGCAAAAAACTGCAATTTTTATAATAAATTTATTTCTGGTCTGGTTGGCAATTTCCCATTCGAACGTAAAAAAAATGGTAAATTACCGGACTTTAAAACAATTTTTTAAAAAGTTGCTAATTTATCTCTCTATGAACTTCAGATCAATGAATAAACAGATCAGTCATGGAATATAGTTTTAATCATTGAATGTAGTAGAAACGAACTATGGTTAATGAATAAACGTATGTAACACTGAATGTGACAATGAGCCTAGGCGTACCCATTGCAAAATTTTTAATTAATTTTACTTCTGGTTGGGTTGGCAATTTATTATTGAAACGGTAAAAAACTAGTAAATAACCAGACTCTAAAAGTTGTTAAAATGTGGTAATTTTCCCTAAAAAAGTTGATAACTACCTACATTTGACTTGGCAATTTTGAAACTCCTCCAATCATAAGCACTGGTAACGACCCTGAGGGTGGGGCAAAGTAGGTGTCGCCCTGGGTTTGGAATTTTCTAGATCGAATTTGAAACTTTTATTCCTTCCTACAATAATAAAAAACATATGTCCCAAACTTCTCCTTCTTCGTTCCCCTTAACCTATAAAAAAAACTAACACAAAAGAACCATAAATAAGTTCATGGCTGTATTATATCACTAACCTAACCCACACCACTTCAAGGAATTTCTATAACTCTCTACCAACGCTTGTTCCAACAACCGTCACATATCCAAAGTGAAGGTGGATTAAAAGGAAAGCCATGAATCCATAGCCAAGATTCAGAAGCCACGCCCTACAGTTGGGTTGTAGAGATCAGTAGATCACGAGGTCTTGGTGTGAGGCCGTAAGGTGCTTTTTTCTTCGAATGTTCGCCGATTTTATTTGTTTTTTATTAAATTGAGGGAGTTTTTTTACTTTGTAGGTTAGAGGTAAATTGATTTTTGCTCGTAGTAATGAGTCAGTTTAGATGGTAAATGTTTATCTGATGTAGTCGTACCTGATAACTGGGCGTAAGCAATTGGGCGATATTGTTGGGAGTTTTCTTTTTCGGCGTATCCAGTTTGCTTTGGAAATTGTAGGTTCGAGTGTTGGATATATTCATAAATTTCTATTTACTTTAAAGTTTGATTTTTGAGTGTTTTACTTCAAATATACGATAAAATGTGCTTAAAATAAAACCGTTAGTTGCGATTGTTAAATTTTAAATTTATCGAGCTGACATAGAAACCAATTTACTCAAAATGTACTTTTTCCATGTTTGGAGGACACATCACTTAAAAACTACTTGAAACATATTACTGACACTTTTTTATGATTGTTTTAGTAACACTTTTAAACACTCAACACAATTTCTGAGCTGAAAATGGCGATTTATTAAGAAAATTTCATTATGATGCCAAAATATCACTCTAAAGTAACCTTATGGTTTGGTTTGATTAATTTACGTCACACAAGAGCTGCACAGTGGGCTATTGGTGACGGTTCGGGGCTGGTTGGTTGGTTGGGAACGTCGCACTAGAGCTGCACAGTGGGCTATTGTAGAAGGTTCGGTGTCTCTCTCGAAGGAAAGAGACCCGGGAAAACATACACATTCATACATGCACCTCGTTATTTTAGAACCATGGTCAGATGTCGAGGAAACACCTGAGATGGCACTCAACGCCTTCAATAGACGTCAGGAGTTTGGACCCCGATCAGATGTTTCGTGCACCAGTCCCGTATACACGCCGTTAATTTTTGCGGAAGTTCTGGACGACTTTTCTACTATTTTGTAGCGAAGCTGGCAAAGCTCCGATCACAAGATCACTACTTTTTACTTTTCTTTGTCAAGTCCATCGCCTGGCATCGAACCACGAATCTTCGGATTCCCAGCTGACGCTTTTAACCGCGTCCCTAGCTGACGCCTTAACACGGAGGCACGCCTATCTCGAAGGAAAGACCCGGGAACGATGCCTCGTATTTTTTAACCATGGTCAGATGACGAGGACAACACCTGAGCTGGCATCCAACGCCTTCAATAGACGTCGGGACTTTGGACCCCGATCAGATTTATCGTGCGCCAGTCTCGTACACCAGCCGATAATTTTTGTGGATGTACTGGACGACTTTTTTAGTATTTTGTAGCGAAGCTTGTAGTCCTCTAATTAAAAGATCGCTACTTTTTCAAGCAACCTTCCTTGTCAAGTGCGTCGCACAGGATCGAACCAGGTATCCTCTGATTCCCAGCTGACGCCTTTATCCACTGGGCCACGGAGGCCCCAGTACAATTACGGAAAATGAAACATAAATAAGTTAAAAGAGAAGTTTAAGTCCCATTCTACACGGACGTGATAACCGGACGCGAGCTTTTATAGATAGTTCTGCGATTGGTGGATACAAATCACGTGGTTTGTATGCTCCAATCACAGAGACATCTGCAAAAGCTCGCGTTTGTTTATCTCGTCAGTATAGAATCGACCTTAGGCAAACAAAATTGTACCAGGAAGTTTAAACGTATGACAAGTGTGAAAATATATCCCTAGAGCTTACCAAAGACGCGAGAAGGAGCAGGCCCATGTACACAGTTTCCATTAAACTAAACCTTACTTCACAGTAATACTTTTGCCTACTCGATATTTTTTTGACATAAGTAAACCTGGCAACAGTTTGCTCTCCGATTTTTACTAGGCTGCTAAGCAAATTTTTAATCACTTACTTTTCCAACTTTATCAATTAAAAACTTATACTTGGTTTTAACCGAATATCAAATTTCGAAATGTGAGTGCAATTCCTCGACTGCTGTGTACAGAGCGCTTTTTTTTAAAGCTATAAAATAAAATTATAGCCACAAATAATTTAATAATAAATATATACAGATAAAATATAGCTTGATAAATTAATACATAATAAAAAAATATTGTTTATTTTTATTTGAATTGCTTTTAATTTATATTCCAATAAAACAGACTTGAAAATATTAAAAAAGATTAGTTTTAAGAAATAACTGGAAAATAGGGCGATACCATGAGTTCCGGGTCAGCCGATCGGTTTCACGTGGTTTTTTTATCACTTCATTGTAAAATTAAATAACCTTAAATCCTGTCAATAAAAATTCTAGATAATGATTCTATTATTTGGTGGGAAACGATTATTTTAACAAATAAATTTACTTGAAAAAATATGCGGAACATTAATAATGATGCAAAATGCACAAAACTTTCTCACAAATGTCAATATCAAGAAACCCTAATAAATAATAATGTGAAACAAACGGTCCAATTTAACTGTAACAAACCAAAAAAATCAATCAACACGTTGGCGCATTATAATAGTAATTGCGATTTACCAATTATAGGAATTTAACGTGACCCCAAACCACGATTTAATTCACGAAGAAGAAAAACACAAGATCGTGTTTTGAGAAATCTACATTATGCAATTTGTATCGATACATGAATGATACCGATAATGATGCATCGATTACTTATTTCCTTGACATTAAATGAAAATAAAGAATCGGCCTTTAACTAGAAGAATGGTGTTATTTCAATTGCGGTATCGATATTAAGAGATATATCCTTATCGAATTTTTTTAATGTTCTAATTTCTTTTTAATAGATTATGGAGATTTACTGAAAGTTGTAGTCATTATCAATCAACTGGAACTTTTTATTAACATGCTTTTTTTTATTAATATTCAAAAACGTCATTCATCAAGATATTTTTTATTGGTGGTTTATTTTCATAGAAGTTCAATACTCGGCTTAGATTTATAAAATGGACCTTATTCAACGCCCTGGTATCGTAATTACACATTGCGTCATGGTTAGATGTAAAAGACGTCACGCGCAAATGTTATTAGCTGTTGAGAACCACGTGGTTTGCTATTAACCAATTAGCTTGTGTTTATCCAAACTTTTTTTAATCTTGACATTTTTGATATAAGGAAACAAAAACTTATTTCATCTCTCTCTCTCGATCTAAAATAAAGTTAAAATTTTTATACCAAATGACATTTTTGTAAATAGTCAAATTGCAATTATATTTACTTGGTAACAAAATTAAAAAGAAAAGAAGGGTGGCCACGCTAAAATAAATATGTATTTTTTCTTTAGGTAAAAAAATGGAAATGTTGCATAAGTTAGTTTTATTATTTAGAGTTATGCAAAAAAAAATATATTTTGACTTTATTTTCATTACTTAAAAATAAATGTCCCCCCAACCAAACCAAATGACCAATTTGCCCAACGCGGCTGGGAAAAGTGACCACTCTTTGTCCGATATAAAAAATAACCCTTTTGACAGTATTTTAAAAATATGAATGTGTATTTTTTAACTTAAAAGCAATATTATTATCCAATACAAAAGTTATGAAACGTTTTAGGTGATTTGAAACTTATTTTCTAAGCATTATTATCGTCTAACATGTTAAACAAAACTGTGCTGGTTATTGTATTTTATACTTTTTTACACACATCACAGTAAAAATCAGTGTACTAATCTAAGAATGAACAGAAACGTTAAACATTTATGTTGTTTTATTTATAAAATAAATATTAATCAATTTATATAAATTAATATCTAATATTATAAACTTTTTTTTTAAATGTGGTTAAAGTAAAAAAAAATTACATTTTGTCAAAAAATTTAATCAAATATTATATTCTTTTTTATTTATTTACATCTTTAAAATCCTAAACCTAAAAACCCTTATCATTTTCTAATCACTTTATATAAAATTCTATGCCGATAATTATGTTAAATAAAATAAAAATGTGGGTTTCGTAGTATAATTCAGAAACAATTAAGGTTATTTTTACAGTTTTCCTTAATTGAAACATTTATCAATATTAAGAACGCAAGACGTTTGTAAAAGAATAAACGAAAACCCTATTTTCGCATATACGCCCTGAATTACCTACATTCACACAGCAAACTTTAACATAAAAAATAGATTATTTTCAGATAAATTTGTACGCACAGAGAATATAAATTAACGTATTCATATTTTCCGTTATCGATGTTTTCTTGATATTGAACTTGAGTGATCATATCATTTTCCAATCAGGATACGAAATTCCTTCGGAAAAAAAAAAGTAGCAATGACATTGGTTTATATTTAAAAAAAATTATAATATATCACGTTGAGGTGTATTTAATTTGATATTCAGACAACGTGTTTTTTGTTCTCTTAAGGTTACCACGCCTTGGCGAATATGCTCGGCAGTAACATGCGTATTCAAGGCGATGCGCTGACGTTTACCTAGACCTACTTAAGCTATCTTTGCATATTCGAACTTTTTTAAATGGTAATGTACGTAGGTATATCAGGAATTGATATCTTGTTAAATAATTTTTTTTGTTTAATATATATATATATATATATATATATATATATATATATATATATATATATATATATATATATATATATATATATATATATATATATATATATATATATATATATATATATATATATATATATATATATATATATGGGAAGTTTTGCTGATTTCCATGTACGGTTTATTAGTTTGTTGGTTACGTAGATTTTAGTGGCCCAATGGCCAGTTTTTTCCATGCTGCGCCATCATGTACGGTTAATTTATAAACATGTTTCATTACTTTTAGTATAATCAATAAGTTTCAAGTGATAATGTTATATCATTTGAGGAAGTGAGAGTGACTATAATAGACTACACTTTAGTGTAGTTTATTTCTTGATTTGCGATCCGATTCCGAAGGTGGTGGCCGGCCGCCATGTTCGAGAGTTAGGTTGTTCCTAATATCGCCCACTTGAGTGTTCCCAT
Organism: Troglohyphantes excavatus; assembly: GCA_963932185.1. NCBI lineage: Eukaryota > Metazoa > Arthropoda > Arachnida > Araneae > Linyphiidae > Troglohyphantes > Troglohyphantes excavatus. The sequence continues at coordinate 63,022,917 of OZ010674.1, read as the reverse complement.
TATCGCCCTAGGAGAAACACGGTTAAAATGTGTGATATGTATCAAATGGTTTCACAAAAAATGCGATAAGAGGAAAGTAAAAAGAACAAAGCGTTACGTTTGTGTGGAATGCTTATGAGTGTGTTCTTTTTTTTCTTTTGAAGTTGTATTCGATATTCTTAAAAGTACAAAACGCTGTATTGTATTACCTTCAATTTTATTGTGTCTTAATTTCTACTATTAATAAAAAAAGAATGATCATAACACAAATAAAACTTCATTTGAATCCATTTTAGACATGGGCGATATTAAGAACATATAGTGGGCGATACTAGGAAAAAAACATTTTAATTGGAAAAAATGTCGCGGATGCATAAACAAATTGGGCGCGCTAAAATCATGGGTTAGACTTATAATTAAGTTTATTTTTGGATAACGGGCTAGATAATAGATTGAAGCTATTTTTAGATAAATGACACATGCATTAATACTCTAAATTGAAATAATGGCTAAGGTGGGCGATATTTGGGCTCTACTTTACATGTTTACTGATCAACAATATTGCGGAGCTTTTCCCCGAAGTATCTGTATAAAAAAAATCCCTATGCACTCTACTACATCCCAATTGTTGCAGACCGGCCCACTTGGGGGATGATTCACTGTGCTGAGAGGCCCCATTTGGGTTTGGAATGTGGCATCTTCCACTTGAAAAGTTTCGGTTCGGATTTCGAACAGAGAGAGCACTAGGCCGCCATTGAGTATGGTTGGATAAAAATTCAGCTCCTCCACAAAAAGTATTGTTTGGGAATGTAAATAAAAACTAGTTAAGTTTTTAAAAGATGTCTCTTCTCCTTGAGTCTTCCGAACTACAGGAAATGCATCGAACCTGGTAGGTTTGCATTTGCATTTACAAAATTATGGCGCCCGAACAGGGACTCGAGGAAAAAGAGACAATGCAATCTCTCAAACAAAGACGCACAGCCGTGCGAGGTTCATTCACAAAGGCCGTTAAGCTCTTACGTGAGCTTATAACGGAAATGGCTGAAGCCGTGAATGTCCAAATAGCTTTGAAACAGCTAGAAGAAAAAGCCAAAAAACTCTTTGCCCTAGACGCTGTGTTCCAGGAACTCCTGCAGAGTCAGGAAGGGGGATGCAGCCAAAACGACTTCAATCAAGAATGCTATGCTGCCGAAGTATATGAAGAGAAGCTTATAGCTTGCCGTGTCCGAGCTACAATACATCTAAAAGCACTGACGATCTCGTCGAGGGATGGAGATCGCGTTCGAATCCGAGGAGATTCATTCCCGGCCGCGGTTGTGACCCACTCAGCCGATTTCATCCCCCCCGTCCCAGTATTGAAGGTCTCGACGACAGATGAAGATGCTATTCGAATCCGAGACGATTCCTTCCCGGTCGAAGTAGCGACCCCCTCAGCCGACTTCATCCCCCCCGACCCAGTGCGGCGAATGCCGGAAAGGCTTGTGTATGATGCAAGTTGTAAACATAAGGGATTATCGTCTCCGAATCAATCTTTGGAAAAAGTGCCAAACCTTCTACTTAGTGCATCTGATAGTGTAAACTCGGGTAAGTCAATAACTTATCATCATACAAATGTTTGTTTTGGTGTAAAATGCTCACCATTTCAATTAAGTGCCACCATAAATCATCATTTGAATCTAGTGCCCCGTGATCTTTCTCCAACTGCCAATCATCTAAGTGTTGATGATTGTATCCCAAGTTTATGTGACTTGGGGATCACTGGAATTCGTCCATTCTATTCGATGGACACTTCTACAGCTGTTAGAAACAGTTTCAACAGTTTTCGGAGTAAGATGACCGAGTGGTGCACATTAGTGATAAATCGAATTAAATACATTCTTTCTGTGACTGATCCTCCTCAGTTCTGGCATAATATACCAGGTGTATAAAAAGCTGCCGTCCTCGAGTCTCGTGATTGTTTTACTGAAAAGTTGAAACAATTAAAATGGTGGGAGGGTCCATCTTGGCTCTGAAAGTCAGAATCCAGGTGGCCTTCTAGTGTAAATATTCTAAATGAAGAGATAAGTAGTTCTGAGTAACTAAAAAGTGTTAACTGTACATAATGATGTAGTGAAACAAAACAAAATTGTATTTTGAATATGTCTCTTCATATTTAGAAATTTAAGACTCTTTGTATCTCACAACAAACTCTAACGCTGGTAACGTGCCAAAGTGGTCGAACTGTGAATGCACCAGATCGTTTGAGCTATTAAGAATGAAACTTAAGAGAATTTAATATTTAGAATATTTTTTTCAATTTATACTTTTTTTTGCATTTAAATTTATATGTATATATATTTTGGCATTAATTAGTAGGCATTCTTTTAGTTAGCAAATAATTCATTGTTTTTGTGTTCAATGAACAATATGAGTGTATTTGTATATATTTTTGTATCCTTTTTGTATATTTGACTTTGCTTTTGTGGGGAGAGCTGTAGTAAGTAAAATTTGAGTTTACAAGTTTAAACTCAAAGGTGGGAGAATGTTGCAGACCGGCCCACTTGGGGGATGATTCACTGTGCTGAGAGGCCCCATTTGGGTTTGGAATGTGGCATCTTCCACTTGAAAAGTTTCGGTTCGGATTTCGAACAGAGAGAGCACTAGGCCGCCATTGAGTATGGTTGGATAAAAATTCAGCTCCTCCACAAAAAGTATTGTTTGGGAATGTAAATAAAAACTAGTTAAGTTTTTAAAAGATGTCTCTTCTCCTTGAGTCTTCCGAACTACAGGAAATGCATCGAACCTGGTAGGTTTGCATTTGCATTTACAAAACCAATAAAATTGTGGTCGACTAGAAAAACTATTATATATATATATATATTTTAATAGTGGGGGACATATAAACAATTATAATAGTAATATAATACTATCTATAAATAGTTGACACATAAAAAATTGGATTTTTCAACAGTTCAAACTAAAAGGTCTCGCAGCTATTTTTGAACAGGCCCCATGGGCAGCTAAAAAGCTACCATGCGTACACCTTCTATACTATTTGTTTATAATTTAACCACCGATTAAGACGAGAGTCGTCCGTAATACGAAATTGATCAAACAACACAAAACAGATAATTACATATTTAATTAGGTCAACCATATTAATTACCGCAGTTTCCGTCACATCTCACACTCTTTTGAATAATTCATGTCACATTTGTGAAGAATGCCAGATTTCACCGCAAAGATACACACCAAATCGGAAATGAACGACATGCAGTTGAATAGCTCCATACACCTTTGCGGCTCTCCCGTCAAGGCATTTCACAAGGAAAGTCAATGAATATGTTTGGCAGAGAGAAAATTTATTAGCTTTAATTTTGTGTCGGTAAATTAATAAATAGATATTAATTACGAATAATGTGTTTTATTTTTCTGTGGTTTGCTTTTTGCAAATGATTGATTGATATAATTTCCTTGCGGCATTCTTTATTCGTCTAAATAATTGTCTATTCATTTGTTATTTGAAGCAAATAATTGTTTTTGATGTCATGAATCAAATCAGTAATCTTATTTAAAATATATAGTCATGTCATACAGATGTATTATAAGTTTTTTAAAAACGTAAAAATCAGGATATTTGGGGACATTTCAATGAAACACACATTGCACTCACTGTAAAAAATACATATTATCCGTTGACGAAATGTTTGTCATTTTTGACGAAACAGACACTTTCTGTATATGCTCCGATTAAATATTTCGTCAAACTTAGTCGAAATTTAGTTATAAGATTCCTCCTTAGCAGTTAACGTCATATCCAGTATTAAGTTTTGCTGTTGAAACGGTGGCAATATTATAAATAAAAAATCTTAAACAAAAATATCACGTGAGGGTTGCATGCGATTACATATTTGGCAGTGAAATTATATACTTTCTCTTCCCAGCTATACTTGGCTTAAAATATAATTGTTATCGTCAGCTGAGACAACTTTGCCGTAGAGGAGAAACTTTGCCGTAGTGGAGCAATTTTGCCGTAGTGTATCAACTTTGCCAACCGCCACGCCAAATTGCTGAACCAACCAATTGAGGTTCGGTGATGTGATTGATACTTGATGCTGATGTTTAAATGAATGTTCGGTTCACGAACTTCACAAAGTTGTCCACGTTCTCGCACTGTTAAAAATAGGTACTCAAAAATAAGTAAAGTTTATTCATTTTTGAGTACATTTGATGCTCATCATGACTCATTAATTTAGTCGTAACAAACGCTTACATACATACATAGGCGATAAGTTTCACACAAGAGTAATTTAAGAGAAAGTGGGTTGTTAATTTTAGTCCCCTCCATAATAAAAGTCCCTAGGTCAAACAATTTCTGACCAATTAGCTGATTTCCCTGATTCAGTATGATTGAAAATAATCCCTAAAAATCCCTATCTATATAAACAAAAAATCCCAAAAAGAGGACGGAATCTATCATTCACAAGTAACATCCTGCAATGTGATGTGCTCTGGAGGGAATAAATCTGGTAAACCTATATTGTTGAAAATATGTATTCATAAATAAGTAACATGTACTTATTTTTAAGTAAATTATATGCTTATCATAGCTACTAATACATTATTGTCAATTTTGAAGAAGACATGTACTCAAAAATGAGTACTGCAACGAGTAAAAATGAATAAAAAGATCAGACGATAATGAAAATGAATAAAAAGATTGCCTACGTACACTGCCTTTACAAATCCCTTTCAATAAATGTAATTAGAATTACAACTAAGACATACCTTGGAATCGAACCTAGATATTCGGGGGCCGCAGTCCAGTGTCTAAACTACCAGGGCGACGTGAAGAAGTTATAAACAGAAGAAATATTAAAATATGTGTAAAAAGAAGGAAAAGTAAGATAATTGAGTTGTAATAACTCAGTTTTCATTTAAACAATCGACGTCAAATAATGTGGAGAACCATCTTCTGAACAACTATTTTAAGTGTGTCAGATTGCTTAGTTAAGATGGCTTGAACAGAAGCTGAGATTATCAATATTCAATCACACTGCTCATTTTTGAAAAAGTACGGTTACTTATATTTGAGTACGTCATCGCTCATTTACGATGCAATTATCCTCAAAGAAAAACGAGTAGGTACAGGTTCGCATTTTTAAATACCTCTTGTTAAGTATAACAACTAAATCAGTTATCATAATATACATTATATTTAATATAATTCATTAAATTTAATTAAACTAAATACATCTTCTAAACATATAATTTGTTTATTCATCTTAACTAAATATTAATTTATGTTATTTTCATACGAAGATATTTAGAATTGTCTTCAAAATTGGCTTTTAAATCACAGTTATTTTGTAAATCGTACTTACCATTCATTCTACCAAGACGCATGATTAACACCATTAGCCTGATTAATCCATCCTTTACATAATCGATGGAACCTAATTATTATGAATTCCCATTTGTAAAATAATTTTCTTTGCTTTCTTAATGAAAGGAAAGTGTTTAGCATGAGCCTGGAGATACGTTAACACTAGTAGAAAATGAATAATTACCCTTAATTGATTCGCAATCGGATGTGTTAAAAAACTGGTTATTATACTTCGTACTCACCTGCTTTTAGGGAGGTAATTACCGCAAATTAAAGTACACCTAAAAAGTGCATGTAAAAACATGCGTAAAATGGGGTATTGTTCTCAATTTGATTTACAGGAAATGCTAAAAGTTACAGAGGTATATTTAGCAAAAAATAGTTATGGAGCTGTATGGGTATGCAAAAAAGTTTTACGGATATGAGTAGTTGTTACTTCCGTATTGTTGTAGGGTTTTAGTTTATTAATAATATAGCTCTGTAGAGGGAAATGCGTATTTGTTAATGTTTTTAAAGCGTTTTCAGGGTGTGTTTTAAACGTGATTTGCCTAGAGATTTGATGTGGTTTATTGTTTGTGTATTTTTAAAGATAACGTTTTTTTTTCAAAGTTTGTTTTTTCTAGTTTTTATGCTGTCTTAATATGAATGAATCAGTAACCAAACCCAATAAGCAATAATAACAATAATAATAACAAACAATTCTATGTAGTGTAAATAGGAAACTGTGAGGCAGAAATGAAACGGTTTTTTTTTTTGATTATTTCTAAATAATTTTTAAATATATTTTTATCAATACGAAAATTATAAAAATTTATGTTATCCAACTGATTTTCTAACAAGCCTAGTCCTCTGACATAGCTTAACGTTACACATATACTTTAAATTCATAAAAATAAGAGGCATCCGTGGCCGAGCGGTTAAAGGCGTCATCTGGGATTCCGATGATTCCTGGTTCCATCCTAGGCGATGGACTTGACAAAGAAAAGTAAAAAAAAAAGTGATATTGTGATCGGAGGGTTTCCAGCTTCGCTACAAAATACTAGAAAAGTCGTCGGCGTGTATACGTGACTGGTGCACGATAAATCTGATCGGGATCTAAAGTCCCGACGTCTATTGAAGGGGTTGGGTGCCGGTTCCGGTGTTTCCTCGTCCTCTGATCATGTTTCTAAAATAACGACGTGCATGTATGAATGTGTGTGTAAATGTGTATGTGTTCCCGGGTCTTTCCTTCGAGATAGACCCCGAACCGTCGCCAATAGCCCACTGTACAGCTCTAGTGCGACGTTACTTAACCAAACCAAACCAAACCAATCATAAAAATAATATATGTTGAAATATTTTTCAAAATATAAAGTATTAGGGTGATTCTTGGAAGCTATATTATTATAATAATTTTTTTTAGTATCTATCTATTTGTTTATATACACACACACACATATATATATATATATATATATAATAAAATATCAAATAAAATGTTTTCTGATATTATGGCGTAGAAACGCAGACCATATAGTTCAATGGGTCCCAAAAGGTGGTCCGCAGACCCACAGTGGTCGATGGTAGGGGGTCCTTGGAGTCACAAAGGAAAATAATGTTTAAATTACATTGATTTAAAACTGAAAATATCATGCTTTCAACCAAACTTGAGCGAGATTTAATCCCATAATCAGTTCAGTAACTAACTTAAGTGGCTAAAGTATATTAACTTATGATTGTTAGTATTACGTTTTCTATGTATTTGTTGGGTAAATATGTAACCACACATATATTTAGTAAAAACTGTGCAAAATTAAAATAAATATAACAACAATTTCAAAAGTGTTACATCACTGTAAATAAAAATTTACTTAAACATGAGTACTCGAACCTACTCGGTTTTCTTTGAGTATAATTGCATCAAAAATGAGCAATGACGCACTCAAATTTAAGTAACTCTGCCGTCTTAAAAATGAGCAATGTCATTTATTATTACTGATCTCAGCTTCTGTCCAAGCCATCTTAACAAAGCGACATGACAAACTTAAAACAGGTGTTCAGAAGATGGTTTTTCACGTTATTTGATGTCGATGGTTACTACAACTCAGTTATCTTCCATCCCATACTTTAGGCACAACTTTTTAAAATTTATTATCTGTATAATTTCTGCTGGTAGTTTAACGGATAAGGCACAGGTCTGCAGTGCCTGATGATGTAGGTTCGATTCGCGGTAAGTCTTGGTTGTAATTGTTGGTATTTATTGAAAGTGATTTATGAAGCCAGCCTACGTAGGCAAGCATCTGCTCTTTTTATTAATTGTACTCCTTTTTGAATAGTGTTTTATTTAAATTGAAACTTATGCATTGAATGTACTCAAAAATGAGTAAATTTTACTCATTTTCGAGTTACTATATTTAACAGCGTTTCTTTATTTTCATGTTCAGACAAAACCAAAACGTATACATGTCCAAAAAGTACAATATGTTGACTTTCGTGAGCATATGAATAAAAAATGGGGTATTTGGTCTTATTTTAGTTTTAGCTAGAGGTCCGTAGCTTAATTCTAATTGGGAACCGCTGATATAGGTTGACCATGAGCGCAACTAGGAGTTGTGTATATATTTAGAAAACAAGTAAAAAAGAGGATCATGAAAAGATATTTAAAACAAAATTGTAGGCTGCCATTTGATCCTTCCACTTGCTTAATTAATTAGAGCTCCTGCCTATTCATTGCCGCAAACATTAATGAATGTTAATAGCGCACTTAAAAGCTTTTAATTACCTGCACCTAACCGCATATTTAATGTAATTAAAAGGTGCCTAATGAACTTGGTTCTCAAGAAATCATATATGAAGGCCTTTTCTTATAGGTAATAAAGGTATTGTAATATATTCAAGATGCTGGTATACGAACTTTGAAAAATGGTGGTCTGTTTTTGCTATGGAATGTAACAAATATCGTCGCTTTTTGTATATTCTTATAAGGCAGATATGTTCTATCGCAAGGTCTATAATAGAAGATAATCAATATGGTGGTTTTAATATGAATATTTGAAATATTTTTTCTGACATTAATTACTTTCACCTCCGAATTAAGGGAAAGAATGCCTTGAGAAAATATCCTTAAAAATATATTTTGCAAATCTGTCGTCGATATATATGTAAAAGTGCCCTATTAATGTTAATAGAACTTAAGTGACATTAAATTGACATGATTAATTGCATGCTTTTTAATGTCATTTGAATGTGTGATCAATGCGCATACCTGCATACTTTTACTAAAATTAATCATTGACTTATTAATTATTGTTTACAAAAATGTTTTTGCGCTTCAAATGTGCATATTAATTTTCCGATGAAAAAACTAAATGGTCTGTTAAGGTCGCTAGTGCTTTGTTGGTTGTGATTAGGCTAAACATTATTTTTATAATTTCATTTCCAATCAGTTTAGAATTTTCAAAATCTGAAAACGAATTATATTTTTGTAACAAACCGAATCGTTACAATGCAAATCTGTTAATTCTCTTTTATGGTAAGTCATTAAGAATTCTGCGGAGCTGATCAGCTTAAGTCGTCCAGAGTTTTCCAGTTTTTCTAGCAATAAACATGAACTTTTAATTCACAAAAATATTTGACGTTGAAATAGTTTTCAAATCTAAAGCGCTGTGGGGTTTTTTGGAAGTAATATCTATATTAAAATATTTAAAATCAAAAACGTATGCATAATATAAGTGCATTATAAATGGAAAGAAAACTTATTTTTCATAAAAAAAACAATTTTACAATATTGTCCCATTTTCTAACCACTCGCTGGGTTAAAAAGAGGTTCAAATAATATTAAATGTATATGTCTATCAAAATGTGGTCGCAAGAATCAGACAGCTCCATATTTTTTCTGATTTATACTTCTTCACTTTTTCCTGTTAAAGAAAGTGAATTAAAAGAAAAAAAATCCTCTATCTAATGGTGCAAGTGCCATACAGCTCTAAGCAATGGTTGTGGAGTTGTTCTTTTGTATTATTAGATGCAAGAAATGTAGAGTATTTTTCATCATTCTTCAAAAAATTTGAAATCTGGAGCTGCCTTGTTCTTGCGCTAACGTTTCCAATTGAATTTTTGCTTTTCATTTTCTGCCCAAACACTCTTGGACCGTCATCGTTTTATTCCCTACATCACCAATCATCATTACATTCTCTTCTCCATTTCACCAAAAAGAAAAAAAAAACTTATCCATCGTAAGTAGGTCGCTATTTACCTTATCAGGATCTCCCATTCCATCTTTATCTTCACTTTTTTTATATTCTACCACACAAAACGTTTAACAGCGTCCTGTTACCGAGAACTAATTACCATGCTATTACGATCATGGGAATAAGACGCCGAGATCATAACCAACACGACGCGACGCGGCGTCAGGCCTTGACGGTATCTACTTAGTGAACATTTCCTTGAAGTATCGAATGTCAATCGGCGTATATGCTTAGTGATGGTAGGGATGTGATTCTTGTTCTTTTTAGATTTGAGGAGATTGTGACTCCACATTGTCGCACGTCCTCGCAGCAAGAATGCGATGAAAATAAAAACAGTTTCGATTCCTATTGATTGCGCATTTGTAAATAAATAATCTAGGACATTGGGCGAGGTTAGATAATAAGTGGGGATAAGGATTTGGATATAATTGATGGTTTTGAAGAAATGGAAGATCCGTTTGGGTTTGGTTTGGTTTTGTTAATTAACGTCGCACTAGAGCTGCACAGTGGGCTATTGGCGACGGTTCGGGATCAATCTCGAAGGAAAGACCCGGGAACACATTCACACACACATTCATACATGCACCTCGTTATTTTAGAACCATGGTCAGATGACGAGGAAACACCTGAACTGGCACCCAACGCCTTCAATAGACGTCGGGACTTTGGACCCCGATCAGATTTATCGTGCACCAGTCCCGTATACACGCCAGTATAATTTGTTGAATATTCTGGACGACTTTCTAGTATTTTTGTAGCGAAGCTGGCAACCCTCCAATCGCAAGATCATTACTTTTTTTTACTTTTCTATGTCAAGTCCATTTCCCGGATTCGAACCACCAATCCTCTGATTAGTAGCTGAACGCCTTACCAACTGAGCAACTGGGGCTCAGATCCGTTTGGGATTTGGCGCCAGAAAAATTGAGGAGGAGAAAAAATGGGGATAGATCCTCATTTTTACTTAAAGCATCTCGCTTTATAACTTTTAAACAACAAATAATGTAGTTTGACGAAATAGTATATTGGGGGGAGAGGGGTCACTTCATACACCCAATACTCCCATTTGGGTTTGTGGGATCACTTTAGCCTGATGGTAAAGTATCGGTATAGCAAGCAGAAGTTTATCGGTTCGATTCCGAATGACAGCCAAAACATGCATATTGCTGCATTGGTGCCTTCCAGACTACAGATCAACGCAACTTTCGAACCAATACTTGTGACACCACATTGAATCTTCATGGTCACTTCTTATACTCGATACTCTCATTTGAGCCGGAGTCATCACTTGAGCCTGACTGATAGAATATGGGCTTAGCCACTTGTGACACCACAGTTAATCTTCATGGTCACTTCGTATACTCGATGCTCCCATTTGAGCCTGACTGATAGAATATGGGCCTAGCCACTTGTGACACCACATTGGATCTTCATGGTCACTTCGTATACTCGATACTCTCATTTGAGCCGGAGTTATCACTTAGGCCCGACTGGTAGAATATGGGCTTAGCCACTTGTGACACCACATTGGATCTTCATGGTCACTTCGTATACTCGATACTGTCATTTGAGCCGGAGTCATCACTTGAGCCTGACTGATAGAATATGGGCTTAGCCACTTGTGACACCACATTGGATCTTCATGGTCACTTCGTATACTCGATACTCTCATTTGAGCCGGAGTTATCACTTAGGCCCGACTGGTAGAATATGGGCTTAGCCACTTGTGACACCACATTGGATCTTCATGGTCACTTCGTATACTCGATACTGTCATTTGAGCCGGAGTCATCACTTGAGCCTGACTGATAGAATATGGGCTTAGCCACTTGTGACACCACATTGGATCTTCATGGTCACTTCGTATACTCGATACTCTCATTTGAGCCGGAGTTATCACTTGAGCCTGACTGATAGAATATGGGCTTAGCCACTTGTGACACCACAGTTAATCTTCATGGTCACTTCGTATACTCGATGCTCCCATTTGAGCCTGACTGGTAGAATATGGGCTTAGCCACTTGTGACACCACATTGGATCTTCATGGTCACTTCGTATACTCGATACTCTCATTTGAGCCGGAGTTATCACTTAGGCCCGACTGGTAGAATATGGGCTTAGCCACTTGTGAAACCACATTGGATCTTCATGGTCACTTCGTATACTCGATACTCTCATTTGAGCCGGAGTTATCACTTAGGCCCGACTGGTAGAATATGGGCTTAGCCACTTGTGACACCACATTGGATCTTCATGGTCACTTCGTATACTCGATACTCTCATTTGAGCCGGAGTTATCACTTGAGCCCGACTGATAGAATATGGGCTTAGCCACTTGTGACACCACATTGGATCTTCATGGTCACTTCGTATACTCGATACTCTCATTTGAGCCGGAGTTATCACTTAGGCCCGACTGGTAGAATATGGGCTTAGCAAGCAAACGTTCCTTGGTTCGATTTCGAATGACATTCAAAAGGTGTATAGCACTACACTATTATATGGATTTACTACATATTAAAACAAAATTTGATAGTAATCTCCAATCATTAATCGCTTAATAATCTCACTTTATATCACTCAAAACCAATTAATTTCGTAAATTTGATGGAATAGTATCTTATATATATTTACAACATATTGAAACAAAATTGATAACAATCTACAAGTCTAACTGTTCTTCAGTTTGGGGACATTAGGAGTCAATTTGGTGAGCGAATATTTTTGTAACTATTTTTTCAGGTCCTTTAAATGTATTTTGCGCGTACTTCTGAGGGGAGTTTTTTCAGAAGAAAAATATGTGCAGTCAAGGTTTAAAATGCTCATAAACGGTAGAATTCACGTTTCTATAGAAGTGTACTTTACAATCGCAATGTGATAAAACTGAATACACGAACACTTTGGTCCATAGCTCGAAGTCCCGAGCTCCAAATTCCACAAAAAATTGCAATTTTTTTTCTTTCATAAAACGTTGATATACATACTTAAGAAGGTGTGTACAAAATGTCAAACAATAAAAGAAACAGCACCTATATTTTGTTGGATGTTTATATACTATTTATCATATATCTACACTCTTTTCGTCTGCAACAATCGCCATTTACTCAAAATATTTTTTTTTCATTTTGGTCACGTTTAAAATGTTAAAGCTTTGTAACTAATTAACATATAACTAAACAGTTAATAGTTTTTGAAGCTCTGATATTTGTTTTACAAACGTATGAATAGCTTTTTTAAATTAAGTTATAAATTATTTTTTTACGATTTATTATACATAAAAATTTGAATATTTTTTAGGTTTTAAAATTAAAATAAGTTTCTTAAATCTATTGAATCCCTAATCTGCAAAAGTCTATTCATACGTCTGTAGTACATACATAGACGTTATTTAATCAATTAAAAAAATTAAATATATAAAAAATTGGAAGAGGAGTAGTATTTTTAAAAAAAAGTCTATTAAGCTTAAAAAGGCAAAAAATAACAAAAATAATTTTAAAAGATATATTTTTGTTTTTGATTATTGCTGAGAAAAAGATGTTCTAATAATATAAGAAAATGGTATTTCTGAATTCATTAATAAACAAATTAGGATTTGGTATTCGGGTCTCCCATAATTTCAAAACTGCAGATTTGTGAATATGTTAAAAATGCATACAGATCTTATTTATTTCTATATATTTTCCATAAATCTATATAAATTATTATACAGGAGCATTTTCCTTGTTAATGATAAACTCTGAGATTAAACAAAACACAGTGTTATTTATATTCCGTATTTTCTTACTTATAAGTAAATATATATATAAACTCTGTCATTTTATTTCTGCCTTGTTCATTTATAAACTATTCGCACAAAATAAATCCAATTGTAAAAAACTTTCTTTTCAACTTTTAACGAAGTTTGGGTATTTTAAATATATGGTGAATGTCAACACACTTGTTAGCTCGTCTTAAGAAGGTCATTACAACTACAGTTTCCAGATGTCCTGGTTTGACCTGGACACAGAACCATATCAGGATTAAAAAGATGTACAGACAAAAATTATGAGTCGAGTCAAATATTAAATGTAGGTAACAATTGAAACTTCCTTAAATACTTCCATAATTGAATTTTGGATGTATTTTAATTTGACAATGTACTACTTTTTTTTAAATTTGAGAAATTTCGGTGCAATTTCGACATTTGTTTAATGGAAAAACAACAACATTCCGTTGGATTTTCCAAAATCTTTCAAGCTTATCATCAACAGCCTTCAGCTAAGGCGTTCACTTCTTGCAATAAGACCGTATAATGCCAATAAAAAGTGAACCATTTAACATCCAGTTAAGGACCGCTGACATCATTTGGCGAAACAATGTTAACGCACAACATCGGCCATCGTAATAAAATGCGACGCGTTAACGATCGAGCATTCGGCGAAAACGAAACCGCATGCGTTGTTCCAGATCGAAGACAAAAGTCGAAATATGTCATTAAATAATTATGTCTGGTTTGCTTTTTTAATTGTAGACCGTTGCAATAAACGCGATGCCTTCGTATAAAGCGACCTATTCAATGATATGCAATTGGCTGCTGCTTTGTTTTACAGTAAAGCGGATGTTTTGACAATCCGCTGCTCCTAATTAGTCACAATATGCATGATAAATGAACAAGAAAGTTTATTAATTGTGGCAATATTGTATTCGTTAATTAGTGTGGTCATAAATTGATTAATATTTCATTTAGGAAAAATGGGTCTTGGAATTAGAAAATGGCGCGATTATTGTTCTTTTTTTTGCTTTATATTTCCTTCAGAGTGGTCTGAAAGTCCTTGGAAGATTCTTAAATTTAATATAAAATCAAATAATTGATAAAAGGGACAGCGGTATAGAATAAAAGTATTATGTAAGCAAATAAGAAAATATAGTTCTAAACTTTGCCATAGGTGGGGCTACATGTTTCTATGTTTGACACTGCTCTAAAATAAGATATGGAATTAGGACTCTTTTTGCGGGAAAATATACTTCACCGTGGCTCGCGGTTTAATACTGTGTGGAAAACTAAGTAGAAACGACATTCAATATTGACTTTTGTATCGTTAGTCGTGTTGCGTCGGTCTTGAATGTCTGATTATATAGTTAATATTTTTTTTTCTTCTTCTTGGAAATAAGAAAGAAAGTACACCAAAATATTAAATATATAATATTTTATGTATTTTTGAAAGCCTGAAATGTGGTTTTAAAACTAGTTTCTTCTAACTAAAACTACGTTTCTTCAGTTCTTATTTCAGTTCAATGATGTCTGATTTACACTAGCGTTTCTTGTGATTTTCATAATCAGAATTATCGATTAATATTAGTTTTGAAGCTGTCACCAGAGTTTTGAAGCTGTCACCAGAGTTTTGAAGCTGTGTACCAGTTAAAATTACTGTATCACTATCCATAACTGTATGAAACGATATTTTTAAATAGTAAAACATATATGAAATTTCGAATATTGCATTAATTCGTCTTTATTTTAAATATCACAGTTATAAAATTTTAAAATAAAATGCAATGAAGGTTGAAGTAGAAATTTTAAAATAGAGTAAAAACTCTTTGGGTCGATCTCGCACTATATTAAACTCTTCCTTATAATGACCGCTTCATAAAATACCAATGCTTGCTAATGCAATTTAGCTTTACAAGTATGAAGATACGTGGATTTCAAGCCGACTACAGGTGAGTAAGCCGACTACAGGTGAGTAAATTAGGGGGGAAATAATATTGTATTATGCTAATTCAATTAAATGTGATACATCCAAACAATGGTCATCAGTCTCCAAATAATTTGTGAGGCCTCCGTGGCCAAGCGGTTAAGGCATTCAGCTACTAATCCGAGGATTGGTGGTTCGAATCCGCGCGATGGACTTGACAAAAAAAAAGTAAAAAAGTAGTGATTTTGTGATCGGAGGGTTGCCAGCTTCGCTACAAAAATACTAGAAAAGTCTTCCAGAACATTCCTAAAAATTATTGGCGTATATACGGGACTGGTGCACGATAAATCTGATCGGGATCCAAAGTCCCGACGTCTATTGAAGGCGTTGGGTGCCTGTTCAGGTGTTTCCTCGTCATCTGACCATGGTTCTAAAATAACGAGGTGCAGGTATGAATGAATGTGTGTGAATGTGTTCCCGGGTCTTTCCTTCGAGATAGACCCCGAACCGTCGCCGATAGCCCACTATGCAGCTCTAGTGCGACGTTAATTAACCAAACCAAACCAAACCAAATAATTTGTGACCACACAGCATAACTCGAAACAGTCCTCCGCTGTTAAGTATTGATAAAAAGTAGTGCCGTATTACACAAATATTTTTTATTATTATTATTTTTTCTTTAACATCGAGCACACTTATCACTAAAAATAAATTATACCTCAAAATAGGTTGAACGACAGAATCGCATCACACCCAATTACATCCAACACAAAAAATCCGCCATATGTCCCCTATATGCAGTTTCCAATTAAAACAATGAATTTCACGGACTCCTTTTCCTCGCCAAATCTTCCTCAATTAATTCCGTCCAGTCCATCTCTTTCGGGCAGAAGAACATCTCACGCAACTAAAACAAGCATCGAATATCTAATTTATATCTCCTTCCAGCAACATATCTTCGACAGCGTATCGAACCGGGCGTGTGATATCTAAAATAAGCAACACCCCCTCAAGGCGAGTCGCATCCTTTTTCGATGCTGTTGCATCTTCAAAAATGAATCGATCGAAGTAGAGCAAAATTTTCATTTTCGTCGATGAGTTCCGAACTTTCCAGCGAGTGACAACAGCATCAGGGTTGCTGTGCTTGGCGAAATATTGCCTGTTTTATAGGTTTAACCCTTTGTTTTAGTTTCACACAAGTCTACTGTCCATTGGTACTAGAAATCTCATTTTGGTTGACCTTTGAACAGGTCCAGTTCAAATAGACCACTTTCACCGTCCTACTAACAGAGGTTATTTAGATGTAATAATTAACTTATAGCTGGATCTAATAAAGCCAATGAAACAAAAAAAATTAATGTTTTTTTAAAAAAAGTGTTTTTTATAATAACAGGAAAATGTTTGGTACTGTATTTGAAATATATATATATATATATATATATATATAGAATAGTTAATTTTTCATTTTTCTTTCATTCCTAATATCGCCTAATTTCTAATAGAACTATCCCAAATTTATGCCAATCGTGCTATTTGCCACTGACCTATAGTGTTGGAATGAATCCCCCTTCAAAGCATATTATTGTGTTTCCATAGTGATACATGGCTGATTTTAAGGAAGTTTCACAGGAAAAAAATTGCTATTTTTCCAAGCCATAAATATTATAGAGACAAATATTTTAAAGAAACATTTTATTTAAGATATTTTAGCGATAAATAATATATTAGTCTACAGTCACAGATATTTTAGTGATAAGTAATATATTAGTCTACAGTCACAGATATTTTAGTGATAATTAATATATTAGTCTACAGTCACAGATATTTTAGTGATAAGTAATATATTAGTCTACAGTCACAGATATTTTAGTGATAAGTAATATATTAGTCTACAGTCACAGATATTTTAGTGATAAGTAATATATTAGTCTACAGTCACAGATATTTTAGTGATAATTAATATATTAGTCTACAGTCACAGATATTTTAGTGATAAGTAATATATTAGTCTACAGTCACAGATATTTTAGTGATAAGTAATATATTAGTCTACAGTCACAGATATTTTAGTGATAAGTAATATATTAGTCTACAGTCACAGATATTTTAGTGATAAGTAATATATTAGTCTACAGTCACAGATATTTTAGTGATAAGTAATATATTAGTCTACAGTCACAGATATTTTAGTGATAAGTAATATATTAGTCTACAGTCACAGATATTTTAGTGATAAGTAATATATTAGTCTACAGTCACAGATATTTTAGTGATAAGTAATATATTAGTCTACAGTCACAGATATTTTAGTGATAAGTAATATATTAGTCTACAGTCACAGATATTTTAGTGATAAGTAATATATTAGTCTACAGTCACAGATATTTTAGTGATAAGTAATATATTAGTCTACAGTCACAGATATTTTAGTGATAAGTAATATATTAGTCTACAGTCACAGATATTTTAGTGATAATTAATATATTAGTATAAATTCACAGATTTTTATTATATATAATAATATATTTATTATATTTATAATATATTAGTATAAGCGCAAAGTGGTGTTTCTATCCTGATATTTATGGCGAACTTTAAAGAATTTTCGTAGACAAAAAATGTTTTTGTATCAAGCCACAAATATTTTAGATATAAGTATTTTATAGAAATATTTAACTTTAAGATATTTTAGTGATAAGTAATATATTAGTGTACAGTGACAGATATAGTAGTGTTAAATGTAACGGGATGTTTCTATCTTGATACCATATATGGCGGATTTAAAGAATGTTCGTGGGAAAAAAATGTGTTTCACGCAAGTCACACATATTTTAGAGATAAGTATTTCATAGAAATATATTTTAGTTAAGATATTTTAGTGATGAGTAATATGTTAGTGTACAGTCACAGATATTTTAGTGATAAATGTAACATAGTATTGCTATCCTAATACCATATTTGGCTGATTTTAAAGAATTTTCGCAGAAAAAAAGTTTTTTGTTCCAAAATTTTGACACTAATATTTTAGTGATAAATATTTTATATAAATATTTTAGTTATTTTAATGATGAGTACTTTATTAGTGTACAGTCACATATATTTTATTGATAAGTGTAAAATGGCGTTTCTGTTCTGATACCATATATGGATGATTTAAAGACATTGCACGGAAACAAATATCCCATATATAATATTACACATATCTATATATATGTGATTAGGAAAAAGAAAAACCAATGACAATATATATTATTTTTGCCACTACTTGTTCTTGTTTCAAGCCGCAGATATTGTAATAGAGAGCAGCATTATTAATTTTGCATCATTTTGGAAGAAATTGGCGATTTTTTTATTTGGCGACGTCAATCATTGAAAGTTGGCAATCCCTTTATCTGGGATGTGCCCACTGCATCTTCTGCATTTCACCTGGTATCAGAAGCTGTCTTCGACTTGAAGGGAATTAATTAGGCGTGACTGAATGAGAGCGCGCTCCGAATAGCCTCCTAGGATATCGAACGTATTCCCTTTGGTCCAGCCTATTGGCCATCGATGTTAATCATTTATCTTGACATTAAGATCACTGGCACAATGGGATGTAACTGATTTTTTCTTAGCAGGTGTACCTTTCTTTTTTATGCTTTGGTTCTTTTTGTGGGGAGACAGTAGTTTCTCGGCAACAAAAATCAGACGTATTTCATTCAACTTAATAGAGCCCCAAATTCCAAAAAAATTGCAATTTTTTTTTCAGCATAAAACGATGCTATACATAATAAATAATGCGTGTACAAAATTTCAAAACAATAAAAGAAACAGAACCTATGTTTTTTTAAGATGTTTATATATACCATTACCATCTTTCTACACACTTTTCGTCTGCAACAATCGTCATTTACTCAAAATATTTTTTTTTACATTTTGGTCATGTTTAAAATGCTAAGGCTTTGTATCCAATTAACTTATAACTAGACTGTTAATAGTTTTTGAAGCTTTAATATTTGTTTCATAAAAGTATGATTATTTTTTTTTTAATTAAGTTTTAAATTAGTTTTTTACGAATTATTTAACATAATTTTTTTTTTTATTTTTTAGGTTTTAAACTTAAAATAAATTTTTTAAAACTATTAAAACCCAAATCTGCATTTTCTTAGTCGAAATTTCCTTTAGAATCTTCTTATTAAGTTTGCAAAATTCTATAACTGTACCTATGTTTTTAATGAGTTATTTCATAATTTATGCTAGGTGATAGGTATGCTATTAAAGGAACAAAACTTCGTTTTTTCTTAGTGTTTGGTTTTTCTTGATATTAAGTTTTTCGAAACGCTAAGGTTTGTTTTTTTGTTAATAGAGAAATGTTTAAATTTTTAATTATAAAACACGTTTATATTATAAATTGGCATGCAATTCAGCTCTATGTGGAGTATTTTTTTATTTACAGAAATAAATAAATTGAGTTATAAGGAAAAGTTGTTGTGTTATTATGAATAACTATTTATATGAATATTAAGTATACAGTATATCAGTATACCACAAATCAAATTGTACTGATAAATTTTAAATATTAAACTTCAAAGCACATGAGAAAAAAATGGGGTAAAAAATATAAATATTTAAAAAAAGCTTTGCGTTTTAAATTACACTTAAACAAATTTAAAAGTTTTAAAAAAAAATAATACAAACAATTATGGAATTTCCCACTTATATCTACACGATAGTAGGTAATTTTCTTATAGGCTGATTCCATTATTAATTATATGGGAGAAAGAAATACTGTAGTCAAGGGTGACCTCATCCTACGTGGTGCAGATGGATCTGTGGATTAATATGATAACTAGTAGACGCGGTTAACCTTCCTCTGCACAATGGTTTGTCATTTACCAGCATAGGATGATTTCACGTGGAGTTATGAATCGAAATCATGCACTGCAGTTGTTTGAATATTTCCTCACTCATGGTACAAAGGTCAGAGGGTAAATTAGGTTATATGAATTAGGTTATTATCATCCTATACGAAAAGTCTCACTATCTTCTACACGATGGTATGTCATTCACCCCCATAGGATGATTGCACGTGGAGTTATGGGGCGGAATCATGTACTTGCAGTTAATCGAATATATACCAATTCGTGGTTCAAAGGTCATAGGTTAAATTAGGTTAATAGTCGTCCTGTTCGAAACGCCTCATTATCTTCTACACGATGGTATGGCTGATGCCATAATGATGTTATAATGATTCGTCGAGTGTCGTTTTTTTCATAAAACTTTGTACGGCGAGTTACCTTATATCAATTTGATAGACTGATTCACATAAAAAACTGGGATAGTTAAAAAAGCTAACTTTAATATTTTTTAACACCATTTTAAGAATTTTTATTCTGATATTGGTAAACAGTCTCGAGGCCATAAAAAACGTATAGAATGCGAAATTAAAACTTCATAAAATGTTCAAGACTTTAAACTTTAGAGACTTTAGAACTTTAGACACAACTTTAAATTAAAACCGCCAACGCGCGCCAAGTCAAGAGGTTATCAATTTGTCTGTTATGTATGTTTTTCTTATGTATGTTCGCGCGGGATTTCGGTTCTACTTCAGATATTTGGACATTTTTTTTTTCGGATAGGGGTGTTTCACTTGGGAGAAATTCAAAAAAAAAAGTTGTCCGGCATTTAACTATCGGGAATTCTCAATTAACCGGACCGTTAGAAAAAAAATATTGTCCTATTTCGAAAATTCTTTTTTCGTTGGATAGAGAAAAATCCACTTAGGCAAAATCTGCAAAAAATTAATCGGTTTTCCGGCTGTTGTATATCCGGAAATGTCGATTAACCAGAGTTTTTTTTTAAACAATTTATCCGTTTCAAAATGCTTTCATTGTATAACAGAATTTGTACAACGAAGACATTTCGTTTACCCAGCATTTATTGCCATGGATAGGGATTGTTTTACGATATACATTGTTGAGACAAAATGTAAACACAAGTTGTAACTTGAATTTTTTGGGGAATTTTTCAAACGAGCTGAAAAAAATTGAATTATTTAATATCAATTTTATACTTATTAGAACTTTTTGAAGTTGGCGTTTATTTACAAAAATCATACCTAAATTTTGGCGCCGATTTGATAAAGTTTTAATAAGTATAATATTGATATTAAATAATTCAATTTTTTCCAACTCGTTCGTAAAATTAAAATTTATTTTTTACTTTTTAGCGCATTTTTCTTAAAGTCGGTTTTCCTTTTTTTTAAAAAAAAAGATTATTTTATTGTTAACTTTGTTTCACTCCACACAACAACAAACAATCTCCCTTATCATCAAACAACAAAACTTGCCCTCAAAATTGAATAGGGTTAAAAAACTAAAACACTCCAACTTTTCTTTCGGTCGCACGATCAAAACATTCCATCTTAAATCCCACTCAAACTTCCGGTTCTTTGTTCTCTCCACCAATGACAATGGACCAAATCCCTCCACGTCCACGTGTAAGAACAAAAAAACGAACGACATTACATCGAATAAACAACACAATTTCGCTTTTCCAGTTTGGCAGCGCATAAGTTTGTGTTTAATATGCGGTCTGTGTTGTTTATTGCTCTTCTATAAGGCACGCAATGTAGCGATTTGTCCGAAAGAAGGCTTAAAGTACATAGATCTTTAAAGCGTATCGTTAACCTGATTGTTGAAGTTGAGCTAATAACTGGTTTTTAGTGATCTTTTGCCTTTTTTACGGCATGTTGAGACATTTAATTTGAGAAATAAAATCTTGAAATTCTGAATGTTTATACTACTTAATAGCGTAATTAGCAGGTGGGGTGAATGTTAGTTTTTCTTGGAAATAAACTTTGTCGTGTACAAAAGTAATGGCGTTTTATTTTGATTAGATTGCAATGAGAATTTATGTCATGGAATTCATGTCATTTTCTATTGCAAATATTAAAGAATGTGTTATGTGAGGATATACTTGTCGTCAAATATGGTTTCATATTCACATACAAAATTTTTAATAATTTAAGAAAACAAATATATAAGTTATATAGTTTATACATTTTAATAACATAATCATTAAGTGAAAAGAATGTAGGGTTTTCTTGGAAATAATGTTTGTGTTACACAAAATAAAATTGTATTTGTCAGCCTTTGTTGTATACAAAATAAAATTGCTTTATTCTGATTAGATTGCAATGAGAATTTATGACACGGAATTCGGTACTTTCAATTGCAAATATATAGGTGTGCTATTGAATGATATATATATAGATATATATATATATATATATATATATATATATATATATATATATATATATATATATATATATATATATATATATATAATATATATATATATATATATATATATATATATATATATATATATATATATATATATATATATATATATATAAATATATTTATATATTTATATATATATATATATATATATATATATATATATATATATATATATATATATATATATATATATATATATATATATATATATATATATATATATATATATATATATATATATATATATATATATATATATATATATATATATATATATATATATATATATATATATATATATATATATATATATATATATATATATATATATATATATATATATATATATATATATATATATATATATTTATATATATTTATATATATATATATATATATATATATATATATATATATATATTTATATATATTTATATATTTATATATATTTATATATTTATATATTTATATATATATATATATATATATATATATATATATATATATATATATATATATATATATATATATATATATATATATATATATATATATATATATATATATATATATATATATATATATATATATATATATATATATATATATATATATATATATATATACTAACCGTTGGACAGTTTTACACTCGCAGTCAAAATTTAGATTTAATTTAAGAAAAAATTTATATATTATTTATATTACGTAATTACATATTGATCAGGTGGAATTATTATTACTTTTTCTTGGAAATAAACTTTGTTGAAAATAAAAAAAGATAACTTATTTTTATTATATGTAAATAGAATGTATGTCACATAGATCGTTACTTTCAATTGCAAATATAAATGGGTATGTTATAGATTGCTATACTAGACTACTAGACCCTTGGCAATTGTTTGACACTCGCAAATAAAATTTAAATTCAATTTTAGAAAAAAATATTATAGCATTATTATTATTCATAATACTTAATAGCATAATTAACAAATTGAATAAATGTTCGTTTTCCTCAAAAATAAACTTTTTTTATTTACAAATCATATAAGTTTTATTATTAGATACAAAATTGCCGTTGAATTTATGCAACTTTCTATTACGAATATAAAAAATGTGTGTAATAGATTAGTATACGCCGATAGATATGGTTTCACAAGCATAGACACCATTTTGATTTAATTTAAGAGATAAAATAATTAATTTTATAATGTATACACTACTTAACATAATTAACAATCGGAATTAATGTGATTGTGACAGTGTTTTTTGGAATTAAACTTAGCCGTATAAAAAACGTTTAGATTAGAATGAGAATTTATGTAAGGTGTATGCTATAGATTGATATAATTACTAGACGTTAGACATTGGTTCACATGTCAAAATTTAGATTTAACTCGTTAATAATAAAGATATAAAATCGCTAATTAACAATACATACGACTGATAAAAGGAATAGTTATAAGCATTCAAAGTAAATTTTATATTCATTTAAACTATTCTAAGATAAAACTTATAAAATTGATTTAAGTATAAGAAATATAAATACATCGCAAATATACGCAACTAAATGCGTTTTTTTTATGTTGTGTCTGTATTTCCTACACATTATTTTAATTTAAATATTAATGAGTAATTAATCGTAGAAATTAGTTAAAACACATGCAAACAAAACAAATATTATAATAGTTTGTATGTTTTATTAAGATTACTTATTCATCTGTCGTTAAATATTTTATCATTTCGGAAATTAAATTATAAAATTGCAGTCGTATTGCCATTCAGAAGGTATAACCAAGCCTTGTTTCCAGTCGATATAACATATGTAATGGGAGATGATACAATTTATTAAAACGATTTCATGGTATAAAGACAAAAGAGAGAGTTAAATAAAAGCATACATTAATAAAAATGTAGCTTTTTCTTTGAAATAACAAACAAGGCATAAATTGATACTTAATTAGATATAGTGTAGTTTAAGAATTACATACATAACAATTTTAGGGTTTATATTTATTTTTCCTTGGAACTAATTGTCTAAACTGGCAAGAATAATATGCACCTAAAGCTCTGGAAAAGTTTTTAATACAACAGTAAAAAATCAAAGAAAGGTTGCACCACGGCAAGTTTCCTTATCTAAGATCACAGGGCATCAGGACATACAAAGATATTCCCCACAAAGGAAAGAGCCCCCTGAAAATGCCCCCCCCGCCCCCCCCCCCCCCACTGAGGTCCTAAATCCATTCATTGGGACTCATCAATAAAGCTGACAAGGGGCGGAGTTTGTATGCCTACTCTTTAGACGTGGCTATCAAAATTTTAAACTGTATTTTTTTCTCCAATTTTTCTAATAAATAAATTTCTTCTATAACTTTTAAAAATTCAAATGTGGTACGTATGGAAAGAGAATGAAAATATCTATACTTCGGGTATTTTATTTTTTCATTGTAATAATTTAAAAGGTATTTATTAGCGTCTAAATGTAAACATTCGGGATAAAGGAATTTTGTAAAATAAATTAAAAATACTTCCAATCAAAATTTCAAAAATCTAAAACGCAATTGCCCAGAAAACATTTCAAACTTTTATATGTTAAAAAAAATCATTTGAAAATTTTCAAAACTCTTTAAGAAAATAGAAAAATAGGAATGTCCTATACTTTAACATTGAGAATTCGAAATGTAGGTGGCGTGTAGCGAACAGCCTTAAAAAGCATACAATTTAGGGTAATACAATATACACTAATAAGATTTAAACACAAAGTGCATAATAAAACATGAAATAACTTTTTTTGTCCATCGCCAATATACCCGTTGAACCATACCGTTACATCTCAGCGGAACCGTAATTAAAATTTCGCTGTTAATTAAGCAACGGCAGAACAACGCCTTTGAAATAATTAGACGTCAAATAATCAGACCAATGCTCGTAATTGACCTGTCATTAGCAAATTCTGAAGGGGTAAAAAAACGTGCGGAACAATAACGGCATGTTAACATACCTCTGAATGGTCGAGAAAATTAAATTTTTTTAATTGATACAAATCTAATAATCTTGTTCATTGTACTTGTTATATCCGTTTCCGCCATAAAAAGTATCTGAAAAAGTCTTTAAACGCATTATTGTTAAAGTCAGCTTATTGACACACCCTGGATTTCTTTTTGTTTTGAAGCTCATTAGTTTCGTCGAGATATATTCGCTGTTTATTTTCTTAACACTGTAACAGGTACGAAACAAGGCAACCGAAATATAAGGTTTTTACCTTGTATTGTCATTATTTTTACAATGAAAAAAAAGTATTTTAAAAGTATCTGAGTTGTTCATCGATTAAAAAAATTTCGTTATAAATATTTTTTTTAAATTTTTTATAATTACATTGTAATAAACATTTTAAAGACAGGGATTTTTAGGGATTATCTTCAATTAGATTGACTCATGGAAGTCATCTAATAATGGGAAAAATTATACGGCCCACAGACTTTTGACGTGGAAGCACTTAAAAACCTATAACTACTCCTGTGTAAAAATATTGCCAAAATATTCGTGTCACAAAATATATTGTCAAAAAATTTTTACAATGAAAAGAAGTACTTTGAAAGTATCTGCACTGTAAAAACTATTTCTTAAAAATTAGTACATGGACGTACTCGATGTTCTTTGAGTGCAATTGCATCGTAAATGAGCGATGACGTATTCAAATGTAAGTAATTGTATTTTCGCAAAAATGAGCAGTGTGGTATAATATTGCTAATATCAGCTTCTGTTCAAGCCATCTTAACAAAGCGACCTGGCAAACTTAAAATAGTTGTTCAAAAGATGGTTTTCCACATTATTTTATGTCGATTGCTTGAATGGAAACTGAGTTATTACGACTCAAATAACCTACTTCCTAGCATTATTTTGCCACGCCTTTTTAATATTACTTATGTGTATAACTTCTTAAAGCCCTCTGGTAGTACAACGGATAAGACCCTGGAATTCGGTGAGGACGACAGCATGTAGACGGATTGGGTTCGATTCCAGGTTAGCCCTAGTTGTAATTCTTGAAATTTATTGAAAGTGATTTATGAAGACAGACTATGTAGTCAAGTGACTGCTCTTTTTATTCATTTTACTCATTTTTGAGTACATGTCTTTTTCAAAAATAAAACTTATGCATTCGGAGCCATGATAAGCATCGAATGTAATCGAAAATGAGTACTTATTATTTATTTTTGAGTACTTGTTTTTAACAGTGTGAGCTTTTCATCGATTAATAACATTTTAATTATATATTTTTTAGTTTGTTTTATTTGTATAATTAAATTGTAATAAAAAATTTTAAGACATGGATTTTTCGGAATTATCTTCGATTAGACTGAGTCGGGGAAGTCAGGAAATGGTTCTGTCCACAGGCTTTTAAGTTGGAAGCCCTTTAAAAACCTGTGTCGCTATCTTGCCAAAATATTCGTGTAAACAGGTGAATGGAATGGAATTGTAGTCGTCAGCGAAACAGTTATGAGAACTCTATTGCATTAAAGAAATAAATATAAATCTGATAGATCAGTTATGTGGAGTGGCAAAATATTTTTTTTCACACTAGGGATAATTATTACAACGCAATTAAATTATATTGATTAAAAAGGGTGGTAATTAAGGAAATTGAAAATATCGTAATTTCAGGGTGTAGTGGTCTATCAAAACCTTTTTTTTTTAGTTTTCAAGCTAACGCATTGAAATTTTTACCGTGTATTTACAATTCGCATTCAAAAATTGTTTTGGAAAAATATGTTTAATAAGAATAAAAACTTTTTAAATGAATTTAAAAAACATGTAATACATTTTTTAAAAAATTAAAATGTTCCATGCGCATTTTTTTGCAAATAATTTTTATTGTAGCATTTTTAACACCGTATTACATGCCTAACTAAATTTTTACATGTTTAAAGCAAATAAAAAAAATATTTATTTAAAAAAAAATGAACTTATTTAAATTTCCTTTTATGAATGTAAACAAATACAGATATTTCCAACCAATATTCATAATATAATAATTATTATTCAATTTTCTTAGAAGAAACATACAAAAATCACTTTCCATAATAAGGTTTTTTTTTTTAAAAATACCTGCGTTCAAATTTAACAAGCTGAGAAAAATATATGAATTAATTTTGTTTTCAAATATATATATGGGTTATATACACATTAGATGGGACATTTGTATAGTTGTGCTTACATATATTTATTTATATATGTATATTAAAAAAATTGTGGTATTTAAGAAGATTCAAAATACCCCACATCTTATAATATTGCAAGTAAGAGTCATTAATAAATAAGAAACAACTTTTTTTTTACCAATAAATGTTAATCAAATGTTTTATATATTCTTACATTTTACCGAATTTACCAACACTTCTACGAAATCATTTCGATTGCTGTGAGATATTGCAAACAAAAGTTGAAGTCCGGCACCAGAACAGGTTCGCTTTCCTTTAATGAGGATTGGCATGGGTGATGTCATCAGCAGCGTGAAATTATGTAGCAAATTCGATGGCCGGAATCCTTTAGACGGATAGTGGAAGTAGCACGAAGGAATTATTTTCGAAGAAAACAAAATGGATTTTCAACTTAACTCTTTGGAACTCATTGTTTGCTGCATAATTTTAAGTAAAATAGTTATAATAACGATTGTCGCTTTTTAGGTTTTGTCTATATATAAATATATGTAGTTGTTCTATAGTTAGGGACCAGTCGTCTTAAATTATAGAGAGTGTCAATAGTAAAAATAACAGCAAAAATAAGTGCTGATATAAGTTAGGTCCAAAACATTTATTCCTCCAGAGCCGAGTGACATTTCATTACAGCTCCAGGGTTACATTAAAAATGAAAGTATCCCCTCCTAGGGACTTTTCAGATATAGAGACAGGAATTTTTAGGGATTATCTTCAGCTATATTGAGTCAGGAACGCACGCCATTGGCTGGAAATGGTTCAGCATAGGGAATTTTCATGTGGAGGTACTAAAAAAATCGCAAGTGTTAATGTGTGAAAGTTACGCCAAAATATTGGCGTAAGCGGTTTGTTATGTCTAAATAGAGAGTTGAATTGAATAGTCAGCGAAAAGTATGGGAACTCTATTGCATTAAAGAATTAAACATGAATCTGATAGAGAAGCTATATGGGTTGGTAAAAATAGTTGTATTGACACTAGTGACGAGGTAAGATTATATAGCCATTGTTAAGTTACAATGATAAAATGCGGCGGTACATTAAGGAAATTTAAATTTATAGTAATTTAAAGAACATATATTACATATATTTTTTATAAAACTGTATT
Source organism: Troglohyphantes excavatus (assembly GCA_963932185.1). NCBI lineage: Eukaryota > Metazoa > Arthropoda > Arachnida > Araneae > Linyphiidae > Troglohyphantes > Troglohyphantes excavatus. Next base: position 62,994,067 of record OZ010674.1, on the reverse strand, counting down.
GTTTTTTTTAAAGAAAAGTTAACGGGTTTTTATAAGTGCAGTCACCTGTGTCCGTCACCCCATTCCATCCAAACGAACATATCTTCGGATTAATTTTCAAACCAAGTAATAATTAACCGCGGATTCATAAGCCGTATCGGAAACTGCTTGGCGACGAAACAAAGCTCAGGTATTCCGATCACTTCTTGTTTTCATAAAATTCCACATTTGGAAATGAATCGCTTTAATATCGTTGGCTAGCAGCTGTCGCTACGGCTGATGAAACCGTGGTTTGGAGTTGTGTGGTTCGCGAATGTAGCCGACAACGCAATTCATTATTTTGCTTTCAAATTAAGTTTTTCGGATAACTCGTAGCAATATGCTAAAAAGCACGTTAATCGCTTTACATAATGAACCAAACAAAAAGCGTGTAGAGCAGAGTTGAGTGATGCTTCACCGATAATACTGCTTTGCTGGTCATTGGATTCAAACCCTCACCATTATGCATGGTAATATATAATATCTAAAGTTAAGAAAGTTCAGTAAAAACAAGTTAAAAATCAAATTACATTAAAAAAAAAGGAGGATTGGAATCTATAGATCTCCCTTTTAAGGAGAGAGGGGGGTCCTCCTTAAAATACATAGTTGTTTTCAAAAGTTCTAAAACATTTTGGTGAAATTTTTATCTCAAACTAAGCCTAACATGTCGTCCTCGTGTTTCATGATCTAGCATTTTATTTTTGGCCACGAAGTGAACAGATCGCCAAACAGGGTCGTATAACTACGATACTCTGAATGAAACATTCCATGGTAACCATAAATTACTCTAATCAGAGATTCGCAAAAAGTATCCTACATAGTTTATACTCTAATTTTTTTTTTATAATCATTTTGTGATTTAATAATTTTAAAAAATGTTTAATGAGGTCTTTACGTACGTAAAAAATATTAGTGACGATTTCATGAAGATCAATGATAACTGAAACTGTTTCGATATTTATCAGTCCACGTATTCATATTTACTTGAATAAAAATATTATTTTTTATATATATATTTTAGAGAGGAAGGACATTTTTAGAATTTTTTCGGGGAAAGGAGTGTTTTGCGAAATTTTGGAGGGTGGAATTAATTTGTTGGTTTTCTTGGGGGGAGATAATTTAATTTTTTGGATTTCCTGGCTGAGAGTGTGAGAGGGGAATACCTAATGAAATCAGTAATTCAGTCATTGACCCCCCCCCCCCCCCTTGCAAAATATTTACATACTCGTATGTGCCTCTGAAGTAATATAATGCCGGGCCTATAGCCAAAGGTCAATTTGTTAAAGAATGTTGTATGCATATTGCATAAATACATAGTATATTATTCAAATTTAATTAGATGCATCTGTAATGATGTGGGCTGGGTAATTACCCAATAGGTAGGGTATTTATAAATTGTTTTTTATCCTTACTATGGGTAAATATAACATGGCTCCGGTTATTTGACGGTTGAGTGACGCCCATTAATATTGATTTACCTAATTAACTAACTTGCTGACCAATCGGCTTATCGAATTCATGTAAACAAAGTAACGTCACAGAGGTCATTTATCCACACAGATCTGACCTATACCCAAAATAAAGATATTTATAGTTATAATTGTTTGTTGTAAAATTATTTGTTTATAGTATATTAAGGTTGTAATTAACTATACACAATCCAAATTTTAAATGATTGCGTTGATAAATATAATTATTTATAGGGAATTTAATTGATACAAGTTATTTTTGAAATTATAATTACCCCGAAGCTAAAAAAGTGTACCATTATGCACGGAGGGAAGGGAACTAATTTAAAAGCAATTACAAAGTAGAAAACTCAATATTAAAACAAGTCTTTAAGGTTGAATGCCATCACAGCATCATGCGTTGGATATAAAATAATAAATTTCTGAATAACATTATAATATATTTAAAGCTATTAATTATATCCCCTATAACTAACAATATTTATCATAAGCTTTATATTTACAAGTTGAATGTTTAATTATAATATACATATCCTAATTATCATTAAATTGTGTGGCTCTTTTAGTTCAATATCAACTAAGAGCTGCTTCCCCTAAACATCCCTCACTTAATTGTGCCGATCCTGTAAATCTTTGCATGTTTCCCTTGACAGTATTTCCTTATTGAAAGCTTTAATTGAGATATCCTTCGATAATTCTTGTCTTTCATATTTTACTTATAGGGATTTTTTAAACATGATGAATAAAAAGGGATGAACATGATGAACTTAAAGACCCCATTTACAACCTTAATGACTGGGGCATATATAGTTAAAATTAATAAAAATAAAATTAATATAAATATATATATTTTAAATTAGTAAAATATATAATTTTAGTTTTAAAATTCACTAATACAATTAGGTGCAACCCGGTTGTACTTGCTGTAGTGCACGAGTCGCCACTGGGCTAAGGGCGTCCCTAGCTGCATTAAATATCCGTAAATAATAGTTTTTTTAACTATACATTAACAAAATTTCTGTAACTATTCATAAACAATAGCTTCATTAACTGTCTATTTCAGACAGGTTATTAGAAAGTAAAGACTGTCTTCAATTGTTATACATGGATTGTAAATCATGACTTCACACCTCATTTCGCACATTACCATTATCGGGGAACGAACGATTTCAAATTATTTTCATAAATCTTAATTGAAAATACTCGATTACACACACACAAAATAAAGTAAATGCAAAAACGTTGTAGCTGCTGTGAAAACATCACGTTCTGAATAAGAATAAGGCGTTCGAAGTTCAATAACTTCGCTTTGTCGTGTTCTTTAATGATCAGAAGGGAAAACAATCATAAATCTAGAAGAAGGGACCATTTCGGAACTCTTAAAATAAATGGAATTCGATTGCCACTCGTAATTAAAACAGGTGTGGTCCCTGCAAAAATATACCACATTTGGTGAATAATCGTCAATTTGGTGATTTTTAATGTTTACAGATTCGCAAATAATGGTAATCAGGATAAACGAATTTTGAAAGAACTAACTGCTTTGAATTAATATTGCGGATTATTACACATTTGTCGATCGTCAATTTGGCGATTTATAATGTGTAGAGATTCACAAATAATCCTAATTTAAACTGACATCATCAAAATAATTATTTACCAATGAATTGAAAGGGTTAATCGTCAAAATAGCTTGCATAATGACAAAATACAAATGCGGACGCAACAGATTTTTGGTAAACAAACTAAATGTTGCCATTCCGAGTAGAGAAAATCAGCGTTTTTCAATCACCGCGTAAGAGAATTATATAAAAAGATTATCCATTTAGCAGCCGGACCGAAAATATATCACTTAAAAGTGGATTGTCATGAAAGACAAAAAATATTTCATAAAATATATTTTAAGTAATAAATTCATTAACTTCTGAAGAATCCGGTTGGCCTACATTTTGGGGCCGATTTCAAAGAAGTTGTAATAAGTGTAAAATTGGTATTAAATTTTTCAATTTCTTCAACTTGATAGTAAAATTAAATATTATTATTTACTTTTTAGTGTACTACTTTTTAGTACAATCAGTTTTAATTTAAAACAAAAATATTATAGTTTAGAAACACAAAATTACCCAATTGGCAACCTTGGCGTCCGTTCCCAATCCGATGCCAAGAGTTGGCCACGACGATTTTAATTATCACCATTATGCTAAAAGTGTTAAATGGTAATCCTGCTATCACTCCAAGCCATCTACTTCCTAATCTTATTTTCGTGGGATCGTAATATCGCACGTAAATTGAAGGAAAGAGATTTTAAACGATCTCTAGGCGTAATGACTTTCTGCCCAAGCGGATATTTATGCTGATAATCAGCTCATTTGAGTTCAGTTATGAGTATACTTAAAATTTATTGCGCTTTTGTTCTTAATCGCTCTAGTAAAACGAAATACAGTTCGAGATAAAGCATTTTTACTTTCTCTCTAAACATATTTTTAATTAAGTCTTCACTTTAATTTTATTGTTTGACCTATATGTATGTATATTACTAACTACATATGATGGTTACTAAAATACATTTGGATTATAGTCAAGTATATTAATCCCTATGACAATCTAGTTCAAACTGTATATTTAGAATTGTGCATTTCATTTAAAAATTTTAATGCGCTGAACTATTTTATTATGAGTTATAAGTGAAAGGAATTGTATTCTCCAAAAGTTCTAAATATAAAACTGCTTGAGAAAGTTAAAACTTATTACTTAAATTTGAGTACGGCATCACTCACTTACGTTGCAATTGTACTCAAAGGAAAACGAGTAGGTTCAGATACTCATTTTTTAATTTTTTTACAGTACATTGTGAATAATAGCGGTTGAATAAGACGAAATCTACAGTTTAAGATATATTGGGCTGCACAGATAATCCGAGCCCGATTATTTAACGGTACTTGAGTCCCGACTTAAAATTTTAACATTTCAAATAACATTCAAAAATCACATAATCTATAAAAATATTTAGCATTCTTACATAGTTTGCTACGAAACCACAAAAATTAGGATTACTTAGAAAGACTAACTGGACAGTTTGTGGCGTTGCTAGAGGAATTGAACGAGAAAAATATCATGGGTTATAAATGCACTCTAACCACGGAGTAAAGAAAAAGGTGCAGTTGATTTGGCGAGATTTCATGAGACGTAAGTTAGCAACCCCAAACTAGGAACAAACAAACCTAGTTTGCAGTAGTTTTCTTACGAGGAATGTATTATTTTCAATTTAAGTTATCGCCAAGTGCTGGTACAAAGTAATGCTTTGTAATAGCGCCAAATACTTCGCCAGTTCCTACTTTTTGAGCGATTGCTTACTTCACATTGCAAACCGATTTTAGACTTGTTCGCACCTCCACCTTCTTCTTTACTCAGTGACTCTAACTTACCGTTTTTTACTTACATGTAGCTTATTTTAAAAGTTTTACATCAAAAATATTTTATTGAAATTCAAAAAATTAATATTTGAAAAATAATTTTTAAAGAAATAGTATCAGTAAACATTGATACATGCATATTTAATTTTTTTTATACAGATAACGGTTCACCCTGCAATTTCAGAGAATTGTAAAATATATTTCCTAATTTATTTTTCTGCAGGAATTATGTTCAAAGACTGATGCATAGATTTCGGTCGGCAATTGGCACCAAAAACACTTTGAAAAATACAGTAAATTATTTTAATTTGGAAGAAAGCAATATTTTTTAAAATTTAATTTGGTATATAATTGCATCACCAGTATTAAAACTAATGAATATGAAATTTACTACATGCGTTTATTGTCACTGAAAGTTGAATTTTTATACAAAAAAATATGCACCTTTTAAAATAACATATAAGTTTTCAACACCAATTGGCATTGAAGCAACATCGCAAAGGGTTTTTATTTTTGTTCATATTATAAAAATAAATTTTTATTATGATTATAATACTAGTCAACAATGTACTTTAAAATAGGTTAGTAGATGAAAATTGCTACACTTTCGCAGCCAAATAGAAAATAATATCAGAATTTGTTAAAAAAGTATTTATTTAAATGGACCAGAAGTACAAATAGAGAACATCAAACAGCACTTCAGCGAATCAAACTGAGGTAAAAATTATACTGTCAAGTATTGAAAGGCAGTGAAATTTAGGATTCTTATTTAGAGGATATCGGAAAAATAAATAAGTTCAACATCGCGGCAAAACATCAGGATCGCATTTTGAACAGAAACTGGAATAAGAAAGCAGCGCTTGAAATTTACTGATACACTCTAAACGTCGAACAACGACGTTTTCAATAAACAACCATTTCACATAACAAAGTGCCAAAAAAAAGAACATGAATCACATCCCATTCCACTTATTTTTAAGTCAAAAGAAAAACTCTTCCCTTCTGCAACTATTTTCTTCTTCTTCGATTGGATGACGCAATACAGATAACGTTTCGATTTCTATGTTTGGATCAGTGACCGCTGGTTCGAGTCCCAACACCCTCCAGGCAGCCATTGTTCGCGGATCTGGGTTCCATTGTCGTCAACGGTAGATCCCGATCACCGGAAGTCTCTGGAAAGCAATGGCGTTGCTCTTTCGCTTTTAATTCGGACGGTTCAATCACAGGGACTCGTGTCCGTAACTGACAAGGTGTGTTTCGAATGCGGGCTGTGTTATTTTGTTCGGCTGAAAGTAGATCCGGGTCTCTGTCTAGAGCGAGAGTCATCTGAAGAATACAAATGAAACCTTTGATGCGTGAATTGGTGCTAATTAGTGTAACTCGAAAAGTTTGCTCTGTAAGTTATACGGTGTGCCTTACTTTAACAAAAGTGCGTGATATTTTTTTGGTATTCGGTACAGAGCAATGGCTTGGTGTTTCAGGGGCGTGCGAATCCAATTGAAACTCGTAACCAAGGGGTAGATCCGTGAGGTATGGACCTTCCTAACATATATATTTAATAAAATAAATTTATACAATTCAATAATTTATTAATAAATATGTAATTGAATACAAAAATACTACAATTATCAAAAGTAGCGGGGTTCTTCCAAAATCGAATGTAGCAATATTTTTTTTTACAAATCAGTATTTTATTAAGAAATATGCCACTAAAAAGAAAAATACTACAATTATCAAAATTAACGTGGTTCCTCTTAAATCAAATTTAACAATATACATTTTTTACAGATCGGTATTTTATTAAGAAATATGCCATTAAATACAAAAATACTACAATTACCAAATTTCACGCGGTTCCTCTCAAATCAAATTTAACAATATACATTTTTTACAGATCGGTATTTTATTAAGGAATATGCCATTAAATATAACATTACTACACTTACCAAAATTCACGCGGTTCCTCTCAAATCAAATTTAACAATATACATTTTTTACAGATCGGTATTTTATTAAGAAATATGCCATTAAATACAAAAATACTACAATTACCAAAATTAACGGGGTTCCTCTCAAATCAAATTTAACAATGTACATTTTTTACAGATCAGCATTTTATTAAGAAATATGCCATTAAATACAAAAATACTACAATTGCCAAAATTAACGTGGTTCCTCTCAAATCAAATTTAACAATGTACATTTTTTACAGATCAGCATTTTATTAAGAAATATGCCATTAAATACAAAAATACTACAATTGCCAAAATTAACGTGGTTCCTCTAAAATCAAATTTAACAATATGCATTTTTACTGATCAGTATTTTATTAAGAAATATGCCATTAAATATAAAAATACTACAGTTACTAAATTACCAAAATAATTGGGATTCCTCCCAAATCAAATTTTTACAAAACAATTATACTGTTCGATAATTTATTTAGAAATATGTAATTGAATACAAAAATACTACAATTATCAAAAGTAGCGGGAATCCTCCAAAATCGAATGTAGCAATATAAATTTTTTACACATCAGTATTTTATTCAGAAATATGCCATTAAATACAAAAATACTCCAGTTACCAAAATTAACGTGGTTCCTCTCAAATCAAATTTACAACATACATTTTTTACAGATCAGTATTTTATTAAGACATATGCCACTAAATATCAAAACACTACAATTAGCAAAATTAACGGGGTTTCTCTCAAATCAAATTTAACAATATACATTTTTTTACAGATCAGTATTTTATTAAGAAATATGCCTTTAAATATAAAAATACTACATTTACTAAATTACCAAAATTAATGGGATTCCTCTCTAATCAAATTTAACAAAAAAATTATACTGTTCAATAATTCATTTAGAAATATGTAATTGAATATAAAAATACTAAAATTAGCAAAATTAACGGGGTCTCTCCCAAAGCAAATTTAACAAAAGATATTATAAAGTTTAATAGTTTATTAAGAAATATGCAATTAAATATAAAAGTACTACAATTACCAAAATTAACGTGGTTAATCTCAAATCAAATTTAACAATATACATTTTTTTACAGATCAGTATTTTATTAAGAAATATGCCTTTAAATATAAAAATACTACATTTACAAAATTACCAAAATAATTGGAATTCCTCCCAAATCAAATTTAGCAAAACAAATTATATTGTTCATTAATTCATTGAGAAATATATAATTGTATATAAAAATACTACAATTACCAAAATTAAAGGGGTCCACCAAAATCAGATTTAACAAAATAAATTTATACAGATCAGTATTTTATTAAGAAATATATTATTAAATAAATAAATACCTTATCTATCAACATTTTTTGTAGTACAGCCTCTAAATAAAATACCCTCCTATTTTTAAAATATATCTCTCCATTCAATAATTTTAGAAATTTTATAATAGTAAGTGGATTAATAAAATAAAAATTTAGATAAGTTCTCGTAACGGTCTTCAGCAGCAACGATATTATCTCTCTTTCATCATATGTTATTTTTAATCCTAAAAAATGGATCCTTTTTATACAGATTTTAGATGCTTAACATGGCTTCAAAACACTCTTATAAAAGCAAAAATTGTTCCAAAGTTTTCCGGATTAGGGTCACCCACCGGATTGGGTTTCTTTGTCCCGATTTGCACTGTCGGAAATATGATTATTGTAGATATAGAACACAAAATCATAAAGAATATCCAAACGTCATTTTTTTTGCTTTAAAAAAATATTTCATTTTATTTTTAATCTGACAATACCAAAATTAAATTTCTGCGTTAAGTACAACTAAATATTTTTTTTATAAAAATTGAAGCTTATGTATACGGAGCCGTGATAAGCATCGAAAGTAATCAATAATGAGTCATTTTACTTATTTTTGAGTACCTATTTTTAACTGTGTAGGATTGAAGTACGTCGAATCCAAAATATTTGAGAATTTTTTTTTTTTTTAGAATTTCAAAAGTTTTGGCGTATTTTTTACTTATTTAGAAATAACAGGAGAAACAAAGGATTTTCGGTAAAGACGCACAAATCGGAAAACAATAGAAAAACTCAAAAAGTTAAATGTTTCTTTCGCCACTTTCTCATCAACAATTGAAAGAGAATAAAATAAACCACTGGATCCATTTATAAAAAAAAAAGAAAACACAGAGGAGCAATGAACTAGAAAACATCTCAACAACACGCGCAAAACAAAGATGTTCTTCAATTGCCCAACTAAAAGAAGAGGTGGCAGCATAAAAAGAGTTCAAGTACAATGTCGCTATCATTTTGGATGAACTCCTTTTTTTTCTCCACTCTCCGCAAAAAAAAACTACTTGATATTCCGTTTATTTTTTTATTTCTTCTTGCAAAATCACGATTCCCAAATGTCGTCTTCTGGAGATGGTTGCAAGATTCGATTTTAATTCGCCGCGCTTGGCGTTTTGTCCCGTAATCTCAGACTCGAATCTTGCTGCGTTCCATAAAACCAAAACGGTTAAATGTGTGGTGATTTCACGTATGAGTGGAGGGACGTCGGTGATGTTTTGACAAATAAATCAGTTCTTTTGAGGATTAGGTATTCATGTATCGTCTGAGGCTTGGGGAATATGGGGTGGAACACAAGTTTGGGTAAACTTTTGTGTTTTCATCTCATTTTAGTTCCGTTTACAAAAAAGAAACGTACATTTATTGCGTTAGGATGTTTGTTAATATTATAAGTTTTATAATTGTTACTACGTTGTTTTTTGTTAACAAAAGTTTCTTTATATGTTACTAGCTGATGTGTTTACGAAGAACGTTGGCCGATTTCTTCACCTTGACGCCATCTGGCGGTTTTAATAAGAAACCATTGTGCTTGAAGGTGTGGGAAAGGGGATTGGGGTGGATTTTCGAAATCTTATGTAGACATTAACCTTCTTCTTGTTTTGAAGGTCAAGAGTGGAAAATTTAATGAAGCTCGGAATAAAAACCATAGACACTTTCCTTAATATATATGGATATTTTCTCTTGTTTATGAGTAATAATCAATTTGAAGTGAGGCGAAATCTTCTTAACACATGTCTGGTGGTGGTGGAACCTCAAAAAGTATTCGTGAAACGAGCAATAACATTTTCTCATTGTCTATTTTGATAATTTAAATATCTATTTTACTATTTTACCATTAATTTCAATATGTTGCTACTGTTTTACCATATTTTGTTCATGTTGGCTTAATTTGACCATTTTGACACTAATGTCGCCATTTGTACATGTATGACCATAATTTATTCATTTGGCGAAATTTTGGCGGTATATTGGCGATATTTACTCATCCTCCAATAAGAATGCATCGTATAGATTAAATTGTTAGATAATATTAAAATGTTACATCATAAAATGCTTCATTGTTATAATGTTACATTGTTACATTGTTACAATGTTACATTGTTACAATGTTACTTTGTTACATTGTTACCATGGTTAAATATTGCAAGTGAAAGTGATTGATGGGGATGGGAATGTTTATCGAAGTATCATGTAGACAAGTGATATTTCGCTTATTTTGACGGTCAAGATTAAAAAATTTCATCAAGTTCGGAATAAAATTGTAGATGTGTATACAAAACAAGTGTGGACAATTTGCTCTATATAGATTTACAAAATGGCGACGACATTGATACATTAGCAATTAGCCAGCATTAGACTCTTCACTAAGCCTTCGCCAATAGCCCACTGTGCAGCTCTAGTGCGACGTTAATTAACAATCACTAAACCATTGAAATGTTTCATTTGAATATGACAATTTATAGATATTTGTCGAATGTTATAAAAATATTGTCCTTGCCATATGATACTTGCAATAGCTAACGTAACAACATACATTTTAATGCGACGACACAATTTTTCTAAAAAAAAAATTATCAAATTATATATTTTTTTCTTTTAACCCTTTTGCTACCGGTAGTCAAACACCAAAACCTCCTATTTACAAATTGGTAGGATGAACTCTAGTACTTTCCATGCTAACCACATGCGTGAATAGGAAGTGTAGAACGCAATCTGTTGCAACACAGCGAAAGGTTTAGGTTAATTCGTAAATAGCAGTAAAGAATTCAAGAGTCACTTTCTTACAGATCTGCAAAGAAATCAATTTTGCTGTTGTTGTTTTTTGCTATTGTTATTATTTTTTTTTAATCTGTCAGTATTTGACTATTTTTTTGCTAATAAAGTCAATAGTTTTAGTCTTAAATAACACTGATGGTTCAAAATGAGAATATTGGATGCTTTAAAGATTGGTCCATTAATCCTGTATGACGCTCCCTCGATGCTTTTAATTTTCTGAATGAGTGACCCAGAATTTCTGTAAAAAACCATATGTCAGAATGTTGAGGGGAAAAAGGGGGGAAGTGGGTAATTAAATTAAAGAAGAACTCAAATTATTCGAACTTCAGTTATCCGGATAAAAAAAAGGATCACTTATTATCCGGATCCTGATCGCTTTGAGAAAAAAAAGTATTCGTCCAAATCCCAATTTTTTTTTATCTGTGAATGATATTGTTTATGGTAATCCTTAAAATACAATCCATACTACAGCAAAATTCGTTTTTTGACTAAAAAATAACCTTTTCCGCGAATTATACAATTATTCAGATATTCGATTATCCGGATGACAGCTGGTGCCAATTGATCCAGATAATTGGAGTTCTACTGCATTAAAATAATATATATTTCAATAACTTTTATTTTCTTCAGTTTACATCCATTTAAAATTGATTGTATTTTTACAACAAATCCATAAGTTCAAAAACTGTAGTCAGTCCAATTCGATTGAATGAATAAAAGGAAGAAAAAATTTAAAAATTCATTGCATGATTTTCATTACAGGACAATCCATACTACAGCAAAATTCTTTTTTTTACTAAAAAATAAAAATTTTCCCGCGAATTATCATATTCGATTATCCGGATAACAGCTGGTGCCAATTGATTCGGATAATTTGAGTTCTACTTCATTAAAATAATATATTTTCAATAACTTTTATTTTCTTCAGTTTACATCCATTTAAAATTGATTATATTTTTACCACAAATCCATAAGTTCAAAAACTATAGTCAGTCCAATTCGATTGAATGAATAAAAGGAAGAAAAAATTTAAAAATTCATTACATGATTTTCATTACAGGACAATCCATACTACAGCAAAATTCGTTTTTTTACTAAAAAATAAAAAATTTCCCGCGAATTATCATATTCGATTATCCGGATAACAGCTGGTGCCAATTGATTCGGATAATTTGAGTTCTACTTCATTAAAATAATATATTTTCAATAACTTTTATTTTCTTCAGTTTACATCCATTTAAAATTGATTGTATTTTTACCACAAATCCATAAGTTCAAAAACTATAGTCAGTCCAATTCGATTGAATGAATAAAAGGTAGAAAAAAAATATAAAAGTGCATTACAGGATTTTCTTAAGAAGCCGCATTATTTAACGTTAATAACAACATAATAAAATGGTTACGTGTGAAACATTTTACAAACTCTAAAAAAAAAAATCCTTCCCCCTGAAGAAAAAAACTAAATATCGCCTCTCTGTTTAATTCTACATTCTAACAATTCTTTCACAAAAAGAGGACATTCTTAAAAATAAAAAATTGATCTTTTGATCGAATACCGCCCACAGAGCCCAAGTAAAACGGCAATTCCATGTGATCTTTTGCACAACCCGTCGCACCTGACCACCCAAAAAAACACTTTTTACATCCTGTACTCTAGCGAAATTAAAAACTCGGGACGCCAATAAATGACCTCCTAGACAACTTATCCCGTCTATTTCAATTCACGGTCAGTAGGAGAATTTTTAGACGCTTTAAAAACCGAAATCTTATCTGCGAAGAGTACAGAAACAGCTGTATAAAAATACAATAAAGAAAACCCTCGCCCCTTCTGGCTGTGTTACAGCCGTATCCTTTCTTTACTATTACCTGCAAAAAAAATGAGAGAAAAAAATTGGGGACAGAAGTTCAGATTCTTAACTGATATATATAAAAAAGTGGCTTTGTAGTTCTGAAGAGGCCCCACTAGGGGGTGCTGTCTTGTTTCCCAGTTTTTTTTTGTTCGAATTAAGTAACCGTCAATGTATTTGAAGTTCAAGGGTAGAGGGTGAAAAGAGCGGGCTTTTGTCCTGCAAGTCGAGAGGTCATTTAAAAACGAGTAATAACTTTAGTGTTCTTTCATGTATAGACCTCTTTATTTTGTACTAGTTATAAACTGCATGTGAAGAGAGGAGAGAGGTGCACGTAAATGCCATCATGTGTGTGGGGGGGGGGACGGGTAAGGGAACAATAGTTGTGACAAAAGCAACTCAGGTACTTTTTTTGTTATCTGATCATTGTTCGAAATTACGTGGCAGTGTTCTGAAATTTACAGTGTTAAATATATATATATTCAAAAATAAGAACAATGTACTCATTTTTGAATGCATTTGATGCTTATCATGGCTCCGAATATATGAGTTTCAATTTTGAAAAATACATGTACTTAAAGATGAGTACAATGGGTAAAAATGAATAAAAAGAGTAGATCCTAGCCTACATAGGCTGTCTTCATAAATCACTTTCAATAAATATCGATAATTAGAACAAAGACCTACTACCGCGAACCGATCTTTATCCGTTAAAATACCAGAGCGACGAGAAGAAGTTATAAACCGAAGTAATGTTAAAAAGGTGTCCAAAAGAATGAGAAGTAAGATCATTGAATTGTAATAATTCAGTTTCCATTTAAGCAATCGACATCAAATAATGTGGAAAACCATCTTGTGAACAACTATTTTAAGAATATCAGGTCGATTTGTTAAGATAGCTTGAACAGGAGCGGAGATTAGCTATATGAAATCACACTGCTCATTTTTGCGAATGTACGATTACTTCAATTTCAGTATGTCATCGCTCATTTACGATGCAATTGTACTAAAAAAAACGAGTACGTACAGTGTATAATTTATTTTTATACTTGCCATGTTTGTAATTAAAATTATGTAAATGAATAGAAAAAATCAGGTGTGGCTGTGTTGAAGTACGGCCAGGAAGATATACGTGAAACGTCTAGCCAGAAAATTACCAATTATTTGTCACGGATTTATAGTGTAACGTGTTGTTTCAATTCTGATACACCATGGAGTCGACTTTTAAATAGGCACAGCTCAATACCAGAATCACAAATAACAATAAAAAAGTCATTTTTAAAACCTAGAACCTTGATAACCTCAACGATAAGATGCTTATTATTATTTTCAATTTCAGGAAATGTTCAATAAATGTTCTTCCTTTTAATGATAAATCATTTTTAAACAATAAGTACTCGATTTTTATATGATGCCATTTAACTGTAGATATTGCACTGTGATCTGGCTATCCTTGAACTCTTAGACACAACAATGCAACATTTAAAGTCCATTTAAATTAATTATATTTGGAAAAAAAACAGTGCACGTTTTAAGAACAATACCCGTTGCGTCTTTTTTATGAATAAGTTTTGAAGCTGAATAATTATTTTTTTTAAACGTTAGTAAAATTAAGCATGATTTAATATAAATCAAAATATCTTTCCAGAAAAATAAGCAATTTCTTTTTTTTTCCCCATTTTTTTCCCTAAATTTATTTTTGTGTCCCCGCTAATGGAGACAAAATAACGACTTGTTCCCTTGTTACTTGTTCTTCAAAACACACGAGATGAACACTCACGTTATTTTTTTTAACAGCACATAGTAATAAAATAACCTGTTCTCCCAGTAACTCTATAGCAGATATTTATTTTTATTATTTAGAAACATTTCAGATTTTGGGGTATAAAAACTGCAAGTCAGTAAGTCACAGGCTATCGAACGCATTTTCGGTATGTAATTTTTTTTAGAAATATTTTGTAATAGTAGAATTACAGCAGTAAGTTTAAATTTGAACTATTTTTTTTGTAGTTTTTAAGTTAATATTTAGCAGAAAGTCAAAAACATATTGAGCAGGAATATTTTCGGTACTAAAAATGTACATTGCATCGTTCCAGTTTTATTCGGCAGAAACAAATACAAATAATGTCGGCCAACTACAGGGTCTAAGCTCGGCAAGGTAGGACTCGTTTAACGTATATTAACTATACCCCAATTTCAATATAAGCGATGGTCATTGTTCTACTGTTTAACTAACTACACGTAATAAACCAGTTATTTTGGTTATACTTTAACTACTTTGTTATTTGCTATTATTTTTGGGGGTACAGCCATACTGTGCCCCCAAAATTTTGTAAGTGATGTGGTGGTGTTTTTTAATATCATAGCATTGTGGAAATATTAAATGTATATAAATATTATATTTTCTTCTTATAGAATTAATGTTTATGTTGCCAAACAAATAGTGTTTGCTCTTGCCTTGTAACTACTTCGACTTTGACTTGTAAATGACTTTCTATTCCAATAGCAGATTTCACCTAAAATGTGTTTTAAACGAAAATAGAAAAAAACTCAGCCAAAGCAATACACGTCTGCTAATTTTCACTTGAAAAATGTGCTAAATATTGGGTTAGCGATGAAAGTGGGTTTCACAATGGTTGCTTCCACTGATATTAACATGAAAAATATACGAAATATTGCGGTAGCAAAGAAAGTGGGATAAATCATGGCTGCCTCTATATCGGCTTCAAGTCAATAAAATGTATTGCCCTATCCAGAAGTTACAGTTATTGACTTGAAGCCGATATAGAGGCAGCCATGATTTATCCCACTTTCTTTGCTACCGCAATATTTCGTATATTTTTCATGTTAATATAAATATTGCTTTTGACTGAATTTTTTCTATTTTCTTTTAAAACCTATTTTAAATGCAATCTTCTATTAAAATAGAAAGTCATTTGCAAGTCAAAGTCGAAGTAGATCAAAAGCAAGAGCAAAAACTATTTGTTTGGCAATATAAAAATTAATTCTATAAGACGAAAATATAATATTTCTATACATTTAATATTTCTACAATTCTGTGGAAATAAAAAAGACCACTAAAATCACTTTAAAATAAATAATAGGGAACAGCATGGCTGCTTTCAATTGGCTTCAACACGCCCATAGAGGAAACAAGATTTGAAACTTCCAGCATTTACAGTTAGAGTTCAGTGGTTGTTTTCACATTGACTTGGTTTGGTTTGTTTAATTAACGTCGCACTAGAGATGAACAGTGGGCTATTGGCGACGGTTCGGGGCCTATCTCGAAGGAAAGACCCGGGAACGATGCCTCGTATTTTTGAACCATGGTCAGATGACGAGGACTACACCTGAACTGGCACCAGACGCAACCTCAATAGGCGTCAGGACATTGGACCCCGATCAGATTTATCGTGCACCAGTCCCTTATACACGCCAGTATAATTTGTTGGGTGCTCTGGACGTCTTTCTAGTACTTTTGTAGCGAAGCTGGCAACCCTCCGATCGCAATATCACTACTTTTTTACTTTTCTTTGTCAAGTCCATCGCACGGATTCGAACCACCAATTCTCTGATTAGTAGCTGAGCGCCTTATCCACTGAGAAACTGGGGCTCACACACATTCACTTCAAGTCAACTAAACGTCTTTCTCAATCCAGAAGTTACAGTTATAGATCAGTTACTTCAGAGAGTGTGAAGTGCCTTCAGACACAAAGTCCAAACACTCACTCTCCCGTGTGAAAACCTTCTAGAGTTGGCATCAAAACCCCATCAATAAAAATTTCATCCCCTCCCCATTACAAATCAAAATTAACCTTTCGAGCACGTTTCTGCCCTCTGCGAAACAATTAACTCCGACAAGTGGTTCGGTTTTCAGATTGACAACCAGACCTTGGCCCGAACCCGATATCCAACCCTCGTTCGCCAAAACCCTTCCGTGTGTTGCAGACTTAAGAGCCCATTCCGCACCGATCGTCTGGAAATGGGTCAACTGCACCCCTGCAGAGTGATCTATGGGGTCCGTTCGATTCCGCTAGATCTGGGAGAGATTTGCGAAAGAGAACTTTGGTTCAACTGATTTTTGTTGGTTGGTCCATTTGCCTGCAGAAATGGAAAGTCCATTGTGTGTTTGTTGTTTGTGTGTGGGTCAAGAGGGGTTTGCATCGGAAAGTTATTCCTATCTGGCTGTAATCGGATCATAAATTGTTGGAAATGAGTTTGGTGTTGTTGGAAATGATTTCGGGTTTGTGACGAAGGGTTTATTGGGTCGGAAGGTTTTGTTCAGTGCGGTTTTTTATTTTCATGGAATGATAATGGCAGAAGTTAATGGTTTGGTTAATTGACGCCGCACTAGAACTGAACCGTGGGCTATTGGCGATGGTTCGGGTCTATCTCGAGGGAAAGACGAGCCCCAGTTGCTCAGTTGGTAAGGCGTTCATCTACTAATCAGAGGATTGGTGGTTCGAATCCGTGAAATGGACTTGACATAGAAAAGTAAAAAAGTAGTGATCTTGCGATCGGAGGGTTGCCAGCTCCGCTACAAAAATACTAGAAAGTCGTCCAGAATATCCAACAAATTATACTGGTGTGTATACGGGACTGGTGCACGATACATCTGATCGGGGTCCAAAGTCCAGACGTCTATTGAAGGCGTTGGGTGCCAGTTCAGGTGTTTCCTCGTCATCTGACCATGGTTCTAAAATAACGAGGTGCCTGTATGAATGTATATGTGTTCCCGTGTCTTTATTTCGAGATAGACCCCGAACCGTTCGAATAATCCACTGTGCAGCTCTAGTGCGACGTTATTTAACCAAACCATCTACTAAACATAAATAGTAAACCATGGTGAAAAATTATTTTATTAACTAGATTCGTAATTCCCGTCTTTTCTTTGTAAATAGCATTATCTCCATTAATATATTTACATAAACACATGCAAATACAAAGAATCATTTCAAAAACATATTTACATTTCAAAATGATGTTACAATTACCAACAACGAACACACTACACAATCTCTACTAAGAAAACCAGTTCATTGAGTTCAAACCACATAATGAATAGCAATTCATCTCTTTAAAACAGGATGGTCGGGCGCATTAACATCCACAACACGAACATTTAGCAAAATGCTTTTTGCCCTTCAAAACATGTCTGCGGCAAATTTCTATTTCACTCGCGAGCAACGCACAAGGGATCTCTACAAATTGTAACATTTTGAAGAAGGAGAACATAATTTTTGGAGCATCACGCTGTTTTGAGACGGATCTAGGGTTTTCAGCTGCTTTCATGAGAAACGACTCTGTCAACTGGTCTGGATAGAACCATCAATGATCCTTAAGCTTTATCTTTCCCTCTTAGATACCGTCTTGAAGAGTTAGATATTGATTCATTAGATTACGTTGGTTAGATATATTAATATTGCTAGTTTTTCCACATGAATTTATCCAACTGAACAACTTCCGCGTTCTTTAAAATTATCATATATATTATTTATGTAATAAAGATCCCTTTTACGTCCCTTAGATGCAACGGATCTTAAACAGGATTTCTCAAAAGAAAGGGAATTCCATGCATAAGTGGCGAATCGTACTTTCGTCTCAAATATCAACGATGTTTTTTTTTTTAAATGCGTTTAAAATAATTTATTTAAATGGGTTTCTTAAACAAGCATGTGATAATGCTGCACCTATGAACACATCGTTAAACTTTTTTATATATATTTTAGCCGTAACGAATGGGTTTGTGGTGTGTGAGGTTTTTTTTTTCATGCGATAAATATCGCACGGGCATGCTAGTATATATTATTTCTGTAGATCCCTTTTACGGCTAAAATACGCAACGGATCTTAAGACATGAAATATAAAAATAAAGCAGTGGCGAATAGTGGGTTCATCTTATAAATATCAACGATTTTTTTTAAGAAAAAGCTTTTAAAATAATTTAAACGTGTTTTTTAAACAAACCGTTCATGATGCTGCCATCTATGAATGAGCAGAAACGTTAAACTGTTATGACTATTTGGAAAGGAAATAGTTTGGTGTGTGTAGGGGGAGGAGGCGTTGTTCATGCAATAATTAGCTTACGAGCATGCTATTAATTTTAATAAGTGTACCTAAAAAAAAACGAGTAGGTTCAGGTACTCATTTTTAAGTACCTTTTTTACAGTGTATTATATGCTGAAATCCCGTTTCCCGCAATCCCATTTTTGTCGTGCTCCGGCACAGACACGCCTCTACATCTGACCATGGTTCAAAAATACGGGGCATCGTTCCCGGGTCTTTCCCTCGAGATTGGAGGCATCCGTGGCCGAGTGGATTAAGGCGTCAGCTGGGAATCTGAGGGTTCCCGGTTCGAACCTGTGCGAGGACTCGACTAAGAATAGTAAAAAAGTATGATATTGTAATCGGAGGGTTGCTAACTTCGCTACCAAAATACTAGAATGTCGTCCACAACATCCACAAAAATAAAACGACGTGTATACGGGAATGGTGCACGATAAATATGATCGGGGTCACAAGTCCCGATGTCTATTGAAGGCGTTGGGTGCCAGTTCAGATGCTGTCTTCGTCATCTGATGACCATGGTTCAAAAATACGAGGCATCGTCCCCGGATCTTTCCCTCGAGATTTGCCTCGAACCGTCGCAAATAGCCCACTGTGCAGCTCTAGTGCGACGTTAATTAATTAACCAACCAACCTTCGCGAAATACCGAGCCCCTGTTGCTCAGTTGGTAAGGCGTTCAGCTACTAATCAGAGGATTGGTGGTTCGAATCCGTGCGATGGACTTGGCAAAAGAAAAGTAAAAAAGTAGTGATCTTGCGATCGGAGGGTTGCCAGCTTCGCTACAAAAACACTAGAAAGTCGTCCAGAATATCCGCAAAAATTAACGGCGTGTATACGGGACTGGTGCAGGATACATCTGATCGGGGTCCCAAGTCCCGACGTCTATTGAAGGCGTTTGGTGCCAGTTCAGGTGTTTCCTCGTCATTTGAACATGGTTCTAAAAATAACGAGGTGCATGTATGAATGTGTGTGTAAATGTGTATGTGTTCCCGGGTTTTTCCTTCGAGATTGACCCCGAACCGTCGCCAATAGCCCACTTGCAGCTCTAGTGCGTCGTGTGTTAACCAAACCAAACCGACACAGCCACACTCAATTTACCCTTTTGAGAGGCATTGTTTTGCAATAATACGACACAATTGTCTGAATGGTATCAAACGAAACCATTCCCGCCATTGACCCATTGATATTTTCACACGAGATCCGATACCACAATGAGGTAGTATCCCAACAGTCACTATCACGCCACTACGAATTAACTGCCCATTTAATTCAAAAGTTGTATCCAATCATGAGGCAGTTAAACAATCGCGTCAACTGGATGAGTTATCTCGTACGAACTGAATGGTGAGATTTGAAAATAAGTGGTTCTTTTTAGCACCATTAAAGCGATAACTATTCATTGTAATGGAGGCCTGTGTAGAGAATAACAATGAAACGCATATAGTTTGGCCTTCGATTGATTTTTATGGCTTGGACCTATTGATCATGGATCAATAGGTTTATAGTAAGCATCCCTATTAGTCTTTTATTATTGTTGGTCTGTATTTCTTCGCACACTATTACAATGAAATTTATGTTTTTTTTCATTGTAAACTAAGCACTTTACATCCATAAATAATAGAAGAGTTTTGATCTAGCAGCGAGATCCAGTTATAAATCGACCGTTCGGCATTTCGTCTGTTTGTATGTATGTAACTTTGTTTGTTAGGATCTTTCAACAAAACGCGTTGTTCTTTTTTTTTTTTTTTTTTTGGCTATCTTGACGGAATTAAAAACGACGTATACGGTTTTTTGTTTTAATTCCGTTTCTATATAGTGACTGTTTTAATGGTTCCGTTTCACGTAAAGATCAGGTTTTTTTTGTCTAAAAATGTATTGTTGTCAGAACAACTAGTATATGATCGACAATAGATAGCCGATATAGAAGGTTTAGTATTTTATGAATTATTTTGAAACGGATGAAAACACGTAAAACGTATCAGAAGATGGCTTTAATAAACTAGAAAATTTCATGATCGCAAAATTTGAAATTTTTAAAAACGTTATTAGAAATGTGACGCTTCACCTTTCTATACACGATGGTATATCATTTGTTCCCATAAGATTGTTCTACGGGGAGTTATAAGGATTTGACAAATGTCGTTTTTTAGTATACGACTCGTGCGGTGAGGTATTTCATATCGATTTTATAGACGAAATCACGTCATAAAAACAATAATAATACGGAATTTATTAAAATTACAGATAAAACTCGTATTTGCAGTGAAAACAAACTTACAGATTCGATATTTTTCTCAGCCATCAGAAGTCTTATCATCGATATTCTTATTCTTGCATTCTTATTCTTGCATTCTTATTCTTGCATTCTTATTCTTGCATTCTTATTCTTGCATTCTTATTCTTGCATTCTTATTCTTGCATTCTTATTTACGATAAGGAAGTAATATTTTTGCGATTCCTTTGTCCATTAGGGCAGCGCCTTATTATTAGTCGAAATTATATTATTTAGAATCAGATTTTAAATTTAATTTAGAAATGAATAAATTTCAACTTGATTAGTTCCTTTTTATTTCATGACTTTCTTTGACTGGTCAGCAACTTTTCACTGTAAAAAAGATGTACTTAAAAATGAGTACCTGAACATACTTCTTACTCAAATTTAAGTAATCGTACTTTCCCGAAAATGAGCAGTGTGATTTAATTTGCAGTGTTTGAGTTTAATGAGCAGTGTTTAATATTGCTCATATATTGCTAATGTTATAATATTATGTCATAATATTGCTTCTGTTCAAGATATCTTCACAAAGCCACCTGACAAACTTAAAATAATTGTTCGGAAGATGGTTTTCCACATCATTTGATGCACAACTTTTTAACATTTCTTCTGCTTATAACTTCTTCACTTCATCTGGTAGTAGTACAACGTATAACGGACTACGGTACCTGAGGACCTGGATTCGATTCCCTGTAAGTTGTAATTGTTGACATTTATTGTCAGTTATTTATGAAGGCTGCGTATGTATGCAAGCAACTGTTATTTTTAATCATTTTTACTCAGTGTACTCAATTCTTGAGTACATGTCATTTTCAAAATTGAAACTTATGTATTCGGAAATATGATAAGCATCGAATGTACCCAAAAAAGAGTACATTTTAATTATTTTTTGAGTACCTATTTTTAAGAGTATTGTATTTACGACAAAATTTAAAAAACAAGAACAGTAAACATTCAGTTTCAAAGAACTAGAATTTCAAATCGTTGAAACTTTAAAAACCCCACCACACTAACATAAAAACCAAAACAACACTGGAAACTGACAAACTTTCCACTTAATTTGAGCACTTTACACTACCTCCGTCCAGAAAAGCGATAAAACTTCAAACTTCGAACACTCATTCAACCCTTTTTCAAACTGTCTTTAACATTCCATTGTTGTTATATAGGTAAGAGCTGTGTATACAATAAAGAAGGATCCGGTAACCAATTGCGGACTATTTTTCGCATGCGGAGTGATATTTCAAATCCGTGCGCCGCAGTTTCAAGTGAGTGAACTCTTTCCAGGTTAAAAGCGTTGTTTCTAACACTTATCTCTGACGACTACGGCGCAATTTGTCTTTTTTCTCACGCAAGACGAGTGCCGGTGTTTATCTCAACAGCAGCTTCTGTCGTATAAATTTTGAGAAAGAATTCTCAAATTACGTGGCGGTGACATTTAGATTGGATAAAAAAAGCGTTTTTTAGGTAAATTCTTATTTACGATAAGGCGGGTAACATAGTTTCCCGATTTTCTTGTCCATTATGGCAGGGCCTTATTTGTCGTCATAAGTTAACATGCCTTAACTCCAATTTTTTTTAATCCATTTTTTTTTTTGGCTTATCTGATTTGTTTTTATAAAACAGACTTTTTTATAACATTAAAAATACATAAATCAAATATAATGTTGAGTTGTAGTTAAATTTATATTGGCCCGAAATCCTCGATTTTTTATAAAAAAGAAGGTCCTAAATGACAAATAAATACTAAAATTTCCTTAAATCCATGATGAATTGTGAATAAAAAACATGGTGTAGACTTACATGGTAAAATAAAATATTAACTATCACCAAAATAAAAAAATTGTTCATCCAAAAGAACTAGATTTAGACACCAACATATTTTAAAATATCAAAACTTCAAATCAGGTGATATTGTTTGTTAATTTATTATTATTATTATTTTCCTTGAGTATTCCGCGTTTTTTGACCTACATAAAGGAAATCAAACTATTAGAAACATTTCTGAACAATTGGCACATTCCAATAAATTCATTGATATTTGCAAATACAAATATTGACGACCCACAACAGGCTCAAGGCCCAACAAGGTTGGTCCAGCAAGTCTAGCTCCTAACTATTCCCCAATGGATATCTAACTTCTTCTTAAACTCTGTAATTCTGTAGATCCTTTAGGTCAGTGGTGGGCAAACTTATTAGTCAATGGAGCCAAATATCAACAGAACAACGATTGAAATTTTTGTTTGGAGCCAAATATCAACAGAACAACGATTGAAATTTCTGTTTGGAGCCAAATATCAACAGAACAACGATTGAAATTTCTGTTTGGAGCCAAATATCAACAGAACAACGATTGAAATTTCTGTTTGGAGCCAAATATCAACCGAACAACGATTGAAATTTCTTTTGAGAGCCAAATATCAACAGAACAACGATTGAAATTTCTGTTTGGAGCCAAATATGAACAGAACAACGATTGAAATTTCTGTTTGGAGCCAAATATCAACAGAACAACGATTGAAATTTCTGTTTGGAGCCAAATATCAACAGAACAAAGATTGAAATTTCTGTTTGGAGCCAAATATCAACAGAACAACGATTGAAATTTCTTTTGAGAGCCAAATATCAACAGAACAACGATTGAAATTTCTGTTTGGAGCCAAATATCAACAGAACAACGATTGAAATTTCTGTTTGGAGCCAAATATCAACATAACAACGATTGAAATTTCTTTTGAGAGCCACATTTTTTAAACTTAAACTATATAGATAGAAACCTTATTATTAACTTAATTAGGGTACTGCTAAGCTGGCCTTTGCTAAAATCGTCCCCAATCTGATTGAGGTGCATTCGCTGAGATCAACCCCTTCCATCCACATTCGTCTTGTATTTCGTCTATATCTCCTTTCGTTCATTCTCTTTATATGTCCAAACTATATTAACATACCTTTCTCAATCATAACAATAACTGACAAACACTCATGTGAACAATGGCCTTGCATCTCCTTGGAAAGTTTGGGTAAGTCAAGTTTGTATGTTGTTGTACTTAATTTTTGCCACGAAGTTTCAACGCGCCCGCCCGCACGTGGTATATTGTGGAAGAGCCGCACTCAAAAGACCAAAGAGCCGCATGTGGCTCGCGAGCCGCGGTTTGCCGACCACTGCCTTAGGTAATACACAAGCTGTTCCACTTGTCTATTACCCTGTTATAGAAATATTTTATTCTCCCTTCAAGATAAAAATGTGATTTGTTTAATTTAAACCCATAAATGGAAACTGAGGTATTACAACTCAATTATCTTACTTCCCATTCTTTTGGCACACCTTTCTAACATTTATTTTGTTTATAGCTTCTTCACGTCGCCCTTGTAATACAACGGATAAGGCACTGGACTGCAGTGCCTTAGGATATTGGTTCGATTCCGGTAAGTCTTGGTTATAATTGTTGATATTTATTGAAAGTGATCTATGAGGCAACCATGTAGGCAAGCAACTGCACTTTTTACTCATTTTTGAGTACGTCTTTTTCAAAAATCAAACTTAGGTATTCGGAGCTATGATAAGAATCGAATGTTCTCCAATATGTGTACATTTTACTTATTTTTGAGTACCTATTTTTTACAATGTGGGTAATCATTATTTATTTTTTTACTTTATTCATATATTTTGTTTAAATGCATTTCTAAAACCCTTATATTTACAGAAAGGCCTTCCAAACCGGTTTTTATTAACCCTAAAAACATTACAGTTAATTGTCTATACTTCATAGAAGAAAATTGCCGAAATGATAGCTTCAAGATTTTTTCACTGATATTGCTATATATTATTTACATTCGTTTGTATACCGTAACTTCTCTAAGCTCATTTTCCACTAATATTACTGTCTTACAAGTTTCAATCCATCAGAAACTTTTGATATCATCTACAAAGACAGCTTTACTTGTAAAATTACCGTGCTCACGTTTTCTTTTCTACATTCGCGATGATTGCCGTCAAGTCCAATTAGAATCGCTCATGATGAGGGACATGCAATCTACCTATAAGCTGTACTCGAATGCGGCGAAAACATCTTTTTGATTCAACCTATATAATTATGTTCAACTCTGGCCACTTAATTTGAAAAAAGAGATCTCAAAGTAACGCATTTGTGTTGTCAAGTAACACATTATATATAATGCAACATTGGCATTGATTGATGGTTGTTTTTAGTGCCGATTATTCTTGATTTCCCAACAAAATGTAGAATCTGTAATTTTATATGGAAGGCTCATGTTTAAATAAAATAATCTTTTTTTTTTTTAAAGGGTAACCGACTTAAAGAAAATGCGCTAAAAAGTAAAAAATAATTTTTAATTTTACTACCAAGTTGAAAAAATTTAATTATTTAATATCAATTTTATACTTTTCGAAATAGACGCCAAAATTTATGAATGATTTTTGTAAATTGGCACCAACTTCTAAAACTTGTAATAAGTATAAAATTGATATTAAATAATTCAATTTTTTCAACTTGGTCGTACAATTTTTATTTTTACTTTTTAGCGCATTTTCTTTAAAGGTGGTTTTCATTTTTTTTTAAAGTTATTTTATTTTTTTCCTTTTTTTTTAAAGTTATTTTATTTTTTTCCTTTTTTTTTTAAAGTTATTTTATTTTTTTCCTTTTTTTTTAAAGTTATTTTATTTTGGCCTTTTTAGTTCTTAATTTAGCAAGGGGCTTCGCCCCCTATTATTATTCTCCAAGAAATTCAAGTAGCAACTTGTGTTCAACAATGTATATTGTAAAACAATCCCTATCAATGCCAATGAATGCTGGTTAAACGAAATGTCATTGTTGTTCAACTTCTGTTAAACAATGAAATTATTTTGAAATCGGATAAATTGCTTAAAAAACTCCAGTTAATCGACATTTCCGGATATATAACAAACGGAAAACCGATTTTTTTTTGCAGATTTTTTCCTAAGTAGATTGTTCTCTATCCAACAAAAAAAGAATTTTCGAAATCGGAAAATATTTTTTTTTTTCAAACAGTCCGGTTAATTGAATATTCCAGATAGTTAAATGCCGGATAACCGGATAATTTTTATAATTGCTCCCACGTGAAATATCCCCTATCCAAAAAAAATTGTGCAAATATCTGAATTAAAACCAATATCCTGCACGAACATACATAAAAAAATAATACATAATGATCGAATAGATAACCTCTCGACTTGGCGCGCGATTTGGTGGTTTTAATTTAAAATTTCTGGCGGTTTTATTTTGGAGTTTTGGTTGGCGCGCTGTTCAGTCGTGAGTACGTTCTTTGAATTTTATTCGCCAAAAATAAAAAGTAATAATGGTCTGACATAACTTTTATTATTTGGCTAAATTATCAGTTATTGGTGCTTTTTTGCAGTTTCGGTAAGATATACTCGTGTGAAAGCAGCTGAAGTAACTGTTTAACGTTATAATTGTATATCCTTATAGTGCGGCGTGTTGATTTAGATTATTATATCAACGTAAATTATAGATTATTGTTTAAGTGAAGGTGGTCCCGATGTTCTTGCCAGTTACGACAAGACCTTTTTATTAGTCGAAATTATATCTTTTAGACTCCGATTTTAAGTTTCATTTAGAAATGAACAAATTTCAACTCGGTTTGATCTTTTTCGTTTCAGGACATTCTTTAAATAGTCAGCAACCTTTCACCGTAAAAAAAATACTGAAAAGGAATACATGAACCTACTCGTTTATCTTTGAGTACAACTGCATCGTAAATGAGCGATGACGTACTCAAATTTAAATAATCGCACTTTCTCAAAAATGAGGTGTGTAATTTAATATTGCTAATATCTGCTTCTGTTCAAGCTATCTTAACGAAGCAACCTGGCAAACTTAAAATGGTTGTTCAGAAGATGGTTTCCCACATCATTTGATGTCCCCTGCTTAAATAGAAATTATTACAACTCAATTATCTTACTTCCCATTCTTTCGGAACACCTTTTTAACATCTTCTGCTTATAATTTCTTCACGTCCCCCTTTCAGTACAACGCATATGGCACACTTTTTTAGCATTACTTATGTTTATAACTTCTGCGCGTCACCTTCGATTCTCGGTAAGTCTTGGTTGTAATTGTCGATATTTATTGAAAGTGATTTATGAAGGCAGTCAATGTAGGCAAGCTACTGCTATTTTTACTTTTTTTTACTAATGTTTGAATACATGTCTTTTTCAAAATTGAAACTCATGTATTCGGAGCAGTGCTGTTACACAAAAAATTTTATTTATTTTTTTGGGAAGGGGTGGGGAGTTGAAACAAGAAATTTCCCAACTTAACGATTCGTAATTCTCAACTCAACTATTCGAAATTTCCAACTCAACCGTGCTGAAAATTATCAGCTGCAACTTATCGACATTTTTTATCTTTTACTATATATATTTTAGGTAATATTAAAATGTTCTGTCACAAGCATCGATTTGTTGTACCCATATTCCAATGCAGTGTCCGTTCTGAGATTTAATTTAAATATAATCTTACAAGTTGGGCGATTTCTAATCCTCCCTAGCTTTCATTTGTACTAATATTAATTTTCTTCAGGCATAAATTTTCCCAACTATGGGTTTTTAGAAGTGAAAATTCCCAACTTTCAAGGTTCCCAGATTATTGTGGGGGTCTGACTCCCCCCTAAACCCCCGGTGCGACGGGCCTGATCGGAGCCATGATATGCATCGAATGTACTCAAAAATGAGTAAAATTTACTTATTTTGAGTACTTATTTTTAAGAGTGAAACTACTAACTTTCAGTTCGACTAAAATGTACCAGTGAAGTACAACGCATTAAATAAAGCTTAACTTTAACTTAGTCGATAAGAGTCCATGGGCAGTATTTAACCCTTTGCATTCCAAGAACACATCTGACATTTACGTTCTTTCAACAGAACAGTTATTACCATTTCTGATCTTTTTCCAGATTTCTCTTTATGTTCACAGAGAGGGAAAAAAATAATCATCTGTTGAGGATCACCAAGAGAACAAGTTCAAAATAATATCAATGTTTTTCAAACACAAGATCATGTTGTTCTCGTTAATTTTAAAGAACAGGGAATGAAAAGAATTGATTCGCCTGAGAGGAGACTGCAGAGTACAAAGGGATAAATATGAATTCAGTTCAATCCTCACACTGCAAGAAAAAAACAATCAAAGTCATAAATTAAAAAATAAAATCAATTACAACTTTCATTATTTTTAATAAGGAAAATAATTAGTTTCATGCCAAATAAGCCATTTACCTAACAAAAGTGATATATTGTTAATTAAAAAAATTAAAACAAGAATGAACATCTAATTAGCTTTGTATATTTTACATTTTAACAGTGTTATTTGTTTGAATGTGTTAACATTTATGAGACACACACGACGATAACTAATTATTCCACTAAATCAACACTTTCAAGTTTTACAAGAAGTATAACAATAAAACGGGCCATCTACCAATCTACATAGCTCTTAAGATTTTAATCTTTGTGACAACGAAGATGGATGGGAAATCATTAAAAGTTTGAGTTATGATTCACGATTGCTTTTGAACCACTGAATTATAACTGTAATTTCTGGAAAGCTCAAAACTTGTTTCCTCTATGGGCGCGTTGAAGCCAATATCGTAGCAGCCATACTGTGTCCCACAAAAAAAATTAAGTGCTTTAGTGGTGTTTTTTTTAATACCGAAGCATTGTAGAAATATTAAATGAATATAAATATTATAGTTTCTTCTGACTAAATTTATTTTGTGCTTTTTAACAACTTCGACTTTAACTTGCAAACTACTTTCTATTTTAATATCAGACTACATTTAAAATGAGTTTCAAAATAAAATTTAAAAAAAAAACTCAGTCAAGAGTTGTTGAATTATTTTAACATGAAAAATATACGAAATATTGCGGTAACGATGAAAGTGGGGTACCGTTGTTATCACTCCAATTGGCTTCAAGTCAACAAAATGCTTTGCTCAATCCAGGTACAGTCAGTGATTAGTGGTTTGAACATCAATGCGGAAACAATGTTGCTGAGAATAATTGTAAATGTATCTTTTACGGGTAATTAACAAATTACAAAATGAACCTGTTCTGTAGTCTAAATTATTATTATTACTTTCTATTACCCCATATGGAATTTAGAGTAAAGAATGCACAGGGTGGTCACACAATGTTGGGAGATGGGGGTTGTTTGTATGTTTAACTATACATAATTAAACTGTCACTTTTGTTATGCTTTAACTACTTTGCTAGTTGCTGTTAAAGCTAAGAAACCTGTTTAAAATATCAGCCAAGTAGTTGTGCTAAAATAATGTTTTATTAATCTTTCTACATGGAATTCAGCCGATTTGAATACAGCCAATTGGGATACAGCCAATGAGATACAGCCATTTAATACAGCCAATGGGATACAGTCTATTCGATACAGACAATGGGATACAACCAATGAGATACAGCCAATGGGATACAACCAATGAGATACAGCCAATGGGATACAGTCCATGGGATACAGTCAATAGGATGCAGCCAATTGTGATACAACCAATGAGATGCAATCAATGGGATACAGCCAATGGTATACAGTCAATTAGGATACAGCCAATGGGATACAATCAATGGGATGCTTTCAAATGGGATACGGCCAATGAGATACAGTCAATGGGATACAGCCAATGGGATACAGCTAATGGGATACAGTCCATGGGATACAGTCAATAGGATGCAGCCAATTGTGATACAGCCAATGAGATGCAATCAATGGAATACAGCCAATGGTATACAGTCAATTGGGATACAGCCAATGGGATACAATCAATGGGATGCTTTAAATTGGGATACGACCATAGAGATACAGTCAATGGGATACAGCCAATGGGATACAGACCATTGCTCAATAATGTGACGGCCGCCCAATATTTTGTTATAATCCAAAAATCAGTATTGATTTATTTTTTTGTATTTTTTTCGTTAAGCTTTATGTGTATGTTACGGTGAAAACCCGAAATCAATCAATAACCGAATTTCCTAGTTAGAGATAGTTTTATCATAGCCGCTGCGTTAAATTAGCTTGCGTCCCTCGAATCGGAATGGGTTGATCTCACGACAGGTTGGACGCGACCTACCTTTCTCTACTCGATGGTATGCCATTTATCCCCGTGAACTTATTCCACGTGGAGTAATGGGGCGGAATCGTATACTGCAGTTGGTCAAATCTCCTCTCCCATGTGGTACAAATATTTTTTAAAAATGGAATGGGTGAACTTGACCTGTTTGAAACGTCTTCCTACAACTACACAATGGTATTTAATTTATTATTCTGCGTGGCATTATATTGATTTGAAAAATTTCGTTTTTTAGTTAAACATAACATATTGCGTTTCTTCCTTGTATTGGAGAGGTTTTTGTTGGCGACAAATCCCTAGTTCTATAATTTGCTAACATGACTTCACGCAAAACTATTCTGGCTGTGCTTTCACTGCCTGGAACTATCCACTGTAAAAAATGGTACTTCAAAATGAGTACCTGAACGTACTCCTTTTTTCTTTGAGTACAATTACATCATAAATGAGCGATGACGTACTCAAATTTAAGTAACTGTACTTTCCCAAAAATGGGCAGAGTGATTTAATATTGCTATAATCAGTTTTTTTCAAGCAATCTTAACAAAGCGATTTGATACACTTAAAATAGTTGTTCAGAAGATGGTTTTCCACGTTATATTATGGCGATTGCTTAAATTGAAACTGAGTAATTACAACTCCAATATTTTACTTTCCATTCTTTTGCCAAGCCCTTTTAACATTACTTCTGCTTATAACTTCTTCACGTCGCCCTGGTAACGGATAAGACTCTGGACAGCGGTGTCTGTAGATGTGGATTCGATTCCCGATAAGTCTTGGTTGTAATTGTCGATATTCTTTTAAGTGAATTATGAAGGCAGCCTATGTAGGCTAGAATCTGTTTGTTTTTTCATTTTTACCCAGTGCACTCACTTTTAAGTAAATGTATTTTTTTTAATTGAAACTTATGTATTCGGAGCCATGATAAGCATCGAATGTACTCAAAAATGAGTACATTTTACTTATTTTTGAATACCTTTATTTAACAGTGTCGAAAGAAGTATTCACATAAAACGTTTTTTTTATTTAATTAGCCTTAATTTAACACTAACCACCTACAAACTATAAATCAAATCGCTGTCCATTTAAAAGAACTTAATTGGTTTAGACTATTTTGGGTCCTGATCAACAAATCAATTTTCTTAAACCCTTGCGGATCTTTCACTTCATCCCATTTAATTTAGATCAAGTGGAATACTTATTTAGATCAACTGGGAGGTAAGAACCATTGAGCGATTTACCAAACAATTCTCTTCTAAAACGAGAAATCAAATTCAATGTCTACTTGTTCCTCTAATTGACGTTTCTGGGTCTTCTTCGATGCAAGACTTGAGAGACTCTAACAGCCAATTCAAGTCATCGCAAGTCAATTTATCCACGGAAATCTGACACTTTTGTCAGCCAACATCCTAAAGAAGAGTAACGCACGGTAATTATGTATCAACTCGTAAACACGAAAAAAGACTTGTAGAAATTTGAACTCGTTCAACCCATCTGATGCTATTTTTATGGTGATTTTTACGAGAAGAACGATCTGTTTTTTTACACCTGTTCTTTTCAATGGACGGGAACATATTGTTTAATTTTTAGGTTATTTCTAATGAACCTAAAAATAAACAATATGCTCCCATAGATAACAACAATATCATAGTTCCGGATATATAAGTTTCATTTTTGAAAAAGACGTACTCAAAAATGAGTACAATCAGTCAAAATGAATAAAATGAGCAGTTGTTTGCCTACGCAGTCTGCCTTCATAAATCACTTTCAATAAATATCAACATTTACAACTTACCGGGAATTGAACCCATATTATAACGCACCACAGTCCGGTGCATTATCTATTGTACTACCAGGGCGACGTGAACAAGTTATAAACAGAAGAAATGTTAAAAAGGTGTGACAAAAGAATGGGAAGTTAGATAATTGAGTCGTAATAACTAAGTTTCCATTTAAGCAATCTATATCAAATAATGTGCGAAAACCATCTTCTGAACACCTATTTTCAGTTTATCAGGTCGCATTGTTAAGATGGCTTGAACAGAAGATGAAATTAGCAATATTAAATTACACTGCTCACTTTTGAGAAAGTACGATTACTTAAATTTGAGTACGTCATCGCCCATTTACGATGCAATTATACTCAAAGCAAAACGAGTATGTTCATGTACTCATTTTTTTGAGTACCTGTTTTTTTTACAGTGTACCATATTAGATTTTTTTTTCGAGCTGGACCATAGGTACTTCTCATTGACAAAAATAGTCAATTTTGGATTTTGTAGTTAGTCAATAAGTTTACGAAAGAATAACTTTATTTCAAATTCAATAACAAATTATTTTTTATTTTGAAAAACAGGGGTAAAAAAAACAAGTTGTTATTTAGTCACCTGAGCGGTAACAGTTGAGTTCAAGAGCAGATATATTTTCTAACGGAATTCACTTACAACAACTAAAAATGAATATATACCTTATGAAAGAACTAGTTGTAAACAGATCTTAGAAAAAGAACGTTTACACAAAAATAAGTGTTCTCTTAAAAGAACGTAAACCCACATCTACTAGTTTTTTATAATGAGGATATCTATGGTGATTCTTGTTAGCTCTTTTAGAACTTGACATTGATTGAATAGAAGGAGTTTCTGTGAGGTCTTGATGCGGTAGAATTGCAATTGATATGATTCTATTATCTTGAGATTTCTCACTAAAAAGGTGGGAGGTTGTTGACCTCTTTTCTTTGTCAGAATTAGAAGTGAAAAATGGATTAGTTCTCTTCAAACTCGTGGAGTTTTCGATTCAAACGTCATGTGAACGGTTAACTCCCCCAATAGCGTGGAATGAGTACATGTCCAGTGGACATGCTTTCACACATGATATACTTTCACATATGATATACTTTTCACATGAATATACTTTCACACATGATATACTTTCACACATGATATACTTTTCACATGAATATACTTTCACACGTGATATACTTTTCATATGAATATACTTTCACACATGATATACTTTCACACATGATATACTCTTCACATGAATATACTTTCACACGTGATATACTTTTCACATGAATATACTTTCACACATGATATACTTTCACACATGATATACTTTTCACATGAATATACTTTCACACGTGATATACTTTTCACATGAATATACTTTCACACATGATATACTTTCACAGATGATATACTCTTCACATGAATATACTTTCACACTTGATAAACTTTTCACATGAATATACTTTCACACATGATATACTTTCACACATGATATACTTTTCACATGAATATACTTTCACACGTGATATACTTTTCACATGAACATACTTTCACACATGATATACTTTCACACATGATATACTTTCACACATGATATACTTCCACACATGATATACTTTCACACATGATATACTTTCACACATGATATACTTTCACACATGATATACTTTTTACATGAATATACTTTCACACGATATACTTTTCACATGAATATACTTTCACACATTTTACTCAACACATGATCTTAAACTTCCTTTTATATGGCGATCACATTAAAAGTTATATTCTAACGATATTAATTATTTCGATTTTCAAAAAGAGCTAAAAACTAGTCGTTTCTCATGCATTTAAAATGTCTTTGCAGTTTCGCAAACGTCGGACTTTTACACGGTTAAAAATAAGTACTCAAAAATAAGTCAAATGTACTCAATTTTGAGTACATTCGATGCTTATCATGGCTCCGAATACATAAGTGTGACAGTGTGCTGTCACAAGTTGCAATTTTTATATAGGGATCTGACCTATTTTGTACTTTGTGCAATTTGGTCAGATGGCTAGACTGGCGGTCGCCGGTTTTATGACGGGGTACAATGTGGGAGAGTTTCGTCACTGAGCCATTTTTTACAACCATGCCAGGATTGGCCAGGAGGGGTGACCCAGGAGGGCGGAGAGAATTCCAAGTGGTGGGTTTAGTAATTTATGTGGGATTGCAACCCCCCACCCCAAGAGACCACCGTGGGAAATGCAAGATTTCCCACATCACTTTTCGACTTTGCCATTGCCCAGAAAAGACGAGCAATTTTTTACTCTAACAAGTACCGTCCTCATGCGCCGAAAGGAAAAAGTCCCGAATGCCATGACACCAGACGGCAGCGCTCCCACTTCATACTAGCACCACTGAGCTTCGGAACCAGACGAGCCCCTGGAGACGGGAAAAGTCCCTGATGCCATGCTAAGAAGCAGAGCCGCTGGAGACGCCACTGCGAGCCGGAAAAGTCCCTGATACCATGCTACGAGCCACTTCATGCTAACGCCACTGAGCTTCGGAACCAGACGAGCCCCTGGACAACGACAAGTCCCTGATGCCATGACACCAGACGTCAGAATCCACATTTTATGGTAACGCCCCTGGTAGCCGGTCATCTACACCCCAAACAACCAGCTAATCGCCTCAGACGGAACTCTCCCCAACCGGTACACGTGAGTCAGTAACACATTATTGCACATAACCCCCCAACCATAAGTTTTCTCCTATTTAATTTAATGTGTCAATAAAGCACCGTTTTAAAAGTAAATTATTGGTATGTATGTATTTTTTCCAAGACGGCATTATTCATAAAGATACAAAAAAATTACACAACGCAGTCCCAAAAAAATGTACTAGCCAATTTACCCCACGACAATAAGTTTCAATTTTTAAAAAGGCACGTACTCAAATATGAGTACAATGAGCAAAAAAGAACAGATGCTGGCCTAACCTAGGCTGCCTTTCTAAATCACTTTCAATAAATATTGGCAATTAATACCAAGACCTCCCGAGAATCGAACCCAGATTCTCAGGCATCGCAGTCCAGAGCATTATCCATTAAACTATCAGGGCGACTTGTAGAAGTTATAAACATAAGAAATGTTAAAAAAGTGTGCCAAAAGAAGGGGGAAATCATTTTTCAATCATTATCCACAAATATTTTCCCCTGAAGTATTTTCCCAAATAAAAATTCAAATTTACAACGTCTCTGATGGCTGAATTCTCTATCAAAATATCAAATTTATGTCAGTATTGATATTTGTCAAGGAATTGATTCCTCTATCAGATTAATAATAGGAAGTAGAAGCCAAAATTCTTTCCGAAGCACTTTTGTACACAACAAATTTTAAAGTTGGAATTTTTAAACTGTTTTTTTTTTCCAACTCAGAGTTTTCTGAATTTTGTTGTGGTGGTAACGGCAATCCTGCCAGAAATAAGAAAAAACCGCTAACCGCTATGATCTTAAACATGATAATTCAGGTAACTGATTTTTTAAGCGTTTCATGTCAAAAGCAGGGGGGGAGGAATAATTTTATCTGCAAGATTGTTATTTGGATGAGCGCAGGGCCCTGTGCGATGACACCCGTCACACACCCCTATAGGCGGCCGTGACACCCTATGCTCATTCAATCCAATGCTCATGACTTTTAAACTACATCGCATCCGAATCAGTGCCGTTACACAAAACATAATTTAGGGGGGGGGGGGGGGGGTTCGAAACAAGAAATTTTCCGACTGAACGATTCGAAATTCTCAACACAACAGTGCTGAAGATTCTCAGTTCTAACCTATCGTCATTTTTCATCTTTTTTTTTATGTATTAGGTCATATTAAACAGTTATCTCACAAGCATCGATTTGTTACACCTATATTCCAATGCAGTGTCTGTTCTGAGGTTTCATTCAAATGCAATCACACAAGTTGGGCAAATTCTAATCTTCCCCAGCTTTCATTTGTTAATAAGATTCATTTTCTTCAGGCATAATTTTTCGTAACTCGAGGATTTTTAAAAGTTGAAATTCCCAACTTTCAGGGTTTTCAGATTATTGGGGGATTCGGGCACCACCCTAAGTCCCCCCGGTGCGACGGGTCTGACGACGGTCCCGTTTCCAGATGTGACACGCATTATTTCCACGCCAAGACACGCCATTCCAATTAGCGAATCGAGCGCCATTTTCTTTTCATATTTCCGATATCTGGACAAGGTGCCTTTCATTAAAGCTCCCCGAATCAACGATGTCCATCTGATTATTTTCTCTGTTGAAGCAACATCCGCACGGAATCCATGCTTTCTTATGCGAGTCAGCATCCTGTTTCAATTCTGCGCATGCCTCTTATATAACCATAGAACAGAAAACAACGATTAAGGTGTTGATGACCCAGTGAACTTGGCGATGGAAATGTTTTCTGGGTCCTTTCTCTTCTAATGAAGATATTTACAGTGGTTCTCTTGTGAGCATCAGCGAACGTCTTCTTAAAGAATTGCAAATAGTAGGTTGGCTCAACGTCGCAAATAGATCTATGTAATGGGCTAACTGTTCGGCATCTATCTCACACTGTTAAAAATATGTACTCAAAAATAAGTAAAATGTATTCCTTTTTGAGTACATTTGGTGCGTATCATGGTTCCAAATAAATAAGTTTCAATTTAGAAAAAGGTATGTACTCAAAAATGAGTAAAACTCAAAAATGAATAAAAAGAGCATTTGCTTGCCTACATAAGCTGCCTTCATAAATCACTTTCAGTAAATATCAACAATTATAAACATAACTTACCGGAAATCGAACCCAGCTCCTCAGGCACCGCAGTCCAGTGCCTTATCCGTTGTACTGCCAGGGCGACGTGAATAAGGTATAAACGGAAGAAATGTTAAAAATGGCGTGCCAGAAATATGTGAAGTACGATAATTGAGTTGTAACAACTCCGTTTCTATTTAAGCGATCGACATTAAATGATGTGGAAAACCATCTTCTGAACAACTATTTTAAGTTTGTCATGACGCTTTATTAAGATGGCTTGAACGGAAGCTGATATTATCAATATTAAATCTCATTGCCACTTTATGATAAAGGATGGTTACTTGCACTTGAGAATGACATACGCTCATTTACGATGAAAAACGAGTAGGTTTTAATACTTATTTTTAAGTACCTTTTTTACAATGTACTAGTACAATTTATTATAAATAGTTAAGTTATTAACTAGTAGTTATTAATTGGTAGGTTATAGTAAACTAGTAGTGAACACCGAAATGAAGCTAGAAATAGGTCTTGTAAATCACTAAAAGAATAGTTCCATTTAAGTAGATCGTCCATATACAGAGGTTCCTGTTTTCTTAACAATAAGGTGGCCTTTTGGGTTACACAAGCAAAAAAAGTGAAGTGACACTTTTTAGAAAATTGAAAGCGAAATCACTGGGAGCGTTGATGAGGTGGCATCTTGAAAAGTCCAAACTTCAAATTGTTGCGAGTGGTACAAGATATAAATTAGTAAAATATTTCGAAAAAAAATTATTGTGCTGTGATTGACTAGTATTTGCTGGGTTTTTTTTTTAATAGCCGGTGTGTGTAGCAATCAAATATTGGAGTTGAAGTTGTTGTTTTCAAAAAAAAAATTTAATAAGTAAGCTTAATAAATTTTGGAGTGATAACCTTTATGTATATCAAACAAATAAGTTTAAATATATAATAAAATTGACTTTTATTAATTAAGAAACTGGGGGCATTGATAGAAAAGCAGGGTATCTAAATATCTAATTCTATATAATCTCTGTATATAATTATCTTACGCGGTGATTGAAAAACGTTGTTTTACTCTACGCGGATTGGTAACATCAGTTTGTTTACAAAAATCTGTTGCGCCCGCTTTTGTATTTTGTCACTATGTGAGCCACTTTAATGGGGGTTGGTGGAGCGTCAGCGGAGCAGGGGAAGGAGCTCCGTAGTAATTATGAATAATTTAAACAAATATTTTACATATACAAAAAATTAAGCAATTTTTTCGATTGAAAATACAGTGCTTATATCGTACTTCTTTATATTTTCTATCAATCAAGATGCCTATATCCTACAATCGTATATTTGTTTCTAAAGAAAAGGGGCCATCGTTAGACGTGTGCAACGCGGGCCATCTAACAGAGACCCGTTCTTTGGTGTCATCCATAATAATTATAAATATATTGAAAAAATATTTAACATATATAATCAATTAAGTTCGAAAAATTATTTCCCCGATTGAAAATACAGTACTTCTAGCGTACTACTTTACAGTTTCTGTCAATCAAGATACCAATATCCTACAACCGAAAATTTGTTACTAAAGAAACAGGGCTTTCTTTAGGAGTGTGAACCGTGTGCCTTCGCACAGGAACCCGTTTTTGGAAGGGGTCTCACCACCCAGTATTTTGTAGAAAATAGATTTTTATGCTTTAAAACTCCGTGAGATTTTTATTTAATCATGTATGTAGGACTTGTATGTTAACTGATCAATTGTGCTGTGGAACTTTTCCTCGAAGGATCTGCATAAAAAAATACATTTTACACTACATGACTATAAAATTGAGGTCAACTAGAAAAAGTTAGAATTTTTTTATTCAAAAGTTGAATTTTATGATTTCAAATCAAACTTAAGGGACTAAGTTCATACAGGGCCCTGCGGTTGCTTTTAAGGGCAACCCTGCCAATGAGGCTTACACAACTACAGGGCCGGATTTAGATTTAGTGGGCCCCATAACTGCAGGGAGTAGGGTATAAAACCCCCAGAAAAACGGGGGGGGGGGGTTGTCATGTTATTCCAAAACTGCAAATTAAATAACTTTTAATTGAACATATGAATACACTTGTTTGCATAAATGTTCGATACTGTGTTACAAAATGTGAACTATTTCAAAGAATCTCAAGGTGCGATGGCATTCTGGAATCCATTAAAATGATATTTAAAAAAATGTACCCGTCTTTGTATTGCACTCAAATAGCTCTAAGCAAAATACAAATGTCAGAAAAATAAAAACAACCGATTTCCAAAAAAAAGGCAAAACAATGCTATTGTAATTATCACAATTTAAGCATATTTTTTCAAGGAACATAAAAGTATTAGGGAATATTTACATTGTTATTTGACAGAAGCATAACATTAACATATAACATTGACATAAATTTTGCATAAGATTTTCTTTTGATTCTATGGGGAAATTTTAAATAATTGGATAAAAAAGTTTCAGAAGACCCCCAGAAAATAGGTTTAAAAAATAAATACACAAAAGCAAAGTATCAATTTTTTTTTTAATTAACAAATGAAATCCAAAAATAAGATATTTTGGACAGATAAAAACTCACCGCACATCTAATTGACTTTTATAGAGCTCGTGGTGCCATCTATCGTGTAAGAGTAGTACATATCATTTTTTAAAATCTATATTATAAATATATTTAATCCCGAAACATTTATAACCGTCAAATTTACTATACAAACAAACTAAATGAAATTTAAAGTTGTAAATTTTTATCTTTTTTAGATAAATCAAAATTATTATTTGAGATAAAACATCTCAAATGAAAGGTTTTTAATCATTAAATCATTAAATTCTGATTGGGCTTTTAAATCTGCACAATAATAAAAATGTAATTTTAATCATTGATATAAATACTATTTATAAAACAATAAATTTTTTAAACATCTAGCATTATTTTAATGCAAGAACATTATTATCTAGTTTAATTACAAGTAATATTATTTTAAATATAATTATAAATACAATTGCTGAAATACCTTGTTCAAATTCTCCATTTTAATATTTTTTTTAGCAAATATTTATGTTTGTAGTAAAATTGACTGCCGAAACATTTATTATTTTTAACTGACTGAACAGTGCGCCAACCAAAACCCCAAAATAAAATCTACCAAAAACTTTAAATAAAAACTGCCAAATTCGCTCCAAGGAGAGAGATTATCAATTCGACTGTTATGGATTTTTTTTATATATGTAATATATTCTCTTTAAAAAGTATTCTTTTTGAAAATATGTAAATTAAAAAAACTCTTGCCAAAACTCAGAACATTATAAATCTTGTTACGGGAATCGAACCCACAACATCAGCTTATTGTAAATTTAAAGATCCTGGGTTTATTTTTTATGAAAATTAAAAAGAATAGAATGATGTTATGAAATAGTTAAAAAACACCTATCTAATTTTAAATTTATAAAATATTTAAAAAAAACACAGGACTGCGCCAGTGGTCGGTTAACGAGGGAGTTATTTTAGTAACATTCGAAGTAACCACTCGACTATGCCTGCGCGTTCAAATATGGTTTTTAAGGCAATTTAAAAATAACTAGAAGACATGGCGCCATCTATGAATTACTTTTAATACTGTTATTAAATATTTTTATAAACATTTTATGTGAATATTGGTTTTTTTTCCATTATATCTTTTAAAATATGAATTCAAAAGTAATTATATTGATTTTAAATTTGCAATGGTAATGAAAGTATTGGAAAATAATTTTTTTTTTGAGTAATTAATTTTACCAATTTATAAGAAATTAACTATCCAAAAACTCAGTGGTTCTCAATCTTTTTTTTCTCACGTACCTCTTGATACAACTTTTCATTTATAAGTATATAGGTGTTTTTTTGTAATTTATTACATTAAAAATGTATTGATAATGATTTCATAAGCGCGATTTAAACAACGCGTTACAATTTACAGATGTCATAGGAAATTAAATAATCTGTGAATTTTATGAGTTTATTTTCAAATTGAACTATTGTTTTTATTCATGTCGAAAGAATAAATTGCCAGATGGTTATTAAAAAATATATTTTTGACGCAAAAATTAGCAAAAAAAAATACGAGATTTAAAATTTGTTTCCATGAACCTTCAATCGCATTTAAAAATAGTTCGGTTAATTGGGTAATTCTGGATAATAGAATTTCAGATAATCGGACTTTTATTGCATTTTATGCCCAGCTGAGTCATTTACTATGGAACAAAAATATTAATACTCTAAACACCGAAACAGAAGTTACGCATGAACGTATATAACAAATGCATGCAAGTAAAAAAAGTATCCTTTTGGTTGTCTGCACTTTAAAAAAAAAAAATTCAAAATGAGTATATGAATATACTTGGTTTTTTTTTAGTACAATTGCATTGTAAATGAGCGATGACGTACTCAAATTTAAATAATCGTACTTTCGAATAAATGAGCAGTGTGCTTTAATATTGCTAATATCGGCTTCTGTTCAAGCCATATTAACAAAGCGATCTGGGCAACTTTAAAAAAGTTGTTCAGAAGATGGTTTTCCACGTTATTTGATGTCGATTGCTTAAATGTAAACTGAGTTATTACGACTCAGTTATCTTACTTCACATATTTCTGACACGCCATTTTTAACATTTCTTCCGTTTATAACT
Organism: Troglohyphantes excavatus; assembly: GCA_963932185.1. Taxonomy (NCBI): domain Eukaryota; kingdom Metazoa; phylum Arthropoda; class Arachnida; order Araneae; family Linyphiidae; genus Troglohyphantes; species Troglohyphantes excavatus. The sequence goes on along the minus strand of OZ010674.1, from coordinate 62,952,506 downwards.
TATTCACGTCGCCCTGGCAGTACAACGGATAAGGCACTGGACTGCGGTGCCTGAGAATATGGGTTCGATTACCGGTGTAATATCGAATTTTATTGACAGCGATTTATGAAGTCAGCCTATGTAAGCAAGCATCTGTTCTTTTTATTAATTTTTACTCACAGTACTCATTTTTGAGTACATGTCTTTTTCAAAAATTAAACTTATGTATTCGGAGCTATGATCAGCATGGAATGTAATCAAAAATGAGTACATTTTACTCATTTTTGAGTACTTATTTTTAACAGTGCGTAATCGATTTAAAGTGGACTTCATTTCGATTTTCACTAGTAATAACTAAGAGCTTCTAAAACAAAGAGCAGAGAAACGAACTGACAATTATTTGGAGCATAATCCATCATAATCACCTCATGTCAGTCCGATCTCCATTAAGCATTTAAACAAGTCCGTTTGTAAGAAAACGCCAAACAGATTGTAAATAAAAGTGTTTGTAATGATTTTTAGACTAAGAAAAGTGTCCCTAACAACATGTCACATGTCGGACAAAATATAAACATTGCAAAACCGTCACTGTTAACTTATTATTGATTCATTGCACACAACTAAGATATTAATTAGATAAAAACTCGCCTTATAGAACATTGCGTTAAGAATATTATAATACGAATACAACGTTAAAAATACGCAATAAAAATACATAAAATCTAAACATGTTTCGGGAGATACATCTCCCTTCATCAGCAGAAATGAAAAGTCTGAAAAGTCTTTTCATTTCTGCTGATGAAGGGAGATGCATCTCCCGAAACATGTTTGGATTTTATGTATTTTTATTGAGCATTTTTAACGTTGTATTTGTATTTCAATGAGAGATAATTCACCGAATGTGTTCAATAATATATAAAATAAGAGATACATATTTTAAATTTTCACGTGTATGTTTTTATCTTTAGATTTGAAAAGCTCACCTTAAATTAGACTTGTCATTTTAAGAAGAAATATAAAGCAAATTGTGAAAAAAGAGTCAAATTTAGTGTGTTTTTTACTAAAAGAAGTAATCTAAATAATATTAAATAGTCTGACAAATTTCCAACGTATATAAACTGCCATTTTAACCTGCAACTTTTATGTGCTGTTAGCAAAGTAGAAGGTACGTAAGTTATGAAGTAATACTAGCCAAACGAGTCCACATAAAACATTCAGCATTGGTTCATTTCCAATTTCCTATTTAATCGAATCCTTTCTTAATTCAAGAGAACCATAAATTTTACAATTCTATTTGACTATTTGACACTTGAAAACATTTGTGGGAAAATTGTGCGGAGTAGAAGAGAAGATTTGTCAAAAATTTGAAGTCAAAACTTCGCATTGAAAATGGAATATAAGTTTATATAGTTTCTGGTTTATTACAAAATAAACGATTTAAACTCTTTACTTTTAGAATAACGGTACGTTGATTTTCCAATCCATATACATATGTAACCATGGTGTAACACATCTGGTTCATTCCTCTTTTAAACTCTTTACCTTTACGGATTAGCATTTACATGCAACACATGAGAGAAAAATAAAATAGAAGTAACAATTGCTTTTGTGAAAGAAAACAGACAAAGTGTGCATTTCATACGAATAAAATTCTTTATTATTATGAATATTAATATTAATTCGACAATTCTTTATTAATATTAATTCGACAATTCTTCATTAATATTAATTCGACAATTCTTTATTAATATTAATTCGACAATTCTTTATTAATATTAATTCGACAATTCTTTATTAATATTAATTCGACAATTCTTCATTAATATTAATTCGACAATTCTTTATTAATATTAATTCGACAATTCTTTATTAATATTAATCCGACAATTCTTTATTAATATTAATTCGACAATTCTTTATTAATATTAATTCGACAATTCTTTATTAATATTAATTCGACAATTCTTTATTAATATTAATGTAAACAACTATTTCACCAACCAACTTTTATTAATATTTATTATTATTAAATGTTCATCTTGATAAGTAGAACTTCAGTCGGGCTAGAGATACAAAATGGGCTATTGGTGTTGGTTGAAAATCTATCTCGAAGAAAAGGTCCTTGAACATTGCCTCGTAATTTTGAACCGTGACCAAGATAACATCTGATGTGGCACTCCCCGAATCTTGCGCAACGTGAGGACATCTGCACCATGACAGATTTTTGGTGGTGGGATGCCAAACTCGACTGTTCGAAAGAAAAGAGAAGCACCATGGATACTCCAAGGAGGTACCATCTGGAACGGTTATTATGATGCAAGATCCTCTAAATGACTGATCGAATGCTAAAAACCGAGTGCTTGGAAATACGATTGAGTGTTCTCGGGTCTTTCCTTCGCGATAGACTACTAAACGTTACCCCACTGTATTGTAGGGTGGAGTGAAAAAACTTTTTCTGGAGAAGAATTGAGTCATTAAACGATTTCATACTCATTGAAACTAACTGTCTCCAAATTTCAGTGCTGCGTTAACGTTATTAAAACATTAACGTCGGCAACCCTAGAAATATTTTCCGTAGTGTACGTAAGTAGCAAATTTTACGCCAAAAAATTCTAATGAATCTAAAGAATAGCAGCACGTGTTCTAATCTGATAACTAATTGACCATGATGTAGCTGTCACGTGGCTTCTAATGTGTGGGCCATAGAATAAGACTTTGTAAATAATTATACAATTTGAAATATTTATACAATCATGGCATCATCAGAAAGTAAATGAATAGGGGAACATTATGGATAAAAATATATTTTGTAATTTTTGGTTGATTGTATTTTGTAGTGTGTATATACACCTTAAATCTACTATACCCCTAAAAAATTTAAAAGTCATTTTTATAATGGGTCGCATAAATATTTGACGAAAATACACCAACATATTATTTGTAAGAATGTGTTATATTTATGCGATTGATAGGCATTATAATAAAAGTTGAATACCCAAATCTTAGAGCCCATTGTTCAGACCTAATATATAATTAAGAACAGCTGGCAACTCTCTGACAAGAAGAGGATCGAACTACAACCCTCCGAATATGATTCCTGTACTCTACCGCCTCGGACATCGCAAGCTCATTAAATCGTTTGTTGACTAAGAGTTCGACAAAGAAAATAATCAATGACACTGCAAGTCCAGTGACCAGCACCAGGAATGCCCCGAGCAGGTCTTCGAGACTCAGGGGTTTGAGCGATGAGGCACTCACTCCAGTGCAAATATCATGGTAGAGGTCTGAGTAGAGTAATCTACGATGGGCAAGATTTCCTTCTGTGAAGCGTCGAAGTCTGCAATTAAATTACACGATTTATGTCAAATGGAAACTGACAACTAAATTACCTCGGGTTTTTACCGAGAATATTTAAACAAATATAAACTTCAGTGTGTCATTTAGTTCAAAGAAACGTATTCTTTATAATTGTGTAATTTTACAAAATATCTCACATTGGTGTAGTATCAGCAATTTCGGCCTTTAAATTATAATTAACTAACGTTTACCACCTTCCTCCTTAACTTAATCTAACTCCTTCGAAATATTCCATCCTTTTGAAAATGGACAAACTTATCCTGTAACTTTACGATATTTACACAAACAACTACAATTAATAATTAAACAATTATACCAATTAATAATGAATATGAGTTTTTAAAGAACAAGTAGAATGCATGTGGACGAGGAATAGCACTGGGTAACCCTCCAATTACGAGTTAACCGTCAATGTTCGAACTTCAAAATGGAATTTCGAACTTGACGTCAATGTTCGAACTGCAAAGTGGAATTTTGACCTTGACGTCAATATTCGAACTTCAAAGTCGAATTTCGAACTTGACGTCAATGTTCGAACTTCCAAGTGGAATTTCGAACTTGACGTCAATGTTCGAACCGGACGCAGATATTCGAACTTTACGTTGAGATTCAAACCACAACTCACCGTCCACCAGTTCGGTACGTTACCATTTTGGCCACCAAATTCCCCGTACTTATTTTGAGTCTCTGAAATAAGTTTCGATTCGAACTCTTTCCGTCGGGATTCGTCTCGAATTGATCTCGTGGAAGTGACGCTTCTACGAAGAAATCCGAAAGAAAATAACGTTTGACCTCTCGATTCCAACACTTTCTGTTGGAAACTTTACTTTTTACTTGTGAAGACTTAGACTTTACTTAGGAAGTGTTTTACACTTTCTGAACCGAGCGGTCACGAGACATTTTCTTGGAAATTTCTTCGCAGAAGTGTCAGTTCCAGGAGACAATCCCAACAGAAAGAATTCGAATCGACAGATGGTGCTAGTGTCCCTGGTTGGGCTATTGCTTACCCTCTGTTGAACAGCTTAAGAATTTTGGAATCGCGGAATTCCTTCCGGAATCCGATGCTGATGTAGGTAGATCCCATGTCGATGTTCGTTATTCTGAGCCCACATTTTCCAGTCTTCAAGAATCTGTTCCCAATATAATTCCTCATCAATGTGATTTCTGTGATAAAGATCGCTTTGCCTTCTTCTACCGATTCCATCCAACCGGGCAAATATCCTTCCGGTTCGACCTTCGGTACTATGTCCAAATTGTCCTTCATTCGGTTCCAGATGGATTCGTATTTAGTTCCATTCAATTCCTGAGAAATAGCAATAAAATGATTTTGAATTGTTGTAATACTGTATTTCACAAAAATTCTTTGCAGTTAAATATCTCATTTTTATCAAGAATTTTTTGTTTTTAGAATATTAACGTTGGATTACATTATTTTATTAAAAGTAATCTAAGCAATATGAGGCAGCATAGGACCATCGTGAAAATTGTCAAATTGGAGGTTTTTGGAAGGTTTTATAAAAGATATTGAAACAAAAAACTTAATTTTTTTTTAAAGTTTTTAATTTTCCTTCATAAAACCTTTACAACATCTGCATTTTCTCTTCATGATTAAAAATAGAAGTTTTTCTATAGGATTTTTGAAGGTCGGTTTTTGTAATTTTTATGTATGATATTGAAACAAAAACCCATTCCCAGGTGCAGCGAGAGCCCACGTCGGTTGGTTTACTGATTGTCTCCCGCTGACCAAAGAAATAATATGTCGAAACCTTGTTTTCCTGATATTGCCAAATGGCTAGATGAAGCCACTGATATCGAACAGACCCACGATGATTGCCAAATTTTGTAGAAACTATAGCTTCAAGTATAAATTATATACTAAAGTTTTAGCTGATGAAGGACCTGACTCTGTGGATGCTAAATACTTTGAGGATGGCGCCATGAGACTTTCGAACAAGCATGTAAGCTGGGACGCTACCCGCAGTATTTCTCCATGGATCGGCTCAATGGCGCTCTGGCGGAGGCCACTAGAGCCAAAAAGAAAAAGAAGCGAAAGTTGGTTGAGCTGACCGGTGGTCAGCCACCACCCACCGCTACCGAACATTTGCCCAGCCCAAAAGAGGTTGCTGACGATATGGGTATAAATGAGCCAAATGAAGTGCTTGTTACTGAGGGGGAAACTGACGAATCTGTCATCTACTCCCCCCAGCACCCATCGTCGCCGAGCCTATTCACACCCAGCCGGGAGCCATTTTTCTCAAAATCACCGAGATTTACCCTCTTATTTTGTCGGAACTGAAAATAATTTTGACAGATAGACTTCAGTCAAAGCAAACTGGAGACTTTATAAAAATTCAGCCGACTAATGAGGGGGACTATTTACTGGCTACTGACCACCTCAAGGCGAGGAAAAGTGATTTCTTCCTTACAGCCCCACCGAGCAGTGCCCCGTTCCGAGTGGCAATTAAAGGACTGCCAGCTCAAACGACCTGCCCTGCCATCCTAGCCGAGCTCACTTCAATGGGATATGATGTCTCCAAAGTGGTCCAGCTGACCAGACGCTCGACAAAGGCCCACCAAAGTATTCATGGCGGTCATGTCGAAAACCCCAGGAGTAAACAAGATCCTCAAAACTAAAGTGCTTTTGGGACTGGATATTTCTGTGGAGCCCTTTCGTAGCAAAAGTGTGCCGCAATGTTTTAATTGCTACTTTTTCTACCACACAAGCCATTCTTGCCACCTCGCACCCAGATGTCTGAAGTGCGGGGAATCCCATCAGACGAGAGAATGCTCTCTCGGCAAATTGGATAATCCGACCTGTATCAACTGCAAAGCTACAGGCCACGTAGCTTCCAGTAAAAAGTGCCCTGACTTCCCGAAACCTAGGAGACTTCCAGTCCAAACCCGGATCATCAGGCCATCGATTCCGGCTCAGCGGAATGATACAAGAAACCCCACCCCACCATCTGTCCCAGTGACAACGAGCGAGGTCGCTCTAGTCACTCAGTTATGCAAGGAACTTGCAGTGATCTTCACCAGCACTGACGCTATCAAAGGTTTGATAAATCAGTTGCGAGAAAAGAACACTCCAGCTGAGAAGCTCCAGACATTGTTCTGTTCAGGCCTGTAGCTAGCTAGGGGCCAGGGGGGGCGTTGCCCGTCCTAGGATTTTATTTGCCCGTCCTAGAATTTTATTTGCCCCCCCCACCCCCCCACCCCGAGCAATTAATGTAATTTTCTAGAATCTCACACTGAAAACCCCAATTATTTTTCAGGACAAAAACACAATTAAATTCAATATTTGCATCAAAACAAAACCTCATCTTCTATGCATAGAAGCCACCCAAACGCGCCCCCCCCCACCTTCCCCCCTCAGCGTCAGTAACCATCTCTGGCAATTGAACCTGACCAGGGACCAGACAAATCATTAGCCCCATGGCTTATTTGTCGCCAATTTACCGGTCTTTTCGAAAACTAGTGGGGAGTAGTCCATCTCGTATGACATGTGTTGCCGTCCCCTTCCCCCTGCAGGGAGGATAGAATTCTTGCAGACAAAAGGCGTCGCTTTTTTCGGGAAACAGCAGAATAAAGACTTTCGATAACAGATAGCGTAACTCAGACCCTCAAGCAATACTTGTCAAGAATAACTCGAACCCATTCATTAGGACATCGATTTTTAACAGGGAAACAGGAAACTCTAAATTGAGTATTCATGGTTAAAGTCCCAAGTTCATCCGACCCCTGTTGAGTTTGTCCATTGTCAACCCTTGTTGTCAACCTGTTTTCTCACCAGTGTAATTTAGCCTATACTGCCCAGGGTCGTATGTATTTCCAAAAAATTGTTGGGGCTTTTGATGCTTTCTTTCACCGGATTGGCTGTTGTATCTGCAAAAGCCCCGCAGAGCACTGCTCAGAGTTGCTATACGGCGTTTGTTGCAATAGGTTGGTTAAAAGCCTGGAAGTTGCTTGAACATCATTCAAGTTATAGATATGGTTAATGGTTATGGCTTCTTTTTTTTTAAATAAATACAAATATCGGACAAGAAAGCGGATGTGTTCAGTGAAACTAGCAACGATCCCAGCACAAGTGATGTAAATGTTACTATATTTTTCATCTTAACGAAGTTATAATATGGGCGGGTTGGTTAACAAGTGGATGCCAAACATGATGCCCATGGAAATGTAAAGGTGCTTCCAGCTGACACATTGTTAAATCCCAAATCAAATTAGCAAAGTAAGTGTTACTTTATTAAATATGCTAGTTAATTTATAAAATTACATTTTCAGAAAATTAAGCAAAAAAACGTTAGGGGCTATATAGCATCTAATGATACATGTCATTCGTTAATTTATCCCTTTTACAAAATGAAATTAATTATTCTTTTGCAATATTTATAAATTGAAATCAAAATGCCATTTTTATGATAGACCCCATGGTTGATTCACAAACGTTTTCAAATTCAAATTTTAAAAAAAATATAATTAATCAAATTAAATTGTAAATTTACTAAAATAATTGCTCAACCTTACAATACAATTGCGCATTTAATTTTAATGTGCAACGGAATTTAAGTTGTTGTTAATTGTAATGAGTTAAATGTAGGAAGAATTTTCTAAATCAATTACGATTTACCTAACTATTCAATGCTGCTACATCCAAAGTCTGAATGTCGATAGTAAAAATACTGTATTATACATAAAAATATAAATTATTAAGAGTTATGTTTTTCGTATTTTAGTGTAATTTGTGAAAACTTAATATTTTTTTATTTTATGTGAAGGCAGTTTCTTATTTGTTATTTTTGGTAAAGATATATCAGAAACAAAAAAATAATAGAAAAATTGCATTTGACATTTACAGATATTTTTATTTAACGTTATGATAAGTCCATTTTCAAGAGATATAACATTAATAAAATTAAAAATTAACATGTTAAGTGTATCTTAACGTTTTAAACTACGTTTTATTCTTATAAATTACCCAGAGCAGATTTTTATAAATTTTTATCAAAGAATATTCCAATTATAGAATATTAAATATTTTATAATTCTTTATTATTAGTTCAAAGATTATTTTTTGAAATCTGTACCATATTTTATTTTATTTTTTCGTTGTTGACGTTAATTTTTGCCAGCTTAAAAAAAAGAGCACATTTTTTTGCGTGCTTTAGAAATATTGTTCAGTGTAATTTTCTAAAAACAATTTTACTGCTAAAAAATGTTCTCCTATTTAATATCAAAAGCAAATGAGATTTTTACAAGTATTTATAACAATAGTACTATACAATAGTACTATATATTTTAATGGTACAAGGTTTGAAAAAGTATGTATAATTAAACTTCTAAATTTTTATGTAATTAAGTTGAAAGTTACCCCCCCCCCCCCCCTCTTGCCCTACCTGAAATAGTGTTTGCCCCCCCTGAATATATTTTCTGGCTACGGGCCTGGTTCTGTTACTTCTTAGAGAAACTGAATGAGATCGATCCAGCCGGAGAGCGCGGCCCTGTAGCAGAATCGTTGGCTCCGCCCACCGACCAATCCCCTTAGAGGATAACATCACGTGATAGTAGCAGCAAATCAGACATGTCCGCCATCGTGTGCAATTTTTTTCCCTCGTCCGTCCTGTGCTGTCCATGTGTCGTCCAGTTACGCGCTCTATGCGTGCCATTCAACATATCCAACTCAACGCCATGTTTGAAAATTCATAGACATATAGGAGGTAAAAGGGGCTTCGCCTCTACGCTACTCCGCACGCTTCGCTCAACCAAGAAACAAAAACCTTATTTCATAGATCTTCAAAAAAACTGCAGTTTTCCGCCATAACACTTTAATTTCAAAAAATTTATGCAGGTTTTACGCTGATTTTTTTTGCTGGATGATCGGAAATACACTAGTTGAATTGATTGAAAACGTTTATTCAAGTGCACTGCGGTAATAAACACTCACTTTTTACAAAAAATACTTAATAAGAAACACGCTGAAGTCTTAAATAAAAACGCAAATATATTCAAAGTGACTTTCCGCGGTTGCTTCACTTTGAAATGTCCTGATATTTCGAAAAGTTTTGTTTTAATTGGAAAATGCTTTTTTTTTTAAATAAAATATTGCAACATGCAGTTTAAAATTTTAATATATTTCATGTACGTCAATAATATGTGAACATGATTAGCATAAAGAGGAATAATTGCGGACATTTACATTTACAACTTACCTGAAAGTATCTCTGTGGATAAGCATTGAGGTGCGACATAACTGTAATAGATTTGTCTTCTAATAAATCTTCAATCGATGCAATTCTGGGCTTCAACTTGTTGGCAGCGTAAGCAGACAGGATACCTCCTTTGTATGAATACGAGAGAACAAGACTAGGCCCCACAAACCACGTAAGTTGAAGTATTCGAAAACTAGGGGAATTGCAAATGTGTTTCGTAAACCATCTGTCACTCGATCCAAAATCTGTCAAAAATCACATTTTTAAATATACATATGTATTTAATTTTTAATGATGGGTCTTCTGAAGACCTCTAAAATAAATTTACAGATCCAAAAAATAAAAAGACCCCAAAGAATCATCATTAAAAGGAAAATAAGGCCTTTTGAGATAATGCGTCACATATAGTAATATATATACTTAATTTTGAATTATGATAAAAAAAAATATTTTTAAGAAAAATAAAGCTGAACCAGTTTAAGAGGTCAAGAAGTTAGGGGTGAAGTACCTGGTCATCTGTAGATTCGGTGAGGACAACAGAAAAATATAAACAAACACTATCGTTGTCGATACTAGTAACATTTAAAAAAAATATTCCTTAATCACATTCTAAAGAATGGAAAAATTTCGCGGGAGTTTCTCAGAAATTCAAAAATTCCTACCACGTGATATGAATTGTCGAATCACCAAGAAACTCCCGCGCATTTTTTCGTTCTGTGTTGGGATTAAGAAATATTTTACTGCAAGTTCTTCAACTGCGCCTTTCATAATTACCTTTTTATACACACACCACTCTTATTTTAACTATAACATATGGGTAATTCCACCTAAAAGTGTCCTAAGAGTGAATTTTAAAATATTTTTTTACAAAGTTGAAATTTTTATATAATATAGAAAAATAATTGAATTTATTATATTTTGCATTAATATAAATTTTGCGCATATTTTGTGACAATGGTTCAAATTCAAAATGGTTGCTATGCAATGAAACTAAACTTGCTTACATTTGCATTATTTCTACTCCTTGATTCCTAATATAAGTTACATTTTCTGAATATTTTGAGTATGGGTTTTTAGAAATACAGTTAATGTATAATTAAATTCCTTACTTTATAAAAATTTATCTTGATTTAATTATTGATTTAGAACCAAATGAATTATGTATTTTTCAAATGTAGTGTAAGTCACAAAAAAAGAACAAAAGTTCTTCTATTTTTTTTAAATTGAGCCACAATTAAAAAAAAATCAGTGACTTCCTCCTCTATACTAATCTCTATCAGACTGCAGTTTTGATTTTTAAAAGAAGTAAATTTTTTAGTGAATATTAAATAAATTAAAACTGTAGTGTAAGTCACAGCGTAGAGTAAGTCACAACTATATGCTGTGTTTGTAGAACAACAACGATTACAAAATGCACAGTAACAATATTTAAAAATAATATCATAAGTGATCTTATTTTTAAATATTGTTATTTATTATACTTTTCTTATTTAAACTGTAAATGGGGAAAAAGTAGCAAAATGAAAGATAGAGATTAGAGAAAGAAAAAAACAAATGGAATATTTCAAGCAGTTAAAGATAATTAATCTAGATAGCAAGAGGAAAGGTGTAAGAACGTGGAAGTTACAATGAAAGTTGATCAAAAGGATTTTTAAAGCAAAGAAGAGGGAATAGATAAAAAAAAATACAGGTAAAAAAGAATTTCCGCAACCGCTTAAAATGAACCAAGCCCTTCTAATCCAAATTCAGTAGATTCTCCTAAGAAGGCCTATCAGAATTGTAGCTTATTTTTTAAAGATATTGCAAGAGTCAAGAAAAGTCCACCTTAAAGCCCAAATAAATGTCAGGCCAATAAATGTCAGTTTACACCGGAGATAGGTCAACCTGCCTGCTCAATATTCAAGAATTACTGCACTAAGGAATGAAATAAAATCTTTGATAAAGATTTTTATGAAGAGGCATATAATATTCCAGTAATCAAGGATTTTGTAATTCTTAGAGAACTGAACAAAAAAACGAGAATACCTAAGAAAAAGATAACAATCGAGATGAACTTAAAAGAGGCAATAGGGTATAGGTTTCATCAGTACCGTTACACAAACAATATTTTGGGGGGTTGAAACAAGAAATTTCCCAACTTAGCGATTCGAAATTCTCAACCCTACTATTCGAAATTCCCAAAAATTCCCAATTCCAACTTATCGACCTTTTTCAAGTTCTCTCACAAGCATTGATTTGTTGCACCAATATTTCAATGCAGTGTCCGTTCTGAGGTTTAATTTAAATATAATGTTACAAGTTGGGCAACAATTTGTTAATAATATTAAATTTCTTCCGGCATAAATTTTACCAACTCGGGGTTTTTGGAAATTGAAATTCCCAACTTTCAGGATTTCCGGACTCACCCCCCCCCCCCCCCGGTGCGACGGGCCTGGGTTTCATTAGTAGGAAGAAGAAAAGTGAAATATTTTGCTGGACAATTCATTTCTAAAGAAGGCTCAACAATAAAAGTGGATTTTTGCAATGCACAAGGAATATTTTTCATTGGCCAGAAAAAGCAGGTGCCGCAAATGTTGTAATTGTTGAAAAAATAAAAAAAAATTGCCTGACTGAAACTTTGATTGTAAATCCTATTATAGTTTTTCACATTATAATTTTTCAAGTTATGTAAAGTTATATTTTAATTTTATTTATATCATTTTACCAGTGCTTATTTTGAGGTGTAGTGTAAGTCACGTTTCAGTTGTAGTGTAAGTCACACAAATTAATTTAAATTAAAATAATTTGAAAACACATCTAGAAATATATTTTTTACCTGATTAAACTTCAAACCCTATACAACGAAACTGCCATAACATAATTTTTTTATATCAAAGCATGAAGAAGAAAACGTAAATTGAAATGATATCCAAAAAAACGTGTCCTTTTTTGTAGTGTAAGTCACACTGTGACATTTTTATTTTTAAAAATTAAAGTTAAATAAAATGAAAAAAGTTTACATTGTCAAAAAATAGAACATATGTCAGGTATGTCTTTTGACATAAAAAGTTTTTTTAAATCAAAAATTGCTTTTTTTAATTAAGCTTACAATGTGGTATAAATTGTCAAATGTAGTGTAAGTCACGCGTGGAATTACCCATATACACTAACAAATAAGAGTTATTTATACTATTTACATATTTTTCAGTAGTACAATAGTACGTGCTTTCTATTAGAGTGTACTGATTTAAATACATACTACTTACTTTCGTTTACTAGGCTAATATAAAACTCCCAGAGATATTTTGAGTAAACTTCAGGGAGCCTTCTTTTAATAGAAGCGGGTAAATTATGGTAAACAAGAGTTGTAGCTGCAGACACGAGTACTATGGAGAAAAATATGGCTATCCAAACCTATAATCAAAATGTATTTTTTTTTTAATTTTACATTAAAAAAAGCAATGACAATTTAAAATTGGTAATTTTTGTACATTTTGTCATAGAATTTTATTTTTGAGGCTAAAACTAGATATTGATATGTTATAAAAACTTATGAAATGAATTACTCATTGCACATGATCAAATAACACATCATGGAATAACTTAATTTAAACGACTTATGATATATGATATATACAACGATAAAGTATAAAAGGTGATAACTTTTTAGGAATATGTAAAAATATTCAGTATTTTAATGTGAAAACTTGTTTGGTAAAATTTTGGTATTAAGTTTCTGCAAATTTAATTTATCTCTAAATTGTAAAACACGACGAAACGTCTGATTTACATTATTTTGTAAATTTAGTTATCTGGATTGATATCCATTAAATTCTTCCTTGAAATGTATCAATTAAATGAAATATTTTTCATCAGTGTAAACGAATAAAATATTGAAAGCAGTAAATAAAAATATGACTTATCTGTAGAAAAGGAGACATGTGAAATGATAAGCCACTTACGCTATGCTGATACAAGTATCTGTACGCGTATTTCTTTAAAAATTATAGATATTATATTTAAAAATGTTCTTGTGAAAGGTTGGTTGGATGTTGCTTAATGGAAGAAGAACCAAATTGGCAAAGTTGCGCCAAACATTTACATTGTTACGAATCTTCTAAATTTTCAAATATAATTTAACAAACCAGGGTCGTAGGAAAACTCGAACAAGTTGGGATGCGGATCATCAACTATTAAATCTTTCAGAATGGGATTTGCAGTGCCAAGCAGTGGCGGCGATTGGGTGCTGAAAGTGGGGGGGCAAAATAAAGGGGAAACGAGGAAGTCCCCAAATGGGGGGGGGGGGGGGGGGAGATGGACTAAAAAAATTGGTACTATTGCTATAAAAAATTTATGGTATTGCACACTTGTATTTACTCACTATTTTGTGTTATTTGAAGTATACTTAAAATACATAGTAAAAAAATTAATAACATAAATTTAAAAAATTTAAAGTTTTCATACCATAAAGCTGATTTGAGACAAGTTAAAAGCTTTCTTTTTTCCTTATTCTGACTTAAAAAGGCAAAACAAAGCACGATAACTTTCAGAAATACTATATGAAAGGGCCACAAAAACTACTTCAGGAGTATAAAAAGTATGAACTGTTCAAAACACCTTTATATCACTTGGCTAATTTGCTATAGTCGAAGACAATTTAACTAGACCTTTAAGCGAAGGCTGCGATGTGTAAAAAGACTGAGCTATGGCCCTGATTGAATAAAATAATATCAACGGCTGATTTAAAAACAAATAAATATCTTTTCGGAGTAGCCATAAGTCATATACAGTTTGCTCTGTAGACTCCAAAATGACTGTACAAACGAGAGTCATAAGTCATATTCGGCGCCGTTTTCGCCTTTTTCCCCTACTGCTTATATGTAAAACTGAGAAAACGTGGGAATGAGTCATTCTGTTGAGAGCTAGAGGCCCGTATTTAGTATTTTGTTGATTTAATACGTAGTTACAATAAACTATTTTCTTAATGCTTTCGAAATCGAAGCATTGAGAATTAAAAAAAAAGTTATTAAATATTTTCTACCATCATCTTTGAGAACATTTGCTGATAAGTAAAGTAAACAAATATACTTTTGTGGATTGTGTTTTAAACTAGTTAAAATCGAAGGTTTTCTGACTAAAATAAACTATTTCAAAACCAAACTATTTAATAAGTAATCATAAGTAAAATTATTATAAACTATTTCTTTCAGAAAAACTATAGAAATTATATAGTTAAAAATGTTAATCGCTTTGATTAACTTTGCAAATGTATGTTTTGTTTTGTTTTAATTTAACAATTACTGGTACTTTAAAAGCAAAATTTATTAAAATATACTACTTGATTTAATATTCGAACTCGCAATTTGGCGCTCTTTAAAGCGCCAAGTTCCTTACCGGGAGGTTGCAAGCCCATTCTCCCATCGTCCAAACGTTTGGAGGCGACTAGTGCACATTAAATCTGAATGAGAGGGGTTTGAACCTCCTGAAACCTTCCCCGTCCCTTATTTACGTAGTGTGAGGAAGTTGCGGTTCAAAATGTTTCCTTTGTTAGGAATGCAGTAAAACAATTGACTTGTAATTTATTTTTAAAAAGTCCAATATAAAAAAGTTGCGGGGGCAACATACAAAAAGTACGGGGGCAACATACAAAAAGTACGGGGGCAACATACAAAAAGTACGGGGGCAACATACAAAAAGTACGGGGGCAACATCCGAAAAAAGTGCGAGGGCAACCGCCCCCCCTTGCCCCCCCGAATCGCCGCCACTGGTGCCAAGTACTATAATTTCGCATTCCTAAAGTTGGGACAAATACACATAAAATGTTCAACTGATAAAATACAGTTGCAACGGAAACATGTCGGTTCAGAAACTAAAAGATGGTTGTGGGTCAGGCCTATTCGAAGCCTTGTCAGAATGACATCATTTTTTTCTATTGCAAGTTGTATTTTTACTAGCTTTTAGTGTTGGTTTTATAGAATGCAATGTATTACTTATTTAGTTACCCCAATGAATCTGCCAATCTGAATCATGTGATTATTTAAGTGTCAGTTTTGAATCTTCGAGAGGTACAAAGTTATATGAATTAATACGAGCATTTCTTGAGAATGACCTTGATATAGATAGTAACACTTAGATAATCTTACCGGCAATGTAAATATCCCAAATATGAGGAAGGGTCCTTTGTTTGTTGGAACCATTCCTGACATGATGCCCATTTGAGTGAATCCCATAGGAACTGTGAATTCCACTACGAAAGTTCGATCCTCACTCACCATGTATGGTCCAGAAATATCCGTCTCCTGAAAAAAAGTCAACAAGGAGTGCAGTCATTGAAAACTTGTGTTATCCACAATTTTAAAAACCTGAGTTAAATCATATTTTTAGTATCCCAATAAAAATCTGAATTCAATAAAATAATGTTTTATTTAAATAACAAATTGCGTCCTAATCAATTTGAATTGGGAACACTAATGGTTGTTTCAAAACCTGTCTTGTCCATGAGTCCATCATATTGTCCTTCAGTCCTAATAAAACTTTAAATAAAAATTTGTACGTAATTTCATTAGAAGTCTTGGTGCCTCCTGTAAATTTTATAAAATATGGATAGTGCCACTTCTGAAGCAGAAATCCTCAAATGTAAATTTTAATAAACTGAATACTTACATTGTTAAACGTTGCTTTAATCATTCCATTATATGATCCGTTAGCAAGTCTGTTCCCATAAATATTGTCTGGTTGGATCTCTGGTGAATAGCTGTAAGCAATATTGAAATACTTTAAAAAATATATATAGTAAGTTTGGATTTAAAAATATGAATCGTATACACTAGGTTTTACTTATTTAATTAAATTGATTAGTCAGAACTGTCATGTATTTTTAATTCAAATATCTCTGGTAATCAACATTGTTAAAAAAATTATAGTATTGTACATGTGGGACCCTGATTTGACTTCTTGTCATTTATTTGAACTTTTCTTCCGAGTTTTATTATAAAGGAAATATTGTGACCTTAGATTTCGCAATATTTTTTAATTTAATTAAGTGATAGTATTATTGGTAATGAAAAAATTTATGGAAATTGTTAAATTTTAATATAAATTGGTGGAATTTAAATTAAAAAATATTCCGAAAACCACAATTTTTTGGGGGCTTATTACAGATTAATGAAATTATTGTAGAGAAGGTGTAGTAACTTTGTAATGAATGAATGGTGAATAATGGTGAACTTTGTAATTTTGTATATAATTATATGCGTTTCTGAATAATAGCATAATAATATTTTATTAGGTAATATAATCTATAATAATTGAAGAAAGTGCATGCTGCGGATATTAAAAAACCTACTTCATCTTCGTATGAAAGATAGAAAATTTATATATACACAAGTACTCTTCGTTAGCATGATGTGCATCTGAGGCTTTACTAGCTGAAATTCCCGTTCTACGCACGGGAAGTTAATCCCAGATATTTAAAGATGAACAAATTCTGTAATTGTTAATAATAATTATCTCTAAACTACTTTTATTAGACGAATATATCAACAAAAGCCGTTAAACTTCCCGTAATGGCGAGAATATAATTATTAAAAAAAAACGAATACGATAATAAAGGTTTTCATGCAAAATTCAAGATTTTAATATTTTTCCTTTGTACGATAAGCCGTGTCAACATCCAAAATTTCCCGATTCGAGGACAAATAAAAATGTTTAAAACCGGCTCGTGAAAAAAATAATAGTATTTTTCTTTAACGTTCCCGGTGAAAAAATGGAATTTTTTTAAATTGCTTCCTTTGTTCTTGTACAATAAACCTTATCAGTATGCATAATTTCACAATTCTAAGACCATCAGAAATGCCCAAAAACTAAATATGTCGACATTTTTGTTCATTTGACGATATTTACTCATCAGCCAATTAAAATGCTCCTCATAGGTTACAAAATATAAAAAAATTCCATTGTTCCAATCTTAAATTATTATATTATTTCATGTTCTCCATGTTAATCCTATGTAAAGGTTTTCACAAAATCGTTATTTCGGCAGTTCGAGTTCGAATTTTTAAGTGCACCACATATACTTACTCAAACTCCCTCGTGAAAATCTTCATACCTTCGTATATATCTGTAACAATACCTCCGAAAATCTTCTTGCTGTCATTTCCATATTTTGCTAATGAAAAAGGGGTCCACTAAAAATAGAAATGACATTTGCAACTAAATTGATGCCTTAAATGTGTAGTATATAATGGTATTTAAAACGGTTTTGCTTCAAAAGAAATATATATATATATATATATATATATATATATATATATATATATATATATATATATATATATATATATATATATATATATATATATATATATATATATATATATATATATATATATATATATATATATATATATATATATATATATATATATATATATATATATATATATACTGTAAAACAATAAAATATATTAAATTAAAAAAATAAAAAATATGGCAAATGTGAAAAAAAGCCTAGTAATAAAACTAAAATATGAATTATGAAAGTAAAAATTATACTAATAAATATTTTATTAAAAGGTGAAAGACATAATCAAAACGGTACTTCATCAGGGGGTAGGACTGCATTGAAAAGTCAAATAGAGCTCTTTCTGTATTAGCAATGTTAAAAACAAATTGCCAATCCAACCCCAAGAGCTCTACGTTTTTATCGTATATATATATATATATATATATATATATATATATATATATATATATATATATATATATATATATATATATATATATATATATATATTCTTATTTAAACTTATATATATATATATATATATATATATTAATATAGTTTAATATAGTTAAGTTTAAATAAGAAAACTAATATTTTTCATTAAATTTGTATGCAATAGTTAAACAAAATCGCTTACATCTCAAACTTATTTTAACAGTCATATTTTTATTTTTTTAATTATAAAATGAAGTTATAAAATTAAAAAGAAACTTACGTTAGCTAATCTTACGCGCAATGTCTTCATGATGATATTAAGATGTGTTAGCGTAGAAATCAATTAACATTTTTACGGTAGTAGCAAAGAGTAGGACTATTGATTGAGAGAGTTCTCAATACTAGATTCACATAAGACCGAGGAGTCAAAATTGTAATTATCACGTGATTTCAGCGCTGCCACATTTGGCGTTCATCCCCAGCAAAGTTCCGAAATTGGCGCAGTTTCTTCTGTTAGGTAGGGCATTTCGTCTGTGTTCAATTTATAACATATGAGATGTAGTTATTTACTTATTTTCAAACAATGTACGTTAAATATTTTCCCTTTTTCCCTTTCTTAACGAAACGAAAATATCAATTTTATTTGTGTTCAATACTGGACGAAATATCGTATTTTATTACGTAAGTATGTTAAGTTTAAAGGCTATTCGTCTTTTATAATATCATTAAAATTGAATTGTAAGATATGATGATACAATAAAAAAAACTGAGTGTTATATAAAGTTAAGTAATAATCTAAATAATATTTATTTTCAAAAACAGACACTCTTAGTATATGATTAATAAAAATATATATTTTTTCAAAAAACAAAAACCGACTTAAGGAAAATGCGCTAAATAGTAAAAAATAATTTTTAATTATACGAACGATTTGAAAAAATTGAATTATTTAATATCAAGTTGATACTTATTAAAACTTTTTGACATTTATGCCAAAATATAGGTATGATTTTTGATAATTGGCACCATCTTCAAAAAGTTGTAATAAGTATAAAATTGATATTAAATATTTAAATATTTTCAACCCGTTCGTAAAATTAAACAATCTTTTTTTACTTTTGAGCGCATTTTCCTTAAGTCGATTTTCCTTTTTTTTTTTTAATATCTTTTTTATTGTACCGTTTTTAGTTTTTAATTCAGCAGGGGGCTTCACCCCCTGCTATTATTCACCAATAAATTAAAGTAAAAACTCCTGCTTACATTTTGTCTCAACAATGTATATCGTAAAACAATCCCTGTCCATGCCAATAAGTGTTGGATAAACGAAATGTCATTGTCGTACAATCTTTATTCAACAATGAAAATATTTTGTAATCGGATAATTGGTTAAAAAAAACTCCGGTAAATCGACATTTCCGTATGTATAACAGCCGGTTAACCGATTTTTTTTTTTTTTTTTTTTTTTTTTTTTTTTTGCAGTTTTTGCCTAAGTCGATTTTTTTTTATCCAACAAAAAAAAAATTCGAAATCGAAAAATAATTTTTTTTAAACGGTCGGATTAATTGAAAATTCCAGATATGTAAATGCCGGATAATTGGATATTTTTTTTTTTTTTTTTTTTTTTTTTTTTTTGCAGTTTTTGCCTAAGTCGATTTTTTTTTATCCAACAAAAAAAAAATTCGAAATCGAACAATAATTTTTTTTAAACGGTCGGATTAATTGAAAATTCCAGATATGTAAATGCCGGATAATTGGATAGTTTTTTTTTCAAATGGCTCCAACAAAATAAAAAAAATATATAACAGTCGAAATGATAACCTGTCTTCTTGGCCGCGGTTTGGCGGTTTTAATTTAATTTATTGGCTGTTTTATTTTAAAGTTTTAGTTTTGCAAGCTGTGCAGTATAAAATACTATTATCACTTTTCTTTATTTATTTCTTTGTTTTGCTGCCATAAAATACTAACAAAATGGTAAAGAACAGATAGATGTTATGTAAATTAAAAAAAATAGCATTATTATTATTTTAATATTTAAATTTGCTTTTAATTAAAAAGTTTTAAAATATGTGACCAATTTACAATTTTTGTTAAATGAATAATTCTCAATAACATAAATATAAATATAAATTTATTACTGAAAAAAATTTCGATGCAAAAAATACATTAATTTTACATAAAAAAAAATTCTTATAATTATAGAGGAATTTTTTTAATAATTAGTTAAAAAAAGTTTACGAAGAACCCCAGAAAAAAGTTGAAAAAACGTGCACGTATCCAAATTTTTTTTTAACATATAAAAATTAAAAATAGAACATTTTGTGCTGATGTCTTGATATGTTATTAAAATATTTATATATATGGATACGAAAGAATAGAGTACGAAAGTCCTTCAAATAATATATTGATGAGAACTCAGAACAAATCAAATTGACTTTTACAGCGCTAGTGGTGCCATCTACTTTGTAAAAGTAACATCAATACTTTGGATATCTAATTTATTAATATGTTTAATCCCGAAAAATTTAAAAACGTCAATTTTGTTATAAAGAAAACTAAACAAAATTCAAATATATTAAGTGTTAACTTTTATAGTTCAATCAAAATTATTATTTGAAATAGAGAATTTAAAAGGCAAAGTTTTGATTATACTCTTATTAAAATTCGATTGGCTTTTTAAAGCTGCACAATAAATATGCAATTTTAAAAGTATATGCATTGATAGAAATACTATTTAAAAAAATTAAACAATCACATAGCGTTATTTTAGTGCAATAACATGATTATCTAGTTTAATTACAAGTAATATTATTTTAAATCTAATATTAAATATTTTACTAACATTAATATTGCTAACATTTTTATTATTTTATATTTAATAGGCTTCACAAGAAAACATTCAATTTTTAAATATATAAATTATGAAAATCTTGCCAACACTCTTTAAAACTAAAAATCTTGTTACCGGAATCGAACCCACTATCAGATCGTTGCAATTTGATACATCCACTGTTTCTTTTTGATGAAAAATTTTAAGGATGAAAGATCTTGGGAAATAGTTAAAAAGCATTTATCTAATTTAAAATTTTAAAAATATTTACAAAAACGCAAGACTGCGCCGGTGGTCGGATACCGAGAGAGTAATTTTAGGTCACATTCGAAGTAACCACTCGACTAAGCCTGCGCGTTCGTTAATGGTTTTTAAAGCAATTTAAAGATTTATTAGAAGACATGGCGCCATCTATGAATTTGTATTAGCACTATTAATAAATAACTATGTAAAAATTTTATGTGAATTTTTTTTTTTACCATCATATATTAACTTTTACAAAAAGAAATAAAATATGAATTCAACAAAAATTAGGCTGGGATTTAGAATCATAGGCGGGTAGCTTTTGGCGACTTTTTCGGGCGATTCACTTCTCAATATGGGAATAAAGGGACGATTGTTTACAAATATGAAAGGATAAGAATTTGCGGGATTGGTTCGGAAGGTCACGTGACTTCCGGGCTTAGGAATTTCCGTGGTTGGTTTAAAGAGTGGCGTGATTTTTGTGCGGGAAGAATTAAAAATAAGAATATTCTATTCGATTAGAAGTTTTTAAAGTATGCACTTGTATTTTTCGTAAGATTTTTGTTATTTTTAAAGCGTATAACAGATACTGTTATATGAGAAATTGACAATCAGAGTTATTCTTTTCGAATAGAATTACTGTAAAATACGCAATTCTATACGTGGTTTGGTTAAAAGATTAAATTCTTTTTTCTTATCATACGTATGCTGATAGTTTGGTTTGGTTAATAACGTCGCACTAGAGCTGCACAGTGGGCTATTGGCGACGGTTCGGGGCCTATCTCGAAGAAAAGACCAGGGAAAGATGCCTCGTATTATTGAACCATGGTCAGATGACGAGGACAACACCTGAGCTGGCACCCAACGCCTTCAATTGACGTCGGAAATATGGACCCCGATCAGATGTATCGTGCACCAGTCCCGTATACACGCCAGTATAATTTGTTGGATATTCTGGACGACATTCTAGTATTTTGGTAGCGAAGTTGGCAACCCTCCGATCGCAATATCACTGCTTTTTACTATTCTTTAGTCTAGTCCATCGCAAGGTTTTGAACCGGGGACCCTTGGATTCCCAGGTGACGCCTAATCCACTCGGCCACGCTGATAGTTTGAAAGATGGCGTTGAAAATGAATTTTAAATTGTAATTGTTTTTAGCTCTTGATAACATGAGCAAATTTGCTTAAAAACCATGGTGACAATAATTGATTGCTTTGACAGAGCAACACTGCGTTATTGCGCAGTGCTAAAAACGACTGCTCGGAGGGGATGAGTAGCCCCAAACGACGGCCCGGAGGATTGCCTGTAAGCACCATGATCGACTGCCCGGAGGGGGTCATGGATGTGATCCTGAGCAGTCGGAGGCCGAAGGCCGGAGACCACAAAATCGACGGCAGGAGTCTGTGACTTTAAGCGTGCGGTACGCGTGTGCGCTTAAGAGTGCCGTCGAAATGCCCCAAACGACTGCCCGAAGGATTGCCTGTAAGCACCATGATCGACTGCCCGGAGGGGGTCATGGATGTGATCCTGAGTAGTCGGAGGCCGGAGACCACAAAATCGACGGCAGAAGTCTGTGACTTTAAGCGTGCGGTACGCGTGTGCGCTTAAGAGTGCCGTCGAAATGCCCCAAATGACTGCCCGAAGGATTGCCTGTAAGCACCATGATCGACTGCCCGGAGGGGGTCATGGATGTGATCCTGAGTAGTCGGAGGCCGAAGGCCGGAGACCACAAAATCGACGGCAGGAGTCTGTGACTTTAAGCGTGCGGTACGCGTGTGCGCTTAAGAATGCTGTCGAAATGCCCCAAATGACTGCCCGAAGGATTGCCTGTAAAAACCATAATCAACTGCCCGGAGGGGCATTGTACCTTCCAGATAAGCGCCGAAGTGCCGCAACAGCCCAATATCAAGCTCTAGTACGATGTTAATTAACCAAAACAAAGCTTCGAAATCAATTCGAAACCGTCGCCATTAGCCCATTATGAAGCTCAAGTGCGACAATATTTCATTCAGAAAATAGATAATCCTTCGAAAAAAAAAAAAAAATAATAATAATAATAAAAAATAAATAAAATAAACGAATAGAAATCCTTCGAAATGAATTTTGAACCGTCACCGACAGCCCATTACACAGTAGAAGTCATCTGATCAATCCATCCATTAAAATTTGTAGAAATGCCATTAGAATTTATAGAAAACGTAGATAAAAAAATCATTTTAAAAAAATCAATTTTCTTTATTTTATTGTTCACAAATGAAAATGCTGAAATGAATGTGGATATGGAATTGAATCGAGTGTACGAAATGCAGAAAATTTAAATTTAACATGAACTATTTGTATAAAGATTTTTAAACTTAATACCAAATGAAAATGGAATGTTTTAAAATGGTCATAAAAATATAGTTCTGTTTGAAGCATCATTCCTTTTTAATGGGTGACTTTTAATTGTTATCCCAATCAGGGTGTATTATTTTAAAGTAAATTTTGCATAGAATAAGTGTAATAATAAAAAGAATAAAAACAATTTAAGAGCAAAAACGCAGTAAAATATCGTTGCTATAACAATTATTTTCAAAACACCTTTTTAATATCACTTACAAATATAACTCCTTTATTTTAAACAACTTCATTTAAAAAAAAATATTTGTATATTTAATATTTTTTTATGTTACCAAAAATAAATTGATTAAAACAAGAAACACTAAAAAGTTTGTTAGGGGAATCGAACCCACAATCAAACGGTTCGGATTTGGTACAATTATAGTTTTACTGACACAAAGCAAAAAGAATAGAAATATCTTATAAAACATTTAGAAAGCATTTATATTGATTTTAAATTTGTAAAATAATTACAAAAACGCAGGACTGCGCCGGAGGTCGAATAACGAGAGAGTTATTTGCGGTAACATTCGAAGTAACCACTCGACTAAGCCTGCGCGTTTCCAAACTGTAATTTAAATGTATATAAAGAAATAATAATAGTCGTGGCGCCATCTCTTAGGCAATATAACCACTACTATTGAATAATTTTACAAACATTTCATAAGAATATTGTTATTTTTATATATATACCAATTCACAATAATTTTTTGAAGGCATAAATATTTTATAAACAAATATTTATATGATATATTCGTAAGTTTTTGTTTAATTTAAAAAAAACGCGCACAGAGAAAAAAAAAACGTTAAAATAAGTGTAGTATATCAAACTGCCAGGATATACAATGCTTGGAATTCTTTATGTTTAAAATTGGGTAAAAACATCATTCGTATTATTCAGGAATTTTAATGATAAATAAATATTTATTATTTTCTTATATGAAATCACATGGACATTAAACAAATATTAATAGCATATATTGAAGAGATGGCGCCATCTACATTAGGTTAGATGTAACAATAATTAAATTTTAATATTCATTCATTGGTAAAATGATTATTTTCTCGTTTGAAATTCTTTTGATTACTCCTTTAATCGTTTTATTTTTAAAGTTCATTTAAAATCCAGATGTTCTCATTTACTTAGTCTGCCTTTAAAACTTAATCCAATAAATTTAATGTTGTATCCTATCTTATTACAAAATATTCCAAAAGTGCGATGACTAACAAAACCGCATATTAATCAATTAGTAAAAAAATTAAACACCGTTTTATTTATTTTTTATTTTTTTATAATTCTCCAGTTTTCTATTTCAATAC
The DNA here is from genome assembly GCA_963932185.1 of Troglohyphantes excavatus. NCBI lineage: Eukaryota > Metazoa > Arthropoda > Arachnida > Araneae > Linyphiidae > Troglohyphantes > Troglohyphantes excavatus. Next base: position 62,927,493 of record OZ010674.1, on the reverse strand, counting down.
GTATATATACTTCCCTTGTAAAGGTTTTAGTGTCCCTTTCCCCAATCTACAATGTAAAAAAAAAGGTACTTAAAATGAGTAGCTGAACCAGTTCGTTTTTCTTTGAGTACAATTGCATCGTAAATGAGCGATGACTTACTTAAAATTTAAATAACAGTAATTTCCCAAAAATGAGCGGTGTAATTTAATATTGCTCATCTCAGCTTCTGTTCAGGCTATCTTTACAAAGCCACATGAGAAACTTAAAATAGATGTGCAGAAGATGGTTCTCTACATCATTTGATGTCAATTGCTTAAATGGGACCCGAGTTATTACAACTCAATTATCTTACTTCCCATTATTTTGGCACACCATTTTAGCATTTCTTCTGTTTATAACTTTTTCAAGACGCCCTGGTAGTTAAACGGGTAAAGCTCCGGACTGCGGTGCCTGATAATTTGGGTTCGATTCCCGGCAAATCTTGGTTCTGCTCTTTTTATTTATTTGTATCCGTTATATTCGTTTTTGAGTATATGTCTTTTTCCAAAATAGAAACCTATGTATTTGGAGCCATGATATAAGCATCGAAAGTACTCAAATATGTGTACGTTTTCCTTATTTTTGAGTACCTATTTTAGCAGTGTAACAGACTTATATAACTATCGAAAAATAATTTCTTCAACTTAAATAATCCTTCTGTCCCCTGAAGGGATGATTTTAAGGAGAACAATGGTGAAACAACCTTGAAGACAGACAATTCGACTTTTTGTGTGTGGGGGGGGGGGGGGGGGGACGATTGGGTAGTAGGCCTGTATGATTGTCTTGCTTGTTTGTACATGTAAAAGGATACTTTTCTTAACACTGGAAATGGGGCGGCAGTTGAGCCGGAATTCACAGTACATCAATCCAGAAATTGCTTGCTTTGAAGTAAGGTTTTTTCCCTGACTCATTCATCCCCTACGTGCAGGCAGGTCGCGCCGTGGAAGTTTGGGGGGGAGTCCGACCCCCCCCCCCCCCCCCCCCCCCCCAATAATTTTGAAACCCTAAAAGTTTGGAATTTCAAGGTTTATAAATACCCGAGTTGGGAAAATTTATGTCTGAAGAAAATTAATATTTTTAACAAATGAAAGCAAAAACACCAAGGTTATTAAGGGAAAATTAGAAATTGTCCAACTTGTAAAATTAAACTTAAATTCGTGTGTTTGGTTTCAGAGTTCACTGCAGACTTTCAACCGATATGACGCTAAGGCTCCAGGTGGAGTTGACTAATGTAGTCTGTAGCCGAGACAACGCCAGTGGCGGAACTGTTTTATAAATTTCATTGTATTTTTTATTGCGTCAAGCGAAAAAAAATTTTAACCGTTTCCTTAAAAAAAAAATCCCACATTTTAAATATATAATAAATTGTTTAAATTAAGGAGCAAGATTTTTCAAGAGATTTCAGATTTCCAGCAGGCGACTAAAAAATGGTCGCATCTGCTCATTCTGTTGTTCGTTATTGTCAAAGTTATATTATATGTTTTAAAGTTCAGATTATCATTTAAAGAATTTTAAAATATATGGCGTTGCACTTTACGCAAACGTCACACAGTGTTCTTTTTATTAAAATAACTTCTCTTTTAATTGTGTTAGGTGCGATTGTCTAAATACCCCCCCCCCCCCCTTTTTTTTATTCGAAAATCACTTTTGTTTCATATAACCCTATTGGTTTTGCCTTCCACAATGTAAAATTTCTTTCAGCTAATATTCGAAGCGCCATGGCGCTTCGAATATTATGCGCCCCCCCTATGACTTCCACAATAAAATTATCCTATAAAAAGTTGATAAGTTGGAACTAGGAATTTTTAACACTGTTGTGTTCAAAATTTCCAATCGTTCAGTTTGGTTAATTAACATTGCACTTAGAACGGACACTGCACTGGAACATGCGTGCAACAAATGTTGCGTGCCACAACGTTGGTTCGGGTCTATCTCGAAGAAAAGACCTGGGAATAATGCCTCGTATTAATCTCTTTTAATCATGGTCAGATAACGAGAATAACACCCGAGCTGGTATCCGTACCCGACGCCGTTAAGTTGGGAATTTCGAATCGTTAAGTTGGGAAATTTCTTGTCTCAACCCCCCCACAAAATTTTTTTGTGTGACGGCACTGCCTACGCGTTTTAAGCTTTTAATTTACTTCTTAATTATAATTTATAAATAATATTTAATCAATTAAAATTATTAATTTTAATTTAAAACTACTGCTTAAATTAAAAAATATTATAATTTAAATTTACTAATTTAAAATTACTACTTAAAAATTATTATGATTAATTAAAATTACTAATTTAATATTATCAAGTAAAATTGCTAATTTAAAATGATTAATTAAAAATTATTAATTAAAATTGCTAATTTAAAATTATTAATTAAAATTAATAATTTAAAATTATTAATTAACTTTTATTCAAATTATTAACTAAATTTTATTCAAATTATTAACTAAATTTTATTCAAATTATTAATTAAATTTAATTAAAATTATTAGTTAAAAAATTTCAAATCAGTTATTAATAAAAAAAATATATTTGGTTTTGGTCGGACCAAAAATAATTTATGGACCCCCCCCCCCCCCCCCCCCCCCCCTTCGGACAATCCTGGCTACGCCACTGCTGGTAGGTGCATACTATACTGTACGATAAGGTTTGGTTCTTAAATACTTTTGTGCCCCACGCGGAACAAAGATCGGATATGGGTATGGGTTAACAATTGGCCTATTGGAAAGGTCTCACTTTCCTCTTCACTATGGTATAACATTTATTCTCATAGGACGATTCAATGTGGAGATATAAGGATTTGACAGGTATAGACAAATTCCCGTCAAAACTTTATAGAACGACTTTGCAAATCTAACATTTTTCTCTACAATATAAAAATATTTTTGTCAATCAAATGTCTTACGACCGATTTACACTCCTTTGGGCCAAGGTAGAATAGTTTTAAATCCACATTTCTGACTTTTAAATATACATAAAATGTTACACATTTAATATTTTGCCCAATACATACAAGAACAAGAATATATATATATATATATATATATATATATATATATATATATATATATATATATATATATATATATATATATATATATATATATATATATATATATATATATATATATATATATATATATATATATATATATGTGTGTCTTCCGAACAGTATTCATCCGCACGGTAAATTAGATTTTCCCTAAACGAGTGACCTCACTCCAGTTTTTATTTTAACTCAGAGGAAATAACTTCAAACAAGGCAAAGAAAAGAAAATCTCACGAAAAGTTTATTAAGTTTTGACACGCGCACTTAAGTTTTACGTTTACTTTGTGTTTTGTTTACAAATCAGTGTTATTTATTATTTTTTTAAATTTTATGTCAGCTTAGATTGAGATAATATATTTTATTTCGTAAGGTACTAATTATATAGTTTTAATTTATAAAAAATAATACAATTTAATTCATGTCGGAAGATATTGAACCAGATGTTTTATCTGTAGATGAAGCTGATAATGTGTAAGTTTCTCCTTTTTAATGTGTTCGGTTAAAATGAATTACCTTTGTTAATTGGCACATAAAATATTAGGTAAAACGGAAGAACACAATTATATTTTCTATAAAAATTGGGTGAACAAATTTCTGGTTTCTTGTAATAAATCAAATACTTAATTCACAACTTGTATTGGAAACCAAAAACTATATAAATATATGGATTAAAGTAAATAATAATGGAAAAGTATGCCAAGGCGTCAAAAATATTGGCGCCAAATGTAAATTTAGTTTAAATTGGGAATAGTGTAAAAATGCGCCAAAGCGTCAAAATTATAATTGCCAAATATGATTTCAGTTTAAATTGGCAAGCATGTGCAGTACTTGCGTTACTTGCGTGATATGTTTTACACGCATCCGTAATTTCGAATAGAAATTGTATTTTTGTTAGTTTTTCAAACGCCATTTTCTGTTAAGTTATTACTCTAATTTTACCATTCGCTATACCGAACCCTACTTGGCGACGAAAATTAAACAAATCACTTCTAAATGGGGAATCTATGTATTTAAAAAGCAACACCATATTTTGTCGCAGTCTCTCCTCCTATACTATGCAACCGATTTTTATGATATATTCGAAAGGGAGTGAACTATATAGATGTGCCGAAACTTTTAAAAAAAGCAATTAATTAATTAATAAATAATTATGGAACAGATGTAGTATAGGACATTTGGCGCGGTTTTTTTTTTGGCGACGAAAAATTGCCGTTAAACATAGCATAGGGTTGCCGGATTGTAAGTCGCCACAAGAATCGGGAAATACCAACAATATCAGGTGGGGTTGCCATACTATAAATTTATCGCCCCTATAAAACACGCCAAAAAAACCTTGCACGCCAATTGTACTATACTACATCTGTACCATAATTATTAGTTATAATTTATAATTCCACTTATTGGCACACAATAGTTAACTCCAACCGACTGTTCTTTGGCAACACTTTCAATTCTGGGTTTAATTTATTTGAATTGCGTAGTTTTAACGTTGCATTTGTATTTTGCAATTCATAACAACGAAAATCTCAATTCCAGCAGCACGCAAGAACAGCTCTCAGAAGCCATGGAAGAGGGAAAATCAGCGATAACGATTGAGGATTCATACATGGGAACCAGAGTGGCCATCAGCATGACCCTAGTCGACTGTGCACATCACTCCGCTCTGTTAGCGGCCATCGGGTCCATTCTCTGTACGCATGGCATCCACGAAAGCCTGGTTCCATTTGGGAGGCCATTGGCGGCCGTTAGTGCCATTACCCACATCGGATACTATGCGTTATGGAAACGGTGTCCGTTGTCACATTATAGGTGAGTACGGGAAAAAATAACATGAGCTTATTGCACTCACGGAACATGGCGATAGAAAGAAAAATAATTAAATCCACCTGGGTCAAGGCACATTAGCTGATGCTTGAAGTGGTAAACTATGTTCCCTTTTTGCTAGTACATATTATGTTGCTTTGTGGACAGTACATGTTGTCATGCTGTTGCTCACATTTGTCCATGTCTCGGATCCGATGTAATAAATGCCGGGTAAACAAAACTATATTGTCTCAACATTGCATATTGTAACGCAATATCTATCTATACTAATAATAAATGCCGAATGAACGAAATGTCATAGTCGTACAATCTTTATTCAACAATGAAAATATAATGAAATACGAGAAATCGTTAAAATAAAGTCCAGTTAATCGATATTTTTGGATATATAAAAGCCGGATAACCGGTTTTTAAAAATAAAAAAAATGCAAATTTTTTTTTGCAAAAAAGCAAAAGTACAAAAAAATTATTTTTGAAATAGGACAATGTTTTATTTCAAACAGTCCGGTTAATTGAGTTGTGACCCCCAGATATGAATAAATGCATGTACTACTTATACTCCGTTTCATGTTTGATTTTCGTGTCAAGGTAATTAAGATTCAATAACCTCATTAAAGAAGTTCCACTTCAAAGCTCACTTCTTTTGACAGAATCACAAGCAGGGCAACCGTCTACCGCCTGCTGAAGAAAGAACCTCAGCCCAACACCATGATAGTCCGCGAGACGGATTCGCAATGCCGGACGGCCCACGTCCTAGTATCTCTGGCAGCCGTGGTCATGGCCTTCTGGCAGGACGCTGCTTTTCTCGGGGAGAAACTCCAGGCAGTATTCTACGGCGCCGGGGAAGATGCGGAAAACAATCTCTCAGAAACGTCGCCAAGTATCGTCGACAGGGTCAAAGGAGTCTTCAAAAGGAACGAAATGGACTACATACAGATTTGAGGCTGTTAGATGTGTTGATTGTGCCACAGAATATATACAGTTATATTGAATAAAGTTTGAATGCATATTAGCCGTTCTTTTGCTGAAGTGATATACTTGCACTGTTAAAAATAGGTACTTAAAAATAGGTCAATTTTACTCATTTTTGTTTACATTCGATTCTTATCATAGCTCCGAATACATAAGTTTCATTTTTGAGAAAGACATGTACTCAAAAATGAGTAAAAATAAATAATAAGAGCAGTTGCTTGCCTACATGGGCTGCCTTCATGAATCACGTTCAATAAATTTCGACAAATACAACCATTACTTATCGGGAATCTAACCCAACCCGTCTATCTGATGTCGTTCGAACGAAGTCCAGGGCCATATCCGTTGTACTACGAGAGCTACGTGAAGAAGTTATATATATAAAAGATGTAATGTTAAAAAGCGCGTCAAAAGAATGGAAAGTAAGATAATTGAGTCGTAATAACTCAGTTTCCATTTAAGCAATCGACATCAGATAATGGAGAACACTATTTTATGAACACATATTTTAAGTTTGCCAGGTCGCTTTGTTAAGATAGTTTGAACAGAAGCTGATATTAGCAATATTAAACCATACTGCTCATTTTTGCGAAAGTACGATTATTTCAATTTGAGTACGTCATTGCTCATTTACGATGCAATTGTATTCAAAGAAAAACGAGTACGTCCATGTACTCATTTTTAAGCACATTTTTTTCATAATGTGAATATATTGCGAAAGTCGTTGTAATATATTTTCATTCAAAAATTCACTATGTACATGTCTTATTTTACATGTCATGAAAATTATTAACATGAAAAATATACAAAAGATAGCGGTAGCGATGAAAGTGGGGTAGAGTTGCTACCCCTTCAATTGGCTTCAAGCCATCAAAATGTTTTACCCAATCCAGAATTTACAGTTAGAGATCAGTGGTTGTGGCCCAACGATAAGATATCGTATTAATGGCCGAATGGACGTGGTTTCAATCTCGACGTTAAGTTCGAATCTTGACATTTCGGTGATTTGTAATCGAAGGGTTTCCAGTTTCATTCCTCGTGTACCGTGCATTCCAATAGTTGAATAAAAATTCATATTCTCTAAGATTTGATATATATTAATAATTACTAAATATTGTTATACAAATTTCCGTGTACGTAATATCCGTAAGTAATATCATGTGATCATCGGGTAAAATCGGAATGCCATGTCAAGTTCCTTATCAATACAAAGATGATGGAGGGTGAAAGATAGGCCCTAGTACATGCGCAGTAGCTCACAAAACAAGCCTTTAGCGCAATGCATCTTGGGATACAGATTGCTGCGCAGAACCTGTGGGCAACACTTCATATTCTGCCACTTTTAAGGCTTCTCCTTTCTCCTCTTTCTTCCATGTATCAATATGAGATTGGGAATGAGGTTAAGTTAAGGATGATGAAGGTTAATGTTAATTAATTATAATTAAAGGTATCGATAATTAAAGGTGCTGATTTACATATCGACATAAAACTTGGCATTAAATTACGATTTTTCCCGATGATTACATGATATTAATCGAAGATATTACGATATACATCACTTTGTGTAACCAGAAAGGAGGACCGGCATATGGAAATTTGAGAAAATCATTAGATATCATTTTTGAGACATTTACTGTTTACAAGCATTTAAATTATTATTTTTAAAATGATACCTCATTTGTAGTAATCCGTAAATTGGAAGTATTTTTAATTAAGTTTCAAAAGAAACCCAGATATCGAATTGAATTAGTCGGTCAAACTTAGAATTTAATTTACTCGAAACATTTTTTCCATGTTTGGGGACATTACTTAATATCTACTTCTTTTTCTGTATGTTTTACATTTAACAGCTGTAACACATTTAAACGCTTCAACACAAGGAATTAAATATTTTATACATACTTTTTCTCAAAAAATATTTTTTCCCGAAAAATTATTAATTTTTCTGGCCACATTTTTAAAAATTAATAATTTTGTAATTTAAAAACATAAAATCCCTGAGTTAAAGTTTTGAATATTGCTCTGTAAAAAATTCAGATAAATATTGTAAATCGTGACTAAATGGAATGACCTCAAATTTAGAGAATTTTGCACACGTCTCTATGAATGTGTCGGACACCCAAATTTACTGATACTACGACAACAATGTAAGATATCTAAAGTTATGTAATTATATAAAAAAAATTATTTGAAATAACAGACAATTTATAAGTTTGAATTATACATTGTGTAACCAAAATATTATAACTTCGAACTGGTCCGCGGCTTCCATAACCCAAATTCTGGTGTGCTGCGAATAGTGCATTTAAAGATCCTTTGATTGGTTAATTGATTAAAATGTAATATAATATGTTTCTCTTCAGCGGTTCTTAAGAAAAATGGACACAATTCTTACCTCTCGAACATTTTGTTTTCGCTTCGACCACACAGTAGACGTGTTGAGACCCAATTTTCTAACAGTCTAGTCTTTAAGGGGATACGAGACACATTATCGTCAAATATATCCAAAATATTTTATTTCTTTAAAAAATAGTCCATTTTATTTTTAATCGAACAACACCAAAATTATATTTCTAAGTCAAGTACAACTAATATCTTTTTCGAATCAATATTAAGATTTGATACAAAAATTGCCTGAATACGTAACTTTGGGCTCATTTTTTTCAGTGTTGCATTTTGGTCAAATTTAAAGTGGGTGCCAATTCACAAAAACTATGCTTAAATTTTGGCGCCGATTTTGAAAAGTTTTAATAAGTAGAAAATTGATATTAAATAATTCAATTTTTCCAACTCGTTCGTAAAATTAAATAATTATTTTTTACTTTTTAGCGCATTTTTCTTAAAGTCGGTTTTCCTTCTTTTTTTTTTTAGAAAGATTATTTTATTTTTCCCTTTTTAGTTTTTAATTTTTTACTCGTTAGCGCATTTTCTTAAAAGTCGGTTTTCCTTTTTAAAAAAAAAAAGATTATTTTATTAAATCACGATCTCTTATACACTGTGCGTGACTCTTTAGCGCATTTTTAGCGATTTTTTACTCTTTAGCGCATTTTTAGCGATTTTTTACTCTTTAGCGCATTTTTAGCGATTTTTTACTCTTTAGCGCATTTTTAGCGATTTTTTACTCTTTAGCGCATTTTTAGCGATTTTTTACTCTTTAGCGCATTTTTAGCGATTTTTTACTCTTTAGCGCATTTTTAGCGATTTTTTACTCTTTAGCGCATTTTTAGCGATTTTTTACTCTTTAGCGCATTTTTAGCGATTTTTTACTCTTTAGCGCATTTTTAGCGATTTTTTACTCTTTAGCGCATTTTTAGCGATTTTTTACTCTTTAGCGCATTTTTAGCGATTTTTTACTCTTTAGCGCATTTTTAGCGATTTTTTACTCTTTAGCGCATTTTTAGCGATTTTTTACTCTTTAGCGCATTTTTAGCGATTTTTTACTCTTTAGCGCATTGTCTTAAAAGCCGGTTTTCCTTTTTTTTTTTTATAAAGATTATTTCATTAAATCACTATCTCTTATATACTGTGCGTGACTCTTTAGCGCATTTTTAGCGATTTTTTACTCTTTAGCGCATTTTCTTAAAAGTCGTTTTTCTTTTTTTTTTTTAAATATTATTTTATTAAATCACGATCTTTTATACACTGTGCGTGACTCTTTAGCGCATTTTTAGCGATTTTTTACTCTTTAGCGCATTGTCTTAAAAGCCGGTTTTCCTTTTTTTTTATATAAAGATTATTTCATTAAATCACTATCTCTTATATACTGTGCGTGCAGTCCAAGTCCTAATTAGAAAAATAATTCAAATATATGTTGTTTTCACGTTTTTTTTATATTTGGATCAATAAGTATTCAGCTAAATACTGGTTGCTTGTGAGAGGATTCTAAAGTGGTCAATAGCTTTTGTTTAAACACAAATTATAATTTTCGTTTTACTATTTCCCCATGACAGATTAATGGTGTAAGGGATGATGTGAACTTTTAATGAATGGTTACGTTCCAAGGAATTGTAGGTTGGTGCTTGGAGTAATCATCCTTTCCATAACACACACTAAATCCATAATATTTAAATACTATAACAATTAAGTAATGTATTCGATTTTTAAAGATTATTAAAAATGGCACCAATTGGAAGGGGAATTTATTAATCAATCGTAATATATATTTATTCCATTTCAAGTACTCTGAGAGCTTTGATTGATTAAACAGATTTCTGATATGGTATCTGCCACTGCTCGTTTGATTTTATAATTGATAAATTACTGCTAAATGATAAATTACTGCTAAATGATAAATTACTGCTAAATAATAAATTACTGTAAATCCTAAATCCTACTAACAAATAAACTTTTAACTGAATTTTACACTAACACATTTTAATATCACCATGAAGACATTGCGCGTAAGATACGCTAACGTAAGTTTTTGAAATTTTATAACTTTATTTGTTTAATTAATTAAAATAGAACCTCGTTATCACGGACTAATACATGTTAAAGGCTGTCCGTTTTAATGAAAGTTATTTATACCCACGGAGTAAAGAAAAAGGTGGAGATGATTTGGCGAGATTTCATGAGACGTAAGTTAGCAACCCCAAACTAGGAACAAACAAACCTAGTTTGCAGTAGTTTTCCTACGAGGGATGCATTATTTTCAAATTAAGTTATCGCCAAGTAAGTGCTTTGTAATAGCGCCAAATACTTCGCCAGTTCCTACTTTTTGAGCGATTGCTTACTTCACATTGCAAACCGGTTTTAGACTTGTTCGCACCTCCACCTTCTTCTTTACTCCGTGTTTATACCAAGTTATTCTAATAGGGGTCTGATGCCAACAGGGTGTACATCACTGAAAGTACAGTAGTTAGCTATAAAAAGTGTTTATTATATATTTATGAAAAACAGCCGTCAATTTCAAATGTTGAATTGGGAAATATGTGTACCTACACACAGCATTAATCATAAGAATTAGAAGGTATTGGGTTCATGGTTATACTGATCTTACGTTCATTGTATAAAGAAATAATTAATTTATTGATGGGACTGTTTCCTGCTCATTTCTTCAGTAATGACTGCCGTAAAATTAAAAATTATTTTTTACTTTTCAGCGCATTTTCCTTATTAAAATATTATTTTTTTACTAAAGATTATGTTGAAAAAAAAAATTTTGAAGCAAAAAAAAATTGTAACAAATGTGTACCCTACTACAATTTAATTTCATACAAATTTCATTTATAATTTTAGTGGCCCCCTTTCGTAACAGCCAAATATGGAAAAGACAGCAAAAATAGCTTTAGAGGAGTTGTTCCAGATATTTATGAGGGTATGAAGACTTTCATGGGGGATTTCGAGTAAGTGTATTTGGTGCAACAATTAAATAAGACAATTAAATAACAAATGTTTATATTTTCCCCAATTTCGGTGCCAATCTGGCACTCAAAAGAAGGAGGTTGTCATTTGAAATCGTCTGTATATTTTATGCATGTCCGTGAGTAACTTCTGTTCTAAATCAGATATTTGTATTAATTTTTTTGTTGTATAGGAATTGTCTCTTTTGGTCACCAAATGTAATACAAATTTGATTATCCGGTATTCAATTTCCCCGAAATATTAATTAACCGAAATGTTTTTTTAAATACAATATTTTCCTGCAAAAAGGGTTTTAGCACAAGTGGCCAGCAGAAACAACAGTAAAAGCTTTTTTTTTAAATGTTAATGGTATTCACATTGAAATTTTTATGTAAAATAATTCTCTCAAAGTTTTAAAGTTACTTAAAAGTCCATTACATTTAAAATCTTTTAACTTTATATTATAAATAATATTTTCTTACGCTATTTATTTAAAATTAATTTTTTAAAAAGTAATATTTAACTAACATTCACAAAAACAGATAATAAAATATAATAATATTAATTCATTAACTACTAGACAATATTTTCACTAATCCATAATAAAGCCGCAAACAAATTTTGCGATTATGATTTGTTTTTATATTTCTAGTTTCTATCTATTTTTATTAAAATGTAATATATGTGTGTGTATTTAAGTATTACAATACTGCTTGCAGATATTCACCAGAGATCCAACCAGACAATACTTTGGGGAACAGACTCGCTAACGGATCATTTACTGGTATGATTAAAGCGACGTTTAACAATGTAAGTATGCAGTTTGTTAACATTTATATTTGAGTATGAAAACTGGCTCAATCCATTTTTATAAATTTTATAGGATGCAACAAAAACCTTTTACATCCAAAGAAAGAAGTGAGTGAAATTAAAATAATTATTTATATTTTTATTAAAGTTTTATTGGGAAATAATGAGGTTTCACAAACAATTAAAGGTATACTATCAATAATGCAATATTTCTTGGTTAAATAAAACTTACATTTTAATTTTGGATTGAGACGGTTCTGATGCAATCTGGGTAGCAAACCAATTTTTGGAGGAATAAAATTGAAATTGCTCTCAATTTATTGGTCCAAGTCGTAACCTCCTTTTGTAAACCTAATTTCAAAGGAAAAACAAAAGATAGATATAACACATGGCTTTTCGAAATGTCATACAGAAAGTGACCTTACTATTCTTTTGATGGTCCAAGTGTACAAAATTTCATGAAGCTCGGTATAAAACTGTATATTTGTATAATATACTAAACTATATAACTATATTTATATAATATACTAAACTATATAACTATATTTATATAATATACTAAACTATATAACTATATTTATATAATATACTAAACTATATAACTATATTTATATAATATACTAAACTATATAACTATATTTACATAGATTGCGATTAAAAAAATATAAAAAAATTATTAGTTACGTCACATGGGATAGTGCACTCACTATATAACATTTTTTGGCTATTTTTCATTCTTTTATATACTTGATTCTCTTACAGAATCTTTTACTTGTTTCAGGAGACTGATATTTCAGGACCATTTCTGGTGAGTGAGGATCGGTCTTTCGGAGTGGAGTTCACAGTGCCTTTGGGATTCTCTCAAATGGGCATCATGTCGGGAATGGTTCCGACAAACAAGGGACCGTTCCTCATATTTGGTATATTTACGTTACCGGTAAGATAAAGGGGCTTATACATGCCTCCTATTTTACAGATAAGTCGCAGTATAATTTTTTTACTGCTTTTAATACTTTTGTGTGTTGGTTGATTTCATCTTTGTGACGCCATTTGACGGTTTTTGTAAGAAATCATTTTTGCTAAATAACGTGAGGGTAATGGTGTTTTTTTCTTCTTCAAAATCTCACCTAGACAGTGACTTTTCTCTTGCTTTGAAGGTCAAATGTGAAAATTATATTGTTATTATTTTATCTTGATAATAATTTTACCATTTTGATGATATTTATATATATATATATATATGACCATTTTTTAGTTAATTTGCAATATTTTTATTAATTTGGACAACACGTGTATTCATTCAATTACCAAATTTTAAATAGTCATTGATTTTATTTTATTATAACATTTAAAAATGATATTTCGTTTATAGGTTTGGATATCATTATTTTTCTCAATTGCACTGGTGTCTGCAGCTACAACTCTTGTTTACCATACTTTACCAGCTTCTGAAAAAAGATCTCTACCTGAAGTTTTTTCAAAATATTTCTGGGAATTTTATATTAGCTTAGTAGGCGAAAGTAAGTAGAATTTGTGTTCGGCCTATTCCTCTATAAGCACTTTGTCTTTATGGCGACATACTGAACTCGCCAAATACTAATGCGCCAAATGAAGAATCAAAATGGCAATTCGTAGGGAGTTGGCATTTTGCGAAAACCTCTGTGATTGGAATATTCAAACCATATAGTTTTCACGTTCCAATCGGAGAGGCTTGTGCAAAATGGCACTCGCGTTTATTACATTTGTGTAGAAGGCACCTAATGCCCTTTTCTTGTCCGTGCCACGCACGTTTTTCTTTTCCGTATAGAAGGGGGCCTGAGGTCCTATTACACGGACAAGAACAACGCGAGTGTAGTTTTATTGACGATCTGTGATTCGAGAATACAAACCACGTGGTTTGTATCCGCCAATCGTAGAGTCATCTGCAAAATTTCACAGGCGTTTTTCTCATCTGTGTAGAATAGGCCTTTGATAAGCTATTACGTTTCAAATACCATCTGTAAATAATTCAAACGAATGCAACTACTGTCGTTATTAAATGTCAATTTATTTATCAACTAAAATAGATTAATTCCTGTCTTTAAAAGCAAAAACTTTTGAAACATGCCGCCGCTACAATTTGAATCAGTGCACTCTAATGAAAGACATTTTTATTAAAAAATCCATTGAATAGTCTATCAGATCCCTTAGTTGTTAATATGTATAAAAGTATAGTTGAAAACAAGATTGGTACGTTTTTAATATATAAATTATGAAAGGCAAATTTGAAAAGTTTCTTGTAAATATGTTTTACGGAACATCAAAAAATATTACAAATAGTGACAAAGATAATGTATGTTTATATTTTACTGTTGTCATCACCAAATCCATAGATGACTAGATACATCACCCTTGACATTGCAAAATATTCGACTTTTATTTTACTTGAATCTAAAAGTTGAAATTTATTTTTCATAAGAACTCAATATAGAATATCTAACCTAATATATGCGACGCAATATATTTAAAAGCATTATTGCACTTTTAATAAGGTTCTTTAAGTAACCCTATTGAGCCTTTTATAAAAGATTCTAAGAAATTCGATATTTGACAGATTTTGGATCGAGTGACAGATGGTTTACGAAACACATTTGCGATTCACCTAGTTTTCGAATACTCCAAATCACGTGGTTCATGGGGCCGGGTCTTGTCCTCCTGTACTCATACCAAGGAGGCATCCTGTCTGCTTTCGCCTCCAACAAGTTCAAACCTAAGATTGCATCAATTGAAGATTTATTAGAAGACAGATCTATTGGCGTAATGACGTACTACTCTTATTATCCACAAAAATACTTTCAGGTAAGTTGTCAGGATACATGAGGGAAATGAATTCTCTCCCAGCTAATTACGTTCAATTATTTCTAAAATACATAAAATATATCTTCTCCGTATAGTACATAATTATAACATTAATGTATTTTTCCCCAAAACAATATCTAGTCCAAGAAAAAACAAATATTGAATGATATTCTGTTATTTCAAGGTGAAACAACAGCAAACAATCACTCCTAATATTTGTACTACTTCATGTAAGATTTCAATATTAATCGTTGGACCCTTTAGAAAAATGCCCATATGGCAATTTTTAAACAATTTTTTAAACAAACCCAAACAAACCCAAAAACAATTTTTATTGTTTTTTAATAGATATAGCTTCTAAAAAACACCTCAACCCTTTAGATTTCCAAGATATTTAAACATCGATTATGTCTATGAATCTAAAGTTTTTGTGTAAATTGTTAGAAAAACTGGAAATCCATAGACGACTTAAGTCGCCCAGCTGCGTTAGAGGGAATCTTAGTAAAAGTCTAATAACTAATATAGCTCGGTTCCAAAGCGATTGTGGATCAGCTAAATTGCAAGGCCTCAGCGCGTGTTTTACAATAGCTATTTTAATTTACCGTTTTTAATAAATTCAATTATTTCCTTTAACACTTTGCTTTTAATAAAATAATACAACGTTAATGTTCCACACTGTAAAAAACAAGGTACTTAAAAATGAGTACCTTAACATACTCGTTCTTCTTTGAGTACAATTGCATCGTAAATCAGCGATGACGTACTTAAATGTAAGCAACCGCGCTTTTTAAACAATGAGGAGTGTGAGACAGAAGTGCATGGGGTTGGTTAGCACACTGTTCTTTAATATATATGAAATGAACCACAGGGTGGTCATCCCATTTGGGTGGTGTGCAGTCGTAAATTAATTCATGGTCGGGTCGAGTGGTACATAACAAAGAATAAGTTTATTCACAAAAGCTCAAAACCAGGACACGTCTTCACAGAGTGAAAAACAGAATCGAAGTGATCTCACATAGGGATGATTACATGACATGAAGAGGGAAAAATGGAATTATCATCGTATCGGAACATAGTCGTTATTCGGGTAAGGCTTTCCATTTAGGGAAAACGGGTGCAGTTGAACTTAAAAATCCCTGAGTGATGGGGAATTAGAAAATATGTGCGTGGGTAGAAAACTCCTTGAAGAGTCAGCATAACTCATGAGAACGGAGTGATTTGTTATAGAAAAAGGAGAGTTTTATGACCAAGAGGGAAAAGCCGCAAATTACACTTAAGTATTTTAAGGGATAGATGTTACGGAATATTAAGAGGGGTTTGACAAAGGAGTTCGGGATTTAAAATAGGGGTGGTTTCAGGAATATTCTTTCATATATATATGGAGAGAGATAGAGAGAAAACTGCCTTGAAATGAGCATAGTTTCATTGTGAATTTTTCGAAGACAAATTGCTTCCTTAATAAAAAGGTACTAATGTTTTAAATGTATCTGGCTTGTCTATAAATAATAGTTTTATTGCTATTTTTCAGGAATTGAATGGAACCAGATATGCCTCCATCTGGGATCGAATGAAGGACAATTTAGTCAAAGTACCTCCTATTCAATCGGTGGGAGCTGTGCCCGATTGGATGGAATCTGTAGCAGACGGCAAATCGATTTTCACAGCAGAGAGCTACTATCTGAAGAATCTCGTTGGATTAAGGTTCTTGAAGACTGGAAAATGTGACATCAGAGTGTCCAACATGGACATGGGAGCAACCTACATCGGCATTGGGTTCAGGAAGGAATTTCACAATTCTAAAATTCTTAAACAGTTCAACAGAGGGTGCGTATTTCCAACCAATAAGGAACATACATTGGATATACATTCAGGAACATACTTTAGAGACTCAAAAAAATATGGGAAAATTAGCAACCAAAGCGGTGGAGTATTGAACTCGTGGCCGGAGGGTCGTGGTTCGAATCTCGAAGTTAAATAATAGGTAAATAAAGTAAAGGTAAAATTGAGGAGAAAGAAAGTAAAGGTTAAATTAAGGTGGAACGAAGTAAAGGTTAAATTAAGGTGGTCGGAAGTAAAGGTGAAATTGAGGAGGAAGTAAAGATTAAATTAAGGAGGAAGGAAGGGAACGTTAAATAAAGGAGATATGATGTAAAGATAAAATTAAGGAGAAAGAACGTAAAGATTAAATTAAGGAGAAAGGAAATAAATATTAAATTAAGAAGGAATAAAGTAAAGATTAAATTAAAGATGAAGAAAGTAAAGGGTAAATTAAGGAGGAATGAAGTAAAGGTTAAATTAGGTTAAATTAAGGATGGAGCAAATAAATATTAAATTAAGTAGGAAGGAAGGAAGTAAAGATTAAATTAAGGAGGAAGAAAGTAAAGGTTAAATTAAAGAAGAAAGCATTAAAAAAATTAAATTAAGAAATAAGGTAGTAAAGATTAAATTACGGAGGAAGGAAATAAATATTAAATTAAGAAGGAATAAAGTAAAGATTAAATTAAGGAGGAATGAATTAAAGGTTAAATTAAGAAGGAAATATTAAATTAAGGAGGAAAAAAGTAAAGGTTCATCAAATATATTAAAAGGTTAATGATAATTTTTTATGATACTACGACAACCAATGCTAGCTATATAGAATTAAATAATTATTAAAAAAAATGTTTTCCTTGTACTAAATGAAAATTTATAAGTTTATACTTATATAAATGTTCCATGGAAACGCAGGAATATTTTTGCTTCTCTCTCAAACAATTACATTTCTTTAATTTCATTCCAGACTTCGACGATTCACAGAAGGAAATCTTGCCCATCTTAGTTTACTTCACTCGGACCAGTACTATGACATTTGCAATGGTGTAAGTCCCTCGCCAATTAAACCTCTGAATCTCAAGGACCTGCTCGGGGCATTCCTCGTGCTGGTCACTGGACTTACAGTTTCACTGATTGTTTTCTTTGTCGAAATCTTGGTCAACAAAACATTTACTAAGACTGATGCGATGTCCGATTCGGTGGAGTACAAGACTCATACCAGACGGGTTATATTTCGATTTTTAACTTGTCGGAAGGTAACCAGCTCGTCTTAGATTTCTATTAGGTCAAGACTAATTTTCTCCATCCTTTCTTTTGGGTGTTTAACTTTTATTCAGCTGTATATCAATTGCATAATATAACCCATGCTTAGAAAAAAATATGTTGTGTAATTTTAGTCAAATATTTATGCTAGTCTTTCATATTTTTTAGGCGTACTGTAGATTTAATATACGAATTTTTTGTTTCCTCAAATTACTTTTTTAACCCTCAGACGGCGATCAACGACTTAAGTCGTTTATGGATTTCCAGTTTTTCTAGCAATACACATAAATTTTAAATTCATAAAACAATATGCTGAAATATTTTCAAATTTAAAGCATTGGTGTGCTTTTTAGAAGCTACATCTACCTAAATAATACAAATTAAAAACATACATATAATATGCATGCGTTGAAAATATAAAGTAAACCATTATTAAGATACTTTTTTTTTACAATTTTGACATTTTCCTAAAGGCTCAGAGGGGAAAGGGGCTACTACCTCAGCCAGTATATATTTTTAATATCATTTTTTTAAATGGGGTTCTGTTATCCAGTTTACTTCCACGACGTCCGGTAAATAACATCATCCGTGTAGAAGGATCTGGTACACGTTACTTTTATCGTGGTGTAAATGTCCTCACGAGAGCACAAGGTGCAAGAAGTGCCAGCTGATATGTTAAATTTGTCGTCTGACCATGATTCAAAATTACGAAACAATGTTCAAGGATCTATTCTTCGGGATAGATGCTTAACCGTCACCAATAGCCCATTGTATCTCTAGCCCGACATTAATTCAATCTATCAAGATGAGCATTAAAGAAACATATTAATTAAATGTTGGTTGTTTGGATTGTTGTTTGAATTAATATACGAATTAAGATAAAAACTCGTCTTATAGAACATTGCGTTAAGAATATTAAAATACAAATGCAACGTTAAAATACGCAATAAAAGTCCGTAATAATCCGGACATGTTTCGGGAGATACATCACCCTTCATCAGCGGAAAATGTAAAGTCTGTGTGTAATGAAATATAAATAAACCCAAGCAATCTAAAATGTTGCCACAGACCTAAAAACTATTACAAACGGTTGGAGTTAACTATTGTGTGCCAACAAGCGGGAAACATTGGGACCGCAAACGTTTCATTGACAACCGAGTCAATATTGCTAAAAATATGAAACGCCTCCAGGAAGTCAAGTTCAACTGGAGATTTAGGTTTGCAAATTAAATGTGAGTTAGAAAAATTAAATATATGACAATGTTCCCAAGAGTGCTTGGCAATGGAGGACTTCTTTATTTCTTGTTTAACAGTATGTGCTGTTACAGCTGTGTATACGAATTAATAAAGAATTTTATTCATATGAAATGCACAGTGTTTGTTTTCTTTTACAAAAGCCACTATTACTTCTCCTTTTTTTCTAAAGTGTTGAAGAAAGATCGAAAAAGATAAAGAGTAAGGGTATTTTTTGCAAACACTGGTTTATATAAAGTTTTTAGCTTATTGTTTCATGGAGGGACCGAACCAGATCCATTACACTACTGTTACATATGCATTGGAAAATCGACTTACCTTTATTATAAAATAAAATAGTTTAAATGGTTTATTTTGTAGTATATAAGAAACTAAACTTATATTCCCTTTCAAGTGCGATATTTTGGCTTCCTATTTTCGACAAATCGTCACCTTCTCTTCTACCACACAATTTTCACACAAACGTTTTAAACTGTCAGCTGTTGTCAAACAGAATTTGAAATTACGCACCCACTTGCCACGACCATTCGATTAGAACTGGTTACAGCCGTTAAACATTCCAGTGTTATGCCCTGGTAATGAAACGGCTGACGTACTGGCTATTGGATTGTTCTTCACCTTTTATTGAACCAGAGCCTCGTCTTGGGCATTTCTAGCACTACAATCAGATGTACGATTTTATCTATTTTTATATATCTACAGTATAATGACTGGCGCAATTCTGTGGACTAAAGACAGTCTAAAAAACTGAATAATGGCTGTCCTGGCTTACATCAGAAGAGTTATTAAAACTTAATCGAAATGGGATTCGTAGGGCTATTGGTTAAATGACTAGGCACAGTATCCTTAACTATTATGAGGGTTATCTAACTATTAATCTAACTAATAATCTAATTATTATCTAAATAATAATCTAATTATTATCTAACTAATAATCTAATTATTATCTAACTATTAATCTAACTAATAATCTAACTAATAATCTAATTATTATCTAACTATTAATCTAACTAATAATCTAATTTTTATCTAAATAATAATCTAATTATTATTTAACTATTAATCTAACTATTACTCTAACTGTGTTAACCGTATCTTGTGTTTAACTATAATCTTAACGTGCTGCTTGATTCTTGTTTGTTTTGAAATAAGCGTGCCATTTTCTTTGATTGACGAAGAAGGTGTATCTAGATAAATAGAAAGTGCAAGCAATCATTAAGATGTCACCACCCAGAAATGTTTCTGAACTGAAAAGTTTTCTAGTAACGGTAAATTATCATATGAAGTTATTGCCTGATTGTGCAACTATAGCACAACCTCTGAATAATTTGCTGAAGTCTTCATCGACATGGCTATGGGATACCTCTCAACAAAAATGCCTTTGATAAATAAAAACTAATGTTTTAATCAACACCGGTATTGGCCAAGTTTGATGATTGTTTAGAGAAAATTGTTTCTGCAGACGCATCATCTTATGGATTATGAACTGTACTGAAACAACGACAAAGTGATGGTAACATTCTAACAGTGGCCTTTTCATCTAGTCTCAACTCTAGTGAACCTAAATATATGCTGAAATAGAAAAAGAAGGTATTGCACTTGTGTAGGCATGCAAAAGGTTTCTAGATTATGTAAGCCAACACACCTCACTCGCACATAATCCAAATTACAAATGGTCTTCGCAAATGGAACAGATTTCATCTGGTTCCTTTGCGAGGAATGTCGGAAATCGCCATCCAGACCGACGAGACATTGAATATTGGGAATATGGGAACCGACATATCAACTTCCTTGCAAAGCTTGGAAACAGCTACTACCATTCAAACATACTCGTACTCTGAGAAAATTGCATCCACAAAGAAATGTTCTTCAAACTAAAGTCCAGAGATCTACAATGAAGTTATTCGATCGAAATATGGACGAATAATTAAGAAACCAACCAATCTAAATTTATAAGCTTTAAAAGGGAAATATGTGTTAACCGTATCTTGTGTTTAACTGTTACCTTAACGTGCTACATTGGTTATCATCATGTTAGCAATATAATTAAACTAATTAATACTTGTCTCATTAATGAACACACACTAGACGTAACACAACACTAATTATTATGATGGTTATGATTCACCCTGTATGTAGGGTGTGTAGAGACACAGAAGAAACTGTCATCCATATTGTTTGTGACTGCGATAAATTTTCCGCTTACAGACCTGAGCATCTGGGGCACTACATTCTTGAGCCTTGGGAACTCCAGGACATTACGATTAGGTATTTGCTGAACTTTGCTTCAACTACGGGTCTTTTTTTTTACAAAGAGTCTGGGATTTTCTGAGTGTTTTACAATAGACTTCTAGTAGCAGTGGTTGACTGTCATGGGGTCCCCTCCATCCCTCCATAAGTCATAACGCATTAAGTCATGCTCGCAATGTGACTCATTCCTCACACGCCCCCACCCCTCCTTTCGCACAAGGTACAAAGGTTAAACGGGAGAGGAGATTAATGGTCTCGAGATATAATGCATTCTAACTTCCTCAACTTGATGGTAGGTCAATTGAGGGGCTGACATAGGGAAGACAGTAAGTCACAATTTTCGAGTTTTTCGGGTTTTTTTCACGGAAAAAACAGTTAACGGTCAAGCCAATGGAATGGAATAAACAGTAAGTCAATCGGCAAAATGGTTTAGTTTCTACGACGGAAGATGGCACTTGCATGTAGTCCACGATACTTGGAACAAATGCTTCCCCTGTAAAATTAACTTTTTGTGACTTACTGTCTTCCCCATGTCAGCGCCTCAATTATCTTTCTACCTCCATAGCTCTGGCTCCTCCTCAAATTACGGGGCTTTGAAATATTAACACTTTGAAGTCATTTCCACTTGTGGCGACAAAATGTGGTGACATTTTTTATGATCTAATTACAGTTTTAGATAATTAAACATATAAATAAATTACACATTAAACTAAAATTAACAAAAGGCTTTAAGTGACGCGATAAACTATCAGAAAAACCGTTACTGAAATGAATCGGTCTCATATTGAAGTCTCTAGCCTGTTCTAAAATTATGTGTATCATAATTTGAAAAAGTGGAATATCGGATAATTTGAACGCAAATTAAAATGTTTGTATCTCCGTTGAGTTTCAATTAAAAAAAATTATTCATGTATTAAATTAAAATCTGCACTAATACTGTTCTACCACTAGTGGTTTTATTTTTTACACGATTTAGTTCGCGTATGGAATATGTTTTGCAGACGCGGCTTTTCCCATTTTAACACAAAGAAGTTAGTCAGAGTACATCTAGTTTAGTGAGGTCTGGCGCTCATTTGTTGTTGGCTGTTTTGGCGCGGTGGCGTAAGTTCTTCTTTTTGGTTTAGCGTTGCGAATATGACCGTATTGCTAGACTACATTTGAAAACATGGTCTGCTGCGTTTGTTTAGTTAACGTCACACTCAAATGGGGGAGCCATGGGTCAATAGTTTTACAAAATTTAAATGTCAATTATGGAATACAATGAAAATCTTTAAACACTTTATTTGTGTTTTTGAATATCTTAGAACATGTAAGAATATAATGTGACCAGTTTTACTTTCGAATAAGTGAAAAAAAAAATTAAAAAGTGTATAATTCCTCTCCAGTTTCTCATATTGTTATCATGTGTAGTTTATACGAAAACTTTAAAAAGGTTTTTTTAACATTCCCCAGGGAAATGATCCTATCACGATTTACGAAACTAGAAGTAAAACAAAATTGATTATATTTCTGATTCAATATGGATTTACTGTATTTTAAAATTAGCTATATTGACTTTTTTTTTAATTTGTTTCGTACATTCCAAACTCATGTCAAACTCCTCCCTCACATGAAAAAGGAATAAGACAAACTGTCCAGAATTTTAAATGGCGATTACAAATTAACATTATATTATTTTGAAAATATTTATATATAATTGATTTAGTGAAAGCTGTTTAATTCTACTAGTCTATTTATTAGCAAAAGCTTTTATCAATAATTTACCTATATGTACCACGATTTAACTTACTAATGAAAGTAATATTTTTATTTTGAAGGTAATTATAGGTCAATAAGGTTTCTGTCTTTATCATTTAAATATAATTTTAAATATTCTACGTTTTTGATTTTTTTTTACATTTAACTAAAGCAAACTATTAAAATATAATAAACTTTGAGTTCTATTTATTATGTATTCTTCTAATTTACTCGGTTTTTAAACCATTATTTCATGTACACTTAGACTGAAAGTACAGTGTACGTGCAGTATTATGTTGTGTACTGGTTGCCCGCGAGATAATCCGGATTGCATTTTGCTATTTCACAATGATTGATTAATAGTAGTGGGTTTTGATGATTGATGACTGAGATTTTAACCTTCACAGGGCGGGTGGTCGATATTTCAGCTAGATTCCCATGTTAAAAACCAAATACCTACCTTTTAAAGATTAATTTTAAACTACAATCCATCATTAAAAATTTACTCCGTTATGTGTAATCATTCTTTCTATAACAAACGCGATTTCTATAATATTTCAACGGTATAATAATTAAGTGAAATTTCGATTTTTGAAGATTATTAAAAATGACAGCAAAATAAATTTTATAATCAATCGTAACATACACTCGTTTTATTTCAAACCTGCATTGATAGATCAAACAAATTACGATATGTTATCTGTCTCTACTCTTTTGATTTTATAAAAGATAAATTACTATTAATGATAAATTACTGTAAAGCCTCTACCCCGCAAAGCCTACTATCCCAAAAAATGTCAACTGATTTCTACGCTAACACAACTTAATATCATCATGAAGACATTGCGCGTCAGATTAGCTAACGTAAGTTTTTAACTTTATAACTTCATTTTTTAATTTTATAACTTCATTTTTTAATTTTATAACTTCATTTTTTAATTTTATAACTTCATTTTTTAATTTTATAACTTCATTTTTTAATTTCATAACTTCATTTTTTAATTTAGAAGAATCTGACTATCAAAAAACTTTGAGATGTTAGCAAGTTTGTTTAACTATTGTGCACTAATTTAATGAAAAATGTCAGTTTTCTTATTTAAACCAATTATTTTTTAATTAAAAATTATTTAACTTAAATGTGTTTTTCTTTCGTAATAGAGACATTTTAAGCATTGATAAAACAAGAAAAACTACAGGACGCAAAATTTAGACATTTTATTAATTTTAAATATACAGTTACTGAAAAGTTTCATTTGTTTGGAAAATTAAAATATATGTTCTATTTCAATAACCAATTTATCGTAATAGGTGGATTACATGATATAGTCGGTTCAAACGTTGGACAAATAATACATTCATAGTCAATCATATTGCTGCATTCTTGTATTTCTTTAATCATATTGGACTAGCTGTTCGGCAAATCGTTGCTGGGAACTCGTTGAAGCATAGAAATATTTTGTTTGAAAAACATTAACTATTTACCTAAAATATTTTATTTTAAATATTTACCTAAAATATTTTATTTTAAATATTTGCCTAAAATATTTTATTTTAAATATTTACCTAAAATATTTTATTTTAAATATTTACCTAAAATATTTTATTTTAAATATTTACCTAAAATATTTTATTTTAAATATTTACCTAAAATATTTTATTTTAAATATTTACCTAAAATATTTTATTTTAAATATTTACCTAAAATATTTTATTTTAAATATTTACCTAAAATATTTTATTTTTAATTCATAATTAAATTCTTACCATGTTTAAGCTTTCAAGTTAAAATAAACAATCAAATCGGTATCGGAACTTTTAAAATAATAAGTGACAAGATTACTTGCCAGTCAAAAATACGTCTACATAACAGTTATAAATTTATTTATTTTTAGTTTTTTAGTGTATTAATATGAACAATGGATTCATGGCATTACAATAAAGCACAAAAAAATAGATCAAAAACAGTAATAAAAGTATTTTTTTAACCTCTTTTATGATGATGGACGAGGCATCATTCGCGCTCGAAAGAAATTCTAACTTTGAACCACTATTTCACCTACAAAGCTATCTGGGAATTACACAAGCAGTGCCACATGTTGATTGGCTGACTCTTAGAAAGAAAAACACACTAATTGGAACAATTTCCAACATCTATTGGCAAAGAAAAAAATAAAATGTCGAATGGCAAGTTTTTTTGCCAACCGGCGTTAATGGGTTAAATAATCAGTTTCTTAAATCTTGTGCCGTTTCATTTAAATCGCGTTCTTCTGTTCCTTAAGGTGTTTCATGAAGTTTGAGTCACCTTTTTTTTTCTAATTGAAACGTGTATAAACCCTAACATACAATATAGTTAGTTTCAAAGTAAGACACATAAACAAATAAAAAAATATTTTACACGTAAAATATTTCTTTTTGAAATCCACATTGTAGCGTATACAGGGTGTTTAAGAATTACCTCTACAACTTTGACACACAATAAAACCTAAAAGAAAGAAATAAGTTAGTTATATTATGTTGCTTGTACATGTTAGGGCAACTTATAAAGTTTTTTTTTGTGCTCATTTTTTCCCCAAAACATTTAACCAAACAAACGCACCATTCCAAAATCATTAATGCACAAATAAGCTACATCACTGTAATGAGCTTCTTCCTGAGGATTGGTAAATGTGAATTATCTTTAGAATGTTAACACAATAATTGTCGTGAATTATCTTTACAATGTTAACACAATAATTGTCGTGAATTATCTTTACAATGTTAACACAATAATTGTCTTCATAGTGTGTTTTTTGTTTTCCTTTATTGTTATTATTTTTTGTATTTCAAAAATGTATTTTTTTAAATTATCAATAAAGTTTTAAATCCTTTACAATTCGGTAATCAACATCAATACTTTGCCATATTATTGAAGTGACCCACATGCGTTTTTCTAGACTAGCTCTCTATTAAAAAAAAAAGTAAGCCCTAAAGGGATTTTCAGTTCTTTCAATGTTATTCAGATCGTATCTCAAAATGTAAAAGTCCTAATATTACGAAATTCAGTGAATTTGTTAAGACATGTTTGATAAATAAGATGAATATATTTTTGTTTCAATAATTTTATTAGTTTAAAAGTTATGTAATATTAAAGTCGTCGTTGATAAAATTTCGCTTACAAGTAATTTTGTCCGTCGAGTTTCTGACACACTATTAAGAGGAGAGATCCAATTGTTTTAGGGAGTGTACGAATAGGTTTGAACTGGAAATCCAAGTAAGCATTTTTTAAAATTCGAATTAGTTTTGGATTTATTAATATTTTAAACATTTAAACACACTCCACTTTTTGAAGTTTTTTCACCCTCATTTTTGAAACGTGATTTCTAAATTGCTATAAGTCAATTAAAATTACATATTTTCTTATTAAAAAAAATATATCAATATTCATTAAAACTTCGTCTTTCCAATGTTATAAAGATTATATTTCTATCTTTACAATTAAATCAGATATGGTCAATTAAGACAGGTATTAAAAAAAAACGAAGAAGAAAAAAATTGTCGGATATTTAGAGCAAATTTCCATTTGCGACTTTTTGTCTCATTGTTCCGCTCGCATTTCAAAAAGTAAATGCCCTAAAATTATGAAATTATGCCAGTTTATTAGGAAATGTTTGAGAAATAAGGTGAATATATTTGTTTTTCAATACGGTCAGTATGTTAGACGTTATTTAAAGTTAAAATCATAATTTCATAAAATTTCAAATAAAGTTCATATACTTTTGAATACTTGTCTTCCAATTTTCATCAAAAATATAAATAAAAAATGTAGGACATAGATTAAACTATTGGCTACAAATAATCCAGAGCTGTTTTGATAATTCGATTTAGTTTTGTAGTTATAAATTTTTAAACAATTTACGAAAAGTCTAAAATAATCGAAAAGTTTGCATATTTTTTTCAAGTGAAAAATTAAAACTGCTCTCAGTAGTTCAAAAATATACTTTTTTCTCATTAAAAAGTTATAGTCGTGTTCACAAAATCCTCCTTACTTGGATGGTATCAAGATTGAAATTATATCTTCAAAATTAAATTAGGTGTAGCTATTTATGTGAAGTACTATAAACACCTTATAAAATATGACGGTCGAAAAATGAGGAAATCGGAATATGAGCAATCCAGTTTCCCATAATTAAATATATATTTTTTTAACGTATTATTTTTAGTGCCAACGCTCTTACATATTTAGTAGTTTTAAATAAAAGTTGGCGATTAGAGAAAAAGTTGACTCATTTATGCTTAGCGCATAATCTGTTGGAACATGTTTCCCTTTTCAAAGAGCAGAAACAATTGAGCCGAAACATTTCTACAATTGAAAGAATTCAATACTTACAGACCGAGCCGTTTTAAAGGTAGCTAAAAAAGTATTGTGGTTAGGACACATTGTCATTGTCTACAGTGTATGAAGCCAGCATTGGGAGTTGGCGAAATTCTTCGGGAGTTGGCGAAGCGATAGCGGAGCAAGGGGCAGAGCTCCCTAGTTTTTTCAAAAAAAAATTTTCATTTTTACGAAGTTCTGTTTCCTTCTGAGCTTCAATATACTTCTTCCAGTAGATTCTCCACATACAGTAGAACTTCAATCATCCGAAACAATTGGAACCAGATCCCATCCGAATAATCGAATATCTATAGAATAATCGAATCTAGAATATAATTATTTCTTAGTAAAAAAAAAGACTTTTTATAGTATGTAATGCAATCAATCTAAAGACTATTAAAAACAACATCTTCTGCCGATAAAAAAAACTAAAATTTGGATTTTGCTGATTTCTTATTTTTTCTCAAAACGATTCGGATAATTGGCGATCCGTTTTGTTTGATCCGGATAACTGTAGTCCGGATAGTTGGAGTTCTACTGTATCGGTATTTGTTAAGCACTAATTAATATACGATTTAGTTATATGCGACTAAATTACGTCATTTGAAAATGTAAAGTAATATATGAAGTAAGATAAAAACTCGTCTTATAGAACATTGCGTTAAGAATATTAAAATACAAATACAACGTTAAAATACGCAATAAAAATCCATCAAATCTGGACATGTTTCGGGAGATACATCACCCTTCATCAGCGGAAAATGTAAAGTATGTGTGTAATAAAATATAAATAAACCCAGAAATTTAAAGTGTTGGAAAATTGGTCAAACAAAGATAGCATTAAGGAGCACCAAGCACATACTGTTAAACAAGAAATAAAGAAATCCTACATTGCCAAGCACTCTTGGGAACATGGTCATATATTTAATTTTTCTAACCCACATTTAATTTACAAACGTCCTTTTGAACGTGACTTCCTGGAGGCGTTTCATATTTTTAGCAAAAGTGACTCGATTGTCAATGAAACGTTTGCGGTCCCAGCATTTCCCGCTTGTTGGCACACAATAGTTAACTCCAACCGATTGAAATAGTTTTTTAATTTTTTGTTCTTTGGCAACACTTTAAATTTTTGGATTTATTTCTATTTTATTACACACAGACTTTCGCTGATGAA
The DNA here is from genome assembly GCA_963932185.1 of Troglohyphantes excavatus. Lineage (NCBI taxonomy): Eukaryota > Metazoa > Arthropoda > Arachnida > Araneae > Linyphiidae > Troglohyphantes > Troglohyphantes excavatus. The sequence goes on along the minus strand of OZ010674.1, from coordinate 62,898,797 downwards.
GGGTGATGTATCTCCCGAAATATGTCCGGATTATACGGATTTTTATTACGTATTTTAACGTTGTATTTGTATTTTAATATATGAAGTGTTGGTTTTAAATATCTACAAAAATATTTATACTACATATTACTATATAAAAAAGACATTTATTGCTCATTGAAAAAAAATATAAATACACAGAAAAATACCTGACTTTTTACTATAAAATGTTTTGAAAAACATATATTTTGAGGCAAAACCGTTTTAAACAACATCGTATACCACACAGTAAAGGTTTCAATTTAGTTACACATAAGTGTCATTTCTAATTTTAGTGGCCTCCTTTTTCATTAGCAAAATATGGAAATGACAGCAAGAAGATCTTTGGAGGTATTGTTACAGATATTTACGAAGGTATAAAAACTTTCACGAGGAATTTTGAGTAAGTATATTTTTTACAACAATTAAATAGGATATTTACCAAAAGTTTTATTTTTTACCTGCTTTCAATGTCAACTAGGTGACAACAAGAAGGAGGGTATCATTTGAATTTGTATACATATTTGTATACATATTTGAATTTGTATACATATTTGAATTTGTATACATATTTGAATTTGTATACATATTTGAATTTGTATTCATATTTGAATTTGTATACATATTTGAATTTGTATACATATTTGAATTTGTATACATATTTGAACTTGTATACATTTTTTACGCTATGTTCGAAGATGATCGTTTTTGTCCTTGGTTTCCGAAAGCATGCCACGAAAGCATGCTATTATTGTTTTCATTTATAGGTTTTTCTAAAGCATTTTAGTTCAAATATTGTTAAATTTTTTATTGATTTACATGACGGAAAAAAAAGTATTGTTTTCGTGATTAATTGTAATATAAATTTTCAGTTTCAACTTTTTAAATATTGATTTGTTACTAGGACACATTGTTATTGTGTCATACCTTACTGTGAGCGAAGCGAGGACTGGCTTGCGAAGCAAACCGAAGATGATTGTGTAGCAATCCTTTAGGGCTTTTCGGAGCCCCTAGCTCATAATAAAACTCGGAAGAAAAATAAAAGTTTAAATAAATGACCAGAGCAGAAATGGGAGGCTGCATATACAATAATATATTTTTTTTAACAATACTGATTACCAGATATAGTTTATGTAAAAATAAATGACAGCCTTGATTAAGCAATTCAATTAATTAAGTAAGACCAATTGTATATATTTCATATTTTTAAATTAAAACTTACAATATATTTTTTAAGTATTTCAATATTGGTTACAGATATTCACCAGAGATCCAACCAGATAATACTTTTGGAAATAGACTTGCTAACGGATCATTTACTGGAATGATTAAAGCGACGTTTAACAATGTAAGTATGCAGTTTCTTAAAATTTATATTTGAGGCTGTTCTGCTTCAAAACCGGCACAATCCATATTTTATAAATTTACAAGAGGCACCAAAAGCTTTTACTTCTAATGAAATTATATATTATGTTTTTGATTTTTTTTAAAGTTTTATTAGGACGGAAGAAGGTCTACATGCATTCAAATGCATACTTTTATTATTGTAGTATTTGCAAATTACCTACAATTTAAATTGAAATAGAATTTTAAATCGGGTCTTGAAGCAATCTGGATAGCAAACCAATATTTTTGGCAGAATAAATTGGAACTTATTCTTAATTTATTGGTCCAAGACCTCAACCGACTGAACAGCGCGACAACCAAAACTCCAAAATAAAACCGCCAGAAACTTTAAATTAAAACCGCCAACGCGCGCCAAGTCGAAAGATTATAGATTCAATCGCTATGTATTTTTTTTTTCATGTATGTTGGCGCGGGATTTCGGATCTACTTCAAATATTTGCAATTTTTTTTTTAGTTGGATAGGGGATGTTTCACTTGGAAGCAATTTAAAAAAATATCCGGTTATTCGGCATTTAACTATACAGAATTCTCAATTAACCTGACGATTTGAAAAAAATATTGTCCGATTTCGAAAATTCCTTTTTTGTTGGATAGAGAAAAATCCAGTCCAGAGCCTTACCCGTTAAACTGCCAAGGCGATTTGAAGAAGTTATAAAGAGAATAAATGTTAAAAAGGTGTGCCAAAATAATGGAGTAAGATAATTGAGTTGTAATAACTCAAAAATCGACATCAAATAATGTGGAAGACCATCTTCTGAACACCTTGTGTCAGGCCGCTTTGTCCAGATGGCTTGAACAGAAGCTGAGATTAGCAATATTAAATCACACTGTTCAGTTTTGCGAAAGTACGATTAGTTAAATTCGAGTACGTCGTCGCTCATTTACGATGCAATTATACTCAATGAAAAATGAGTAGGTTTACGCACTCATTTTTAATTACATTTTTTTTACAGGGATAGATCCTATCACAGTACTATTTTTGTTAGGGTTAGCAAGTAATTGGGAAATTGAAAAGCCTTGGCGTTGGCGGAGATTCCAAGTTTGATGAATTCACATTTTTATTGGGATACTGAAAATATAATTAACTCAGATTTTGAAAAGTTGGATAAGACGAGTTTTCAAACACTCTTCGTTTACTTGTTTCAGGAGACAGATATTTCTGGACCGTTTATGGTAAGTGAGGATCGCACCTTCGCAGTGGAGTATACAGTTCCTATGGGATTCACACAGTTAGGCATCATGTCAGGAATGGTTCCAACAAACAAAGGACCCTTCCTCATATTCGGGATATTTACATTGCCGGTAAGATTATCTATTTGCTAAAATCTTATACCAAGAACAGAATCTTTCTTAAGAACATCTATAAATATAATATCCAGAATTTTTCTTTTTAAGAAAATCGCGTACAAATACTTGCACACTGTTAAAATGTTGTATGCGGATCGATGAATAACGTAGACATTAGCTGAACAAGAAATTTATTTGTAAAACAACAAGTATATAAACGAAATAAACAGCGACATCTAGACACAGAAATCATAACTAAAATATTTGCATATAACCAGATACCTTCTGATGCCAACAAAAAATAGGTACTTAAAAATAAATAAAATGTACTCATTTTTTATTACATTCGATTCTTATCATAGCTCCGAATGCATTAGTTTCGATTTTAAAAAAGACGTACTCAAAAATGAATAAAAAGAGCATTTGCTTGCCTACATAGGCTGCCTTCGTAAGTCAATTTCAATAAATTGCAACTATTACCGGGAATCGAACCCAATCCGTTTACTTGATGTCGTCCGCACCGAAGTCCATGGCCTTATCCGTTGCACTACCAGAGTCGTGACCAGAGGGATACAAACAAATTTTAAACAGAGGGCAAGTGAATGAGAAGTAAGATAATTGTGTCGTAATAACTCAGTTTCTATTTAAGCAATCGACCTCAAATAATGTTGAAAACCATCTACTTAACAAATATTTTAAGTTTGACAGGTCGCTTTGTTAAGATGGCTTGAACAGAAGCTGATATTACCAATATTAAAGCATACTGCTCATTTTTGCGAAAGTACGATTACTTAAATTTGAATACGTCATGCTCATTTACGATGCAATTGTACTCAAACAATAACGAGTTGCAGTGTGTTAGCATAGCATAAATGCGTTAGTATTTTCCTTGCCTCCTTTTATACAGATAAGTCATACCTATTTTTTTACTGGTTTCAATGTGTTTTTCATTTACACTGATGCACAAATCGTTTATTTGAGGCGTCCAATTCCGAATCGTCTCTTATCGACTTTGTGTAAAAAGCCCATCGAATTTTTAAATGAAATAATTTTCGTATAAATTTTATTCCTACACCTCCAATTAAACAAATCATTTTGGAACAGATGTAGTATAAGACATTTGGCGCGTTTTTGGTTTTAGCGACGAAAAATTGCCGTTAAACAGCTCTATGACGTCATAGGGTTGCCAGATTGAAAGTCGCCACAAGAATAGGAACATACCAACAATATCAGGTGAGGTTGCCATATTATAAATTTATCGTCCCTATAAAACACGCCAAAAAAAACCTCTTGCGCCAAAATGTTCTGTACCAGTATTTTGTTTAATGTGTAAAATAACATAATTTGCTTAATTCCAGGTGTGGAAATAAAATAATTCGAAAAAATTGTGGTTGAAAAATATGATGGGCTTGTTCACCAAAGTTGACAAGAGAACATTTTGGAATTGGGCGACTGATTTAATAGATAAATTTCAAAAAAGAATTTTAATGGATATAAATCTTGTTCACTAAATCTACAAAATAATATTAATCAGTCATTTCCTCAGGTTTTACAATTTAGAGGTAGATTAAATTTACAGAAAATATATACCAAATTTTACAAAGGGAACTTTCACATTAAAATACTGAATATGCATATTCCTAAAACATTATTATTTTTTATGCATTATCACTGTTGTATCTATGCCATAAGGTATTTGAATCAAATTTCTTCATGATGTTATTTACTCATGTGCAATGAGGAATTTCATAAGTCTTTATAAGATATCAATGTCTAGTTTTAGCCTGAAAAATAAAATTTTATAACAAAATGTACAAAGAATACCAATTTAAAATTGTCATTGCCTTTATTTAAATATAATATTTTAAATATAAAATTTTGTTTATAGGTTTGGATAGCCTTATTTTTTTCTGTAGTACTCGTGTCTGCAGCTACAACTCTTGTTTACCATATTTTACCAGCTTCCGTAAAAAGATCGCTTCCTGAAGTTTTTCCAAAATATTTCTGGGAATTTTATATTAGTTTAGTAGGGGAAAGTAAGTAGTATCTAAATTAGTACACCGTAATGGAAAGCGTATGTTATTGTAAAATGTGTAAATTGTATAAATAATTCTTAGTTTTTTGTGTATATGTTATAGTTAAAAATAAGAGTGGTGTGTGTATAAAATAGTATTTATGAAAGGCACTGTTAAAGATCTTCAAGTAAAATATTCCTTAATCCCATTCTACAGAACGGGGAAAACTTTCTGGAGCTTTTCGGTGATTCGAGAATTTATACCATGTGGTATGAACTTTCGAATCACCCAGAAGCTCACGCGAGTTTTTTCCATTCTGTAGAATGGAGTTAAGGAATATTTTTTTAATATTATAAGTATTGGCAACGATAGTCTTTGTTTATATTTTACTGTTGCCCTCACCGAATCTACAGATGACCAGGTACTCCACCCCTGACTGCCAACCTCTTAAACTGGTCTATTTTTCTTGAAAATCAATTTATTTTTTATCCAAGCTCAAAGTTAAGTATATATACTACAATATGTGATGCTATATCTCAAAAGGACTTACTGCCCTTTTAATGAGGGCTTATTATTGGTTGGGCCTAGAAGTATAATTATATTTTAGCGGTCCTTTGACAACCCATAACTAAAAATTAAATATATACGTATATTAATGAATTTCATTTTTGATAGATTTTGGATCGAGTGACAGATGGTTTACGAAACACATTTGCAATTCCCCTAGTTTTCGAATACTCCAACTCATCTGGTTTGTGGGGCCTGGTCTTGTTCTCCTCTACTCATACCAAGGAGGCATCCTATCTGCTTTTGCCTCTAACAAGTTCAAGCCCAAGATTGCATCAATTGAAGATTTATTAGAAGACAAATCTATTGCCGTTATGTCGCACTACAATGTTTATCCACAAAGATACTTTCGGGTAAGTTGTAAGAATAAATGTCCGCAATTATTTCTCCCTATGCTAATCACGTTGAAATATTATTGACGTACATGAAATTTATCAAAATGTTAAAGTGCATATAGCAATAATGTATTTTTTTTAAAAAAGCAATATACAATTCAAAGAAAACCTTTTCGGAATATCCTGATATTTCAAAGTGAAACAACCGCAAAAAGTCGCTATGAATATTTTTGTTTTTTTATTTAAGACTATTTCGGGAATTTGAATAACCCTTTTCAATTATTCAAATAGTGTATTTCAGCACATACCAGCAAAAAAATTCAGCATAAAACCTACATCAAAATTTTGAAAATAAAGGTTTTATGGAAGAAAACTGCAGTTTTTTTTTATATTGTAAAGGTTTAATGCAGGAAAATTAAAAATTCCAATAAAAACTGTAGGTTTTTTTATATCCTTTATAAAACCTTCAAAAAAGCTTCAATTTTACGATTTTGATGATGGTTTTATGCTGACAATTTTTGCTGAGATTGCTTTTATTAAAACAATACAACGTTAATATTCCAAAAACAAAAATCTTTCTATGATTCTATGAAAACCAGAATGCCTAATTGAGAAAACCTCAAAAATCGTTGATAAAAATGAGATATTTCACTAAAAAGAATTTTTGTGGGATACAGTATTACAAAAATAAAAAAATATTTAATGCTATTTCTTAGGAATTGAATGAAAGTAAATACGAATCCATTTGGGGACGAATGAAGGACAACTTGGTCAAAGTACCAAAGGTCGAACCCGAAGGATTTGTGCCCGGTTGGATGGAATTGGTAGAAGAAGGCAAAGCCATCTTTATCACAGAAAGCACATTGATGAGGAATTATGTTGGGGACAGGTTCTTGAAGACTGGAAAGTGTGGTCTCAGAGTATCCAACATCGACATGGGATCTTCTTACATCGGCATAGGTTTCAGGAAAGAATTTTACGGTTCCAAAATTCTCAAACAGTTCAACAGAGGGTACGTATGTCCAACCAGGGGCACTAGCACCATATCTCTTTCTGTTGGGATGTCTCCCTTTGAGCATGGATCCTTCATAGTAGAGAAAACATAATGTTATAATCTCGCTAACATCGAAGACCAACATGTATGGCCTCAGACACGTGTTAATTACGTCATTCCATTCATAAATTGTCACTGTTACACATTTCCCAATTCATCAGCCAATCGCGAGTATTTTCTCATTCATAATTTTGAAAAGAAGTCACGTGCCTGAGGCCATTCGGTCTGAGATGTTGGTCTCACGATTATGACGTCATATTCGCTCTACTACAGTCCATTCACGCTCGAAAATGGCTCCTAAAAGTAATGCTTCTACGAAGAAATCTCAAAGAAAATTCAAGCGACCACTCGACAGAAAATGTTCGTACAGAAAGTGTTGGAATCGAAAGATGATTGCTAATGCCCCAGTTTGGAGATAAATTGATTGTTAAACATATTTCGTAGACTGAAAATAAGTACGGGGAATATGGTGACCCAAGTGGTAACGTATCGAACTTGTGGGCGGTGCGAATATCGATGTTAATTTCGAATTTCAATGTCAAGTTCAAATCTCGATGTCAAGTTCGAGTTGAAAGTTGCCTTTTAAATTTCGAAGTGTCATTGAACTCGTAATTGGATCGTTGCCAGTTTCATTCCTCGTCCACTGTGCATTCTAGTTGTTCATTATAAATTCATATTCATTATTAATTGGTAAAATCATTCAGTTGTTGTAGTATATATATGTGTAAATATCGTAATATGACGGGACAGTGATAAATTAGTTAACTATATTTAAAAGTGAAAGGTTAAGGACCGAAATTGCTGATACTACAACAAAGTGAGATATTTTGTAAAATTATACAATTTTAAAAAATATGTTTCTTTGAACTAAATGACACACTTGATATATCCTATTCTATGACACACATTAGATACTCTTGGGAAAACCCGAGGTAATTGAGTTTGTTCCTCAAGGAAATACATTCGTGTAATTTCATTACAGACTTCGACGCTTCACAGAAGGAGATCTTGCCCATCGTAGATTACTCTACTCGGACCTCTACTATGACGTTTGCACTGGAGTGAGTGCCTCACCAATCAAACCCCTGAGTCTCGAAGACCTGCTCGGTGCATTCATCGTGCTGGTCACTGGACTTGCAGTTTCATTGATTGTTTTCTTTGTCGAATTATTGATCAACAAATCATTTATTGAGCCTGCGATGGCCGAGGGGGTAGAATACCGGAGTCATATTCGGAGGGTTGTGGCTCGATTCCCTACTGGGCAGAAGTTTGCCAGCTGGACTTAATTTTACACGAAGCAGGAACAATGGGCCCTAACACTTGGGTTTCCACCTTTAATTCAAATGCACATCAATTGCATAAATATAACCCAAGTTTATATGTGTGTGTGTGTGTGTGTGTGTGTGTGTGTGTGTGTGTGTGTGTGTGTGTGCGTGTGCGTGTGTGTGTGTGTGTGTATGCGTTTTGCGTTTGGTGTGTTTGGTATGTGTGTGTGTGTGTATATATATATCACATTAGACGTTAAGGTGTACATCAACAATAAGAAATGCGGGAATGGAACAAAAATTTCAAATATTTTTGCTCTATAATGTTCCCCAGTCGCCGAAGGGGTTTACTTCACTCCATTTTTTTTTTATGTTTCCCAAATTTAGTAAAGTGATTGAGTACCATGTAGTTAGACTAAAATCATGTTCTGGGTATCAATATATCCTATGATAACTCTAGATTCTGATAATCTGTCATATTTTGAATTTAGACTTTTTTATTATTATTATTATTTATTTCTCTCTGTTAAGTAAAGTTAGAAACTGGGGTAAGATACTTTTCTCCAATATCAGAAATTTACTCATTTTAATGTTAAAGTTTGGTTGGTGTAAATAAAACCATTTGATTCTTATTAAGCACCATTCAAAATGTATGTTCTCTTTTTGCTACCAAAAAAAATTGATTTCTACTACCAAAAAAACCATAAACAACTTTGAATGTTTTTTTTCATAACAATTAGAGAATTTGGATTGATTTTATCATCCAATTTGTTTCTTATACTTTAGAGGGGTAAATAAAATTACATGATATATAAATTATTAGAAAATTCAAAATATATATTTTTTTAAAAATCCCATGTGAATTCAAGTTCTTCATTTACTGCAAAAAACGTGGCCCAAAACAATAAACACCTTATAAGAACAGGTTACTTAATTTTGTTTCCTAGTCTAGTAAATTACAAAAACATTAAGGTATATTAACGCTAAGGTTAACTTCAGTGATGGCAATTGTTTGACAAGAGTATGAAAGGTCCAAAAGTCAGAAGGAAAATGCCCAAATAATTAATAATATCTATGAAAGTTTAGTTAAAAATTTCAAAAATTAGGATGGAACTTGCCTTCGCTCGCCAACCCTAATCGCCGCCACTGGTTTACTTTGCTATTGTAAGGTTTACTTCACTTTAACGGGTGGAGAAAAGTAACCCCAAATTTAGGACTGGAATGAAGTTGGCGGGCAAAATGATTTGTAACCTGAAGATCAGAAAGTCTATTAGTATACTTTCAAATTGACAGTTACTTAACACAATTGTGCACTTACCTTTTTCAGGGTACACGTGATTAACATACATATAGATAGATACTAATAATCGAGCCCTGATATCCAGTTTTATTCATTGTCTTCTGCTATAAAATATATCAGGGTAGGAGGCTCTGTCTTAGTGCAAATGTCATCACGTAGCGCAAGGTGTGTGGAGTGCCACCTCAGGGGCCCTAGCATGATCTCGGTGGGATCTCGAGATGTCACGACTTTCCTTTGGAATCGAAAGGTCACGTGATATTTACTTTGATATGCCGACAGAAAGAGTTAAGATTCCAAAGTGACTTCGAAGGTGAGATCTTTTCGCGCGCTTTTCTTATCGCAATCTCAATAAAAGACTTTTCCTGATAGGCCAAGTGTTTGATGACGACCGGAAATTTCGTCACTTTCTTTCAGTGCGCATGATCAAAACGATCTCTCGGTTGGGATAGATCCCACGATACAATGAGTAGGTGAGATCTTTTCCAACAGATCTCCGAATTGGTGGGATCGTTTCCAAGAGACTTCCATCGAGATTTCAAGCTAAAAGCTATTTTTTGTAGTTTTCATTATTCTGTTTATTTTTATATGATTTAATCTGCAGACGATAAAATAAACATCCGTCATTATAAATACGTTACTCTTGTATATAACAAAACAATATAAACCAGCATTCAACATATTCTTTGTGTAATCATTTTTCAACTTGGTCATGTAGCTCGGCGTTGCCGATGATCTAAGTTTGAAAAATATATATTTTTTATTTTGTGACGTAAAATGCCTCTTTTTATGCATTGAGAAGAAATACATTTTAATCTGGAAGAAATAACATAGTTAATGAATTTAATATTTAGCTATGTACAATAAAAGAAATATTTAAAAAAAAACTTATTACAAATAATAGAAATACTAAGTAAATTTTGAAGAAAAAAAATGACATTTATATTATATCTGGATCAATATTAAAGAAAAATAATTTTCAAAATTACTTAAATGAAAATTAGTAGTTACGGAAATTAATTTTTGATTAAAATAATTATGTATTTAGTAAAAAAAATTGGAATACTTCGTGAATATATGTTATTATATTATGGAACTGTTTATATATATTATAATAAATACTTGCAAAATAATACTATTGTCCTTAATTAATGCGTTTTAATAGAATTTTATGATATTTGTTACAGAAGAAATAAAATTATGTTTTTAGTGTGCAATATGTTTAAGCGTAATGAGTAAATACGATACATTATAAATAGTTAAAATATTATAACAGAACATCGTACAAACGTAAAAATGATCACACAATTTGTAATGTTTTCGAACAAAATAGTGTGTACCATATGCGACAGGTTTCAGTTTTAAATATTAGATAATCATTTCTGTACTAAAATTTGGGTCACGATACGATCGGATTTCGTCCGGACAGTTTTTATTTCAAGTTCACGTCTGAGCTCACTCAAACTCCGTGCTTGTTTTAGGAAGGAGGGTAGTTAGTAAGGAATTATTACACTTTCCGAATTTTATTAAAATAAATTATGGTAAGCCTAACTATAATGTAATATGCTGCAACATTTCTGACTATCTTCTTTGTATCGAAATAACTGATCATCATCTGACCATGGTTCAAAAATACAAAGCAGAGGCTCTGAACCGTCGCCAATAGCGCTTAAATAGAGCTCTAGCGCGACGTTACCTAACCAAACCAACCAAATCTCTGTAACAGCCCGCTCCGTAGTGTTCGAATGGTAAGGTTGGTTGGGTTTGTTAATTAACGTCGCACTAGAGCTGCACAGTGGGCTATTGGCGAGTCAATCTCAAAGGAAAGACCCGGGAACACATACACATTCACACACACATTGATACATGCACCTCGTTATTTTTAGAACCATGGTCAGTTGACGAGGAAACACCTGAACCCAACGCCTTCAATAGACGTCGGGACTTTGGACCCCGATCAGATTTATCGTGCACCAGTCCCGCATACACGCCAGTATAATTTGTTGGATATTCTAGACGAATTCCTAGTATTTTTGTAGCGAAGCTGGCAACCCTCCGATCGCAAGATCACTACTTTTTAACTTTTCTATGTCAAGTCCATCGCACGGATTCGAACCACGAATCCTCTGATTAGTAGCTGAACGCCTTACCAACTGAGCAACTGAGGCTCGTTCGAATGGTAAGAACGTCAAGCTCACAGTTATGGATTCCCATAAAAACTTTTTGGATAAAGTTTAGCTAGTAATCACTGAATTACTAGTTCGAACCCGTGCGATGGACTTGACAAAGAAAAGTAAAGAAGTAGTGAGATTGCGATCGGTGGATTGCCAGCTTTGCTACAAAAATACTAGAAACTCATTCAGACATCCATCAAATTATACTGGCGAGTATACGGGACTAGTACACGATAAATCTGATCGGGTGTCAGATGTCCTGACGCCAATCGAGGTTGCGTCGGGTGCCAGTTCAGGTGTTGGCCTCGTCTTCTGACCATGGTTAAAAAATACAAGGGCATCGTTCCCTGGTCTTTCTTTCGAGATAGGCATCTAACCGTCACCAATAGCCCACTGTGCAGCTCTAGTGCAATGTTTTTTAAACAACCATTCCGCCAAAATCGAAGGATTTTTTTGTTTTTTGTTAATTTTTTTTGTTTTTTGTTAACGTCGCACTAGAGCATCACAGTGGGTTATTGGCGACAGTTCGGGGTCTCTCTCGAAGGAAAGACCCGGGAACACATACACATTCACACACACATTCATACACGCAACTCGTTATTTTAGAACCATGGTCATATGACGAGGAAACACCTTAACTGGCACCCAACGCCTTCAATAGACGTCGGGACTTTGGATCCCGATCAAATTTATCGTGCACCAGTCCCGTATACACGCCGTTAATTTTTTTGGATGTTCTGGACGACTTTTCTAGTATTTTGTATTAAAGCTGGCAACCCTCCGATCACAAGATCACTACTTTTTTACTTTTCTTTGTCAAGTCCATCGCTAAGGTTCGAACCAGGAAAGTTCGTATTCCCAGCTGACGCTTTTAACCGCTAGGCCACGGAGGCCTGTAAAACCGAAGGAAAGACCCAGGAAAACTGAAAAAAAAATTGACTAGGGTAACCATACAAAACTGTCTGGCAGAAGACATTCCTTAGTTTAGTAATATCTAAATATATAGACGATAAATACCAAATTTTTTTTTATAGATATTTATAAAAAACTATAATTGCATTATATATTTATAAAAAACTATATTTTACTATCTAATGTGTAATGTATTTTTTTCACTTGTAAATTATAAATAAATATTTTTATTCAGCAGAACTGCCACTGCACATCCTCGTCATCTGACCATGGTTCAAAAATACGAGGCATCGTTCTCGGGTTTCCTTCGAGATAGGCCCCGAACCGTCCCCAATAGCCCACTGTGCAGCTCTAGTGCGACGTTAATTAACCAAAACCACTCCACATCTATCATCTGACCATAGTTCAGAAATACGTGGCAGTTCCCGGGTCTTTCCGTTGATATACACCTAGAACAGTCCCAATAGCCCAATGTGCAGCTGTAATGCGACATAAATCCAACCAATTGATCAAAACCACTAGAAAACGGTTCCATAATACTACCAACCAACCACGAACCGCATAAGATCTCACTGTTGGGATTGATATCGTCAAACGTCACTTCCTGTGAGATCGATTCCAATGTGGAACGATCCCACCGAGATCATGCTAGGGCCCCAGATGTTATAGTTCAAAATTACGCGTTAATGTTCAAGGATCTTTTCTTCGGGATAGATTCTCAACCGTCACAAATAGTTTGTTGTATAGCTCTAGCACAACGTAAATTTAACCTATCAAGACGGACATTTAATAAAAAAATATATTGTTAAATAGTTGTTTGAATTCATATTAATAAAGAATTGTTGAATTAATATTAATAAAGAATTGTTGAATTAATATTAACAAAGAATTGTTGAATTAATATTTATAAAGAATTGTTAAATTAATATTAATAAATAATTGTTGAATTAATATTAATAAAGAATTGTTGTATTCATATTCATAAAGAATTGTTGACGTAACATAAAAAAATAATTGTTGAATTAATATTAATAAAGAATTGTTGAATTAATATTAATAAAGAATTATTGAATTAATATTAATAAAAAATTGTTGAATTAATATTAATAAAGAATTGTTGAATTAACATTAATAAAGAATTATTTAATTAATAGTAATAAAGAATTGTTGAATTAACATTAATAAAGAATTGTTGAATTAACATTAATAAAGAATTATTGAATTAATATTAATGTTCATAATAATAAAGAATTATTATATTAATATTAATGTTCATATTAACAAAGAATTATTGAATTAATATTAATGTTCATAATAATAAATAATTTTATTCATATGAAATGCATACAGTGTCTGTTTTCTTTCACAAAATCAACTGTTACTTCTATTGTTCGCGTAAGTGTTGAAGATAAATGCTGATCTGAAAAGTTAAAAGTTAAGGGTATTTTTTTACCCACCTGTCTATATAAAGTTTTTAGCTTAATGATTTAAAGGTGGACCGAACCATATGCGCTACACCATTGCTACACATACATTAGAAAATTATCTTACAATTATTCTAAAATAAAAGAGTTTAAACGGTTTATTTTGGTAACATACTAGAAGCTAAACTTATATTTCCTTTTCAGTGCAAAATTTTGGCTTCAAATCTTTGACAAATCCTCCCCTTCTCTTCTATTCCACACTATTTTCCCACAAATGCTTTCAAGTGTTAAATAGAATTGTGGAACTTTATCGTTCTCTTGAATGTAAGCATACACTTGCCCCGGCCCTTTGATCAGAAATGTACTTACACCCGTTAAGCAGGCCAGTGTATGTCCGATATTTGACTCATTGACAGCACGCGGTACAGAGGTTGCAGTGGAAATGTGATTAATAGACACGGCCTAACTTCCTCAACATGATGGTAGATCAATTATTTCCATAACGCTGATTTCTCCTGGAATTATGGGATTTTGAAGTGATCATAGTCATAGCCACATCAAAAATTACAAATCCAAGTTAATTTTTAAAAAAATAGTTTTGTCAATGTCATTAAAATGACTATTATTTCGATATATTCGATTTCTATTTCTGCTATATCTAATATTATGTTTATTAATATTATAATTATTTTATTTGTCTTGAAGTAATAGCATTGGCATTTATGGAGAAATATAAAATAAAATTTGTATTTGTAAAATATATCAATGGAACTGCATTAAGACAGGTCAATCAAATTTAAAATATTTTATATAGCTGAAATTTAGTAGTTAAGTTTAACAACAAAATAAATAAACAAACCGATCATGAATTTGCATTTTTTCTTAATAAATATTATACATATGAATACAATTTAATACGTCTATTTCTCTGGATACGCAATATAATACAACTTACAATTAAATGTCAATGAATAGTAAGTAGTTGGTAACGGGAATAAGTATTTTTCTTTTTAACCGACTGCCAAGCGCGCAACTCAAAACTCCAAAATAAAACCGCCAGAAATTTAAACCGCCAAATCACTCGCCAAGTCGAAAGGTTATAGATTCGACCATTATGTATTTGTTTTTTTTATGTTTGTTCGCGCGGGATGGATAGGGATTGTTTTACAATATACAAAGTTGAGCAGAAGTTGCTACTTAAATTTCTTGGTGAATAATAAGAGGGGTGAAGCACCCTACTAAATTAAAAACTAAAAAGGAAAAAATAAAATAATCTTTCTAGAAAAAAGGAAAACCGACTTTAAGGAAAATGCGCTAAAAAGTAAAAAATAATTTTTAATTTTACGACCAAGATGAAAAAATATAATTATTGAATATCAATTTTATACTTATTACAATTTTTTGAAGTTGGTTCCCCTTTACAAAAATCATACATAAATTTTGGCACCAATATCGAAAAGTTTTAATAAGTATAAAATTGATATTCAATAATTACATTTTTTCAACTTGGTCGTAAAATTAAAAATTATTTTTTAATTTTTAGCGCATTTTCCTTAAAGTCGGTTTTCCTTTTTTCTAGAAAGATTATTTTTTTTGTACACGTGTAAAAACCACTTGTTCATGATAATTGTGGTATAAATAGGCTGATAATTGTGGTATAAATTAATATATTAAAATACAAATACAACGTTAAAATGCGCAATAAAAATCCATCAAATCTGGACATGTTTCGGGAGATATATCTCCCTTCATCAGCAGAAAATGAAAAGTCCATGTGTGCAATAAAATAGAAATAAATCCGGAATTGAAAGTGTTGACAAAGAACAAAAAACAAAAAAAAATATCTCAAACGATTGGAGTTAACTATTGTGTGCCAAAAACTGGGAAATACTGGGACTACAAATGTTTCATTAACTATCGAATCAATATTGTCAAAATTATGAAACGCCTCCAGGAAGTCAAGTTCAACTGAAAATTTGGGTTTGCAAATTATTGACATTCATATTTTTGACAATATTGATTCGATGGTCAATGAAACATTTGTGGTTCCAGTATTTCCCGCTTGTTGGCACACAATGGTTAACTCCAATCGTTTGAGATATTTTTTTTTGTTTTTTGTTCTTTGTCAACACTTTCAATTCCGGATTTATTTCTATTTTATTGCACACATGGACTTTTTCATTTTCTGGTGATGAAGGGAGATATATCTCCCGAAACATGTCCAGATTTGATGGATTTTATTGCGTATTTAAACGTTGTATTTGTATTTTAATATTCTTAACGCAATGTTCTATAAGTCGAATTTTTTTCTTATAAATTAATATACTTATAACTGCATTTTTTTATTACATGCTTTTATTTAACTCGCACTGTCTGGTGTGATGTGTTTTCAAATCTT
Organism: Troglohyphantes excavatus; assembly: GCA_963932185.1. Taxonomy (NCBI): domain Eukaryota; kingdom Metazoa; phylum Arthropoda; class Arachnida; order Araneae; family Linyphiidae; genus Troglohyphantes; species Troglohyphantes excavatus. Next base: position 62,882,644 of record OZ010674.1, on the reverse strand, counting down.
GTAACTCAATTTAAACCCACTTCCAATTGTCATAAAAATTTGAAACTTGGCATACATACGTAATCCTGGTGACAAATTAGTCATAAAATTGTTAATTACTAATTAATTCTAATTAATAAAGAATTTATTTAAAATCGAAAAATCTGGCCAAGGCAAGATTCGAACTCCTGATCTAAGAAAATGACGTCAAATGAATGCGCGAAAAGTTATGCGCAGTAATCTGGTTTTGCTTCTACAGAAAGGCACTTCGACGCCATTTTGAATATTTTTAAACAAAATAACAGATTTTCTTTGCACTAAAGTAAAAATATTTCCAAAATGAAAAGCATAAGTCAGCTAAAATAAAAAAAGGGATTTTATATCTATATATATAAAAGCGAAAGCCACTGACTCACTGACTGACTGACTGACTGATTGATCACGAGATCTCCAGATCCAAAAAACCTAGAGTGCTGAAATTTGGAATACAGATTCATCTTATGCCCTAGGTGTGCACTAAGAAAGGATTTTTAAAAATTCGAATTCGAACTGCCAAAATAACGATTTTTAAAAAACCTCTCCATAGGATTAACATGGAGAACATGTAACAATGTAAAATATAAAATTGAAACAATGGAAAATTTTAATATTATGTAACCTATGAGGAGCAATTTGATTGGCTGATGACTAAATATCGCCAAATTGTTGCCAAATTAATAAAAAAATATCGCCAATAATAAAACAATATCGCCAAATTAATAAAAACACCGCCAAAAAAATTAAAATTTCACCAAATGAATAAAAAATTTCACTAAATTAATACAATACCGCCAAATGAACTAAAGTATGAATATTAATGTAAAAATAACATAAAAATGGCGAAATTAGTGTTAAAAAGTGATAAAATGTCAAAATGGTGAAAATATGATTGGACAACGGTACTACGGATTCCGTACTACAATTATGAAAGTTAAATTTGGCATAGAGGTACATTTTAAGCCAAAATTGCTCACAATGACAGAATTTTCTGGTAGTAGAATTAAAACTTCGAACTCTAACTGCCAAAAGTAAAAATCCTCGCCACTTATCACTAATTCTCTAACTTTCTGTATACCTAGGAAAATGAAATTTGACAGAGTTGTTACTTATATCTTGCATAGAAAAAGGGGGGGGGGGGATTTAACTGTGAAAACGAAAAGAAAATGAAAAATCCCACATATCATTCATGCTACGACCAAAAGTGCAAGCCAAACGAAAAATAAATTATCAAACTGAAGAAAAGTATACAGTATGAATAATATAATGGTTCAAGACAGGAAGCCCATCGCTAAATAAAAGTTTGTAATTTAGCCCCCGTGCACTCAGTTAGTTTTGTGTTATCCATTATTTATTAGTTTACCTGCCGAGAGGCCAGTTATGTTACCACTCTACCTGTGAGTGAAGTTCTGTAATAAAGTTAATAAAGGCAAAGTAACAAATCTTTCAGTTGAGTTCAAATTTTAAAACACGTTGTCGCCCTTGGATGTTAGTTCGCACCACGGGTCGCTCGGCTTCATGGGCCCGGTGATCGCCGGCGTCCTCTCTGTTGGGCTGGGTTGCCTTCACGGCTGTCGAAGCTTCAGTTTCTGTGAAACATCTCGCTGTATGCCTTCGGGCGGGCCAGTCGTACAAAGTGGACATAGAAAGGGTAAGCTATCGGGCAGTGGACAATAGGTACAAGCCACACTGTACCGTAATAATTGGTTCATAAATACTTTGAACCCCACGTGGTAGGAATGTCAGTGGGAGAGTGTATAAATGGTCAATCTGGTTGACGCGGCCTACCTTTCTCTACTCAATGTTATGTTATTTATCCACGAAGGCTGATTTCCCGTAGAATTATTGGGGTTCCCTTAATGCGGTATAAAGATCAGAGGGAAAAATGGTTTAACAAACGACCTTATCGACGTGATTCACTTTCCTATACGACGGTAGATCATTTATCGCCAATAGCACGATTCCCCGGGTAGTAACGAGAACAAAATTGTCTGCAGTTAAGGGCGACATTCCCGTTGCGGGGTACAAAGGTCAGAGGGAGGAATGGGTTAATAATTGCCTTGGTCGATGCGGCCTACCTTTCTTTATATGATGGTATGCCTATACGATGAGTTATGTGGGCGGAATCGAAAACTGCTGTTGTGGACTCCTCCTCCACGTGGTGCAAGTGTCAGAGGGTGAATCAATTTACGTCCATTATCTGTAGGATATGGTTTCGATTTTTTTTAAAACAAAATTTAGTTTAGCAATGCAATAAAAATTTGATTCTGAATATTTTTTATTTTAAAAAGTTCAATATTAAAAAAGTGCGGGGGCAAAATCCGAAAAAAAGTGCTGTGGCTTCCCTCCCCCCCCCCCCCCCCCCCCCCACCTTTTAAAATATTTTCTTTTTTTTTTCTTTTTATATTCTCGCCAATTTTTGAAACTTAACGACAAATGTTGACATATGTGTCTAATAAAAGTTTTTCGGAGATAATTATTATTAACAATATATGAGTTAAAGGTTATAATATGGATGTTAATCAACGGGAGTAAGGTATACATATATCCAAGTTATTGTATAGTCAACTTCTCCATGTTATCAATCTTTCCAGTTCTTGCAGGATCTTGATAATAAAATTTCGTTACAAATTGGAACTTTTAACACTGTGGTACGCCTTGATGGGTGAGAAATTAAGAAAATATTTATTTCGCTATAATATTGTATTTGTATCAATTTTGTAACTTATTTCCTTCCCGTGCGTAGAACGGGTATTTCAGCTAGTATATATATATATATATCTTCAAATGGCTATCTTTCAGATTGAAATATATAAAAAATATAATGTAAAAAGTTGGATGAATTATAGGACAGACCGCACAATAGATTTCTTGCTCGACGCTCTAACCAACTAAGCCACCGAAATCTACTTCCACGTTTACTCTATGCGAATACTTTAATCTTTCATGATTTGTATTCTATAAACCAAATAAATATTGATTGGTCGGCTTAAAATTGCAAATGAACAAAATTCAAATAGTTATACTCAGTAGCGGCGATTCAGGGGGGCAAGGGGGGGGGGCGTTTGCCCCCGCACTCTTTTTGGATGTTGCCCGTCACTTTTTTAATATTGCACTTTTTAAAAATAAAACATAGCCCCAATCCATTCCACCCCTTTGAAATTTTTGTACCACGTAAGGGCAAGGAGGAGTCTTCGGCAACTGCAGTATACAATTCCGCCCCCATAAATCTCCGTGGAATCATTTTATAGGGATAAATAGCATACCATCATGTAGAGGGCGGTGGGCCGCGTCAACCAGACCTATTATAAACCCATTTCGCCCTCTGACTTTCGTGAGTAGAAAGTCTCTCTTAACTGTAGTATACGATTCCACCTTTATAACTCCACGGGTTTAATGGAAGATCAAGATATGGGAATCTACCATAGTGTAGAGGATAGTTGGATGCATCGACTAGGCCGATTGTTAACCCATTCGCCTATTTCGCCTATTACAATTTTGCACCATCTGTAGGGGGTTGTTACCTGTGACTGCAGTATGCGCTTCCTCCCCCCTCCCCCCCATAACTCACAGGAATTCAACATTGGTGGATAAAAGACGTACCATCGTGTAGAGGAAGGTGAGCCGCGCAAACCAGGTTGGACATTAATCCACGCCCACCTTTGACCTATTATACGGCGGCCAAAAGTATTCACGAATAAAATTTTAAGACAATGATTATTATAATTTTTTATTTCAGCGTTAAATAGAATGATCAAAATATTTATTCCCCCCCCCCCCTTCCCCCATACACACTTCTTGTTTCCTCTTGATCTTGCCCCAAGCGCCCAAGCGCCGCCACTGGTTATACTAACATACGTTATTTTATAAGTAGACTAACTGAAGACACACCGTGTCGCCATCTGGCGGACTTAGTAAGAAGTCATTGCATTGCTTCTTTTTAAGGGGTGGAAAGCAGGTGATGAAAAACCTTTTTCGAAATTTCATGCAGACAGTAACCTTCTTCTTGTTTTGAAGGTCAAGTGTGTAAAATTTCATCAAGCTCGTTTTGAAGTGCTCTTTCAGCCTGATTAAGTTCCTATGCCGTAATTAAATTTTGGAAGAAAATTTACATCTTCGCAAATTTTCACTTTCTATTTCACACAATATTCTCGTCAGCATTTTTATTTGTCAACTACTTCAATGGAATTGAATAACTCGTCGTGTGCTTCAATTTAAGCACACAATTACCACAATTTGTCAGTAAGAAATGAAGTTACATCGGCAAAATAGGATGGATAATGGTAGATATTTGACTCCTCACGCGACTACGGCACCATCTGCGCACCCAACAGATGCGCAAACGAGCAATGGATTCCTTCCCGTACACAACGATACCAAAGTAAAGGGCGCGGGTAGTGCGGTTTCAAAGATATAATCGATATTAGTGTGTTATGTTTTCGGAACATACTTCTGGTACATGTGGTTTTAGAAAGCAACAATAACCGATTTTAAGTACTTTTCCAAGTCAGTTAACTGTTTTATATTATAATAAAAAATGAAGTAGTAAATGTAATAAAAATGTAATTAAATGTAATAAAAATGTAATTAAATGTAATGTCTAACAAGTTACACAAATGAATTAAAATAACGATATCGTTTAACTGGTATTGCTGTATAACATTTAACACTTATATTCCATTGTCGATAAGAATAACATCGCACTATTAATCTGCTTATTTCACCCACTAAATGACACTTTTTTTTAAGTTGAAACCTATCCCAATCGAATTTTCACACCAAAAAATGGTAAAACCATAGAGTAATGATATAAATAGAGGAATAAAAATGCTGATTTCCGTGTGTCCAACATTGAAACCACGTGATAGGTGGAAATGCCAATTCATTCATGTGCTTTATATATTACTTGGCAGGCCTTGGCGACTTTAAGAACTAAACGAGATCGAAGTATTGTAATAAGGTTTTGTGTTTAATTTTATATTTAAATATCGTTTTTTTGAACGAGTGTCACAATTTAAGGGAGTTTAACAGATATATTAAGGATATTTTTCTTATTTTGTAGTTTTTAAATAATTGCGTTACGTTTTTATGTAAACAATTTACCATAAGCGAAGTTCTTTCAAATGTTATTTTGTAAACTTCAATAAGAAAATATGAACAATAAAACCTGAGAAATATAAAGAGTTTCGCTTCTTCGAGTATTGAACACAAATAAAATATTTTCGTTTCGTTAATGAAGAAGAAATATTTAGCGCATATTGCTTGAAAATAAGTAAATACGTACATATATGTTAAAAAGTTGAATACGGGCAGAACTCCTTATCATCAAAAAAGAAGAAAGTGCGCCAAATTTGAAACTCCTGCAGATGTCTGACCGCCAAATGTGGCTGCGCTATAACCACGTGATTAGGTTTTTCTTTTCAATGTTGACACCGCAGCCTTACGAGAGTCTGGCATTGAAGGCGCTCTCTATTTAATATTACAACTCTCTGGGTAAAACGCTAATTTTCGAGAAAATCATTATAGCGCATTTAGACATATTTTTTTTACAAATAAATATATATGCACAATCATTAACCTTTTAATACTATTACACATATATATTAGACATATTTTATTTGTTATATTATATATGTATATATTTTTTATTTAACCATGTACGAAGAACGTGTTAGTTAAATTTTCATAATTTTTTTTAAACTGATAATTATTTGTTTTATTATGAGAAAAATATGATTTTTATATTCAACTCAACTTGACGAATGATGTATTCGTAAAAATTTAAAATATGAAAAATAGATGGCTGATTAATCAAAAAAAAAATTGAGATGAGACACACAAATAAATGAAACGAAATTTATAAATTGTTATTGCATTATATAGGGAAATTAAAAATTATTTTGGGATAAACACTGCATAAAATTTCGGCAAATTGACATAATTGCATAATTGATTTCTTTTCCAATTGCTCTAATTTCCGATTTTGATCTGGCAACACTTTTTGAATAGTAACAACTTTGATTTCCAGTTGTTATACAGTTTACTTGAATATCTTGGATATGAAGTAAGTTTTTAAAATAATTTTGGTATAATTAAAGTTACTTTCTAACAATAAATATTGTATATTGTTTATTAAATAACATAATATTAAAAAGCATTTGTTGAAATTAAAAAATAAAATTTGTGGTAAAATTCAAGAATAAGGGGGCATTCCGCCAAATCAATTTTCATCGACAACTTCGGCGTGGGAGACCTAGAGTTTCCATTTAAAAGCCCGTAGCTCTATAGGGTTTTCAGTTAAGTTTTACGTGTCTTGAGTATTAAAAGAATGATAACACTTAAAAAAGTAGGTGGAGTTAATTTTTGTACATTAAACCAATTTGAGACATTGAATGATCAACGTACCTGACGTCAGTTTGGCGATCGCTAATAACTTATATTAACTATTATGGAATGTGCGAAGTAATAATAATAATTACGAAATAGCGAATGATAAAATTTTCATTGTAACTAATCACAAAATGGCGATTAGAGAACTAACCGTATTACGATTTCAGTTCGAATTTGTGCATGCTTATAAAACATATTGCTTAAGTATTGCATATGGTTTTCCAATTCGAACTGATATTGTTTTTGGCGATATTAATTTAGACGCCTTGGCGGATTTACTACTTTAACCATAAATACTCTATTTCGTTAGATTAGTAACTTAATATAAAAATAAGAATGCATTCGTTTTTCATACAGTGTAAAACATATCCGTTGATTTTTGTTCTTTTGCGATATTTTTAATATAAAACATTTTTTTTTTTTAATAACCATTTTTCTTTCCAAAATTCTGGAATTTCCTAAGTGTGAAGGTCTATGACAGGCGACAAAATTCAGTCGATTCACTTCTAAATATGAAATTGGGGCAATTACTAACAAACATGAAGTGTTTAGATTTCTATTTTGAAATATATAAATGTTTGGTAACAAATTTATAATTACGTTTATATCACTATCAAATGAAAGTTAAACATGTTTTTATGAAAGTTCATCTAGACCAGTGGTTCCTTTATTGGGGTACGCCGTTCAATGTCAAGGGGTCCGCGAAGTCCAAAGAAAAAATTATGAAAATGCATTGGCAATATTTGTATTCATTTGGCGACATTTTTATTTATTTGGCGAAACTTTTACTTATTTGGCAACGTTTTGGCGATATTTAGTCATCAGCCAATCAGAGTTTACATACTATTAAAATTTTCCATTGTTTCAATCTTGAAATGCTGCATTGTTTGGCGACTTTTCTGTAAAAAGTGTTTTTTTTAGAAAAAAGATTAACTATTTAAGTTTAGGTTAACAGTCCAAAGTGGCCGAACCCAACCAGCTGAGAAAGCTTTAAGTTAATTGAACCCTTGTTGCACAACTTATATATGAGAACCAGCTATTCTACCGACTGTTACATGAAAAACAGATATCGGAACAAACAATATTCAAGTTGATTTTCAAAAAAATATTAAGCTTGCAGCCAAATTTGGATGATAATGTGAACCAAAAAAGAAAGATTTCACTTATCCCACAGTCGGATCAGTCCCCCATCCCTTTTCATTTCTACACTGTTAAAAATTATTACGACCTTGCACCAAAATTTGGTTCCCATTTAGCCGCAACCAACATTTGGTGCTTAGTTTCACCATTTTACGGTGCTACCACGAATACCATTTAGTGGTGAAACGTTGCACCAAAACTCACAACGTTGCATCAAACTCAAAATTCGATTTTTCTTAGTGTCTTAGTAGTAGTATTTTTGAAGCGAAGCTGGCCAACCTAGATTACAACTTTTTTACTTTTCTTTGTCAAATCCACCGATCGGGATCGAATTAGGAATCCTATGATTCATAGCTGAACACTTTTATCCACTGGGCCACGGTGGCCCTTGTTTGTCGTTGTCTTTCACTGAGGTGATTCCTCGGCATGTTGATGCAGCGACAGCGAAAATGTCTGTTGCAGTTAAAGAGATTGAACCAATTATAAGTGAAACCTCCGATTTTTTCCGATAAATAACTTTTTGGTTTTTTTTTTTTTAACTTTTTGCTACAGACCTCTGTTTTGCGCCAAGGTATGGTACATCGTTGAACTGAAATTTTTAACAGTGTATTTTCGTAATTTTAATGAAGTATTTTATTCTTACTTTTTAATATGTCTTACATTTCAAAATAATATGATGTCTACTGCCATTTAAACCTCTGATTCATTGCTCTATTTTTCAAAACAATCTGCCTTGGTACTTGGAAAAGTCGGTCCACAACCAGCGAGCACTTGTGTTATGAATTGCTTATGTGGGTCATCTTCAAAATCCAGTGACAAACAGGAAATTAAGAATAAAAAAATTAATTTTATTTTTTTAACAGTATTTTTTTTTAAACATTAAACTGAATATTATTAACTATATTTTAACGTTTTTCATGCAGTTCTTCTTTTAAAATATTTGTTATTAATTTTTATTATAAAAAATACAACAAATTGTCATATATGTTACAAAAGACGGTAACACACAGGCATAACAAGTAACAGACATGACATTTCATAGAAGAAGAATTATTTACTTGGAATATCTAAACCAAAACATAAACAACACATTTATTTTGGATAAATAACCTTATTAGCTAAATAAATCAGTTGACAAATTAAAAAAATATAAATGATTTATATAAAAAATTAAGGTAACAGACATGACATTTAATAAAAATACTTTCTACAAAAGGTCTCCTTCTTAATCTAATAACAACAAGAAATTCAAGATGGCTGCTTGTAATTATCTCTCTAATCCTGCTGCATTGATAAACAACTTTTACCATTCAGAAAATGTAAATTTTGATTATAAAATATGTTTTAAAGTGTATGGTAACAGACATGACACAAATTTCTGGACAAAAGAATTAAATATAATATAAGCTTAATTTATCTTTAAATATTATGAATACCTTCTTTAATGCAAAATACAGAATATTTAAAACAATTGTAAATCCTACGAAAAAACAATTCCGGCATTGGAATAATAATATCACAGAATTCAAATTATACTTTCTGTTTCGGACAGCCATTTTTTTATTCCCCCACCATATTTGTTTAAATACATAATTTTTATTTATATATTATAATCCAATTTTGTATTTCTTTAATAACAACTGTTTGCCAACATCTGTACAAAAAGTTGAAAAGATAAATACAAGCTATAGGGAAAATATGTTTTATTAGGATGGTAAATGACACTGGAATTTGAAAATGATGTACAAAATGTTAAGTTGAATTCTATCGATGTACAAAGTATCAGATTTCCACTTGAAGATGAAGATGGTGTTTTACGACAGACACACACACACACATTGTTTGACTACTTTTTTCTAATGGATGCATAAGTACACTGTAAATAAAAAGGTACTTAAAATGATTACCGGAACATACCATAGAGTAATGATACAAATAGAGGAATAAAAATGATGATTTCCGTGTGTCCATCATTGAAACCACGTGATATGTGGAAATGCCAATTCATTCATGCGCCAATATTACTTGGCAGGCCTTGGCGACTTTAAGAACTAAACGAGATCGAAGTATTGTCATATGGTTTTGTGTTTAATTTTGTATTTAAATATAGTTTTTTTTTAACGAGTGCCACAATTTAAGGGAGTTTAACAGATATATTAGGGAGATTTTTCTTACTTTATAGTTTTGAAATAATTGCATTACGTTTCTATGTAAAACATTTACCATAAGCGAAGTTCTTTCAATTGTTATTTTGTATACTTCAATAAGAAAATATGAACAATAAAACCTGAGAAATATAAAGAGTTTCGCTTCTTCGAGTATCGAACACAAATAAAATATTTTCGTTTCGTTAATGAAGAGGAAATATTTAGCGCATATTGTTTGAAAATAAGTAAATACGTACATATATGTTAAAAAGTTGAATACGGACAGAAATGTGGCAGCGCTATAACCACGTGATGTGGGTTTTTCTTTTCAATATTGACACCGCGGCCTTATGAGAGTCTGGTGTTAAAGGCGCTCTCTATTTAATATTACAACTCTCTGGAACATACTCGTTTTTTAATACATCGTAAATCAGCGATGCTGTACTCAAATTAAAGTAATCTTACTTTCTCAAAAATGGGCAATGTGATTAACAATGCTTGTGTTCAAGCCATCTTAACAGAGCGACCTGACAAACTAAAAATAGTTGTTCAAAAATGGTTTTTCACATTAATTTATGTCGATTGTTATGACAACTCAGTTATCTTATTTCCCATTTTTGGCACACTTTTTAACATGTCCTCTGTTTATAACTTCTTCACGTCACCCTGGTAGTTTAACGAATATGGAGCTGGACTGCGGTGTCACAAGATATGAGTTTGATTTCCGTTAACTTTTGGTTGCAATTGTTGGTATTTATTGAAAGGGATTTATGAAGACAGCTTATGTAGGAAACATACTGCTGTTTTCATTCATTTTTGAGTACACGACCTTTTCAAAAGTGAAACTTATGTATTCAGAGCTATGATAAGCATCGAATGTTCTAAAAAATTAGTACATTTTACTTATTTTTGGTTACCTATTTTTAACTGTGTATCGTTACCATTTCATACTAAAAAATTTTCAGTTCTCTGACTTCTATTTTCCTATGTTTTCAGTAAAATCAAAAAATTAGCCACTATGGATCAGGCAGGTATTGCGATAAAAACGGAAACTCACGAGCCTGAAAATGTAGAAGTTATAGATTTGAAGTGCGACTCAGATCCGTCGGACGGTTTCAAATGTATTTCTATAAAAAGGGAAAGACCAGCGACATCGCATGTGAAAGATGCCGAGGAAGTACAGAAAGTAAAAACTGAAACACCGTCAGAGATAAACATTCCACAGAAAAAAAGACGTAGATCACTGGACGGTGACTTTCTCAATGCTACCCAGTCAGTGAAGGAGGAGACTGTAGTTTCAGAAATCACAACGCCCGCACCTTTTCCAACATCTATATCTTACTTTATAGTAACATCGGCCAATGACGCCATTACGCTTGCCCCAAATGCATGCCTACCAACAAGTTCTAAAGTTTCTGAGAGCATCGCCAGCACCATTCTTTCGGAAAATATAAAAACAGAAACATCGGCCTACACTGACCAACTTCAAATTCTGCCAGGTATTTCGATCAAAACGGAAACTCACCTAAGTGGCAGCGAGCCTGAAAATGTAGAAGTTATAGATTTGAAAAGCGACTCAGATCCGTCGGACGGTTTTGAATGTATTTCTATAAAAAGGGAAACACCAGAGACATCGCGTGTGAAAGATGCCGAGGAAGTACTGAAAGTAAAAACTGAAACGCCGTCAGAATTAAACATTCCACAGAAAAAACGGCGCATATCACCTGTAGGTGACTTTCCCAATTCTACCCAGTCAGTGAAAGAGGAGACTGTAGTTTCAGAAATCACAACGCCCGCACCTTTTCCAACATCTATATCTTACTTTATAGTAACATCGGCCAATGACGCCATTACGCTTGCCCCAAATGCGTGCCTACCAACAAGTTCTAAAGTTTCTGAGAGCATCGCCAGCACCATTCTTTCGGAAAATATAAAATTTGAACCATCGGCCTGCCCTGTAAAACTTGAAATTCTGTCAAGAGAAGTACATTTTAATACGAACAGATTTCAAGACGTAACTTTGACTCAGACATCCAATAGCACTTCTGAATCGCGTCCGGCTCCACGTTGGAGGAGAAGTTCGGTTCCAGAACAACTAAAGTACGAAGTTGGTCAACGCATGGTGAGAAATGACCAGCTCCGTCTCATCATTCTTGACTGGGACATCGTGGAGATGTCGAAATTATACCGGAGCCACAAGTTACCACAACTAGCAGCAGAATTTAAAAAAGTACGCTCTAAACTATAATTTTATAGTTATTGATGTTAGTTTAATTTAGATATTCCAGGATTATCGCAGAGTGATTAACAGTACCAACAAAATCCTTCATAGTGTTCAAAGGGCGGTCCACCCTGCTCGCCCTTTTTTCACCTCGATAGCGCCCTAGTGTTCTTTTTCAAAAATGCCGCCCTCTTTTGAAAAAATTCCCACCCCCTTGCCCTTTTCAGTCTTTCCTAGCTGTTTTTAAAAAATGCATCGATTTAAAAAATGTATGTAAATTGGAATTAAGTGGATTATGACAGTAGAAAAAAACTTCTTTTTTACTATGCGTGTTGCACAATTGCTACGATTCCGCAGTAATTTCGAACACGAGGCATTCCACGGATCCTATTGTAATTTGTGCTCGCATTTGAAATATTAATATGTTTTTTTATGTGGGTTTTTTAAGGAGAAGTTGGTTTGGAGCTAGGTTAACATATTACGCATTTTATTGCCAAATTTTGGATTTAAGTATCCCTTTCACCATTTTTGTAAGGGGTCTGATTAGGACTATTTATCGATTGGGTTTTTAGCCAATAATCATAATTATACACTCTAAAAAAAATTGTTTTAAATTAGTACATGAACGTACTCGTTTTTCTTTGAGTACAAAATTTAGCAAAGCGACCTGGCAAACTTAAAATATTTGATCAGAAGACAATTTTCCACATTATTTGATGTTGATTGCCTAAATGGAAACAGAGTTATTACAACTCAATTATCTTACTTCCCATCCTTTTGACACGCCGTTTTAACATTGCTTCTATTCATAACTTCGTCACGAAGCTCTCGTAGTACAACATATATGGCGTTGGACTTCGGTGAAGACGACATCAGGTAGACGGATTGAGTTCGATTCCTGGTTGTAATTGTTGAAATTTATTGAAAGTGATTCACGAAGGCAACCTATGTAGGCAAGCAACTGCTATTTTTATTTATTTTTACTCATTTTTGAGTACATGTCTTTTTCAAAAATGAAACTTATGTATTCGGAGCTACGATAAGAATCGAATGTAGTCAAAAATGAGTACATTTTACTTATTTTTAAGTTCCTATTTATAACAGTGTACAAAGTGAAGCTAAAACCTCTTATAATATGATTTCAACATTATGTCTTATGTCCGATATGAAACCCTTATGCATATCATTGGGATAGATCGATTTTTCATTGTATTTGTAAAAGAAATACGGGACTGTCAAAAAGTTACCCAACTTAATAGGGGTAAGACTGGAACAACAATGGAGGACGTTTATTTATATACCATTGATCGCAGAGTAAAATCCTGCCCATATTACATAAGAGGAAGATTAACTTCAGATTTTACCATAGTTTCAGAAATCGAGCTCAAAGTTATCCAACGTTACCCAAAGTTACCCAACTTACTGGGGTAAGATGGATCGATGGAGGACGTTTATTTAGGTTAACTTCATACTTTACTATAGTTTCGAAAATCGAGCTTAATACTTGTTGACAGGAATAATAAAAAACCTGAAAGAGTGTCCCAAAGTTACCCTGTTTTACGGTATATAACTTTTTTCTGCAAACCTATCTTTTGTACAAACTGACAAAATCATTTTGCTACTTTTAGCTTACAGAATTATAAATCGTTCTAGGTAAAGGATACCTACGGAACCTATCAGGAGTATTATAATACTTATCTCCCTCTGATGCTCGCGCAATTCTGGAGCGACCTATTCAAGTCCTATGAGCATTTACGGCCACCTCTTATCGTTTCGTCCGGTCCAATTTATAGAAGACAAAATATTTGGTATCTCGTCAATAGGGTAGAGGTAAGCGACGACATCTGCACCTACCACATTCACTGTGAAGCAATTGTAAGGATCTCTGACGTCACCAACAACCTTGTCCCCAAGCACATGGAAGTAAGTTTATTTTAGAGTGTAATGTCGAGTTTATACTATGTAGCAAATCAGCTGTACACTCTTAAAAATTATTACGACCTTGCACCAAAATTTGGTACCCATTTAACTGCAACCAACATTTGGTACTTAGTTTCACCATTTTACGGCGCTACCACGAATACCATTTAGTGGACAAACGCTACACCAAAACTCATAACGTTGCATAAAACTCAAAATTCGAGTTTTCGTAGTATTTTAGTAGTAGTATTTTTGTATCGAAGCTGGCAACCCTAGATCACAACTTTTTTACTCTTCTTTGACAAGTCCACCCATATGGATCGAACTAGGATATAAAAATGAATTCTATAAGAAGAAAATATAATATTTATATACATTTAATATTTCTACAATGCTATGGTAATAAAAAACACCACTAAATCACTTTTAAAAAATATTGGGACACAGCATGGCTGATTTCAGTTAGCTTCAACGCGCCCATAGAGGAAACAAGGTTTGAGCCTTTCAGAAGTTACAGTTAGAGTTCAGTGATTCAAGCTCACGGCATATGGTTGTTTTAAATTGACGTAGCTATTATGAATTTTTTTATTTTATCATTATTTTTATTATTATTATTACTAGGCATTTCAACAGCCGTCTAAGTTGTAGTGATGCTAATATTGAGTAGAATATATTGTTTTACCGTGTATATAAATAAAAAAGTTATTTTTTTTAATTATTATTTGCAGAATTTGTACATGATTTTTTTTTTAATTATTTGAAGAATTTAATTTGGGTTTAGTTTAGTTAGAAACTATTTTAATGCTGGGTCATCGCTGGCCACTTTTCAAATCTTGTAAATTGGCTGCAGTATGATTGGTTGGTGGAATGAACTTCGCACTAAAGCTGCACAGCGGGTTCGGGAACACTGTCTGCTATTTTTGAACCATATTCAGTTGACGATGCCAACTCATAAGCTGGCATACGGTTAATTAGGCACCAAGACATCGGATCACTTTTATATTTAACGTGTACCAGTCCCCTTTTACGCGGCGGTGAGAAACTGCGCATTTTTTAAACGACGAAGCACGAGTGGCAATCCGCCAATCACGAGATCACTACAATTGTCAAGTCACACACGTATTCAAACTGAACCACTGTACATCCTGCCGAAATATGATTAAATTTTCCTTCATGTCAGAAAGGCATCCGAGGCCGAGCGGTTAAAGTCGGCAGCTGGGTATCCGAGGATTCCTGGTTCGATCCTAGGCGATGGACTTGACAAAGAAAAGTAAAAAAAAGTAGTGATCTTGTGATCAAAGGGTTGCCAGCTTTCCTACAAAATACTAGAAAAGTCGTCCAGAACATCTGCAAAAATTAACAGCGTGTATACGGGACTGATGCACGATAAATCTGATCGGGGTCCAAAGTCCCGATATCTATTAAAGGCGTTGGGTGCCAGTGCAGGTGTTTCCTCGTCATCTGACCAGGGTCCTAAAATAACTAGGTGCATGTATGAATGTGTGTGTGAATGTGTAAGTGTGTTCCCGGGTCTTTCCTTCGAGAGAGACCCCGTACCGTCGCCAATATCCCACTGATCAGCACCAGTGCGACGTTAATTAACCAAAACCGAACCAAACCTTCATGTCAGAAGGTCCTAATTCAAAAACTCAAAACTTTGCAACTTTACAGAAGAAAAAAAAACAAATTTATCACCAGCATCAAAGTCTTAATACTTTCATAAGGTAGCTTTTATTGAATTGAATAAAAATAGTTGTTGGCAAGTAAAAGAATTTTATTTTGGTGATAGCCATCTTTTACTATGTAAGTTTACCATGTTTTTCTATGTTCCACTCATGGATTTAGGGACTTTTTTAGTATTTACTTGTCATTTAGAGCCTTCTTTTATCAAGACCAAATATATAAAACTTACTAAATATTTATATGACAGGTATTTTTCGATGCGAATGCAATAACAATAGTCTCACAAAATCGAAATTTTAAGAAAAATGGTTTAACAAAATGAGTAAATACCGAATTTTTAATGCATTGATCCGGAAATAGAAAATTTTTCTTAACATTAAAATAGGTAGTTATTCTTCTGTACTAATAGCATTCATGGGAATTTTTTAAAACATGTGCATTGGACTTATTAAAAGAAAGTTGTGTAATATTTTAAAACATACCATTTTTTGTTGAATATTAATGCCGGGTTATTATTTTTATTCTCACTTTTATTAAGAATTTGAGGCAGTTTATTTGCAAAAAAAGTTTAGGTTTATTCTAGCTATAATTAATATTTTTATGTGCTGTATTACAGATGTCAAAAATGGGACCTACTAATTAGATACACAAGTTGTTAGTCGAAGATATTGCAAAGATGTAGCCTAAACGATTCATTGGAACGGGCATTTGAAAATAGTCAAATCAAAATTTCAATACTGGGAAAAGGGAAATTCGGAATGTTTTGACAGTTAAATCATGAGAGTTCATGTTCAAATTTCTTAATTTGGTCATCTTTAAAAAATTCTGTTATCTGTTTTTGCTGCCTTTTTCACTTCCATGCGGCTTCAGAATATTTCAATATCGAGATTGATTCAGAAGTTTCATTAATATTCACGCTTGAAATTAGTGCTTTAAAACTGCAATTCAATAAAACCCTGCGTGATGAAATGCTTTTTAAAAAAATAATATAAAATTAAATATCATAACGCTTTGTTTATTATTTAATGTTATATTTTTTTCTTAGATAAAAAAATCATAGTTTAATGAAAATACTTACTTCTATAAAATACCTGTTATAATGCACATTATCTTTCAATAATGATGTCAACAGTAATGAAAATTTTATAGATTAAAGAAAGCACTGAAATTTAAAATATTATTTATTGTCATTTCACGAATTAATTGCGGCATCCGAGTTAAAAAAAAAAATCGGGTATGTACAGACCGCGCTGTATTGGGCCTTTACTCGGTACAAAGTTGAGAGGAGGTGAGGATGAATTGCATATATGGTTGAAACGGTCTTCCTTCCTTTACACGATGGTATGTAATTTATCCGTATAGGCTGATTCCACGTTGAATTAATGATAGCGGTACACTCCTTTTCACCAGATACAAGCGTAAAAGAGAGGATGGGTTAAAAATTGGCACGTTCGAAACGTCTGACTTTCATCTACACGATAGTATAATGTTTATACCCATCAGCTAATTCCACTTGGATTTGAGGATTTTACAAATGTCGTTTTTTATTATGGGTTTTCATGCAACTATGCTTACCCATACCGAAAAGAAATTCTTATTAATTTCTAAAAATATTTTTGTGCAGTTATGTTTAATTTTTAAAACTCCATACCTTATGAGAGATAAACTGGAAATTATTGGATTTTTATCTGTCTATTAACAACCAAGTAGTAAAGAAATATTTTTACTTTTTTTAACTTCTAATTTATTAAACATAAAAATAATTTAAATTATAAGAAAAAAGCTTGATCACTTTTTAAGGGGGAATTCTCAGAGAGTTGTAATATTAAATAGAGAGCGCCTTCAATACCAGACTCTCGTAAGGCCGCGGTGTCAACATTGAAAAGAAAAACCTAATCACGTGGTTATAGCGCAGCCACATTTGACGGTCAGACATCTGCGGGAGTTTCAAATTTGGCGCACTTTCTTCTTTTTTGATGATAAGGAGTTCTGCCCGTATTCAACTTTTTAACATATATGTACGTATTTACTTATTTTCAAACAATATGCGCTAAATATTTCCTCTTCATTAACGAAACGAAAATATTTTATTTGTGTTCAATACTCGAAGAAGCGAAACTCTTTATATTTCTCAGGTTTTATTGTTTATATTTTCTTATTGAAGTATACAAAATAACTATTGAAAGAACTTCGCTTATGGTAAATTGTTTACATAAAAACGTAACGCAATTATTTCAAAACTACAAAATAAGAAAAATATCCTTAATATATCTGTTAAACTCCCTTAAATTGTGACACTCGTTCAAAAAAACGATATTTAAATACAAAATTAAACACAAAACCTTATTATAATACTTCGATCTCGTTTAGTTCTTAAAGTCGCCAAGGCCTGCCAAGTAATATTGGCGCATAGATGAATTGGCATTTCCACCTATCACGTGGTTTCAATGTTGGACACACGGAAATCAGCATTTTTATTCCTCTATTTATATCATTACTCTATGGGAATTCTTAAATGGTACATGCGGCTATACCAGGGAGGAGAGGAAATGTATATATTTTCAGTTATTTGTCGTTATTTTATTTATCCCCGTGCGAAGAACGGTTACTTTTGCCAGTATGTATATATTAAATTTAGTTTAATTTTAAAGGTGGTACTTGTGACGTCTTCGTCTGGTCGCGAATTCCTAGGGCTTGTAAGAAAATACAGACAAAAAAACTTCTTCAGGCCCAAGGATGACCCGCATGCGAGTATCCCTTTCAACTTCGAGTTCGGCGAAGACGGCATGACCAAGATGAAGATAAACATCATCATCGAGCTCGCCTGTTCCCCTCTGAAGACAGGCCGGGTATTCCAGTGCTCCAAACTAAAGACTATGAACGGACTGTTCAAGATGAACGGAGCATTGCTACGATTGGAACAGTCAAATCTGAAAAGTGTGGTTCTCAACCCTGCTGACGTACCGAAAATTACACTTCCCACTACTAATAAGTAAGTGTAACTCTTTTGTTACGACATCGCGAAAGTCCTACCTAAATTACAGATACTATTTTTCACATGGGGAGAAACTGATAATGTCGTCGCCCCCCCCCCCATTATGTCATAATTATGAATATAATTATTAAAGATAATCATCTACCTCTACCCTTTCCCTTCCCTACATAAAAAAATATTGTTTAGCTTTTCTCAAGATTTCTTTTTAGTGGTTTGAAGATTTTTATATACCTATCATCAAGGGAATACAATTTCTGTTCTGAATTAATTTTTTTACTAAGTTTGCCAGAGTAATAATTCCTTGAACATTTAATGAATATTAATTATTACAACCCTCTACATAATTTTTCTGTCTTAAAGAAATATTTTTTTTTTCGTTTTCTTTTTGCCCCTGAAATGCTGAAAAAATATACCAAAAAATCCTAAGTGTCTATTTAATTAAATAATTAATTAAAACCGTTGTGTAGCGTATATGTTTCATCATGTTAAAATTACTAAAATATTTTTCAAAAAATATGAAAATATAGTTAAATGCAATTTACATACTTCTATTATTAGTTAGGATTTTTTGTAGAGACAGATTATACTTATAAGAAATAAAAAAAAAATTTCACGTTCACTAGTCAGTTTTAAATCACCACACCCCGAAGCAACTGATTGCCTTTATCACAATCATTTTTATATCGACAAGGGACGTATCGGCGGTTAAAAGAAACAGGCACATGGTTCCCTACGAGACAATACTATAATAGTTAATATAAAACTCAATAGCTGCAACTAGCGGTAAGATAAAGAGCATGTCCACGCTTTTTTCTTACGACATACGGCTCTTGACGCCAAGAGACAGTGGCGTAGCCAGCCTTGGGTTACTTTGGGTTAGAACCCCCCCCCCCCCCCCCCCTAGCCAGTTTTTTTTTTTTTTAAATAACAAATGCAAAAAAAAAAAAAAAACGAAGATTTTTTCTCTGATTTCTGTAGAGAAAACACACGTCGCATTTCCTAGTCTACCCCACATGTTTCTCCTGCTCCTTTCCCTTCTGTCCCCTGAAAGGACGATTTTAAGGAGAACAATGGTGAAACAACCTTGAAGACAGAAAATTCGACTTTTTGTGGGGGGGGGGGGGGGGACGATGGGGTAGGTCTGTATGATTGTCTTGCTTGTTTTTACATGTAAAAGGATACTTTTCTTAACACTTGAAATGGGGCGGCAGTTGAGCTGGAATTCACAGTGCATCAATCCAGAAATTGCTTGCTTTGAAGTAAGGTATTTTCCCTGACACATTCATCCCCTAAGTGCAGGCACGTCGCGCCGTGGAGGTTTGGGCCCCCCCCCCCCCCCCCAATAATTTGGAAACCCTAAAAGTTGGGAATTTCAAGGTTTAAAAATACCCGAGTTGGGAAAATTTATGTCTGAAGAAAATTAATATTTCTAACAAATGAAAGCAAAAACACCAAGGTTATTAAGGGAAAATTAGAAATTGTCCAACTTGTAAAATTAAACTTAAATTCGTGTGTTTGGTTTCAGAGTTCACTGCACACTTTCGACCGATATGACGCTCCAGGTGGAGTTGACTAATGTAGTCTGTAGCCGAGACAACGCCAGTGGCGGAACTGTTTTATAAATTTCATTGTATTTTTTATTGCGTCAAGTGAAAAAAAATTTTAACCGTGGCATCGTTTCCTTAAAAAAAATCCCACATTTTAAATATATTATAAATTGTTTAAATTAAGGAGCAATGTTTTCAGATTTCCAGCAGGCGACTAAAAAATGGTCGTATCTGCTCATTCTGTTGTTCGTTATTGTCAAAGTTATATTATATGTTTTAACGTTCAGATTATCATTTAAAGAATTTTAAAATATATGGCGTTGCACTTTACGCAAACGTCACACAGTGTTCTTTTTATTAAAATAACTTCTCTTTGAATTGTGTTAGGTGCGATTGTCTAATAAAAATCCTCTCCTTTTTATTCGAAAATCACTTTTGTTTCATATAACCCTATTGGTTTTGCCTTCCACAATGTAAAATTTCTTTCAGCTAATATTCGAAGCGCCATGGCGCTTCGAATATATGGGACTGGCGCGTCAGTCCCATATAAATTTATAGTCTCGTGTCTAGGATTTTTTTTTTTGTTATTTTGTTTTGTTTTGTGATTAACCAATCACAAAATTGTGTAAAGTTGACGCAGTGCGTTTCCTGTGTGGTTTTCTATAAATATTTTTTTTTAGTTTTTACCAGTTTCAAATAGAAACTTCCAGAACTTTCGATGGGTTCTTTTATTTAAATCACCCCTCGGTTAAAAAAAATTCTCGGCCTTCGATACGATTGCTACGAAAAATCTTATGCGCGGAGGACGCATCTTTCAGTACCTATTTTCTTTACCTAATTTTATGTGATATGTGTTTCGTTTTAACATTAACTTTGGAGGATTCTCTCTTTGAATACTTCTAAGTTTATTGAATTTATTTATAATAATTTAAATTCCTGTTTTCCTGCATTGATTAATTTTGAATTAAAATGGTTATTAATTAAAAAAAATTATAATTTAATTACTACTTGATAAATATGGTCATATTGGTATGTAGATACTTTTTATTTTTGAATATTGTTTTATGTTAAGATTAGCAATGGCTGTTGGGTTGACACAACTGCCGAGTTCCTTTCACTCCCACTATTTACAGATCATGTTACATTTTCAGAACATGGCTGTATTTGTTATCCCCCCCCACACCCCCTCCCATATGACTTCCACAATAAAATTATCCTATAAAAAGTTGATAAGTTGGAACTAGGAATTTTTAGCACTGTTGTGTTCAAAATTTCCACGTTAAGTTTGGTTAATTAACATCGCACTTAGAACGGACACTGCACTGGAACATGCGTGCAACAAATGTTGCGTGCCGCAACGTTGGTTCGGGTCTATCTCTAAAAAAAGACCTGGGAATAATGCCTCGTATTTTTTAATCATGGTCAGATTACGAGAATAACACCCGAGCTGGTATCCGTACCCGACGCCGTTAAGTAGGGAATTTCGAATCGTTAAGTTGGGAAATTTCTTGTCTCAACCCCCCCACCCCCCAAATTTTTTTGTGTGACGGCACTGCCTACGTGTTTTAAGCTTTTAATTTACTTCTTAATTATAATTTATAAATAATATTTAATCAATTAAAATTATTAATTATAATTTTAATTTAAAACTACTGTTTAAATTAAAAAATATCATAATTTAAATTTACTAATTTAAAATTACTACTTAAAAATTATTATGATTAATTAAAATTACTAATTTAATATTATCAATTAAAATTGCTAATTTAAAATTATTAATTAAAAATGATTAATTAAAATTGCTAATTTAAAATGATTAATTAAAGTTAATAATTTAAAATTATTAATTAACTTTTATTCAAATTATTAACTAAATGTTATTCAAATTATTAATTAAATTTAATTAAAATTATTAGTTAAAAAAAATTTAAATCAGTTATTAATAAAAAACAAATATTTGGTTTTGGTCGGACCAAAAATAATTTATGGACCCCCCCCCCCCCCCCTTCGGACAATCCTGGCTACGCCACTGCCAAGAGACACGGGATTGGTTGGTTCTGGTGTTTCGGTGGGAATACCAACCAATCGATATCCTTTACGGACATCAATGATGAAAAAAGCGAGAACACGATTCCCATTTTTTATCCCCAATATCCCAAAACAGCGGAAGATAAGATAGAGATTTTTTACCTTTATATTATTGTTCATCTATGTATGTATGTATATGTATGTGAGTGCGTGCGTGCGTTTATTTAATAATTTTAGTTTTAGTTTTGTTTTTATTTTATTTTATTTATTTTTGCTTTGAATTTTAGTTATAGTCAAATGACTGAAATCGCTAAATGTATAAGCCGCAAGAACAACATTACTCTGGTCACCATCCATCCAGACAATCATCTCAACGCTTTGGTCCAAGTAGTGAGTCGTCTTCGCTTAAAAAGTGCAAAGTTGTTAGTTTCGTGCAACAAAGACATGTTCCACCAGGCTGCTAGAATGATCATCTCCCTCGGATTTGACACAATGGTCCTGACCCGAGAACGGAAGATGGATAGTTCGGAGCTCCGTACCTACTCACCTTTAAAAGACGAATTTCACAGCCATTCTTCGGATGAAAATGCTAAGCGATCATCTTTAACTTCCGTTCTCAGACAGTGTGAAGTTCTGGTAGTACAAACCGAAAACTGTTACTTTGACGATATTATTCATACTAATACAAAATTTGATGTGTGCGTATTGGTGGAAGCTAGTACTCTGACCGAGGCGGAATCCATTCTACCTCTGACCTATTACTGTCGTCACGTTTTGCTCATGGGATCCACAGATAAATCTGCGCAAACTAGTAGCTTAACCTCAGAGTTGGGCTACGGAAAATCATTTTTTCATAGAGCCTGTGCAACTAGTCGAATCGATTTCCATTTCGGTGAATTTAAATTTTCCCCCTGACTTTCCTTAAAAAAAAGAACACATTTTTTTTAAATGGCTCTCTTAGACATAGATGATAAAAATTAGCAAAAATTGCGTGGCACATTTTCAAATTTTAATTTTTGTCATTTTTTTCATTTTGAAAAAAAATGAACCAAAAAATATTTTAGAATTATTAACTAAGTCAATTTGCAGTTTTTGACGATATTCTAATTCGCCGAAATGGTGATTTTTTTTTTACATTTGAGACGATTCTTTTGTTTTAAAAATCTAAATACGATTGTCTAAATTCCATAAGATTTTTCATGCCTGTAATTACGTATTATGATTACGGACTAAGTATTAGATCTCTTTATGTTTTAAATTATGCACATTGATAAAAATATTGTTTATAATATTATAATATAGTTTTTGGTTTATAACATTTGCTGTTTTAAATAACTAAATTAAGTTGTCTAAATTCCATTTGATTTATCATGCTTGTCGTTATTTATTACGATTTTAAGAATATTCTATTGACTAAGTATTAGATCACTTTATGTTTTGAATAATGAACAATTATGAACGCTACTGTGTTTTCACATTACAACATTTTCTGTTTTAAATTACATTATAAAATTGTCTAAATTGCATTGATTTATCATGCTTTGTCGTTTTTTATTATGATTATAGAGACTAAGTATTAGATTTCTTTATGTTTTAAATGATGCACACTGATGAACACTACTGTGTTTTCACATTATAACATTTGCTGTTTTAAATAACTAAATAAAATTGTCTTAATTCCATTTGATTTATTATGCTAATCGTTCTTTATTACAATTTTAAGATTATTCCGTTGACTAAGTATTAGATCTCTTTATGTTTTAAATGGTTTATGATTTGCATTATTTCTTAAGTAAAGAGTTAATTGTTTCTAATTAAAAATAAAAAGTTATTTCACCAAAAGATAAGTCTCGTCTCAATTATTATTTATGGAGTCAGATAAGATATGGTCAAACCAGTGGTTCCCCTTGAATCGCTAAAATACTATAAATTATAAGCGCCACATGAATTTAATGTGTATCATTCCTCACTATTCTGTGGATTTTTCCTAGCGGATGACAATGGAACTAAACTGCCAACCCTGTATTTATCGGTTCGCTGCATTCTCAACGACGAAATTTTAACCAGGACACTCCTGTCACGAGTTATACACTTATGACACCAAATAAGTGTAGAAAATATTGGTAGACGTTAAATCTGTAATGAACCAACTTTCGTTATTCTGATTTTGTTGGGGCATTTTTGGGAGAGTGTCACTTCCCCAGTGACCCCAGGTTATATTAGAAGAGCGATTATGCCGCAATAATAACATAACAAAAAATAGAACTGATTTAGCCTTTAATCAACAATTACCGTAAATACAATTAATTAAGTACACGTCAAAACAATTAAAACAAGTTAAGTAGGGTGGTAGAAAGGGAGAAAGTCTTACCCGGATTCGTACATTCCAAAGCAACTCTCGTCATTCTCTCACGGGCCGGGCGTTCTCACAATCTCATCTGCATTCCATCTCCTGGTATCCGTTCACTATCTCTCTCAGGTCTTCTCTAAAAACTCCTCTCGCAAAACCCCCAGTCAACAACTTCATAAATACACCCCCTTGATCGCTATACGTTAGAGAGGTCCGATTGCTTTAGTGGTCACTCAGTCATCCGATTTATTCAACCCGAAGTCATTCAATTCATTGGTCAAAAGTCCTCCCTCGAGAATAGCCCCGCCTAAGAGTATGCAAATTTTTGCACGCTGCTTCCCCGATCTGGGGGACGTCTCCAAGTTTACAAGAGACAGGGTACCTCTCCTCATTGCACTGGGGAAAAGCATAGGTCACGATTGTGACAGAGAGTGGGTGCTAACTCATAGATGATCTCGTGCATATACGGGATTGGTACACATTAAATTTGACCATCGAAGTCCAACGTCCGGACGACTATTGAGGTTGCGTTGGGAGCCAGCTCAGATGTTTTCCTAGTCATCTGATCAAGTGTTCAAAAATACGGGTCACTGTTTCCGGTTCTTTACTTCGAGATAGACCCCGAATCGTCGCCATTAGCCCATTTTCCAGCTCTATTGCATTTTTTTTTAATTAACGACGCACTAGAGCTATTTGCGGAGATTCGGCGCCTATCTAAAAAAAAGACACCGGAACAATGCCTTGTTACTGTATTCAGAAGGCGAGGACAACACCCAGACCCATCGCACCGGGCGGGGTTTTTTTCGCGGGGGGGGGGGGCACAACCCCCCAATAATCTGGAAACCTTAAATTTTGGTAATTTTGAGTTTAAGACATCCCCGAATTCTTCGAAAAATTTATTCCCGAAGAAAATTAATATTAGTTGCAAATGAAAGCTATGAACAGATACTGCTTTGAAACATGCCTGCAACAAATCAATAATTGTGTGAGAACTGTTTCATATTACCTTACCTATAAAAAAAAATTAAATGTCGGTAAGTTGGATCTGGGAGTTTTTAGAACTATTGTGTTGAGAATGTCAATCGTTAAGTTCGGTTTGATTAAATGACGTCGGACTAGAGTTGTATATTGTGACCCATCTCGAAGAAAAGACTCGGAAGCAATGCCTAGTATTTTTGAACCTTGCTTAGATACCGAGGACAGCACCGAAGATGGCACCCGACGCCGTTAAGGTGAAAATTTTAATTCGTTAAGTTGGGTTTGGTTTAGTTAATTAACGTCGCACTAAAGCTCCCCATTGGTGATTGTCGACGGTTCGGAGCCTATGCCAAAATAAAGACCCGGGTTATCATGCCTCGTATTTTTGAACCATGGTCAGATGACGAGGACAACACCTGAACTGGTACCCAACGCTGCCTCAGTAGGCGTCGGGAGATCGCAATCCCGTTTACGCGCCGTAGAAATTAGAGGAAAGTTCAGACGACGTATTGTTGCATCGCAACGAATCTGGCAACCTCCGATCACAAGTTCACTACATTTTAACATTTTTTATCAAATATCTTATTTTAGCTGTATTCGGACCACTGAACTCTAACTGTAACTGCTGGAAGGCTCAAACTTTGTTTCCTCTACGGGCGCGTTGAAACTAATTGAAAGCTGCCATACGGTGCACCAACATTCTTTTAAAAATGATTTAGTGGTGTTTTTATTACAAAAGAATTGTAGAAGTATTAAATATATATAAATATTATATTTTCTTCTTATAGAATTAATTTTTATATTGCCAAACAGATAGTTTTTGCTCTTGCTTTTTAACTACTTCTACTTTGACTTGCAAATGACTTCCTATTTTAATAACAGATTACATTTAAAATGGGTTTAAAAAGAAAATAAAAAAAACTACCCAAAAATAATATATGTCGGCGTATTTTAACATGAAAAATATACGAAAAATTGCGGTTTTAAGAAAAGTGTGCCAGTAGTGTAATTTGACGGGTATGGGGCCGCGGTGCTGTGCGGATTTTGGTGGATTTCTGTGGATTTTGGCGGATCTTTAGCGGATCTTGGTGGTGCTGTGCGGATTTTGGCGGTGCTCTGTGGATTTTGGTGGTGCTGCTGGCGGATCAGGGCGGATCTCGTCTGTCAAGCCGCGGGGGCGTGGCCTAATGGAGATGACCTCAACCAATCAGGTGTCAGTAAGTGACGTCACACGCAGGGGGCATGGGAACAGGTGCTGATGACTCATCGCCGCCGATGGGCATGTCACACCGTGTCTCAACGTGTATGTACAGGAACGGACCAATCAGCGTCTTGTTTGAGGATGACCTCATGAACAACCAATCAGGTGTCAGTAAGTGACGTCACACGCTGTCGGGGCAAGCAGAACTAGTTCTGCTTGTAACCGCAAGGCGGCGCTGCATGTAGGGGAACGGACCAATCAGATGCTTGTTTAAGAATGACATTATGAAGAACCAATCAGGTGTCAGTAAGTGATGTCTATGGAGTGTCATGTGACATGAAAGTTGCTTTTTTGTTATTTTGCGTTTTTATTTGGGTATTGGTGGAAATTTGCGACGCACAGCATCTACACATTTTTAATTATAAGCTGTGGGTTGTGACATCATAGGTATAATGTTAGGAATGGTTGGTTGTTGAAAAAACTGTGAGCTGTGAAAGTAATGTGAAAAAACTGTGAAAGTAAATAAAATATGATAGAATTAAACTAATATTCTTATTTTAATATTTATTATATTTTAATATTTATTTATATTTTGATATTTATTTGTATTTTATTATTTATATTTTTACATTTATTTTTAATATTTAATTATATTTTAACTTCTATATTTTATTATTCATTTATATTTTAACTTCTATATTTTATTATTCATTTATATTTTATATATATTTTAATATTTATATATATTTTATTATTCATATATTTCATACATATTTTAATATTTATTTATATTTTATTACTCATTTATATTTTACATATATTTTATTTACGTATACATCTGTGCCAAAAAAAATTAACTCAGTGAGAGCAATTACGTCCCACTAGAGCTGCACAATGAACTTATGTTAAAGGGAATGACAGTAGTGTATATATTTTAACTATGGTTAGTACAAAAGAAAAGAATTTTGCAAGAATGGTTTTAGAAAAATATATTTTATGTGACCAACTCCAGCATATAATTTCGCAATATAACTCTATGAGGAATCATCCTATGGGGGTAAATAACATACCATCGTGTACAGGAAGGTAGACCAGATTAATAAGTAAAGCTTTTTTTACCTTTTGACATGTGTACTAAGGGTATAAAAAATGACAGTCTGAGGTTCTATGAAAATAATGTTTATAACAATATACGTTTAAATTACAATTTATATAACGGAAATCAGTCTCAGTGGATGAAAAAAAAGTAATTAATATGAAAGCTGATACTTTGAAAAAGAACCTTGGGAACCAAAACCTTGTATTACGGTTAATTAAACTTTTTATAAAAGTAATGTGTTCTTTAAATGTTTTTCACATCATACGTAAAATTATTATTTTAAGAGGGAAAATATCATATCGTTATGATTAGAAGGAGGGATCTCACCTTGATCACAATTGGATGCATTAGAATTGCTTACTGTTTAGGAATATGATGTAAAAGTTACTCTATCGCACTGTTTGTTGTGCTGGGCTTGATAAGAGCAGATTTGGGGTTGGTATGTAAGATAATGGATCTATTACTTGTTCTAATACGTGTTGAATAAGGGAATTTGTCTTAGATGTTGCTGTTTTAGGGGTGTTTTATAATTGGTTGTTTGATTGAACGATACAGTGCAGCTATACAAAGGGGTTTATTTATACGCTTGGTACAAGTACACATTTTTTCTTATGTCATAAAATTACACTATAACAAAACGCATAGGTGGATGGTAGAAATGAAGTAGCACCATACAAGGGGAATTATTATGGCTGGCTGATTAAATTTTCAAAGACTAAGATGCAACAAGTTCCCATATGAGTACAATTGAGGGTGAATGTGTAGAATTTGGCGACATCAAGTATCCACAAGGGGACAATTTGAGAGGTGTATTCGTAAAATTGGCGACATAAAGTACTCATAGGGAGACGTTTGTAGGCGTATACATAAAATTGGGGTGAAAGCGGGGTTTGTAGTTGTACATTAGACAAGAATAAATGAAAAAGTTTAAGTTTGAAATAAATTATAAAAAGAATAAATGTTAAAAAAAAAAAGTTAAAATACAATTTAAAAAGCAAAATGTAAAAAAAAAAAAAAAAGTTTAAAAAGAAAAATGTAAAAATAAAAAAAAGTTTAAGTGTGAATTAAAAACTAAAAGGTTAAGTAAGAAAAAAAAATAACTAAAAGTGGAAAAAAAATTTTAAAAGTGAAAAAAAATATATATATATTTATATAAAAAATATTTGAAAAAAGTTTAAGTGTGAAATAAATTATAAAACTAATAAATGTAAAATAAAAAGTTTACGTGTGAAATAGATTATAAAAAGTATAAATGTAAAAAAAATAAATAAAAAGTTTAAGTGAAAAATATAATGTAAAGATAAAAAAGTTAAAAAACAGTAACTGTAAAATAAAAAAAAAGTTTGTATAAAATGAACTTTTAAAAGAAAAATGAAAAAAAAAGTAAAAACAATATATATAAAAAAAGTTTTAAGTGTAAAAATAAAATTAAAAAAAAAAAAAATTTAAAAAAAAAAAAAAAGACAAATGTAAAAAAGAAAAACGTAAAAAAAAATTTTAAATTTAAAAAAAAAAAATTACAAACGAAAAATATGAAAAAAAAAAGAAACGTTAAAAGAAAATTGCTAAATGTAAAAAAGAAATGTGTTAAATGTAAAAGATTAACCATCATAAGTTTTTTACCCGAATCGACCCAAAGCCATATGGTGTTACGGAACGTACTAGCCCCATATAGGCACAGATGCCCGTGGTGAGTTCTGTGAATGGTCTACCCACTAATCAAACGACAAGTACCACAATTACATTAAATAATTAGCAACAAAAATAGCAGGAAATACTACTATAGATATAAAAAATATTAACAAAGTATCGAAAATAGAACCAAAGGTAACTAATAAATCTGTATAGAATGAGTGTCTATAAATGTATAAGAGAAACCAATGTATATATTTCTACTAAAATGTTGACACATATACTAAATTTTTAACAAATTAAGTCAAATATTTGCGAAATAGAGAAAATAATACATACTTTTTAAAATTGTATCAAATAGTCTATGAATGGATAAAAAAAAAATATCATGACATGTATTAAAAAAAAAATTAAAATAATGGACTTACGTGTAACACATTAAGTTAAGAAATTTATACTTATCAAAGAAAGTAACGTAAGTCATATAAAAAAAAAAACCTGTAGTTAAGTACAATTGTTAATTGAATATGCTACAAAATATTGTCAAATTACACCATTTTTAGTGATAGGACAAGCAAACTTGTTAAAATGTCATATAATTATCAAAAATATTATACAAAGTACGAATTTAAAAAAAAAAAAGTAAATGCAAAAAGAAAAAAAAGTTTAAGTGTAAAATAAAATGTAAAAAAAAATAAATGTAAAAAATAAAAAAAAGTTTAATAAAAAAAAAAGTTAAAAAATAATAAAAAAAAAATTTAAGTGTAAAATACAATTTAAAAAAAAAATGTAAAAAGAAAAAAGTTTAATAAAAATTACATGTAAAAAGAAAAAAGTAAAAAAAAAAAAAAAAAAAGAAAAAAAAGTTAAAAAAGAAAAAAAAAGTTAAAAAAGAAATAAAAAGTTAAAAAAGAAAAAAAGTTAAAAAAGAAAAAAAAAGTTTAAAAAGAAAAAAAAAGTTTAAAAAGAAAAAAAAAAGTTTAAAAAGAAAAAAAAAATTAAAAAAGAAAAAAAAAATTAAAAAAGAAAAAAAAATTAAAAAAAAGAAAAAAAAATTAAAAAAAAAAAAAGTTAAAAAAGAAAAAAAAAAAGAAAAAAAAAAGTTTAAAAAAAATAGTTAAAGTGTAAAATACAATTTAAAAAAAAAAATGAAAACATAAAAAATTTTTAAAAAAAAATGTAAGTGTAAAATTACATTTTAAAAGAAAATGTGAAAATAGAAAAAAAAGTAAAAAGAAAATTGCTAAAAGTAAAAAAAAATAAAGGTGTAAAATGTTAAATAAAAAGACCTTAAGTGTAAAAAATAGAAGAAAAAAGTTTAAGTGTAAAATATTACTCATCATAAGCTTTTTACTCGTATCCACCCAAAGTTATATGGCGTTACGGAGCGTACTAGCCCCATATAGGCGCAGATTCCTTGGTGAGTTCTGTGAATGGTCTACCCACTAATCAAACGATAAGTACAATAATTATATTAAAATATTAGCAAAAAAAAAAGCAGAAAATACTAATATAGATATAAAAAATATTATCAAAGTATAGAAAATAGAACCAAGAATAACTAATAAATCTGTATACAATGGGTGTCTATAAATGTATAAGAGAAACCAATGTTTATATCTCTACTAAAATGTTGACACATATACTAAATGTTTAATAAATTAACTCATATATTTGCGAAATAGAAAAAAAAAATGGTACATACTTTTTAAAATTGTATCAAATAGTCTATGAATGGATAAAAAAAAAATTGTATATATAATTTTTAATTGTATCTATAAATGGATAAAAAAAATCATGACATGTATTAAAATAATGGACTTACGCGTGACAGTTTAAGTTAAAAAATTTATATTTACCAAAGAAATTAACATAAGTTATTATAAAAAAAAAACTGTAATTAAGTATAATTGTTAATTGAATATGCTACAAAATATTGCCAAGTTATTCCATGGTAGTGATTTAACAACCAAACACTTTGTCTTTAAAGATTACGATAACGCAGTTTTAGAAACTAACATAGGGGCAAATGTGTATAATTATCATAAAATACTTCACATTACTGTTAAAATGTCATATAATTATCAAATATATTATACAAAGTAAGAAAAATATTACTTAATATATTAAAATATTACCAATAGTACATGCCCAACAGATCAAAATGACCTTCAGCACCCTACGACACATGAAAACTTACGGAGATTAACAGCAATCTTGCCTCAAAAAATAAAACCAATAGTGTGCTGCTAAGGATAAAATGTCAAACACACACCCAGTGTAGGAGATGTATACAAATAATATTGTTGAATTATTAACAAAGTGATTTCATTAATACTAAAATAAGGTCTTTGTTACAATAATATATATATATATGGAAATTAAGTTCTTATTAGTGAAATTTATGTAATATTTTTAGACTGCTTTGTTCAATTTATAATATGTAGGTAGAATTTTTACATAAAAACCCCCTTTGTGTTTATCAAAAATATTTCACAAATTAAGAAGAAGAATACCTAAGGAAGGTCTTTGCACATGATTATAGTACAAAACCATGTGGATTTACATCAATTTTACCAGGAACAAGGGGGTCAGTATACGGCTATGAGTCAAATAGTCAATTTTAAAACCACATTCAGGCATTTTTTGTCTTTAAAGATTACGATAACGCAGTTTTAGAAACTAACATAGGGGCAAATGTGTATAATTATCATAAAATACTTCACATTACTGTTAAAATGTCATATAATTATCAAATATATTATACAAAGTAAGAAAAATATTACTTAATATATTAAAATATTACCAATAGTACATGCCCAACAGATCAAAATGACCTTCAGCACCCTACGACACATGAAAACTTACGGAGATTAACAGCAATCTTGCCTCAAAAAATAAAACCAATAGTGTGCTGCTAAGGATAAAATGTCAAACACACACCCAGTGTAGGAGATGTATACAAATAATATTGTTGAATTATTAACAAAGTGATTTCATTAATACTAAAATAAGGTCTTTGTTACAATAATATATATATATATGGAAATTAAGTTCTTATTAGTGAAATTTATGTAATATTTTTAGACTGCTTTGTTCAATTTATAATATGTAGGTAGAATTTTTACATAAAAACCCCCTTTGTGTTTATCAAAAATATTTCACAAATTAAGAAGAAGAATACCTAAGGAAGGTCTTTGCACATGATTATAGTACAAAACCATGTGGATTTACATCAATTTTACCAGGAACAAGGGGGTCAGTATACGGCTATGAGTCAAATAGTCAATTTTAAAACCACATTCAGGCATTAATAACACAAATGCCTGAATGTGGTGAAAAATTGACTATTTGACTCATAGCCGTATACTGACCCCCTTGTTCCTGGTAAAATTGATGTAAATCCACATGGTTTTGTACTATAATCATGTGCAAAGACCTTCCTTAGGTATTCTTCTTCTTAATTTGTGAAATATTTTTGATAAACACAAAGGGGGTTTTTATGTAAAAATTCTACCTACATATTATAAATTGAACAAAGCAGTCTAAAAATATTACATAAATTTCACTAATAAGAACTTAATTTCCATATATATATATATTATTGTAACAAAGACCTTATTTTAGTATTAATGAAATCACTTTGTTAATAATTCAACAATATTATTTGTATACATCTCCTACACTGGGTGTGTGTTTGACATTTTATCCTTAGCAGCACACTATTGGTTTTATTTTTTGAGGCAAGATTGCTGTTAATCTCCGTAAGTTTTCATGTGTCGTAGGGTGCTGAAGGTCATTTTGATCTGTTGGGCATGTACTATTGGTAATATTTTAACATATTAAGTAATATTTTTCTTACTTTGTATAATATATTTGATAATTATATGACATTTTAACAGTAATGTGAAGTATTTTATGATAATTATACACATTTGCCCCTATGTTAGTTTCTAAAACTGCGTTATCGTAATCTTTAAAGACAAAAAATGCCTGAATGTGGTTTTAAAATTGACTATTTGACTCATAGCCGTATACTGACCCCCTTGTTCCTGGTAAAATTGATGTAAATCCACATGGTTTTGTACTATAATCATGTGCAAAGACCTTCCTTAGGTATTCTTCTTCTTAATTTGTGAAATATTTTTGATAAACACAAAGGGGGTTTTTATGTAAAAATTCTACCTACATATTATAAATTGAACAAAGCAGTCTAAAAATATTACATAAATTTCACTAATAAGAACTTAATTTCCATATATATATATATTATTGTAACAAAGACCTTATTTTAGTATTAATGAAATCACTTTGTTAATAATTCAACAATATTATTTGTATACATCTCCTACACTGGGTGTGTGTTTGACATTTTATCCTTAGCAGCA
This sequence comes from Troglohyphantes excavatus, assembly GCA_963932185.1. Lineage (NCBI taxonomy): Eukaryota > Metazoa > Arthropoda > Arachnida > Araneae > Linyphiidae > Troglohyphantes > Troglohyphantes excavatus. The sequence continues at coordinate 62,848,910 of OZ010674.1, read as the reverse complement.
CACTATTGGTTTTATTTTTTGAGGCAAGATTGCTGTTAATCTCCGTAAGTTTTCATGTGTCGTAGGGTGCTGAAGGTCATTTTGATCTGTTGGGCATGTACTATTGGTAATATTTTAATATATTAAGTAATATTTTTCTTACTTTGTATAATATATTTGATAATTATATGACATTTTAACAGTAATGTGAAGTATTTTATGATAATTATACACATTTGCCCCTATGTTAGTTTCTAAAACTGCGTTATCGTAATCTTTAAAGACAAAGTGTTTGGTTGTTAAATCACTACCATGGAATAACTTGGCAATATTTTGTAGCATATTCAATTAACAATTATACTTAATTACAGTTTTTTTTTTATAATAACTTATGTTAATTTCTTTGGTAAATATAAATTTTTTAACTTAAACTGTCACGCGTAAGTCCATTATTTTAATACATGTCATGATTTTTTTTATCCATTTATAGATACAATTAAAAATTATATATACAATTTTTTTTTTATCCATTCATAGACTATTTGATACAATTTTAAAAAGTATGTACCATTTTTTTTTTCTATTTCGCAAATATATGAGTTAATTTATTAAACATTTAGTATATGTGTCAACATTTTAGTAGAGATATAAACATTGGTTTCTCTTATACATTTATAGACACCCATTGTATACAGATTTATTAGTTATTCTTGGTTCTATTTTCTATACTTTGATAATATTTTTTATATCTATATTAGTATTTTCTGCTTTTTTTTTTGCTAATATTTTAATATAATTATTGTACTTATCGTTTGATTAGTGGGTAGACCATTCACAGAACTCACCAAGGAATCTGCGCCTATATGGGGCTAGTACGCTCCGTAACGCCATATAACTTTGGGTGGATACGAGTAAAAAGCTTATGATGAGTAATATTTTACACTTAAACTTTTTTCTTCTATTTTTTACACTTAAGGTCTTTTTATTTAACATTTTACACCTTTATTTTTTTTTACTTTTAGCAATTTTCTTTTTACTTTTTTTTCTATTTTCACATTTTCTTTTAAAATGTAATTTTACACTTACATTTTTTTTTTTAAATTTTTTATGTTTTCATTTTTTTTTTTAAATTGTATTTTACACTTTAACTATTTTTTTTAAACTTTTTTTTTTCTTTTTTTTTTTCTTTTTTAACTTTTTTTTTTTTTAATTTTTTTTTCTTTTTTTTAATTTTTTTTTTCTTTTTTAATTTTTTTTTTCTTTTTTAATTTTTTTTTTCTTTTTAAACTTTTTTTTTTCTTTTTAAACTTTTTTTTTCTTTTTAAACTTTTTTTTTCTTTTTTAACTTTTTTTCTTTTTTAACTTTTTATTTCTTTTTTAACTTTTTTTTTCTTTTTTAACTTTTTTTTCTTTTATTTTTTTTTTTTTTACTTTTTTCTTTTTACATGTAATTTTTATTAAACTTTTTTCTTTTTACATTTTTTTTTTAAATTGTATTTTACACTTAAATTTTTTTTTTATTATTTTTTAACTTTTTTTTTTATTAAACTTTTTTTTATTTTTTACATTTATTTTTTTTTACATTTTATTTTACACTTAAACTTTTTTTTCTTTTTGCATTTACTTTTTTTTTTTTAAATTCGTACTTTGTATAATATTTTTGATAATTATATGACATTTTAACAAGTTTGCTTGTCCTATCACTAAAAATGGTGTAATTTGACAATATTTTGTAGCATATTCAATTAACAATTGTACTTAACTACAGGTTTTTTTTTTTATATGACTTACGTTACTTTCTTTGATAAGTATAAATTTCTTAACTTAATGTGTTACACGTAAGTCCATTATTTTAATTTTTTTTTTAATACATGTCATGATATTTTTTTTTTATCCATTCATAGACTATTTGATACAATTTTAAAAAGTATGTATTATTTTCTCTATTTCGCAAATATTTGACTTAATTTGTTAAAAATTTAGTATATGTGTCAACATTTTAGTAGAAATATATACATTGGTTTCTCTTATACATTTATAGACACTCATTCTATACAGATTTATTAGTTACCTTTGGTTCTATTTTCGATACTTTGTTAATATTTTTTATATCTATAGTAGTATTTCCTGCTATTTTTGTTGCTAATTATTTAATGTAATTGTGGTACTTGTCGTTTGATTAGTGGGTAGACCATTCACAGAACTCACCACGGGCATCTGTGCCTATATGGGGCTAGTACGTTCCGTAACACCATATGGCTTTGGGTCGATTCGGGTAAAAAACTTATGATGGTTAATCTTTTACATTTAACACATTTCTTTTTTACATTTAGCAATTTTCTTTTAACGTTTCTTTTTTTTTTCATATTTTTCGTTTGTAATTTTTTTTTTTTAAATTTAAAATTTTTTTTTACGTTTTTCTTTTTTACATTTGTCTTTTTTTTTTTTTTTAATTTTTTTTTTTTTTAATTTTATTTTTACACTTAAAACTTTTTTTATATATATTGTTTTTACTTTTTTTTTCATTTTTCTTTTAAAAGTTCATTTTATACAAACTTTTTTTTTATTTTACAGTTACTGTTTTTTAACTTTTTTATCTTTACATTATATTTTTCACTTAAACTTTTTATTTATTTTTTTTACATTTATACTTTTTATAATCTATTTCACACGTAAACTTTTTATTTTACATTTATTAGTTTTATAATTTATTTCACACTTAAACTTTTTTCAAATATTTTTTATATAAATATATATATATTTTTTTTCACTTTTAAAATTTTTTTTTCACTTTTAGTTATTTTTTTTTCTTACTTAACCTTTTAGTTTTTAATTCACACTTAAACTTTTTTTTATTTTTACATTTTTCTTTTTAAACTTTTTTTTTTTTTTTTACATTTTGCTTTTTAAATTGTATTTTAACTTTTTTTTTTTAACATTTATTCTTTTTATAATTTATTTCAAACTTAAACTTTTTCATTTATTCTTGTCTAATGTACAACTACAAACCCCGCTTTCACCCCAATTTTATGTATACGCCTACAAACGTCTCCCTATGAGTACTTTATGTCGCCAATTTTACGAATACACCTCTCAAATTGTCCCCTTGTGGATACTTGATGTCGCCAAATTCTACACATTCACCCTCAATTGTACTCATATGGGAACTTGTTGCATCTTAGTCTTTGAAAATTTAATCAGCCAGCCATAATAATTCCCCTTGTATGGTGCTACTTCATTTCTACCATCCACCTATGCGTTTTGTTATAGTGTAATTTTATGACATAAGAAAAAATGTGTACTTGTACCAAGCGTATAAATAAACCCCTTTGTATAGCTGCACTGTATCGTTCAATCAAACAACCAATTATAAAACACCCCTAAAACAGCAACATCTAAGACAAATTCCCTTATTCAACACGTATTAGAACAAGTAATAGATCCATTATCTTACATACCAACCCCAAATCTGCTCTTATCAAGCCCAGCACAACAAACAGTGCGATAGAGTAACTTTTACATCATATTCCTAAACAGTAAGCAATTCTAATGCATCCAATTGTGATCAAGGTGAGATCCCTCCTTCTAGTCATAACGATATGATATTTTCCCTCTTAAAATAATAATTTTACGTATGATGTGAAAAACATTTAAAGAACACATTACTTTTATAAAAAGTTTAATTAACCGTAATACAAGGTTTTGGTTCCCAAGGTTCTTTTTCAAAGTATCAGCTTTCATATTAATTACTTTTTTTTCATCCACTGAGACTGATTTCCGTTATATAAATTGTAATTTAAACGTATATTGTTATAAACATTATTTTCATAGAACCTCAGACTGTCATTTTTTATACCCTTAGTACACATGTCAAAAGGTAAAAAAAGCTTTACTTATTAATCTGGTCTACCTTCCTGTACACGATGGTATGTTATTTACCCCCATAGGATGATTCCTCATAGAGTTATATTGCGAAATTATATGCTGGAGTTGGTCACATAAAATATATTTTTCTAAAACCATTCTTGCAAAATTCTTTTCTTTTGTACTAACCATAGTTAAAATATATACACTACTGTCATTCCCTTTAACATAAGTTCATTGTGCAGCTCTAGTGGGACGTAATTGCTCTCACTGAGTTAATTTTTTTTGGCACAGATGTATACGTAAATAAAATATATGTAAAATATAAATGAGTAATAAAATATAAATAAATATTAAAATATGTATGAAATATATGAATAATAAAATATATATAAATATTAAAATATATATAAAATATAAATGAATAATAAAATATAGAAGTTAAAATATAAATGAATAATAAAATATAGAAGTTAAAATATAATTAAATATTAAAAATAAATGTAAAAATATAAATAATAAAATACAAATAAATATCAAAATATAAATAAATATTAAAATATAATAAATATTAAAATAAGAATATTAGTTTAATTCTATCATATTTTATTTACTTTCACAGTTTTTTCACATTACTTTCACAGCTCACAGTTTTTTCAACAACCAACCATTCCTAACATTATACCTATGATGTCACAACCCACAGCTTATAATTAAAAATGTGTAGATGCTGTGCGTCGCAAATTTCCACCAATACCCAAATAAAAACGCAAAATAACAAAAAAGCAACTTTCATGTCACATGACACTCCATAGACATCACTTACTGACACCTGATTGGTTCTTCATAATGTCATTCTTAAACAAGCATCTGATTGGTCCGTTCCCCTACATGCAGCGCCGCCTTGCGGTTACAAGCAGAACTAGTTCTGCTTGCCCCGACAGCGTGTGACGTCACTTACTGACACCTGATTGGTTGTTCATGAGGTCATCCTCAAACAAGACGCTGATTGGTCCGTTCCTGTACATACACGTTGAGACACGGTGTGACATGCCCATCGGCGGCGATGAGTCATCAGCACCTGTTCCCATGCCCCCTGCGTGTGACGTCACTTACTGACACCTGATTGGTTGAGGTCATCTCCATTAGGCCACGCCCCCGCGGCTTGACAGACGAGATCCGCCCTGATCCGCCAGCAGCACCACCAAAATCCACAGAGCACCGCCAAAATCCGCACAGCACCACCAAGATCCGCTAAAGATCCGCCAAAATCCACAGAAATCCACCAAAATCCGCACAGCACCGCGGCCCCATACCCGTCAAATTACACTACTTGTGCCCCATCATGGCGGCCTCCATATCGGCTTCAAGTCAACAAAATGTCTTGCCCTATCCAGAAGTTACAGTTAGAGATCAGTGATTCTAACCACAAAGTTCTTAAAGTATTATATTGGCAATCACGTGGTTATACTTAGACCAACATGGAATCATCCTGGCATCCTGACACCAGCTCCTAAATCCAGTATGAAATGTTAATGTTCGATATATGTGCCAACTTAACAATATTGTTTGCAATGTGGAATATGGCTTAGAAGTACTATAACAAATCGCAAGTTTATAATCGCCAACCGAAGTTGATTGGTTGGTTAATTAACGTCGCACTAGAGCTGCACAATGGGCTATTTGCGACGGTTCGTGGCCTATCTCGAAGGAAAGACCCGGGAATGATGCCTCGAATTTTTGAACCATGGTCAGATGACCAGGACAACACCTGAGCTGGCACCCAACGCCTTTAATAAACGTCGGGACTTTGGACCCCGATCAGATTTATCGTGCACCATTCCCGTATACACGTCGATAATTTTTGTGGATGTTCTGGACGACATTCTAGTATTTTGGTAGCGAAGATGGAAACCCTCCGATCGCAATATCACTACTTTTTTATTATTCTTTAGTCTAATCCTCGCACGGGTTCGAACCGTGAACCCTTTGATTCCCAGCCGACACCTTTATCCACTGGGCTATCCTCGCCTTCCCCCCCCCCCCAACCGAAGTTAAAAAGCGTGTATTTTCGAAACATTTTTCACATTGTTTAAAAATGTAAAGATCCTGACGCGTATTTTTAAACAATATTTACACATTTGTATAATTCTTTAACGTCAATGTATCGAATATAAAATTTTGACACATTGACAAGCATTTTCACAACTGTATTAAAATGAGCGATATTTCGCTTATACCGACATGAAGTAATGTCATGTGTGAACCAGCCCATTTTAGCGCTTAATGTTGAAAACGTTACGTCACGTGCTTACTACTAATACTTTAAGAACTCTGATTCGAACTCGCAATCCTCCGATTGCTAGCCGTATACCGTTCTTCGGGGCCACACCACCGGGCCTCTTATTTTAGATCAACAAGTCGCGGTTTTCTCAAATGGTCATCCTTCATAGTACTAGCGCGGCGGATGATGCTTGCCTTTGGTGATGGGACGTTAAGCTGCGCCGATAGTAGCCGTGACATTTTTTTTTAATCCTTTATACGACTCTATACAATTTAAAACTCTGATGGTATGAAAACTAAATTATCTAAGTTAAAATTTATCTAACGCAACAGATTATCAGTATTTACAGATGTAACAGATCTTTTACTGGTGTCCGACACACACCTTTAATGGTACCCCGTCACAGACCTGTTACGAGTGCCCGTTAATCCTTAACTGTACCCGTAGCGATGCAGCGCCCTCTACGCGTTTTCGTCTGTAAACAAACAGTTATGCTCTTGCCTCTGGTGTGTGCGGTTGAACCGTCACAAACCCCGAGATCTGTAATTGTCGTTAAAATTTTAACGAATAAATGTAGTGTTGTTTAATTCCTTATTGTTTTATTTAGAAAAGGAAACACGCCCTATACATATTTTTAAAATTTTAAAAGTTACAATTAAAGACATGTTTAGTAAATTCCCTTTAGGATTTGGCACCAAAGTCTCAGAGAACCAAGTATTTTGAAATGATTCACGGAGGGTTCATTACCACTCCATACTTCAATAGGAATTAACCTCTTTGTTAAATTAAACTTGCATTTACTTCTGATGTACACAAATGTCACGAAGGCTTCTGCCCAAAATCGTGGTTGTAACCGACCGTCTTGGAGCATGACTCGTTCTCCGTCCATGGCTGTTATATTAGCTTTATCAGTCACCCCATTTGGATTAATAGTTTACGTAAATACACGCTCATGTTCAATATCCAACTTACCAAGAAAGCTTTTTAATTCGGTAACAGAATTCTACTCCAGTGTCTGTCCGGCATAAATAATTTTATATTTGGCTTCTATTCCACTTTTGATGTACAAGTTTTGAAATACTAAAAATATTCAGTTTTACGTTTTGTTAATTCCTACTTTCCGCGAGTAGACATCAAGGACTGACAGAAAACACTTTACACCTAATGAATTTAAAAGAGCAAGTCCTCACAAATCCAAGCGAACCTTTTCTAGGAATTTAGTATCGATACATAGTTACTTTTACTCATATGTTCTATAAGGGGAATATTAACATGACCGAATAGGCAGTGAACAGTATTAATATTTAAAGCAACATTAACATCAAGCGACCCGGTCGGGCTCGCAACGCTAAGTCGAAAAAGAAGAAATAACACCAACTCGTCAAAGCAGCCAACAAGAAACGAACGCCCGACCGGTAGAGCTTATCTCTACAGCGCTCCTAATGTTAAATCGCGTCCGTAAAACATATTCCACAACCAAAACTACATTTCGTAAAAAAATAAAACCAGTATTGGTGGAACCGTATCTGTGAAACCTTTAATTTAATACAAGAATATTTTTTTTAATTGAAAATTAACGGAGATACGGAGTTTTTTAATTTGCGTAAAGTTAGTCGATTTGTCACTTTTTAAAATTATGAAGCAAAATTTGTCAAACGCCCTAGACACTACAATTTTCAACCGATTCTTCCGATTAATAGCTTATATGATAGCTTTATGGCATCACTAAGGTCACATGTTACTTTTATTTTATAATATTAATTATTTATATGTTTAATTAGCTAAAAAAGTTATTATTTTCTATCTAAATATGAAATCCCTTCACTAGGCGGGCGCCAAAGAAGATTATGTTTTAGAGCGGCTTAATAAAAGTTAAAATTATCGTTAAATAATACGCTCTACAAAATAAAAATTATACCACCCGATAGATTAAAAATCCTTTTAATCGATGGATCAATTTTCATGTAACTTGGACAATTATTAATGAAGATAGAAGCATTTGAAATAAATAAGAACATTGAAAAATTTCCCCTATCATTCTTCCGCGGGAGAAGGGAGAAACATCTCAACAGTAACCATTTTAAATATCAACAAGCTGAAAGAAGTAGTGTGCGTGTGGGGGTCGGGGAGGAGGAAGTGAGGTCATATTTATCTTTTAATACTTCGCGTGTGATTAATTTTTCCTTGAATAATCGGATTTTACAATGACATGGGAAAACAAATTGTAATTTTTAAAAAGTTTAAATGGTGGTTATTCTGACATCCTCCAAAGGGTTGAAAAAAAGGACTGATATCCCCCAAAAAAACTTTAGAAAAGTAAAAAACGCTAAGCCCTCACCCCTGAAAAAATCTTCGAAACTGTGGCTAAAAAAGTTGTGATATAAAAAACAAACAATCCAAGAGCTCAAATGTGCACACCCATCACTAGCCTTTTCCCGGAAAAAAGCTGCGCTTTCTTTTCTTAGCTCGATTAAAAATGTATGTGTGTATAAAATTTTAATCGAGCTAATAAAAGAAAGCGCAGCTTTTTTCCGGGAAAAGGCTAGTGAGTAGGTGTGCACGCTTGAGCTCTGGGCTTGTTTGTTTTTTATATCACAACTTTTTTAGCCACAGTTTCGAAGATTTTTTTAGGGGGGGGGGGCTTAGCATTTTTTACTTTTCTAAAGTTTTTTTGGGGGTATTAGTTATACGTTTCGACATATGCACATACTATACATACAATTTATCAATTAAATGTACAGTAAGAAACATTTATCACTTTTAGTATATACACAATTTTATTTTCAACCCAAAGGATTTTATATACCGCAAGATCTACTAATCAGTGTATTTGCATAATTGGAGTATACATTTTCAGTTTAATGTTCACATTACCCGAAATGCCGTTGAACACAAAGTTGAAATCTCACAACTTCAAAAATTTTTGCCTTACAGTCTTTCTCTCCGATGAGACCATGTGAAATTGCAATATAATCAACATCGTGGAATAAGCAAAAACCATTCACCATTCTCGTATTTTTCTGGCTTCTTCTTGGCCCGTCTATTCTTAAAGTAACGGTCTTCTGTTTGTCCCGGCTTGCGACATCCGCACGGCTCCAGACGAAAAGATCTGACAACATGTGAAACTTGATTAGCCCTCGAGTCCGGAATGCCCAGACTCGAGCTCTTGGGGACGGGAACGGAACGATCACTACCGCGGGGGCTTCCTAACCCTCGAGTCCGGAATGCCCAGACTCGAGCTCTTGGGGACGGGAACGGAACGATCACTACCGCGGGGGCTTCCTAACCCTCGAGTCCGGAATGCCCAGACTCGAGCTCTTGGGGACGGGAACGGAACGATCACTACCGCGGGGGCTTCCTAACCCTCGAGTCCGGAATGCCCAGACTCGAGCTCTTGGGGACGGGAACGGAACGATCACTACCGCGGGGGCTTCCTAACCCTCGAGTCCGGAATGCCCAGACTCGAGCTCTTGGGGACGGGAACGGAACGATCACTACCGCGGGGGCTTCCTAACCCTCGAGTCCGGAATGCCCAGACTCGAGCTCTTGGGGACGGGAACGGAACGATCACTACCGCGGGGGCTTCCTAACCCTCGAGTCCGGAATGCCCAGACTCGAACTCTTGGGGACGGGAACGGAACGATCACTACCGCGGGGGCTTCCTAACCCTCGAGTCCGGAATGCCCAGACTCGAGCTCTTGGGGACGGGAACGGAACGATCACTACCGCGGGGGCTTCCTAACCCTCGAGTACGGAATGCCCAGACTCGAGCTCTTGGGGACGGGAACGGAACGATCACTACCGCGGGGGCTTCCTAACCCTCGAGTCCGGAATGCCCAGACTCGAGCTCTTGGGGACGGGAACGGAACGATCACTACCGCGGGGGCTTCCTAACCCTCGAGTCCGGAATGCCCAGACTCGAGCTCTTGGGGACGGGAACGGAACGATCACTACCGCGGGGGCTTCCTAACCCTCGAGTCCGGAATGCCCAGACTCGAGCTCTTGGGGACGGGAACGGAACGATCACTACCGCGGGGGCTTCCTAACCCTCGAGTCCGGAATGCCCAGACTCGAGCTCTTGGGGACGGGAACGGAACGATCACTACCGCGGGGGCTTCCTAACCCTCGAGTCCGGAATGCCCAGACTCGAGCTCTTGGGGACTGGGAACGGAACGATCACTACCGCAGGGGCTTCCTAACCCTCGAGTCCGGAATGCCCAGACTCGAGCTCTTGGGGACTGGGAACGGAACGATCACTACCGCGGGGGCTTCCTAACCCTCGAGTCCGGAATGCCCAGACTCGAGCTCTTGGGGACGGGAACGGAACGATCACTACCGCGGGGGCTTCCTAACCCTCGAGTCCGGAATGCCCAGACTCGAGCTCTTGGGGACGGGAACGGAACGATCACTACCGCGGGGGCTTCCTAACCCTCGAGTCCGGAATGCCCAGACTCGAGCTCTTGGGGACGGGAACGGAACGATCACTACCGCGGGGGCTTCCTAACCCTCGAGTCCGGAATGCCCAGACTCGAGCTCTTGGGGACGGGAACGGAACGATCACTACCGCGGGGGCTTCCTAACCCTCGAGTCCGGAATGCCCAGACTCGAGCTCTTGGGGACGGGAACGGAACGATCACTACCGCGGGGGCTTCCTAACCCTCGAGTCCGGAATGCCCAGACTCGAGCTCTTGGGGACTGGGAACGGAACGATCACTACCGCGGGGGCTTCCTAACCCTCGAGTCCGGAATGCCCAGACTCGAGCTCTTGGGGACGGGAACGGAACGATCACTACCGCGGGGGCTTCCTAACCCTCGAGTCCGGAATGCCCAGACTCGAGCTCTTGGGGACGGGAACGGAACGATCACTACCGCGGGGGCTTCCTAACCCTCGAGTCCGGAATGCCCAGACTCGAGCTCTTGGGGACGGGAACGGAACGATCACTACCGCGGGGGCTTCCTAACCCTCGAGTCCGGAATGCCCAGACTCGAGCTCTTGGGGACGGGAACGGAACGATCACTACCGCGGGGGCTTCCTAACCCTCGAGTCCGGAATGCCCAGACTCGAGCTCTTGGGGACGGGAACGGAACGATCACTACCGCGGGGGCTTCCTAACCCTCGAGTCCGGAATGCCCAGACTCGAGCTCTTGGGGACGGGAACGGAACGATCACTACCGCGGGGGCTTCCTAACCCTCGAGTCCGGAATGCCCAGACTCGAGCTCTTGGGGACGGGAACGGAACGATCACTACCGCGGGGGCTTCCTAACCCTCGAGTCCGGAATGCCCAGACTCGAGCTCTTGGGGACGGGAACGGAACGATCACTACCGCGGGGGCTTCCTAACCCTCGAGTCCGGAATGCCCAGACTCGAGCTCTTGGGGACGGGAACGGAACGATCACTACCGCGGGGGCTTCCTAACCCTCGAGTCCGGAATGCCCAGACTCGAGCTCTTGGGGACGGGAACGGAACGATCACTACCGCGGGGGCTTCCTAACCCTCGAGTCCGGAATGCCCAGACTCGAGCTCTTGGGGACGGGAACGGAACGATCACTACCGCGGGGGCTTCCTAACCCTCGAGTCCGGAATGCCCAGACTCGAGCTCTTGGGGACGGGAACGGAACGATCACTACCGCGGGGGCTTCCTAACCCTCGAGTCCGGAATGCCCAGACTCGAGCTCTTGGGGACGGGAACGGAACGATCACTACCGCGGGGGCTTCCTAACCCTCGAGTCCGGAATGCCCAGACTCGAGCTCTTGGGGACGGGAACGGAACGATCACTACCGCGGGGGCTTCCTAACCCTCGAGTCCGGAATGCCCAGACTCGAGCTCTTGGGGACGGGAACGGAACGATCACTACCGCGGGGGCTTCCTAACCCTCGAGTCCGGAATGCCCAGACTCGAGCTCTTGGGGACGGGAACGGAACGATCACTACCGCGGGGGCTTCCTAACCCTCGAGTCCGGAATGCCCAGACTCGAGCTCTTGGGGACGGGAACGGAACGATCACTACCGCGGGGGCTTCCTAACCCTCGAGTCCGGAATGCCCAGACTCGAGCTCTTGGGGACGGAAACGGAACGATCACTACCGCAGGGGCTTCCTAACCCTCGAGTCCGGAATTCCGGAATGCCCAGACTCGAGCTCTTGGGGACGGGAACGGAACGATCACTACCGCGGGGGCTTCCTAACCCTCGAGTCCGGAATGCCCAGACTCGAGCTCTTGGGGACGGGAACGGAACGATCACTACCGCGGGGGCTTCCTAACCCTCGAGTCCGGAATGCCCAGACTCGAGCTCTTGGGGACGGGAACGGAACGATCACTACCGCGGGGGCTTCCTAACCCTCGAGTCCGGAATGCCCAGACTCGAGCTCTTGGGGACGGGAACGGAACGATCACTACCGCGGGGGCTTCCTAACCCTCGAGTCCGGAATGCCCAGACTCGAGCTCTTGGGGACGGGAACGGAACGATCACTACCGCGGGGGCTTCCTAACCCTCGTGTCCGGAATGCCCAGACTCGAGCTCTTGGGGACGGGAACGGAACGATCACTACCGCGGGGGCTTCCTAACCCTCGAGTCCGGAATGCCCAGACTCGAGCTCTTGGGGACGGGAACGGAACGATCACTACCGCGGAGGCTTCCTAACCCTCGAGTCCGGAATGCCCAGACTCGAGCTCTTGGGGACGGGAACGGAACGATCACTACCGCGGGGGCTTCCTAACCCTCGAGTCCGGAATGCCCAGACTCGAGCTCTTGGGGACGGGAACGGAACGATCACTACCGCGGGGGCTTCCTAACCCTCGAGTCCGGAATGCCCAGACTCGAGCTCTTGGGGACGGGAACGGAACGATCACTACCGCGGGGGCTTCCTAACCCTCGAGTCCGGAATGCCCAGACTCGAGCTCTTGGGGACGGGAACGGAACGATCACTACCGCGGGGGCTTCCTAACCCTCGAGTCCGGAATGCCCAGACTCGAGCTCTTGGGGACGGGAACGGAACGATCACTACCGCGGGGGCTTCCTAACCCTCGAGTCCGGAATGCCCAGACTCGAGCTCTTGGGGACGGGAACGGAACGATCACTACCGCGGGGGCTTCCTAACCCTCGAGTCCGGAATGCCCAGACTCGAGCTCTTGGGGACGGGAACGGAACGATCACTACCGCGGGGGCTTCCTAACCCTCGAGTCCGGAATGCCCAGACTCGAGCTCTTGGGGACGGGAACGGAACGATCACTACCGCGGGGGCTTCCTAACCCTCGAGTCCGGAATGCCCAGACTCGAGCTCTTGGGGACGGGAACGGAACGATCACTACCGCGGGGGCTTCCTAACCCTCGAGTCCGGAATGCCCAGACTCGAGCTCTTGGGGACGGGAACGGAACGATCACTACCGCGGGGGCTTCCTAACCCTCGAGTCCGGAATGCCCAGACTCGAGCTCTTGGGGACGGGAACGGAACGATCACTACCGCGGGGGCTTCCTAACCCTCGAGTCCGGAATGCCCAGACTCGAGCTCTTGGGGACGAGAACGGAACGATCACTACCGCGGGGGCTTCCTAACCCTCGAGTCCGGAATGCCCAGACTCGAGCTCTTGGGGACGAGAACGGAACGATCACTACCGCGGGGGCTTCCTAACCCTCGAGTCCGGAATGCCCAGACTCGAGCTCTTGGGGACGAGAACGGAACGATCACTACCGCGGGGGCTTCCTAACCCTCGAGTCCGGAATGCCCAGACTCGAGCTCTTGGGGACTGGGAACGGAACGATCACTACCGCGGGGGCTTCCTAACCCTCGAGTCCGGAATGCCCAGACTCGAGCTCTTGGGGACGGGAACGGAACGATCACTACCGCGGGGGCTTCCTAACCCTCGAGTCCGGAATGCCCAGACTCGAGCTCTTGGGGACGGGAACGGAACGATCACTACCGCGGGGGCTTCCTAACCCTCGAGTCCGGAATGCCCAGACTCGAGCTCTTAAGGACGGGAACGGAACGATCACTACCGCGGGGGCTTCCTAACCCTCGAGTCCGGAATGCCCAGACTCGAGCTCTTGGGGACGGGAACGGAACGATCACTACCGCGGGGGCTTCCTAACCCTCGAGTCCGGAATGCCCAGACTCGAGCTCTTGGGGACGGGAACGGAACGATCACTACCGCGGGGGCTTCCTAACCCTCGAGTCCGGAATGCCCAGACTCGAGCTCTTGGGGACGGGAACGGAACGATCACTACCGCGGGGGCTTCCTAACCCTCGAGTCCGGAATGCCCAGACTCGAGCTCTTGGGGACGGGAACGGAACGATCACTACCGCGGGGGCTTCCTAACCCTCGAGTCCGGAATGCCCAGACTCGAGCTCTTGGGGACGGGAACGGAACGATCACTACCGCGGGGGCTTCCTAACCCTCGAGACCGGAATGCCCAGACTCGAGCTCTTGGGGACGGGAACGGAACGATCACTACCGCGGGGGCTTCCTAACCCTCGAGACCGGAATGCCCAGACTCGAGCTCTTGGGGACGGGAACGGAACGATCACTACCGCGGGGGCTTCCTGACCCTCGAGTCCGGAATGCCCAGACTCGAGCTCTTGGGGACGGGAACGGAACGATCACTACCGCGGGGGCTTCCTAACCCTCGAGTCCGGAATGCCCAGACTCGAGCTCTTGGGGACGGGAACGGAACGATCACTACCGCGGGGGCTTCCTAACCCTCGAGTCCGGAATGCCCAGACTCGAGCTCTTGGGGACGGGAACGGAACGATCACTACCGCGGGGGCTTCCTAACCCTCGAGTCCGGAATGCCCAGACTCGAGCTCTTGGGGACGGGAACGGAACGATCACTACCGCGGGGGCTTCCTAACCCTCGAGTCCGGAATGCCCAGACTCGAGCTCTTGGGGACGGGAACGGAACGATCACTACCGCGGGGGCTTCCTAACCCTCGAGTCCGGAATGCCCAGACTCGAGCTCTTGGGGACGGGAACGGAACGATCACTACCGCGGGGGCTTCCTAACCCTCGAGTCCGGAATGCCCAGACTCGAGCTCTTGGGACTGGGAACGGAACGATCACTACCGCGGGGGCTTCCTAACCCTCGAGTCCGGAATGCCCAGACTCGAGCTCTTGGGGACGGGAACGGAACGATCACTACCGCGGGGGCTTCCTAACCCTCGAGTCCGGAATGCCCAGACTCGAGCTCTTGGGGACGGGAACGGAACGATCACTACCGCGGGGGCTTCCTAACCCCCGAGACCGGAATGCCCAGACTCGAGCTCTTGGGGACGGGAACGGAACGATCACTACCGCGGGGGCTTCCTAACCCTCGAGTCCGGAATGCCCAGACTCGAGCTCTTGGGGACGGGAACGGAACGATCACTACCGCGGGGGCTTCCTAACCCTCGAGTCCGGAATGCCCAGACTCGAGCTCTTGGGGACGGGAACGGAACGATCACTACCGCGGGGGCTTCCTAACCCTCGAGTCCGGAATGCCCAGACTCGAGCTCTTGGGGACGGGAACGGAACGATCACTACCGCGGGGGCTTCCTAACCCTCGAGTCCGGAATGCCCAGACTCGAGCTCTTGGGGACGGGAACGATCACTACCGCGGGGGCTTCCTAACCCTCGAGTCCGGAATGCCCAGACTCGAGCTCTTGGGGACGGAACGGAACGATCACTACCGCGGGGGCTTCCTAACCCTCGAGTCCGGAATGCCCAGACTCGAGCTCTTGGGGACGGGAACGGAACGATCACTACCGCGGGGGCTTCCTAACCCTCGAGTCCGGAATGCCCAGACTCGAGCTCTTGGGGACGGGAACGGAACGATCACTACCGCTGGGGGGCTTCCTAACCCTCGAGTCCGGAATGCCCAGACTCGAGCTCTTGGGGACGGAACGATCACTACCGCGGGGGCTTCCTAACCCTCGAGTCCGGAATGCCCAGACTCGAGCTCTTGGGGGACGGGAACGGAACGATCACTACCGCGGGGGCTTCCTAACCCTCGAGTCCGGAATGCCCAGACTCGAGCTCTTGGGGACGGGAACGGAACGATCACTACCGCGGGGGCTTCCTAACCCTCGAGTCCGGAATGCCCAGACTCGAGCTCTTGGGGACGGGAACGGAACGATCACTACCGCGGGGGCTTCCTAACCCTCGAGTCCGGAATGCCCAGACTCGAGCTCTTGGGGACGGGAACGGAACGATCAATACCGCGGGGGCTTCCTAACCCTCGAGTCCGGAATGCCCAGACTCGAGCTCTTGGGGACGGGAACGGAACGATCACTACCGCGGGGCTTCCTAACCCTCGAGTCCGGAATGCCCAGACTCGAGCTCTTGGGGACGGGAACGGAACGATCACTACCGCGGGGGCTTCCTAACCCTCGAGTCCGGAATGCCCAGACTCGAGCTCTTGGGGACGGGGAACGGAACGATCACTACCGCGGGGGCTTCCTAACCCTCGAGTCCGGAATGCCCAGACTCGAGCTCTTGGGGACGGGAACGGAACGATCACTACCGCGGGGGCTTCCTAACCCTCGAGTCCGGATGCCCAGACTCGAGCTCTTGGGGACGGGAACGGAACGATCACTACCGCGGGGGCTTCCTAACCCTCGAGTCCGGAATGCCCAGACTCGAGCTCTTGGGGACGGGAACGGAACGATCACTACCGCGGGGGCTTCCTAACCCTCGAGTCCGGAATGCCCAGACTCGAGCTCTTGGGGACGGGAACGGAACGATCACTACCGCGGGGGCTTCCTAACCTCGAGTCCGGAATGCCCAGACTCGAGCTCTTGGGGACGGGAACGGAACGATCACTACCGCGGGGGCTTCCTAACCCTCGAGTCCGGAATGCCCAGACTCGAGCTCTTGGGGACGAGAACGGAACGATCACTACCGCGGGGGCTTCCTGACCCTCGAGTCCGGAATGCCCAGACTCGAGGTCTGGGGACGAGAACGGAACGATCACTACCGCGGGGGCTTCCTAACCCTCGAGTCCGGAATGCCCAGACTCGAGCTCTGGGGACGGGAACGGAACGATCACTACCGCGGGGGCTTCCTAACCCTCGAGTCCGGAATGCCCAGACTCGAGCTCTTGGGGACTGGGAACGGAACGATCACTACCGCGGGGGCTTCCTAACCCTCGAGTCCGGAATGCCCAGACTCGAGCTCTTGGGGACGGGAACGGAACGATCACTACCGCGGGGGCTTCCTAACCCTCGAGTCCGGAATGCCCAGACTCGAGCTCTTAGGGACGGGAACGGAACGATCACTACCGCGGGGGCTTCCTAACCCTCGAGTCCGGAATGCCCAGACTCGAGCTCTTGGGGACGGGAACGGAACGATCACTACCGCGGGGGCTTCCTAACCCTCGAGTCCGGAATGCCCAGACTCGAGCTCTTGGGGACGGGAACGGAACGATCACTACCGCGGGGGCTTCCTAACCCTCGAGTCCGGAATGCCCAGACTCGAGCTCTTGGGGACGGGAACGGAACGATCACTACCGCGGGGGCTTCCTAACCCTCGAGTCCGGAATGCCCAGACTCGAGCTCTTGGGACGGGAACGGAACGATCACTACCGCGGGGGCTTCCTAACCCTCGAGTCCGGAATGCCCAGACTCGAGCTCTTGGGGACGAGAACGGAACGATCACTACCGCGGGGGCTTCCTAACCCTCGAGTCCGGAATGCCCAGACTCGAGCTCTTGGGGACGAGAACGGAACGATCACTACCCGCGGGGGCTTCCTAACCCTCGAGTCCGGAATGCCCAGACTCGAGCTCTTGGGGACGAGAACGGAACGATCACTACCGCGGGGGCTTCCTAACCCTCGAGTCCGGAATGCCAGACTCGAGCTCTTGGGGACGGGAACGGAACGATCACTACCGCGGGGGCTTCCTAACCCTCGAGTCCGGAATGCCCAGACTCGAGCTCTTGGGGACGGGAACGGAACGATCAATACCGCGGGGGCTTCCTAACCCTCGAGTCCGGAATGCCCAGACTCGAGCTCTTGGGGACGGGAACGGAACGATCACTACCGCGGGGGCTTCCTAACCCTCGAGTCCGGAATGCCCAGACTCGAGCTCTTGGGGACGGGAACGGAACGATCACTACCGCGGGGGCTTCCTAACCCTCGAGTCCGGAATGCCCAGACTCGAGCTCTTGGGGACGGGAACGGAACGATCACTACCGCGGGGGCTTCCTAACCCTCGAGTCCGGAATGCCCAGACTCGAGCTCTTGGGGACGGGAACGGAACGATCACTACCGCGGGGGCTTCCTAACCCTCGAGTCCGGAATGCCCAGACTCGAGCTCTTGGGGACGGGAACGGAACGATCACTACCGCGGGGGCTTCCTAACCCTCGAGTCCGGAATGCCCAGACTCGAGCTCTTGGGGACGGAACGGAACGATCACTACCGCGGGGGCTTCCTAACCCTCGAGTCCGGAATGCCCAGACTCGAGCTCTTGGGGACGGGAACGGAACGATCACTACCGCGGGGGCTTCCTAACCCTCGAGTCCGGAATGCCCAGACTCGAGCTCTTGGGGACGGGAACGGAACGATCACTACCGCGGGGGCTTCCTGACCCTCGAGTCCGGAATGCCCAGACTCGAGCTCTTGGGGACGGGAACGGAACGATCACTACCGCGGGGGCTTCCTAACCCTCGAGTCCGGAATGCCCAGACTCGAGCTCTTGGGGACGGGAACGGAACGATCACTACCGCGGGGGCTTCCTAACCCTCGAGTCCGGAATGCCCAGACTCGAGCTCTTGGGGACGGGAACGGAACGATCACTACCGCGGGGGCTTCCTAACCCTCGAGTCCGGAATGCCCAGACTCGAGCTCTTGGGGACGGGAACGGAACGATCACTACCGCGGGGGCTTCCTAACCCTCGAGTCCGGAATGCCCAGACTCGAGCTCTTGGGGACGAGAACGGAACGATCACTACCGCGGGGGCTTCCTAACCCTCGAGTCCGGAATGCCCAGACTCGAGCTCTTGGGGACGAGAACGGAACGATCACTACCGCGGGGGCTTCCTGACCCTCGAGTCCGGAATGCCCAGACTCGAGCTCTTGGGGACGAGAACGGAACGATCACTACCGCGGGGCTTCCTAACCCGGAATGCCCAGACTCGAGCTCTTGGGACGGGAACGGAACGATCACTACCGCGGGGGCTTCCTAACCCTCGAGTCCGGAATGCCCAGACTCAAGCTCTTGGGGACGGGAACGGAACGATCACTACCGCGGGGGCTTCCTAACCCTCGAGTCCGGAATGCCCAGACTCAAGCTCTTGGGGACTGGGAACGGAACGATCACTACCGCGGGGGCTTCCTAACCCCCGAGACCGGAATGCCCAGACTCGAGCTCTTGGGGACGGGAACGGAACGATCACTACCGCGGGGGCTTCCTAACCCTCGAGTCCGGAATGCCCAGACTCGAGCTCTTGGGGACGGGAACGGAACGATCACTACCGCGGGGGCTTCCTAACCCTCGAGTCCGGAATGCCCAGACTCGAGCTCTTGGGGACGGGAACGGAACGATCACTACCGCGGGGGCTTCCTAACCCTCGAGTCCGGAATGCCCAGACTCGAGCTCTTGGGGACGGGAACGGAATCACTACCGCGGGGCTTCCTAACCCTCGAGTCCGGAATGCCCAGACTCGAGCTCTTGGGGACGGGAACGGAACGATCACTACCGCGGGGGCTTCCTAACCCTCGAGTCCGGAATGCCCAGACTCGAGCTCTTGGGGACGGGAACGGAACGATCACTACCGCGGGGGCTTCCTAACCCTCGAGTCCGGAATGCCCAGACTCGAGCTCTTGGGGACGGGAACGGAACGATCACTACCGCGGGGGCTTCCTAACCCTCGAGTCCGGAATGCCCAGACTCGAGCTCTTGGGGACGGGAACGGAACGATCACTACCGCGGGGGCTTCCTAACCCTCGAGTCCGGAATGCCCAGACTCGAGCTCTTGGGGACGGGAACGGAACGATCACTACCGCGGGGGCTTCCTAACCCTCGAGTCCGGAATGCCCAGACTCGAGCTCTTGGGGACGGGAACGGAACGATCACTACCGCGGGGGCTTCCTAACCCTCGAGTCCGGAATGCCCAGACTCGAGCTCTTGGGGACTGGGAACGGAACGATCACTACCGCGGGGGCTTCCTAACCCTCGAGTCCGGAATGCCCAGACTCGAGCTCTTGGGGACGGGAACGGAACGATCACTACCGCGGGGGCTTCCTAACCCTCGAGTCCGGAATGCCCAGACTCGAGCTCTTGGGGACGGGAACGGAACGATCACTACCGCGGGGGCTTCCTAACCCTCGAGTCCGGAATGCCCAGACTCGAGCTCTTGGGGACGGGAACGGAACGATCACTACCGCGGGGGCTTCCTAACCCTCGAGTCCGGAATGCCCAGACTCAAGCTCTTGGGGACTGGGAACGGAACGATCACTACCGCGGGGGCTTCCTAACCCTCGAGTCCGGAATGCCCAGACTCGAGCTCTTGGGGACGGGAACGGAACGATCACTACCGCGGGGGCTTCCTAACCCTCGAGTCCGGAATGCCCAGACTCGAGCTCTTGGGGACGGGAACGGAACGATCACTACCGCGGGGGCTTCCTAACCCTCGAGTCCGGAATGCCCAGACTCGAGCTCTTGGGGACGGGAACGGAACGATCACTACCGCGGGGGCTTCCTAACCCTCGAGTCCGGAATGCCAGACTCGAGCTCTTGGGGACGGGAACGGAACGATCACTACCGCGGGGGCTTCCTAACCCTCGAGTCCGGAATGCCCAGACTCGAGCTCTTGGGGACGGGAACGGAACGATCACTACCGCGGGGGCTTCCTAACCCTCGAGTCCGGAATGCCCAGACTCGAGCTCTTGGGGACGGGACGAACGATCACTACCGCGGGGGCTTCCTAACCCTCGAGTCCGGAATGCCCAGACTCGAGCTCTTGGGGACGGGAACGGAACGATCACTACCGCGGGGGCTTCCTAACCCTCGAGTCCGGAATGCCCAGACTCGAGCTCTTGGGGACGGGAACGGAACGATCACTACCGCGGGGGCTTCCTAACCCTCGAGTCCGGAATGCCCAGACTCGAGCTCTTGGGGACGGGAACGGAACGATCACTACCGCGGGGGCTTCCTAACCCTCGAGTCCGGAATGCCCAGACTCGAGCTCTTGGGGACGGGAACGGAACGATCACTACCGCGGGGGCTTCCTAACCCTCGAGTCCGGAATGCCCAGACTCGAGCTCTTGGGGACGGGAACGGAACGATCACTACCGCGGGGGCTTCCTAACCCTCGAGTCCGGAATGCCCAGACTCGAGCTCTTGGGGACGGGAACGGAACGATCACTACCGCGGGGGCTTCCTAACCCTCGAGTCCGGAATGCCCAGACTCGAGCTCTTGGGGACGGGAACGGAACGATCACTACCGCGGGGGCTTCCTAACCCTCGAGTCCGGAATGCCCAGACTCGAGCTCTTGGGGACGGGAACGGAACGATCACTACCGCGGGGGCTTCCTAACCCTCGAGTCCGGAATGCCCAGACTCGAGCTCTTGGGGACTGGGAACGGAACGATCACTACCGCGGGGGCTTCCTAACCCTCGAGTCCGGAATGCCCAGACTCGAGCTCTTGGGGACGGGAACGGAACGATCACTACCGCGGGGGCTTCCTAACCCTCGAGTCCGGAATGCCCAGACTCGAGCTCTTGGGGACTGGGAACGGAACGATCACTACCGCGGGGGCTTCCTAACCCTCGAGTCCGGAATGCCCAGACTCGAGCTCTTGGGGACGGGAACGGAACGATCACTACCGCGGGGGCTTCCTAACCCTCGAGTCCGGAATGCCCAGACTCGAGCTCTTGGGGACGGGAACGGAACGATCACTACCGCGGGGGCTTCCTAACCCCCGAGACCGGAATGCCCAGACTCGAGCTCTTGGGGACGGGAACGGAACGATCACTACCGCGGGGGCTTCCTAACCCTCGAGTCCGGAATGCCCAGACTCGAGCTCTTGGGGACGGGAACGGAACGATCACTACCGCGGGGGCTTCCTAACCCTCGAGTCCGGAATGCCCAGACTCGAGCTCTTGGGGACGGGAACGGAACGATCACTACCGCGGGGGCTTCCTAACCCTCGAGTCCGGAATGCCCAGACTCGAGCTCTTGGGGACGGGAACGGAACGATCACTACCGCGGGGGCTTCCTAACCCTCGAGTCCGGAATGCCCAGACTCGAGCTCTTGGGGACGGGAACGGAACGATCACTACCGCGGGGGCTTCCTAACCCTCGAGTCCGGAATGCCCAGACTCGAGCTCTTGGGGACGGGAACGGAACGATCACTACCGCGGAGGCTTCCTAACCCTCGAGTCCGGAATGCCCAGACTCGAGCTCTTGGGGACGGGAACGGAACGATCACTACCGCGGGGGCTTCCTAACCCTCGAGTCCGGAATGCCCAGACTCGAGCTCTTGGGGACGGGAACGGAACGATCACTACCGCGGGGGCTTCCTAACCCTCGAGTCCGGAATGCCCAGACTCGAGCTCTTGGGGACGGGAACGGAACGATCACTACCGCGGGGGCTTCTAACCCTCGAGTCCGGAATGCCCAGACTCGAGCTCTTGGGGACGGGAACGGAACGATCACTACCGCGGGGGCTTCCTAACCCTCGAGTCCGGAATGCCCAGACTCGAGCTCTTGGGGACTGGGAACGGAACGATCACTACCGCGGGGGCTTCCTAACCCTCGAGTCCGGAATGCCCAGACTCGAGCTCTTGGGGACGGGAACGGAACGATCACTACCGCGGGGGCTTCCTAACCCTCGAGTCCGGAATGCCCAGACTCGAGCTCTTGGGGACGGGAACGGAACGATCACTACCGCGGGGGCTTCCTAACCCTCGAGTCCGGAATGCCCAGACTCGAGCTCTTGGGGACGGGAACGGAACGATCACTACCGCGGGGGCTTCCTAACCCTCGAGTCCGGAATGCCCAGACTCGAGCTCTTGGGGACGGGAACGGAACGATCACTACCGCGGGGGCTTCCTAACCCTCGAGTCCGGAATGCCCAGACTCGAGCTCTTGGGGACGGGAACGGAACGATCACTACCGCGGGGGCTTCCTAACCCTCGAGTCCGGAATGCCCAGACTCGAGCTCTTGGGGACGGGAACGGAACGATCACTACCGCGGGGGCTTCCTAACCCTCGAGTCCGGAATGCCCAGACTCGAGCTCTTGGGGACGGAACGGAACGATCACTACCGCGGGGGCTTCCTAACCCTCGAGTCCGGAATGCCCAGACTCGAGCTCTTGGGGACGGGAACGGAACGATCACTACCGCGGGGGCTTCCTAACCCTCGAGTCCGGAATGCCCAGACTCGAGCTCTTGGGGACTGGGAACGGAACGATCACTACCGCGGGGGCTTCCTAACCCTCGAGTCCGGAATGCCCAGACTCGAGCTCTTGGGGACGGGAACGGAACGATCACTACCGCGGGGGCTTCCTAACCCTCGAGTCCGGAATGCCCAGACTCGAGCTCTTGGGGACGGGAACGGAACGATCACTACCGCGGGGGCTTCCTAACCCTCGAGTCCGGAATGCCCAGACTCGAGCTCTTAGGGGACGGGAACGGAACGATCACTACCGCGGGGGCTTCCTAACCCTCGAGTCCGGAATGCCCAGACTCGAGCTCTTGGGGACGGGAACGGAACGATCACTACCGCGGGGGCTTCCTAACCCTCGAGTCCGGAATGCCCAGACTCGAGCTCTTGGGGACGGGAACGGAACGATCACTACCGCGGGGGCTTCCTAACCCTCGAGTCCGGAATGCCCAGACTCGAGCTCTTGGGGACGGGAACGGAACGATCACTACCGCGGGGGCTTCCTAACCCTCGAGTCCGGAATGCCCAGACTCGAGCTCTTGGGGACGGGAACGGAACGATCACTACCGCGGGGGCTTCCTAACCCTCGAGTCCGGAATGCCCAGACTCGAGCTCTTGGGGACGGGAACGGAACGATCACTACCGCGGGGGCTTCCTAACCCTCGAGTCCGGAATGCCCAGACTCGAGCTCTTGGGGACTGGGAACGGAACGATCACTACCGCGGGGGCTTCCTAACCCTCGAGTCCGGAATGCCCAGACTCGAGCTCTTGGGGACGGGAACGGAACGATCACTACCGCGGGGGCTTCCTAACCCTCGAGTCCGGAATGCCCAGACTCGAGCTCTTGGGGACGGGAACGGAACGATCACTACCGCGGGGGCTTCCTAACCCTAGAGTCCGGAATGCCCAGACTCAGCTCTTGGGGACGGGAACGGAACGATCACTACCGCGGGGGCTTCCTAACCCTCGAGTCCGGAATGCCCAGACTCAAGCTCTTGGGGACTGGGAACGGAACGATCACTACCGCGGGGGCTTCCTAACCCCGAGACCGGAATGCCCAGACTCGAGCTCTTGGGGACGGGAACGGAACGATCACTACCGCGGGGGCTTCCTAACCCTCGAGTCCGGAATGCCCAGACTCGAGCTCTTGGGGACGGGAACGGAACGATCACTACCGCGGGGGCTTCCTAACCCTCGAGTCCGGAATGCCCAGACTCGAGCTCTTGGGGACGGGAACGGAACGATCACTACCGCGGGGGCTTCCTAACCCTCGAGTCCGGAATGCCCAGACTCGAGCTCTTGGGGACTGGGAACGGAACGATCACTACCGCGGGGGCTTCCTAACCCTCGAGTCCGGAATGCCCAGACTCGAGCTCTTGGGGACGGGAACGGAACGATCACTACCGCGGGGGCTTCCTAACCCTCGAGTCCGGAATGCCCAGACTCGAGCTCTTGGGGACGGGAACGGAACGATCACTACCGCGGGGGCTTCCTAACCCTCGAGTCCGGAATGCCCAGACTCAAGCTCTTGGGGACTGGGAACGGAACGATCACTACCGCGGGGCTTCCTAACCCTCGAGACCGGAATGCCCAGACTCGAGCTCTTGGGGACGGGAACGGAACGATCACTACCGCGGGGGCTTCCTAACCCTCGAGTCCGGAATGCCCAGACTCGAGCTCTTGGGGACGGGAACGGAACGATCACTACCGCGGGGGCTTCCTAACCCTCGAGTCCGGAATGCCCAGACTCGAGCTCTTGGGGACGGGAACGGAACGATCACTACCGCGGGGGCTTCCTAACCCTCGAGTCCGGAATGCCCAGACTCGAGCTCTTGGGGACGGGAACGGAACGATCACTACCGCGGGGGCTTCCTAACCCTCGAGTCCGGAATGCCCAGACTCGAGCTCTTGGGGACGGGAACGGAACGATCACTACCGCGGGGGCTTCCTAACCCTCGAGTCCGGAATGCCCAGACTCGAGCTCTTGGGGACTGGGAACGGAACGATCACTACCGCGGGGACTTCCTAACCCTCGAGTCCGGAATGCCCAGACTCGAGCTCTTGGGGACTGGGAACGGAACGATCACTACCGCGGGGACTTCCTAACCCTCGAGTCCGGAATGCCCAGACTCGAGCTCTTGGGGACGGGAACGGAACGATCACTACCGCGGGGGCTTCCTAACCTTCGAGTCCGGAATGCCCAGACTCGAGCTCTTGGGGACGGGAACGGAACGATCACTACCGCGGGGGCTTCCTAACCCTCGAGTCCGGAATGCCCAGACTCGAGCTCTTGGGGACGGGAACGGAACGATCACTACCGCGGGGGCTTCCTAACCCTCGAGTCCGGAATGCCCAGACTCGAGCTCTTGGGGACTGGGAACGGAACGATCACTACCGCGGGGGCTTCCTAACCCTCGAGTCCGGAATGCCCAGACTCGAGCTCTTGGGGACTGGGAACGGAACGATCACTACCGCGGGGGCTTCCTAACCCTCGAGTCCGGAATGCCCAGACTCGAGCTCTTGGGGACTGGGAACGGAACGATCACTACCGCGGGGGCTTCCTAACCCTCGAGTCCGGAATGCCCAGACTCGAGCTCTTGGGGACGGGAACGGAACGATCACTACCGCGGGGGCTTCCTAACCCTCGAGTCCGGAATGCCCAGACTCGAGCTCTTGGGGACGGGAACGGAACGATCACTACCGCGGGGGCTTCCTATCCCTCGAGTCCGGAATGCCCAGACTCGAGCTCTTGTGGACGGGAACGGAACGATCACTACCGCGGGGGCTTCCTAACCCTCGAGTCCGGAATGCCCAGACTCGAGCTCTTGGGGACGGGAACGGAACGATCACTACCGCGGGGGCTTCCTAACCCTCGAGTCCGGAATGCCCAGACTCGAGCTCTTGGGGACTGGGAACGGAACGATCACTACCGCGGGGGCTTCCTAACCCTCGAGTCCGGAATGCCCAGACTCGAGCTCTTGGGGACGGGAACGGAACGATCACTACCGCGGGGGCTTCCTAACCCTCGAGTCCGGAATGCCCAGACTCGAGCTCTTGGGGACGGGAACGGAACGATCACTACCGCGGGGGCTTCCTAACCCTCGAGTCCGGAATGCCCAGACTCGAGCTCTTGGGGACGGGAACGGAACGATCACTACCGCGGGGGCTTCCTAACCCTCGAGTCCGGAATGCCCAGACTCGAGCTCTTGGGGACGGGAACGGAACGATCACTACCGCGGGGGCTTCCTAACCCTCGAGTCCGGAATGCCCAGACTCGAGCTCTTGGGGACGGGAACGGAACGATCACTACCGCGGGGGCTTCCTAACCCTCGAGTCCGGAATGCCCAGACTCGAGCTCTTGGGGACGGGAACGGAACGATCACTACCGCGGGGGCTTCCTAACCCTCGAGTCCGGAATGCCCAGACTCGAGCTCTTGGGGACGGGAACGGAACGATCACTACCGCGGGGGCTTCCTAACCCTCGAGTCCGGAATGCCCAGACTCGAGCTCTTGGGGACGGGAACGGAACGATCACTACCGCGGGGGCTTCCTAACCCTCGAGTCCGGAATGCCCAGACTCGAGCTCTTGGGGACTGGGAACGGAACGATCACTACCGCGGGGACTTCCTAACCCTCGAGTCCGGAATGCCCAGACTCGAGCTCTTGGGGACTGGGAACGGAACGATCACTACCGCGGGGACTTCCTAACCTTCGAGTCCGGAATGCCCAGACTCGAGCTCTTGGGGACGGGAACGGAACGATCACTACCGCGGGGGCTTCCTAACCTTCGAGTCCGGAATGCCCAGACTCGAGCTCTTGGGGACGGGAACGGAACGATCACTACCGCGGGGGCTTCCTAACCCTCGAGTCCGGAATGCCCAGACTCGAGCTCTTGGGGACGGGAACGGAACGATCACTACCGCGGGGGCTTCCTAACCCTCGAGTCCGGAATGCCCAGACTCGAGCTCTTGGGGACTGGGAACGGAACGATCACTACCGCGGGGGCTTCCTAACCCTCGAGTCCGGAATGCCCAGACTCGAGCTCTTGGGGACTGGAACGGAACGATCACTACCGCGGGGGCTTCCTAACCCTCGAGTCCGGAATGCCCAGACTCGAGCTCTTGGGGACTGGGAACGGAACGATCATTACCGCGGGGGCTTCCTAACCCTCGAGTCCGGAATGCCCAGACTCGAGCTCTTGGGGACGGGAACGGAACGATCACTACCGCGGGGGCTTCCTAACCCTCGAGTCCGGAATGCCCAGACTCGAGCTCTTGGGGACGGGAACGGAACGATCACTACCGCGGGGGCTTCCTATCCCTCGAGTCCGGAATGCCCAGACTCGAGCTCTTGTGGACGGGAACGGAACGATCACTACCGCGGGGGCTTCCTAACCCTCGAGTCCGGAATGCCCAGACTCGAGCTCTTGGGGACGGGAACGGAACGATCACTACCGCGGGGGCTTCCTAACCCTCGAGTCCGGAATGCCCAGACTCGAGCTCTTGGGGACTGGGAACGGAACGATCACTACCGCGGGGGCTTCCTAACCCTCGAGTCCGGAATGCCCAGACTCGAGCTCTTGGGGACGGGAACGGAACGATCACTACCGCGGGGGCTTCCTAACCCTCGAGTCCGGAATGCCCAGACTCGAGCTCTTGGGGACGGGAACGGAACGATCACTACCGCGGGGGCTTCCTAACCCTCGAGTCCGGAATGCCCAGACTCGAGCTCTTGGGGACGGGAACGGAACGATCACTACCGCGGGGGCTTCCTAACCCTCGAGTCCGGAATGCCCAGACTCGAGCTCTTGGGGACGGGAACGGAACGATCACTACCGCGGGGGCTTCCTAACCCTCGAGTCCGGAATGCCCAGACTCGAGCTCTTGGGGACGGGAACGGAACGATCACTACCGCGGGGGCTTCCTAACCCTCGAGTCCGGAATGCCCAGACTCGAGCTCTTGGGGACGGGAACGGAACGATCACTACCGCGGGGGCTTCCTAACCCTCGAGTCCGGAATGCCCAGACTCGAGCTCTTGGGGACGGGAACGGAACGATCACTACCGCGGGGGCTTCCTAACCCTCGAGTCCGGAATGCCCAGACTCGAGCTCTTGGGGACGGGAACGGAACGATCACTACCGCGGGGGCTTCCTAACCCTCGAGTCCGGAATGCCCAGACTCGAGCTCTTGGGGACTGGGAACGGAACGATCACTACCGCGGGGACTTCCTAACCCTCGAGTCCGGAATGCCCAGACTCGAGCTCTTGGGGACTGGGAACGGAACGATCACTACCGCGGGGACTTCCTAACCTTCGAGTCCGGAATGCCCAGACTCGAGCTCTTGGGGACGGGAACGGAACGATCACTACCGCGGGGGCTTCCTAACCTTCGAGTCCGGAATGCCCAGACTCGAGCTCTTGGGGACGGGAACGGAACGATCACTACCGCGGGGGCTTCCTAACCCTCGAGTCCGGAATGCCCAGACTCGAGCTCTTGGGGACGGGAACGGAACGATAACTACCGCGGGGGCTTCCTAACCCCTATTCCGGAATGCCCAGACTCGAGCTCTTGGGGACGGGAACGGAACGATCACTACCGCGGGGGCTTCCTAACCCTCGAGTCCGGAATGCCCAGACTCGAGCTCTTGGGGACGGGAACGGAACGATCACTACCGCGGGGGCTTCCTAACCCTCGAGTCCGGAATGCCCAGACTCGAGCTCTTGGGGACGGGAACGGAACGATCACTACCGCGGGGGCTTCCTAACCCTCGAGTCCGGAATGCCCAGACTCGAGCTCTTGGGGACGGGAACGGAACGATCACTACCGCGGGGGCTTCCTAACCCTCGAGTCCGGAATGCCCAGACTCGAGCTCTTGGGGACGGGAACGATCACTACCGCGGGGGCTTCTTAACCCTCGAGTCCGGAATGCCCAGACTCGAGCTCTTGGGGACGGGAACGATCACTACCGCGGGGGCTTCCTAACCCTCGAGTCCGGAATGCCCAGACTCGAGCTCTTGGGGACGGGAACGGAACGATAACTACCGCGGGGGCTTCCTAACCCCTATTCCGGAATGCCCAGACTCGAGCTCTTGGGGACGGGAACGGAACGATCACTACCGCGGGGGCTTCCTAACCCTCGAGTCCGGAATGCCCAGACTCGAGCTCTTGGGGACGGGAACGGAACGATCACTACCGCGGGGGCTTCCTAACCCTCGAGTCCGGAATGCCCAGACTCGAGCTCTTGGGGACGGGAACGGAACGATCACTACCGCGGGGGCTTCCTAACCCTCGAGTCCGGAATGCCCAGACTCGAGCTCTTGGGGACGGGAACGGAACGATCACTACCGCGGGGGCTTCCTAACCCTCGAGTCCGGAATGCCCAGACTCGAGCTCTTGGGGACGGGAACGATCACTACCGCGGGGGCTTCCTTAACCCTCGAGTCCGGAATGCCCAGACTCGAGCTCTTGGGGACGGGAACGGAACGATCACTACCGCGGGGGCTTCCTAACCCTCGAGTCCGGAATGCCCAGACTCGAGCTCTTGGGGACGGGAACGGAACGATCACTACCGCGGGGGCTTCCTAACCCTCGAGTCCGGAATGCCCAGACTCGAGCTCTTGGGGACGGGAACGGAACGATCACTACCGCGGGGGCTTCCTAACCCTCGAGTCCGGAATGCCCAGACTCGAGCTCTTGGGGACGGGAACGGAACGATCACTACCGCGGGGGCTTCCTAACCCTCGAGTCCGGAATGCCCAGACTCGAGCTCTTGGGGACGGGAACGGAACGATCACTACCGCGGGGGCTTCCTAACCCTCGAGTCCGGAATGCCCAGACTCGAGCTCTTGGGGACGGGAACGGAACGATCACTACCGCGGGGGCTTCCTAACCCTCGAGTCCGGAATGCCCAGACTCGAGCTCTTGGGGACGGGAACGGAACGATCACTACCGCGGGGGCTTCCTAACCCTCGAGTCCGGAATGCCCAGACTCGAGCTCTTGGGGACGGGAACGGAACGATCACTACCGCGGGGGCTTCCTAACCCTCGAGTCCGGAATGCCCAGACTCGAGCTCTTGGGGACGGGAACGGAACGATCACTACCGCGGGGGCTTCCTAACCCTCGAGTCCGGAATGCCCAGACTCGAGCTCTTGGGGACTGGGAACGGAACGATCACTACCGCGGGGGACTTCCTAACCCTCGAGTCCGGAATGCCCAGACTCGAGCTCTTGGGGACTGGGAACGGAACGATCACTACCGCGGGGACTTCCTAACCTTCGAATCCGGAATGCCCAGACTCGAGCTCTTGGGGACGGGAACGGAACGATCACTACCGCGGGGGCTTCCTAACCTTCGAGTCCGGAATGCCCAGACTCGAGCTCTTGGGGACGGGAACGGAACGATCACTACCGCGGGGGCTTCCTAACCCTCGAGTCCGGAATGCCCAGACTCGAGCTCTTGGGGACGGGAACGGAACGATAACTACCGCGGGGGCTTCCTAACCCTCGATTCCGGAATGCCCAGACTCGAGCTCTTGGGGACGGGAACGGAACGATCACTACCGCGGGGGCTTCCTAACCCTCGAGTCCGGAATGCCCAGACTCGAGCTCTTGGGGACGGGAACGGAACGATCACTACCGCGGGGGCTTCCTAACCCTCGAGTCCGGAATGCCCAGACTCGAGCTCTTGGGGACGGGACGGAACGATCACTACCGCGGGGGCTTCCTAACCCTCGAGTCCGGAATGCCCAGACTCGAGCTCTTGGGGACGGGAACGGAACGATCACTACCGCGGGGGCTTCCTAACCCTCGAGTCCGGAATGCCCAGACTCGAGCTCTTGGGGACGGGAACGGAACGATCACTACCGCGGGGGCTTCCTAACCCTCGAGTCCGGAATGCCCAGACTCGAGCTCTTGGGGACGGGAACGGAACGATCACTACCGCGGGGGCTTCCTAACCCTCGAGTCCGGAATGCCCAGACTCGAGCTCTTGGGGACGGGAACGGAACGATCACTACCGCGGGGGCTTCCTAACCCTCGAGTCCGGAATGCCCAGACTCGAGCTCTTGGGGACGGGAACGGAACGATCACTACCGCGGGGGCTTCCTAACCCTCGAGTCCGGAATGCCCAGACTCGAGCTCTTGGGGACGGGAACGGAACGATCACTACCGCGGGGGCTTCCTAACCCTCGAGTCCGGAATGCCCAGACTCGAGCTCTTGGGGACGGGAACGGAACGATCACTACCGCGGGGGCTTCCTAACCCCTCGAGTCCGGAATGCCCAGACTCGAGCTCTTGGGGACGGGAACGGAACGATCACTACCGCGGGGGCTTCCTAACCCTCGAGTCCGGAATGCCCAGACTCGAGCTCTTGGGGACGGGAACGGAACGATCACTACCGCGGGGCTTCCTAACCCTCGAGTCCGGAATGCCCAGACTCGAGCTCTTGGGGACGGGAACGGAACGATCACTACCGCGGGGGCTTCCTAACCCTCGAGTCCGGAATGCCCAGACTCGAGCTCTTGGGGACGGGAACGGAACGATCACTACCGCGGGGGCTTCCTAACCCTCGAGTCCGGAATGCCCAGACTCGAGCTCTTGGGGACGGGAACGGAACGATCACTACCGCGGGGGCTTCCTAACCCTCGAGTCCGGAATGCCCAGACTCGAGCTCTTGGGGACGGGAACGGAACGATCACTACCGCGGGGGCTTCCTAACCCTCGAGTCCGGAATGCCCAGACTCGAGCTCTTGGGGACGGGAACGGAACGATCACTACCGCGGGGGCTTCCTAACCCTCGAGTCCGGAATGCCCAGACTCGAGCTCTTGGGGACGGGAACGGAACGATCACTACCGCGGGGGCTTCCTAACCCTCGAGTCCGGAATGCCCAGACTCGAGCTCTTGGGGACGGGAACGGAACGATCACTACCGCGGGGGCTTCCTAACCCTCGAGTCCGGAATGCCCAGACTCGAGCTCTTGGGGACGGGAACGGAACGATCACTACCGCGGGGGCTTCCTAACCCTCGAGTCCGGAATGCCCAGACTCGAGCTCTTGGGGACGGGAACGGAACGATCACTACCGCGGGGGCTTCCTAACCCTCGAGTCCGGAATGCCCAGACTCGAGCTCTTGGGGACGGGAACGGAACGATCACTACCGCGGGGGCTTCCTAACCCTCGAGTCCGGAATGCCCAGACTCGAGCTCTTGGGGACGAGAACGGAACGATCACTACCGCGGGGGCTTCCTAACCCTCGAGTCCGGAATGCCCAGACTCGAGCTCTTGGGGACGGGAACGGAACGATCACTACCGCGGGGGCTTCCTAACCCTCGAGTCCGGAATGCCCAGACTCGAGCTCTTGGGGACGGGAACGGAACGATCACTACCGCGGGGGCTTCCTAACCCTCGAGTCCGGAATGCCCAGACTCGAGCTCTTGGGGACGGGAACGGAACGATCACTACCGCGGGGGCTTCCTAACCCTCGAGTCCGGAATGCCCAGACTCGAGCTCTTGGGGACGGGAACGGAACGATCACTACCGCGGGGGCTTCCTAACCCTCGAGTCCGGAATGCCCAGACTCGAGCTCTTGGGACGGGAACGGAACGATCACTACCGCGGGGGCTTCCTAACCCTCGAGTCCGGAATGCCCAGACTCGAGCTCTTGGGGACGGGAACGGAACGATCACTACCGCGGGGGCTTCCTAACCCTCGAGTCCGGAATGCCCAGACTCGAGCTCTTGGGGACGGGAACGGAACGATCACTACCGCGGGGGCTTCCTAACCCTCGAGTCCGGAATGCCCAGACTCGAGCTCTTGGGGACGGGAACGGAACGATCACTACCGCGGGGGCTTCCTAACCCTCGAGTCCGGAATGCCCAGACTCGAGCTCTTGGGGACGGGAACGGAACGATCACTACCGCGGGGGCTTCCTAACCCTCGAGTCCGGAATGCCCAGACTCGAGCTCTTGGGGACGGGAACGGAACGATCACTACCGCGGGGGCTTCCTAACCCTCGAGTCCGGAATGCCCAGACTCGAGCTC